>CM046877.1:318062061-319302061 GCA_025667525.1 Glebionis coronaria | reverse complement strand
AGAAAACTCTTAAAGTTGACTTTTAATTAAGTGCTTATTTGCTTATTCCAGCTTATTGAGTGAACTTATTTGAAAACTTTTTGTTGATTAAGCTTAGTTAAGTCATTTAAAAGCTTTTGAAACTTGAATCAACTCTTGGGGTGGCCTAGAACTCGAAAACGACTATTTTGTCGTTTTGTGAATATAGCTTATTGCTTTTTCAGGCTTATTCCTTGTGATTTTTCCAGTTTTCTTTTTACAGTTCTCTTAACTAACTCAAAAGAAGCTTGTGTATTTAATTTTAGCTTATGGCATCAGCTTATAGCTTAATGGGCCAAAAAGCCCATTAAGGATAAGCTGCTTTGAAATAAGCTAGCTTAAGGGCATTTTCAACTTTTGGACCTTTGGAAAATTGTGTTCAGAATCAAATTTTAGGTCAGATATGATCTTTTGGGCCATTTTTATAAACAATTTTCTTATTGGGCTTATTTTGGCCAAATAAGGGTCTGTTTTGGACTTTGGCCCATTTGAAGGCCCATTAGGGTTATTTAGGTAATTTCAACTTCATTTCTGTGTTAATTAGGTTAAAATAAACTAGTTTGCAAGTTTTTAGAATTTTTTATAAATTTTGGATTTTTAATATTATTTTATTATTATTTTATTATTAAAAATTGAAATTTAGATTTTTCAAGTTTTTTTATTTTTCTTAGATTAAATACATTAAGTTAGGAATTTTACAATTTTTAGAATATTTTTATTGTCATTAGATTAATTTTTTTAATTATTTTAATTTTTAATAGTTTTTAATTGTTTTTAAATAGTTTTTATTAATTTTTAAATTTTCAAAAATAGTTTTAAATTAAGTTAGGTCATTTTAGAGGTTTACAATTGAAAAAATCTCATTTTGGGCTTTTTGTTAATTAAATTGATTTTTTGGGTTTTAATTAGCATTAAAAAAATTATTATTTAATTGAATAAAGGGTTTGAGTGATTTTTGATTTTTTGTAAACTCTAATTACATTATTTAGGATTTATTGCAATATTTAGGAATTTTTAGGATAAATTTTTAATTTTGTCACTTTTTACGGTTTTACGTGTACGACAATTTCGTCTTAGTTTAATTCGTCATCGTAACCGTCATTCTCTCTTATCTCAATTCTATTTTCTTTTCTCATAATCATAATCACATCATTAATCATCTCTCTACACAACACACTAGCCTCCTTGAGAACGATCCCCACTTTGGGTCATAACTCGTGGTTTTTCTAAATTACTTGTGTACTTACCCTAATTACCCTTTTGTTTTTCCTAAAGCAAAGGTGTGTAAAAACTCAACTATCAGCAACCCATGCTGTGATAAGCCGTCATTCATACCAGATTATGTACAGTGATGCTCAGGCTCCTGAATACATTCAACATGGTTTTCCATCAGGAAAATCTGTACAAGTCATTTATGTTTTACAAACATATGATCGTCATTTCATGGCTGCGAAGATTTTCTAGCTATCATTTATGACACGACTTCTGAAACTCCTCTTACCCAGAATCAGTGGGATATTTCTAAATTTCTAGATGTAATTCCAAAAAAACCTCCAAAATTACTTCCTATCTGCAAGGTGAAACATAACACCAAGCAGGTTAGGGAGCAGAACCAGTTTCCAAGACTCTTCAAAGCATAGCTTCCTGGAGCTAACGAACTAAAGGTTCAGCTGCAGGGATGACTGAACAGGGTTCATCCATCAGGTGCATCACTCTGATGCGCACCGATCTTGCTTAGTAAGGAGAAGAACGGTAACAATAGATTGTGTGTTGACTACCGTCGATGTAAACAAATCACCTTTCATGACCGTCATCTCCCTCCACGCATTTTCGACGTATACGATCAATTGCAAGGTGCTAAGAAATTTTCCAAAATCCATTTACAATCACGTTGTCAACGGTGGCGAGTGAAAGAGCAGGACATTTCCATGACTGCTATTTGCACACGATTTGATCATTTTGAATCCAAGATTTTGTTTTAGTCTCAAGAATGCTTCAGCAACATATGGACTTGATAAATTGAGTTTCCATGAACTCATAAACAAGTTCGTTAGTACTTTCAACGAGGAGAACCTGATCTTCTCTAAGTCTAGAGAAGTGCATGGAGAACATATACGCACTATGTTGCAAATTATACGACATCAGAAATTTCACCTGAAATTTTGCAAGTATGAATTCGGAGTGATTAAAGTGACACGCTGAATCACGTTGACTCTTATGGTTAATCTAACCATGACGCGGTTTATGCGTAAGGAAGAGAACCCTGCACTAAATTGTATGTTCTTGAGAATCCTACGCTAGTAGAAGTCTAATTTAAGAGACTCATAGTTTTGCAATTTCTATGTAGCCAATTTCTATGAAGCAAGATATAGTTATGTTCATATCTAAGAATCTGCCATACCGTCAGGTTAACATAGAACACCAGCAGGTCAGGAGTTATGTCCACCCTTGGAAATTGTGAAACGGAGAAGGGACAAGACCTTCATGAGATTATTACCAGACTTTCACAAGATCAGAAGAAGCATGATGCTATCCGGGCTGTTTTCAATCGTTTGACCAAGTCTACAAAATCCTTTCTCCGTAAGGGTTTCACGGCTAGCAGATTATCGGACATTTCCCAGCCAGAGATCGTACGATCACTGGACACTCTTTCAGCTATCAGCTCAGAAGAAGACTCGCGTACGCGTTCATTCATCATTACATTCACATCGTGGTTAAAGTTTACGTTTTGCCTTCACATTTACATTCACGACACTATTCCCGTTCATGATCATATTCTAGCTTACAATTTAAGTTTCGCTTTTGTTCTGGGAAGTTTACAGCAGGCTTGGGACACCAGACTCGAGTTTAATAAACTTTTCTTCTTCAGGTTGACGTTTCACATCACATTCCGCGTCTTACCTCTTACTAGTTGACGTTACCGCCTCAGTTGTTCTATGTTCAGAATATGTTTTACATGTCATGTTCATTCCAAGTTGCTCATATCACGTTCACGGTATATTGCACGTATCACATCCATCATACATTTCTCATGTTACATATACCATACCTCCATGTATCACGTTCACAATTGCTCACGCATCACGTTTACAATTGTTCACGTACTACCTTTCAGTACGTCTCGTACATCGTTACTAAGACGCTGCTTATGTCATTTATTCCAGGTTATTTCTCATCGTAACGTTTGGGTTATCTTTATACGTTATTTATTAGCCACTCGATCAAATTCATGAGGACCCATCTCACGATGGTGAACCATAAACTTTATGTATCTTAAAGACAGAGTCATGAAGATCAAGATTATTATTTACGTCAAGACATGTTAGAGGATCCTTCCGAGCGGGAAGCCACTTGGAAACGGAGGAGTCCATCTGGATTCTTATCCTCTTTTCTATCCATAAGTTAGGTAAATACTTTCCAATTATGTCACGTTCCATGTCCTTTTCAGTCATGTCACATCCATTGTCTTTCCCAGTCAGGTTGCATTCCACGTCCGTCCAGCTTACATGTCCTCTAGCTTTTATGTACCTTCAATCCTTATAACTCTGTCAGTTTATCACGACTCTACTTCGAGGATGAATTATTATTTTAGAGGGGAAGAGTTGTAAAACCCGCATTTAAAATACCATGAACAGTACACATGAACAGTAAATACACCAAAATACGATAAAAATAAAATTTTCTATTTATAATATTATTACACGTGTCACGACAATTAATAATAAGTATATACAAATATTAAAAATGTGACATTGATCACGACAGTAAATTCACGACATTAAACAAGAGCATACACGACTATTAAAATTTAACATGAAAAACTTCGGTTTTGCTTTCGAGCTTTAAGGGTGCCACGGCTTAGAGTGACCAAAAACAGAGGATGGGCCTTATGGCCCATGACCCAAGTTAAACCCATAATTTAATAAAACCTCAGAAAATTATTTCTCATAATAGTTTTACAAGAAAATCAAGAAAACCCTAGTTGGGTCTCCTCCTTGCCGCCGGCCTAACACAAAGAAACAAGAAGAAGGTTTTAGTTTTGGTCTAAAATAATTCGTGTAGTGTGCGTGTTCATTAACCCTTAATTAAGCATTCGGTAAACCTTTTCGTTTTAATTCTTATTACACTTTTATTATATTTACATGTATTAAAGACGATAATCATGTTAGAATTAACAAGTAACCATGTTGGGATGTTTGGGTTTGGTTCGGGTTTTGTTTGCCGAGACACAACCGAAAACTTTAAAGCTCTCGGCTTTTTTTTAATCACCACCACCGAGACCTCCAAGGTCTCGGCTTGGCTTGGTTCACTCGAACACACAACATGGAACCTCGTATAGGGTCGGGGTATGTTTGATTTAGCTTTTGGTTTGGTTGTTGTGTCAACCGAGACCTACATCGGTCTCGGTGGGACTTTGTTTGCGACGGTGGGATCGGGTAACAAAAACAGTGGCAACTCGGCTTGAGCCGGGGTCACCTTTGACCTAGCAGTAGCTAGCTGAATGGCTAACCAGGGGGAACCTTAGCCGTCAGTGGCAACCGGCTAGCCAGTCTAACCAATGACGGGCTGTTTTGTTTGGCTTAAATTTTTCGGCTTAAATGTAAACACGGGCTCGGGTTCGGGAACTTTATAAAATTAGTTTATATTAAATATTTACAAGACTTAGGTTATAATTATTTAATTAAATAATTCATGTGTTAAACCTAAGTAACTAATTTAATTAAAATATGGTATTTTTAATTAAATTTTTATAATGTGTAGTTTAATTAATTTACCAAGTTATTTAATTAATAAGCTATAATACTTGAACCATGACTTGTATTTTTACTAATTAAAATTTACTTTACATTAATAAACCAACTTATTTCTAATTATGGAAACTTACTATTTTTGGAAACTTCCTATTTTTAGAAACTTATTGATTTATAAAAACCTGCTTTTTTATAAAGTTACTTAGTATTACAATACAATTATTATAATACCATACTACATGAAAAATAAACAACAGAATACAAGAATAACTACAGATTAACACTTAAACCAGTTAAAACATGACATAACATAAATAATAAGCTAAGAACACACAGAACCAGTAAAACACATATATTCAGACAACTCATAGACGTCCCTATTCTTATGTAGTATTATCCGTCAAGGCGGAGTAGATTCTTCAGTATTTACGTTAGCTTCTACTAGACACAAGGTACAGATTTCCCGTCCTTTAGTAAGGTCAATCTCTTCCTTTATTAGCATTTCCTGTATGCAGCCAACTGTTTTCCTAGTAGTTACAGATTAAATGCTTATATTTTATTAGTTACCTTAACCATATACATGCATGACTAGTTTCACCTAGTTATAGAGGTACCATAATCATAAAACTGGAGGCACCAGTGTTATGACTTCACCACGGCGGAGTGATAGCTCGTGGCGTCCCTTCAGTTTATTTGGCCATTATTATATTATTATTATCATGTGGGGCATATGGGTGCATCCTAGTTATAGTGTCAGTTAGGATTTCATGGTGAATGTGGTGTGTGCCTTGCATCCTTTACAAGGAGTTGATCCCTCCTACATATTACCATATTAATTAGAGGCATCCCCTCTAATTGCATGACGAGGTCACCCTTCAAAGTATTCATGCACGTTGTTGACCTCATGACCTATATTGGCTTTTGCTATATTAAACTAATCCAGATTTTCATAAGTAAACATAAGCTATATTTTCATAATATAAACCAGATTATAAACATGTTCCAGGTTTTCCAGGACTTATTCATTTCCGCTGCTATTCATGCTTTACATTTCTTTCCTATATTATATCATTCATGCTATGTCATATATCCGTTCACTAAGTGTATTGCTCAGCCGTTACTTTTCTTTCCATGTCCTAAAATGGCAGGTACTCAAGGTTAGACTGGAGCATTTGGAGGACATGCATAGGATGGGATCTACCTTAGACTTCTTCTCCTCTTGCCTTCATATATTTATGCTTGTTTAGTCTTCCTTTAGTTCATTTATTTTATTTATGTTTTGGGCTTATGTCTGGGAACCGATGTTTGATTCCAGTTATCCCTTTGGTCATGTATGTTTATGACATATTACCTTGCATGCTTTGATGACACGCCATAATTATCATGTGATATTCCATTTCGCAAAATGGGGCGTTACACTTAGCCTAATAAACCGAATAAACGATTTACATGGTTAAGAATACTAGCTAGATTAAACTTGGATAAGTAAACTCGGGTTGAGTCAAAATATTCATGACAGGCCTAATATGTCAAAGACGTCTAAACTTGTTAAAACCATATCCTTTATTCCTTTTTTCCTTTTGACTTTATTTTTGAAAGACTATAATAGGAATATATACATCCCGTATGAAAGAAATAATAGAAATAAAGGAAAATGCTACTAGGCCAAGATAGATAAAAAATTTGAAAAATGTCAAAAAATATAATTTGCCAATATTAATGAGGACATCTTAATGGAAAAGCCAACTTTAATTCGATAGAAGTCTCCCCTACACTTAAGATAAACATTTCCCTCAATGTTTAAGCATGTGGAAGAATAAACTCCCCTACACTTAGGACATTGAGTACACTGTTTAAATCAAACTAAAGAAGAGATGACTAAAGTGAATTCAATTTAGTCGTTATTAATAGACAATTTAGAATCACAATAGTTTTGGATAGAACCGGTATCACGGGTACACGGGATCACGGGTCGCCTAAAAAAGCACCAAAAGTGGTATAATATCGATGAAATCCCTGCACAATCACCACAAAACAACACGATATTTGGCTCCCCTACACTACTCCTCAACTACACTTATTGGCGGAAAAACTAAGGAAAAAACTAACCTAGTTATACAATGCTTGATTTTATTCTCGGAGTCTCTAGCTCGACTCGATTCCCCGAATTAATTGTTCTTGGGGAATGTGGAGAGGAATGGAATCATCTCATGAGATATGTCCTCTCCAAAGTACAACTTAACACGTTGGCCATTCACCTTAAAATTGGGCCCATTTGGTTGAGCTAGCTCAATGGTGCCATATGGAAAATTTGGGCCACGGTGAAGGGACAGGACCAACGACTCTTAAGTTTGCCCGAAAAGATTTTCAACCGAGAGTTAAAGAGTAAAACTTTATTACCGACCTTGAACTCTAGGTTCTTAATCTTGGAATCATGAAGGAGCTTAGTTTTCTCTTTGTAAATCAATGAATTCCCATAAGCCTCATTTCAAAGTTCATTAAGCTCATTGAGTTGGATTTTTCTATAGTCACCGGCTTTGTTTAAGTCAAAATTAGCCCATGTGAGAGCGCAATAAGCCTTATGCTCCAACTCAATGGGGGAGGTGGTGGCATGCTTTACCGTACACACGGCGATAAGGAGTACATCCGGATAGGAGTCTTGTAAGCGGTACAAAAAAGCCCACAATGCATCATCTAATTTATCGGACCAAGAAGTACGGTGCTCTCCCACCGTATGCTCTAAGATTCGTTTAAGTCCATGATTGGAAAACTCGGCTTGACCATTAGTTTGTGGATGATACGTGGTGGAAAGTTGGTGAGGGACACTATACTTAGCCATGACTCGTACGAATTGATCATTGCAAAAACGAGTCCCGTGATCACTAATAATAACACGAGGTACATCTAATCTAGCAAACAATTGCTTCAATAAGTTTACTACAACCCTAGCATCATTAGTAGGCAAAGTCTTAGCTTCAACCCATTTAGAAACATAGTCGACGGCTACAAGGATGTATTTATTTTCTTTAGACGAAGGAAATGGCCCCATAAAGTCGATGCCACACACGTCAAAGATCTTACATTCTTGAATGAAATTTTGAGGCATCTCATCTTTGTGAGTGATCTTTCCTTGATGTTGGCAATCATCACAATGCTTCACCATCTCATGCACATCATGATAGATGGAGGCCCAATAGAATTTGGAGTCGAAAACTTTTTTAGCGGTGTAATTCGGGCCAAAGTGACCACTGATGGGTCCTTTGTGGCAAGCCTAAAAAATGTGTAAGGTCGCGGGCCCATTGACACATCGTCGGATAATGTGATCCACGCATTTCATAAAAAGATAGGGATCTTCCCAATAATAATGTTTAATATCTTTGAAAATTTTCTTACGTTCTTGGGACGATAACCCTTCGATAAGAACTCCACCCGCCAAATAGTATGCAATGTCCGCAAACCATGGGGTGTCATCCTCTTTAGAGTGAATAGACATTAAAGTTTCGAGAGGGAAAGATTCTTTAATTTCCTTATTCGGTAATTCTCCTTGGTAAGGGTCCTCGAGTCTACTAAGGTGATCCGCGGCTAGGTTTTCGACTCCCTTTTTATCGCGAATTTCGATTTTGAATTCTTGTAAGAGCAAAACCCAACGAAGGAGTCTTGGTTTAGAATCTTTCTTGGTCAACTAGTATTTTAAAGCGGAGTGATCTGTGTAGGCTATAGTAGTGGAAAGCACAATATAGGGGCTAAATTTCTCAAAAGCATACACTACAGCTAAAAGCTCTTTTTCGGTAGTAGTATAATGCAATTAAGCCGTCATTGTCTTACTTGCATAATGAATGGGTTGGAAATGCTTATTAACTCGTTGTCCCAAGACCGCTCCTATGGCGAGATCACTAGCATCGCACATAAGCTCGAAAGGTAACTCCCAATTAGGAGACACTAAGACCGGTGCCTTAGTTAATTTACCTTTAAGGATCTCAAAAGATTCTAAACATTCGGGAGAAAATATGAAGGAGCATCTTTTTCTAAGAGATGAGTCATAGGTCGAGCTATTTTAGAGAAATCTTGAATAAAGTGTCGATAAAAACCCATGTGACCTAAGAAACTCCTAACTCCTTTTACAGTTGTAGGTGGAGGCAATTTAGAAATAACGTCGAATTTAGTACGATCCACTTTAATATCGGCTTTGGAAATTTTATGATCAAAGATGTTGCCTTCTTTTACCATAAAGTGGCACTTCTCCCAATTTACAACGAGACGAGTGTCTTCACACCGTTTAAGCATATGTTCTAAATTTGTAAGGCGAGAAGTGAAAGAATCTTCAAAAACCGAGAAATCATCCATAAAGACTTACATAGTTTGTTCAACCATGTCATGGAATAATGCCATCATACACCTTTGGAATGTCCCGGGAGCATTGCATAAGCTGAAAGGCATTCTTTTGTCAGCAAATGTTCCATAAGGACAAGTGAATGTGGTTTTCTCTTGGTCTTTGGATCGATTTAAATTTGGAAATATAAAAACAAATTGTCTATGAAGAAATATTATTCATTACCCGCTAAGCGTTCGAGTATTTGATCCATAAAAAGAGGCATCGTTGAGTTTACGATAGTCAATGCAAACTCGCCAACCCGTGACAAGTCTAGTAGGAATTAACTCATTGTTTTCGTTGGGAACAATGGTTATCACACCCTTTTTTGGCACACAATGGGCCGGACTAATCCACGGTGAATCCGAAATAGGATAAATTATGTCGGCATCGAGAAGTTTGATAACTTCTTTCTTGATGACTTCATGAATTTTTGGATTCACCCTTCTTTGACTTTGGACCATGGGTTTAAAGTCATCTTCCTTAAGAATTTTATGTGTGCAAATATTTGGATGAATTTCGCGGATGTTAGAAATTTTCCAAGCAATTGCTTTTTTATGTTTTTAAGAACTTCGATAAGCCTAACTTTTTCATCCTCTTTTAAGTCCTTAGCAATAATTATGGGTAACTTATCAACTCCTTTTAAGAAAGCGTACTCTAGATGAGAAGGTAAATCCTTAAGCTCTAAATCCGGAGGATTTTTGGTGGAAGGCTTATCAAATTTCGATCATCGTTTATAACTTCCTTAGGAGAAGGTGGATAAATATGATCTTCATTAAGAAGTCTCTTAATGGTATGAATGTCTTCTTCCCAATCGGTGGGAGAATCATTATATTTTAAAATCACATCTCCTAAACTTGCTTCAAATTCTTCTAAGTGAAACTCACTTGCTCCACATGGAGTCAAGGAAGGAGCAATGGATGCTACGGTCTCAACACTAGGTAAAGGAGAAGTCCCACTTTTAAAAGCCTCATGAAAATGTTGTTCACATGCTTCGTCAAGCACGTCAATTAAATTTAGGGATTTGGGCTCATTAGGAAGTTTAGAAAGTTTACCCATGTTAAGGATGATTTTGTCATCCCCTACCCTCATGATAAGCTCACCCGCGGCTACATCAATCAATGTACGCCTATTACTCAAGAAGGGTCATCCCACAGTTAAAGGAACACGAGGATCGATCTCATAGTCGACTACAACGAAGTCGTTGTGGAAAGTGAATATATCGACTCCCACGAAAACGTCATCGGCTATCCCCACTGGATAAGAAACCGTAGGATTAGCTAATGCCAAAGTCATACGAGTGGGGACAAGCTCGGGTAGAGATAATTGTTTCCATACGGATAAAGGCATAAGATTGATACTAGCACCTAGATCCGCTAAAGCCATACAATTCTATACCCCGGGGAAATTTCAAGGGATAAGGAATCTACCGGGGTCACCGAGCTTAACTAGTAATATTATCAATAAAACCGCAGAACAATTTTCATTAAGTTGACTGTTGGCGATATCAAGCAATTTTTCCTTATCGGTCAAGAGGTCCTTAAACATCTTAGCATACTTAGGCATGTGAGTTAGAGCCTCGGAAAAGGTGATATAGAAATTCAATTGCTTAAACATTTTGAAGAAGTTAGAAACTTGTATATAATCCTTATTCTTTAACTCCTCTTTACTCAACCTTGAAGGGTAAGGTATATTGGGTTGTGGAGAAGGTTGAGGATGACTCGACTCACTCACAACCTCAGGAATAGGCTTAGGAACCAAAGGGTCACTTAATGGAGGAATGCCATAAGTATTGGGTGAAGGAATAGTCACCGAAGGGTTAGTAGAACACATTATGATCTTCGGGCCTTGTTTCTCCTTTATTGGCGAAGAAATGGAAGCTCCCTCGGTAGTTTTCCCACTTCTTGTAGTGATGGCATTCATAATGGCCCTAGGGTTAGGTTTGGTGTTAGACGGGAGAGCACCTTGGGGTCTAAGGGTTTGCAACATTTGCATGAATTTCCTATCCGTGGACTCTTGCATTCCTTAAGTTTTTTATCTTGTTCATTAAGCTTTTGAAGAACCAAGTCCATTTGAGGATACCCTTGATTATTGAACCCTTGGTTATTGAACCCTTGATTATTGAACCCTTGATTATTGAACCCTTGATTATTGAATCCTTGATTATTGAACCCTTGATTTGGAAAACCTTGGTTTTGAAATTGATTATAATTTTGAAATCCTTTATTAATAAAACCTTGGTTATTAAAGCCTTGATTTTAAACTTGAAAATTCCCTTGGTTTGAATTATTGAACCTTCGGTTTGAATTATAACCCCGTACGTTTGAATTCCCTTTAAAATTACGTCTTTGTGCAGCTTGGTTCCTATTTGAGTATTGGGTACTTTGGGTGGGCGAGAGTGGTCTTTGGTGAGGTACAAAATCAAGGGGAGCCAAATTGTTAGTAAACTTATATGAAAAGTGGTTAACATCAACATTCGGTTTAAAATGAACCCTCACATTTTCAGCATTGTTATAAGCATAAACTTTACTGTGGGATTGATTATAAACCTTATTGTTGGGTCAAAAAGTTGATGTGGCAGAAACTCAAAAACGAAGAAAACATGAAGAAATTGTCCAAGCGTTGTCAAGAGTTAATCAAGCGTTGACATGTACAATTTAGGCGTTGATGGCTCAAGCATTGTCGTGTGCAATCCAAGCATTGTCACATGCAATTCAAGCATTGACAAAACGTAGACAAAGAAGCTTATGGAAGCTTCTATTTAGATAAACATGCAAAAGATATTCTGCATAAGTTTATTTAAATAGAAGATTTACTTGTTTATTCATTCTTATCTCTTGTAAACCCTAATCCTTACACTATAAAAGGAACCAAGGGTCTTAGGTTTTATTCATATAATTCATTCACAATGTAAACCTAAAGGTGTGTGTGCACTAGACGTGGGATTCAATGTATACACGTCTAGTGGATGTTTGTTATTAATATAATGAACATCCCAATTGTTTTAATTCATGTTATTCGTGCCTAAACACCTTGTTAATGTGTCATGTTCTAATTCCGCTTTGATTGTATAATCATATGAACATGGTGAATTCCTAGTTGCTTAAAAGATCCGGAAACCAAGGTTTCCACAATTGGTATCAGAGCCTCGTGGCTCGTGATGCTAGGACCAACAAGGTGTTCGTGTTTCGTGAAGAAAAGAAAAATCCGTCTAGGGTTTTTCTGGACGTTTTTGTGTGCGCAGCAGTATTCAGAAGGTCATAACTTTTGATTGAACCGTTGGATCGTCACGAAATTTTATATGTGTGTTCTACATACATAGATCTAAACATCCACCGGAGGGATTGTCGAGTTTTATCCCCAGGCAAAAGTTATTAGGCGTCAAAGTCAGCAGCAGGGTATATGCAGTTTTCTGTGGACAGCCATGTTCAAAACACGATCTCTCCTTCGTTAACCGTTGGATCTTCTTGATTTTTGGACTGTAGGTTCTTGGCACTTGTGTCTAGGATCTCACCGAAGTGATCTTTGATTTGAGCTTTCATTGTCAAGTTATAGTCCGTCGAAGTTCGCTGCAGTAAAGGTATTCAATTTTTGCTTTCACATAAAATCATGAACTAGGGTTTCTATAAACCCTAGATCAACATAAAAAGCAAAAAGATTGGCGGTATGTGGCTGTTAAATCACATGATGGTTATTAGGGTTTCGTTTATAAATCCTATGTATGATTCGAGGCTGCTGGTCCCAGAAAAGATGATGACGTGATGATTTAGACATGGAAGAAGCATTCACACGAGGAAAGCTTTTCTATTGGTGGAGAAATTTTGTATGATCACATGGTTATGGTAAACCTGCAGTCACACGATCAAAGCCCAACGCATTCTTTCATATTCTAAGACCTGCATTCACACAGCCAAAGGAGGAAAACTATATATTCGCTATATAATAGCTCTCTTATTGGTGTAAAAAGGGTGTTTTAACAAGGTGGGGAAACTTTGATTGGTCAAGCATAGTTGCTTCAAGAATTTGAGATGTGAGTTAAACATGTTCACACGATCCTCTACATATGATTGGTTGAGAAGCTAGTGTTCACACGAACAAAACAGCAAGGACGGGTTAAGAAGGTGAGTATTCTTTTCACACGAATAGCTCACAATAGACTTATTCAAGTTTGAAGGTCAGTTACACGTATTTAGGGAAAGATATGGTCTACGTTATTCTTTGATGATTTAAACGTAATATTCTAAAAGGGGTGAAAGATATGGTTTACGTTTACAAGGAAAAGGATATGGGGCTGATCTTTCAATATTTTATGGGCCTTCATTCGTGGATTGATATGGTTTAAATTCTAAGACGTGATGAGTTTTGGAGTAAGATATGCTTTAGACGCTGACAAAGTTTGAGAATTGACGCTGACAGGAAGAATTTTGACGCTGACATAATAAGTCAACGCTGATAGAGTTGACAGTGTCGTCCGATATATGAACTTCAACGCTGATAGGTATTGTCCGATATTGGACAATACATCTGCCAAAGAAATTGGACAGAAGAGGATATTGGACAACACAAGGTTTGCTGCTGTTTGAGAAAATGGATACGTTTTAAACACACAAAAAGGAAATTTATACACACGAAGGTACATGGAATCTCCGTTTTAATTTAGAATATCATGTGATATTTATGGCTCGGATATTTTTACAAGGATTAATGATTTTAAAGCGAGTTAGCAACTATTCATGAGAATTTGATGGATATTTTAAACTATGTAATTGGGCTAAACCTTGAGAAAGGTTGTTACATATGGTATGAAGATGTTCTTTCATTAAATTCATCATGAAGAGATGTTGGCTTATGGGGAAGAGTTCTTATGGTAAGTTTGATGATTGAAGAAGATTTTCGCGAGTTTGTGTTCTATCATATCTTAAAGTCGTGCACTCCCAGTCATATACTTTAAAGGTAACTTGTTCGTGCTTTACATGATTGGTGATGAAGACTTGTCATAACACTTGAAGGAGTTACATTATCGTGCTCAGTGTCTCACAAAGGATGAGAATATTGACAAGAGATCGAGGTCTACTTATAATTTGCCTATAAGTTCTTCATCACATGGATAGTACAAGACATGGAACACAAGGTTGGGTTATTCTATTTCTACATCAAAAATATTATATTAATTGTTCTTCAAGATCATTACATAGAGCCTACATATGGAGAATCTTCAAAGATTGCAACATTGTTTACTTTCCTGTTGATGTGACAAAAACGGGAAGAAATACATGCTACACTTGAGGGGAAGCAATTTGAAGATCATGTACAACTTACAAGAGATACACATAGAGTTTTGCCACTATCAACTAGGGGAAGATTGTTGGGTCAAAAAGTTGATGTGGCAGAAACTCAAAAACGAAGAAAACATGAAGAAATTGTCCAAGTGTTGTCAAGAGTTAATCAAGCGTTGACATGTACAATTTAGGCGTTGATGGCTCAAGCATTGTCGTGTGCAATCCAAGCATTGTCACATGCAATTCAAGCATTGACAAAACGTAGACAAAGAAGCTTATGGAAGCTTCTATTTAGATAAACATGCAAAAGATATTCTGCATAAGTTTATTTAAATAGAAGATTTACTTGTTTATTCATTCTTATCTCTTGTAAACCCTAATCCTTACACTATAAAAGGAACCAAGGGTCTTAGGTTTTATTCATATAAATCATTCAAAATGTAAACCTAAACGTTTGTGTGCACTAGACGTGGGATTCAACGTATACACGTCTAGTGGATGTTTGTTATTAATATAATGAACATCCCAATTGTTTTAATTCATGTTATTCGTGCCTAAACACCTTGTTAATGTGTCATGTTCTAATTCCGCTTTGATTGTATAATCATATGAACATGGTGCATTCCTAGTTGCTTAAAAGATCCGGAAACCAAGGTTTCCACACTTATCAAAATTAAAGTATAAATGTGGTCCACCTTAAGTCTCACAAGTCTCACTAAGGGCATGAATGTGTCTAAAAGGAGGGTTTTCAACTTTTAAAACAAGATTTTTCACAATAGAAGCAAGTTCTTATATTTGATTAGAAACCTCGTAATTAATAGAATCTCCTCCACTAGCACTAGCCATTTGAGCCCTCGTTCAACTAGAAACTTTAGCTTTAATTTCAATAATGTCCCAAGCTACTTGCATCGTTTTCACAAGAATATTACCCCCCCCCCCCCCCCCCCCCCCCCCCCGCGATCGAATTTAGTGAATCTTAGTCACTTAAACTCAAACCATTGTAAAAGGTATTAATTTGGTGAACTTTGTTAAAATCGTGTTGTGGACATTTTCTCAAAAGTTCTTTAAATCTATCCAAGATTCACTAAAAGTCTCACTATACTTTTGCTCAAAGTTAATGATATCATTCCTTAAGGTGGTAGTACGTGAGGGTGTAAAGAAATAATTAATAAACATAGTCTTTAAATCCGCCCATGTAGTGATACTTTGGGGTGGCTCCTTGTGAAGCCAAATCCGGGCTTGACCCTTATGGGAGAAAGGAAAAAGTAACAATATATTTGCCTCTTGAGGCCCCCATTGTACTTAACGGTATTGGCCAAGTGTAAGAATATCTTAATATGAGCGTGCGGATCATCATGAGTACGGCCCAAAAATGATGTAGTGGAAACCATTTGAATAAAACCTATTTTTAATTCAAAATTATCGCTCTAATATCCAGCACCACAATAGCGTCATCGTTTCCCCCAACGTGGGATTGAAAGATCTCGATCATTGGTCGATTATACATGGCTAAAGTAGTGTCGAAAGCTCGATTCTCAGGATCGGCTTGATTTGTGACGGTATTTTTGTTTGTCTTATTTTTAGAAGGACGAGGTACACCATGCGGTATGTGTGCGTACGCATGCAAGTAAAAACCGAGAAATAAGGGGATTGCCGTTGATGACTTTGAAAGGGGAGAGATTACCCAATCGAGGTTCAATTTTAAAAAGCTACAAAAAGTATATACGTAATACTACTTGGGTGGCACACCACTAGCTACTATCACTGATGTAATGGTTTTACTACTCTTTAGGAAAAGAGAGCAAATAGGGTAAGTAATGAATACGACGATTTAGGAAAACCGTGTATTAATGACCCTAAAGTGAGTTCGTTCTCGAGGAGGCTAGTGCGTTGTGTAATGAAATGATTATCTTTGTGATTTTATGATTTTGAGAAAAGAAAATAGAAATGGGGTAAGAAGAGAATGACGGTTACGATGACGGATTACACTAAGACGAAAAGGTCGTTCACGTAAAACCGTAAAAAGCACCAAATTTAAAATTTTATCCTAAAAATTCCTAAAAATTGCAAACAAATCCGAAATAATGTAAAAAGATTTAATAAAAAATCAAAAATCACCCAAACCTTTTAATTAATTAAATAATGATTTTTTAATGTTAATTAAAGCCCTAAAAACCATTTTAATTACTAAAAAGCCCAAAATGAGTTTTATCACTTTGTAAACCTCTAAAACAACCTAACTTAATTTAAAACTATTTTAGAAAAATTTTAAACTAACCAAAACTATTTAAAATGATTTAAAAACTATTAAAACTAATAAAACTTAAAATAATTATAAAAATAAATCTAAGGACTATGAAAATATTATAAAAGTTGCAAAACTCCTAACTTTAGATGCTTGAACTAGGAAAAATGAAAAAAAGTAGAAAAAACTAACTTTCAATTTTTTATAATAAAATAATAATAAAATATTCAAAAAATTTCAAAGTTTATAAAAAAATTCTAAAAAATTACCAAAAATCTAGAAAAATGTAACTAAAACAGAAATGCAAACAAAAGTTTCCAAAACCTTTTTAATAATTTTATATTAATTTCTAAAGTTGGTTAAAAACCCTAAAATCATATAAAATCAAAAATAAGTTAAAATGAAAACATTAATGTCTGTAAACCTCAAAAATATAGTTAAAAACCTATAAACTATTTTTCCAAATTTTTAAAATACTTTTTCCTATTTTATATTTACTTTCCAAAATTTAAACTTAAAATAATCCTAACAATTACACTATTCACGTGAAAAATAAACTTTTTGAACCAAAAAGTCCTAAACTAAAATAAGAACAATAGAAAAATGCTAAGAAAGAATAAGCTGAAATTAGCTTATTACTAAGCTGCTAGGTTTAATAAGCTAAAAACAAACACTCCTTAAATAATTAAAAGTCCAAGTGATAACCAGTCAAAGACCCTAGGGAAACTGGTTATTACGTTGGAGTATGAGAGGAGTGGCGCAGGTTCGAGTCCTGGCCACGTCCTTTTTGTAAAAAACTCTTTTTTTTTAAATTTTAAAACTCAAATACAGTAACCTTAATAATAAGTGTGTAAACACTTATCCTTTTGCCACTAAAATCAAGGAAAAACTAGACCTAATCATGTGTTTTATATCGTAAAAGTCGGAATTACGCGTGGTTTTGTGTTTTTGTGTTAAAATAGGTACAAATGATCAAAAGAAGAGAAAACACGGGATTTAACGATAAAATGTTAAAGAAAAGTCCAAAAAGAGACGAAGACAAAGTCAAAAGACCATTAGTGTGCCCAAGTTCACGAAAACCGGCTAAACCGACACGTTTTTGAAGAAACAATCAAGGAAGACAAAATCGAGCTCTTCTTTAGTGATTTAATCACTTACGAAGAATTCGAGTCTTGTGGGTCCCACATTGGATAAATGGGCTCAAAAGCCCATTTAAAGATTTAAAGTATTCATCCTTTTGTTATTTAGCCCAAAATGGCCCAACTCTAAAAAGACACGAGTGAAATTAATATTTACTTGGGCCTTTAGCCCATTTACACCAAACATTTGGACGAAGAAAAATAAGAGGAAAAGATAAACTCTTTCTTTGTTTGACTCAATAGAACCGGTCAATGCCCACAATTACAACACATGTTTTCTTTAAACATTTACTCCACTCAACTCACAAATAAAACCTATTACCCTCGGTCAACCCTCACACAAACTAAATTAAATACTTACTATACACCACTCCACACACAATAACCCCCACTTCACATTTTTATCTTACCCTACACCCCACCCCACTCGATTATCCCACATTTGTTTTATTCACCCTACCGTGTACCCTCATACACACGATCACCCCACCTTTAATAATAAAACAGATTTTTTTACCCCATTCCCCCAAATCTGTCGATAGAAACAAGAAAAACAAAGTTTTTTTTTTACCACCCACTCTTTCTTTCTCCCCAAAATACGCAGCATCCACCCCAAACCCTAATATTTTTACCATCACAAATTTACCATTAATTTTGGGGCTTTTTATATTTATGCTTAATTCACATCTTTGGGAATTAAATCCCCAAAAATTTCGGGGAAGAACACCAAGGGTGGTCCACAATCCACCCTGGCAATCCGTAACCCCTCATTTATTCTCAACCGTTGGATGAAGAAAGAAGAAAAAAAGAAGAGATATGCGGCCAAGATCAAAGAACTTGGGCACCAAGAGAACCTAGAAGGTTCGGGGTTACCCTATAAAAACCCCCAAATCATCATGTAATGGGGATCATCAAGCTTTTTATTATTTTTCAGTTTTTTTAATTAATTAGGAGTAGATTTAATTAGGTTTAATTTTCAGTAAAATTAGGTTTAGATTTATTATTGTATTTTAATTTTCAGAAATGTAATTTTTTATGATTAATGAAAAGTTATATATTTTGTTGAATTCGTCTCTTTTAATTTCAGTTAAATTTTCTTTCAAGTTTTAATCTGCTTCTCTTTTTTATATAACTGATATTAGTTTCATTCGGTATTAAAAAAATAAAAATAAATAAATAAATAAAAAAAATAAAATATATATATATATATATATATATATATATATATATATATATATATATATATATATATATATATATATATATATATATATATATATATATATATACTGTTCGAGAAGATCAATTCATTTGGTTGGAAGGTGTTTGTTTGGTTCGAGAGGTTGAGAATTGAAGATGGTGACAGCTCGTTTCGATTCACAAGGTGGCTCAGCGCCATCCTTCTCCTCAAAGGATTCGACAAATGGTTCTAATCTTTTCTTTTAATTTGATTAATAACTGCTTGATTATGTTACTGTTTGGGGTTTATTTAGTTACCTGTTTGGGGTTTAATGTTTGAACTGCTTCATTTAGTTAAAGTTATTGTTAGGATTGTTTTTTTTTAGAATCTGCTTATAGAACTGTTTGGGTAATTTTGTTATGTTAATCTAATTCAGTTTTCTTATTTCATTATTTTTGATTTACTATTTTAGCTGCTGGTTAGGAAATGCTTATTTAGCTTTTAATTAAACTGCTTATTTGATTTCGTGTTGATTATTGCTTATATTGATATAACTGCTACCTTTAATTGTTTGGAATTAAGTTCGGTTTTCATTGCGTTTATTTGAAATAGTTATTATACAGTCTCGGTTTAGGCTTATTTGCTTATTCGTTTTTTTTTATTATCAGCTTATCTGATTCAATTCAGTAGGGATTTACAGTTTATTTGTCGTATGCTTATGTTTATTGCTTATTTGGCTTTGTCTGTTCATTCGTATGCTTATGCTTATGTTTATTGCTTATTTAGCTTATCAGCTTTTCTTTGTTTGCTTATTTTTGTTCTTGTTACTTGCTTATTTCGGCTAGCTTATTTTAGGCTTAAATTCCGTTTGTTTACTTAACTGCTTGTCAATTTTAGTTTCATATGCTTATGTTGCTTTTGGTATTTACTTTTGATTATCTTGTTTGAGCTTATCTTGCTTATTTGATTCAACAGCTTTTAGTTTATTTTGTGTTCGTTATTGTTACTGCATAACTTTCAGATTCCATTAGCCAAAGGTTTTTAAATAGTCCAAAAATTTTAATAGCTAAAAAATTGTCTGGGCTGGGGTTCGAACCCCAGACCCCTCGCATAATAACCCAGCGCCCCATCCATCTAGTCTAGACATCTTTTTATGCTCTGTTTCTTATTGTTCAGTTAATATAGCTTTTGAATTCTGTCAGTTTTGCTAAATTAGTTTACTTCAAAGTTCATTAGTTTTAATTTTAATTAAATAGATTTATTAAAAGCTTTAATTTCTTTTACAACAGTTTTTTATAAAAAAAATACAAAAAAAAAAAAATTATTTTCTTTCTTTAAATTTTTAAATTAGTTTTAATTTACTTTTATATAAATTAGTTTTATTTTAAGTTTTTAAATTTAGTTTTAACATCATAGTTTCCATAAAATTAAGTTTTTGATTTATTTAAAATAGTTTTTATTAGTTTAATTTTTACATAGATTTATATTTTCAAAAAGTTTAAATTAGTTTACTTTGTTAAAATAGTTTTAATAAAATTTCATTTTAAAGTTCTTTTTTTTAGTTTAAAATTAATTAGGTTTAAAGTTTTATTTTAAAATTAGATTTCATTTAAAAGTTTTTATTAGCTTAATTTTTAAATTAGATCAGTTTTATTTAAATTGTTTTATTAGTTTTTAATGTTAAATAGATAAAACACCAAAAATATTATTTACCAAAAACAAAGTTAAGTCGTAACGAGTAAACCGGAAATCAATTCGAGTGAGTCGAGGAAAAAACGAACTTTAATTGTTTAAAAATAGGATTGCAAAATCTGAGTTTCAAAATTGACGCCGCTGCCGCTTCGCTCGTACGATTGACGATTTTTTCGTGAAGACATTTGGATTTTGGGATCCGTTCATCCTTTGAACGTTACGTTTCTTGCACAAAAAAAATCAAAAATACAAAAAAAAATCAAAAATATAAAATTACAAAAAAATTAAAAAATCACAAAAGCAATTTCTTTCCTAAGAATTGCACCAAAAAAAATTAAAAAAAGCAAAAAAGTAATACCTTTTCCTAAAAGTATTACACCAAAAATATTACATATTAGTGTTAATTTTTAGTTTGATTTCTTTCGATTTTTCTTGCATATATGTTTTTCTAAAAAATACAAAAATATTCTTCTTTATCCTCTATTGTGTTTAATTCTTTTTCTCAACCCCTCTTATTTATAATTCTTCATGTATTTGTCTTGCGTTCGATGTGGGAGACCATGGCTCGGTTTTCCAATATGTCCATGGTGTACTTGTGCGAAGTGTGGTTCCGATATCGACAATACACAATTTGGATTTTGTCCATTGTGCAATTCTAGAAATTCGTACTTCTCCTCTTACACAAATTTCTCCCCTCCTCCCGTCTATGACAATCCCTATCCTCAACATGCACCGGGTTTTTCTCAATACCCGTGTTGCAATCATTGTGGGGGTCCTCACGATACTTCTTATTGTCAACCGATGAATTATGAGCCACATCCGTGCTATAATTCCGGTTTTCAAAATTGTGAACCCCCACAAGACTCCGTCGTTCATCAACCTTCTTTTACGGAACAAAGCACTAGTTTGGATGAAATTTTATAACGCTTAAAACAACTCGAAATTAGCTTGCATGACGAAAGACAACAAGAGCAAGTATCTACTCTTAGTGTTTCTACTCCTCATCTTGTGCGTTCTTACTATTATGATGATGACGATGAGAATACTATTTCTTGGAATAATATTTGTGCTCAATGTCCTAGTGCAATTGTTATTCCTTCTCTCAATATCCCAAATGCATCTAAGGATCTTGATACATCGAGTGAGATTAGCGATTTTGGGCTCGACAAATTCTTTGATGAAGTTTGTGATGTGCCGACTTTTGCTGAGCTTACGGACACGGTCGTTCTGCAAGTCCATGATCACATACTCACAAATCCAAATGCGATAATTGATTCTTCCAATAAGAGTTCTATATGTGGTGAGTATGATGATTTCGTCTTCGAGCCCGAGATTAAGGAAATTATCGACCGAGAGCTAGCTCTTTTACCTCCACTTCCACCTACAAGTGAGGTCGATTTTTCCAATATCGATGCCGAACTTGATGAGTTGGAACGTCTTATTTTTAATAATAATGACGAACCAACTCACATGACCACACATCCAATTCTCGAGGAGTTACCTAATCAACACTCCTCTAATGAGAATTACGTTCACCACATTCGTGAGGATTTAACTTATCAACAAATCCCACAAATGAATGATGGTTTCGTACTTGATCGTGATCTCTTCGAGAGAATTTCTAAAATCCTCGATGAGGGGAACGACAAACCTTTGTTTGACGAGCCTATCTATGATCAAGAAATCGAAGAGATTCACGTTCATGAGGATGATTGCTTTGACCCGGGAGGTGACATTGACCATTCTATGATTGATACCTTTACGGCTTTGCCGGATAGTGACCATCCATTGTCTTTGGGGGATGACAATTTGTCTCCTTTACCCACCCCACCTCCCGTGGATCACGACCTCACATACTTTTCGTATGTTGAGAGGACTTTTCTACCTTTGATGACTTATCCTCCTGCCTCTCATTTATTATGTTCATCCGGGACCGAGGATAAGATTTTTGATCCCGGTATTACATTCAAGGCTTCCCCATGGACCATTTAATTCGGGGTCGAGTCAGGCTCGTGACTCGGTTAACAAAAACAAGCGCTTCTCGGGAGGCAACCCGATTATCTATCCTTTATTTATTTTCTACAATAAGTGTAGAGGGGAGCCGTGTAGGTTGTTTGTTTTGTGTGTTGTGATTGTGTAGGTACATGTGCTTTGATGATCAACTTTTGGTACTTTTGACGAGACCCGTGTTCCCGTGTTACCCGTGTACCCGGTTCCTTCGATAAGTTTTTGCTATTGTGATTCTATCTTAAAGCGAATAAATGTAATCACTTTAGTTGTCCCTTCCTTAGCTCGATTTTAAACAACGTACTCAATGTCCTAAGTGTAGGGGAGTTTATTCGCCCACATGCTTAAACATTGAGGACAATGTTTATGTTAAGTGTAGGGGGGATTTCTATCGAAATTTTAGTGGCCTTTTCCATGAATTTGACCCCATTTTAACCGGAAAATTTAAAAAAAAAAATATTTCAACGTTTTTCAAATTTTTGATCTATTTTGGCCTAGTAGTATTTTTTTATTTATTTTCTTTCCTTTTATTAGCACATTGTAATAATTTCCAATTCAAAAATAAAGTCAAAAAAATAAATAAATAAAATGGTTTTGACAAGTTTTGATATCTTTGATATATTAGGCCCGTCATGAATATTTTGACTCAACCCGAGTTTACTTATCTAAGTTTACTCTAGCTAGTATCCTTAACCATATGAACCTTAATTGGTTTATTAGGCTAAGCATCCACGAGTCTCATTACTTGAGATTTTAAATTGTGGAGAACGAGAGATGATAGAGTTTATTATAAGTTCGGTATTCTTTCATTAACTTATGTGAGTTAGTTATGAGATTTTTCTCCCATCACTTGTTAATAAATATATTTGCAATAAATAAGGTTGTACGATTTAAAAGGTTACTTAGCTTCTAGCACAAGATCGTTTAAAAGTTGCTCGGTATTAATTAGAGTTCATAGCCAAGGCATAACTTATTGAAACGGAATGCGAAGATTGGCTTATCCAAAAAGGCCCTAACAAGGCATGGGGATACCCGAGTCTAAAAAGGCCCTCACAAGGCATGAGGATTCACTTTTTGCTAAAGATCCTAAGATGATGTGAAGATCATTAATCCAAATCAATATGAAGGATCAAGACACACGACGAGAAGCAATTACTCCCCTAAAGATCATGGAGAAGTCTATCCAAAAAGACCCTAACAAGGTATGAGGATAAATAGATCCAAGTCCGAAAAGGAGGCGGATCGTTGTATATCAAAATCCTAAATAAAGAAGAGGATAAATGGAGAAGTCGTGGTCAACGTTTGAAGCATCTTTCACTACTTATGAAGATGTATACCAAAATGAAGAGAAGACCATAATTTCAAGATCGTCTCTCAAGATTTGAAGTTTGAAGTACAAGCCAAATATCGGTCCGAGAAAGGTCTCAAATCGTGAAACGAGTTATGCCAAGATATGAACTTTATGAGGTTTCGAGAAGCCGTTTTAAAAGATTTTGTCCTTTAGCTAACTATTGATTAATTCGTCCCACTTTATTTTCGGACTTAATAAATTATCGAAATAAGTCAAAAATGCATCCTCGTGATCATTTAAGACAAAAATAAAATATAAGAGATACACCGTAGGAATAAGGGGGTCTAAGTGATTAACTAAACCTCATGAGTAAGTGTTAGTTGTGCTAACTTGTAATAACAATGATCTCGTTTTTATGCTTGGTATGGGGAACGTGAAACTTGAGGATGATTAATATTCATGACACCAAAGCCCTAATCTAAGTCTTAGATGTCTTTACGAGTTTCCACCATCAAATAATTTCAAGTTTATAAATTGTTATAGCTTTTGTTTCCTTTTAACTTTTTATCTTTTCATCGTAAGTAGTAGTAGTAATAGTAATAAAGGCCGAGATGGATTAATAAGAAGAAAAATGTAACTTTATGCTTTACAACTATGCATTGCATGGGGTCATTGCAATGGTCAAGTGTAGGGGATTTAATAAGTGTGTAAACACTTATCCTTTTGCCACTAAAATCAAGGAAAAACTAGACCTAATCATGTGTTTTATATCGTAAAAGTCGGAATTACGCGTGGTTTTGTGTTTTTGTGTTAAAATAGGTACAAATGATCAAAAGAAGAGAAAACACGGGATTTAACGGTAAAATGTTGAAGAAAAGTCCAAAAAGAGACGAAGACAAAGTCAAAAGACCATTAGTGTGCCCAAGTTCACGAAAACCGGCTAAACCGACACGTTTTTGAAGAAACAATCAAGGAAGACAAAATCGAGCTCTTCTTTAGTGATTTAATCACTTACGAAGAATTCGAGTCTTGTGGGTCCCACATTGGATAAATGGGCTCAAAAGCCCATTTAAAGATTTAAAGTATTCATCCTTTTGTTATTTAGCCCAAAATGGCCCAACTCTAAAAAGACACGGGTGAAATTAATATTTACTTGGGCCTTTAGCCCATTTACACCAAACATTTGGACGAAGAAAAATAAGAGGAAAAGATAAACTCTTTCTTTGTTTGACTCAATAGAACCGGTCAATGCCCACAATTACAACACATGTTTTCTTTAAACATTTACTCCACTCAACTCACAAATAAAACCTATTACCCTCGGTCAACCCTCACACAAACTAAATTAAATACTTACTATACACCACTCCACACACAATAACCCCCACTTCACATTTTTATCTTACCCTACACCCCACCCCACTCGATTATCCCACATTTGTTTTATTCACCCTACTGTGTGACACGATCACCCCACCTTTAATAATAAAACAAATTTTTTTACCCCATTCCCCCAAATCCGTCGATAGAAACAAGAAAAACAAAGTTTTTTTTTCACCACCCACTCTTTCTTTCTCCCCAAAATACGCAGCATCCACCCCAAACCCTAATATTTTTACCATCACAAATTTACCATTAATTTTGGGGCTTTTTATATTTATGCTTAATTCACATCTTTGGGAATTAAATCCCCAAAAATTTCGGGGAAGAACACCAAGGGTGGTCCACAATCCACCCTGGCAATCCGTAACCCCTCATTTATTCTCAACCGTTGGATGAAGAAAGAAGAAAAAAAGAAGAGATATGCGGCCAAGATCAAAGAACTTGGGCACCAAGAGAACCTAGAAGGTTCGGGGTTACCCTATAAAAACCCCCAAATCATCATGTAATGGGGATCATCAAGCTTTTTATTATTTTTCAGTTTTTTTAATTAATTAGGAGTAGATTTAATTAGGTTTAATTTTCAGCAAAATAAGGTTTAGATTTATTATTGTATTTTAATTTTCAGAAATCTAATTTTTTATGATTAATGAAAAGTTATATATTTTGTTGAATTCGTCTCTTTTAATTTCAGTTAAATTTTCTTTCAAGTTTTAATCTGCTTCTCTTTTTTATATAACTGATATTAGTTTCATTCGGTATTAAAATATATATATATATATATATATATATATATATATATATATATATATATATATATATATACTGTTCGAGAAGATCAATTCATTTGGTTGGAAGGTGTTTGTTTGGTTCGAGAGGTTGAGAATTGAAGATGGTGACAGCTCGTTTCGATTCACAAGGTGGCTCAGCGCCATCCTTCTCCTCAAAGGATTCGACAAATGGTTCTAATCTTTTCTTTTAATTTGATTAATAACTGCTTGATTATGTTACTGTTTGGGGTTTATTCAGTTACCTGTTTGGGGTTTAATGTTTGAACTGCTTCATTTAGTTAAAGTTATTGTTAGGATTGTTTTTTTTTAGAATCTGCTTATAGAACTGTTTGGGTAATTTTGTTATGTTAATCTAATTCAGTTTTCTGATTTCATTATTTTTTAATTACTATTTTAGCTGCTGGTTAGGAAATGCTTATTTAGCTTTTAATTAAACTGCTTATTTGATTTCGTGTTGATTATTGCTTATTTTGATATAACTGCTACCTTTAATTGTTTGGAATTAAGTTCGGTTTTCATTGCGTTTATTTGATATAGTTATTATACAGTCTCGGTTTAGGCTTATATGCTTATTTGTTTTTTTATTATCAGCTTATCTGATTCAATTCAGTAGGGATTTACAGCTTATTTGTCGTATGCTTATGTTTATTGCTTATTTGGTTTTGTCTGTTCATTCGTATGCTTATGCTTATGTTTATTGCTTATTTAGCTTATAAGCTTTTCTTTGTTTGCTTATTTTTGTTCTTGTTACTTGCTTATTTCGGCTAGCTTATTTTAGGCTTAAATTCCGTTTGTTTACTTAACTGCTTGTCAATTTTAGTTTCATATGCTTATGTTGCTTTTGGTATTTACTTTTGATTATCTTGTTTGAGCTTATCTTGCTTATTTGATTCAGTAGCTTTTAGTTTATTTTGTGTTCGTTATTGTTACTGCATAACTTTCAGATTCCATTAGCCTAAGGTTTTTAAATAGTCCAAAAATTTTAATAGCTAAAAAATTGTCTGGGCTGGGGTTCGAACCCCATACCCCTCGCATAATAACCCAGCGCCCCATCCATCTAGTCTAGACATCTTTTTATGTTTTGTTTCTTATTGTTCAGTTAATATAGCTTTTGAATTCTGTCAGTTTTGCTAAATTAGTTTACTTCAAAGTTCATTAGTTTTAATTCTAATTAAATAGATTTATTAAAAGCTTAAATTTCTTTTACAACAGTTTTTTATAAAAATAAAAATACAAAAAAAAACATTTTATTTTCTTTCTTTAAATTTTTAAATTAGTTTTAATTTACTTTTATATAAATTAGTTTTATTTTAAGTTTTTAAATTTGGTTTTAACATCATAGTTTCCATAAAATTAAGTTTTTGATTTATTTAAAATAGTTTTTATTAGTTTAATTTTTACATAGATTTATATTTTCAAAAAGTTTAAATTAGTTTACTTTGTTAAAATAGTTTTAATAAAATTTCATTTTAAAGTTCTTTTTTTTAGTTTAAAATTAATTAGGTTTAAAGTTTTATTTTAAAATTAGATTTCATTTAAAAGTTTTTATTAGCTTAATTTTTAAATTAGATCAGTTTTATTTAAATTGTTTTATTAGTTTTTAATGTTAAATAGATAAAACACCAAAAATATTATTTACCAAAAACAAAGTTAAGTCGTAACGAGTAAACCGGAAATCAATTCGAGTGAATCGAGGAAAAAACGAACTTTAATTGTTTAAAAATAGGATTGCAAAATCTGAGTTTCAAAACTTACTCAAAAACACAATCTGTATACAAATTAAGCTAGATTTAAAGCAATTAAAGTCAAAAATATGCCCAGATACCCACTTTGTTAACTGATGAACACAAAAGTAAAAACGTATCTTCACTTGTGAAGATAGAATAAGAGGGCTTGCTCTTGGAGGTTTGTTGGTGTTTGATGGACAATGGGGGCACCCCTACACTCAGTTGAGTGTAGGGAGTCAAATATAGCACAAAAACACACAATCACTTCACACGAATCACACAAAAAAGCACAAAAGGATGACTGTTAGGACTTTTACCTATCTGATGAACAGTAACTGGTTCAAATTGCACAATGATGAGTTTTGGCTGCTCAAATCTAGCACACAACCTAACCAAATCACAAATAATTGATCTAAACCCCTAGATAAGTAGGACTTTTAACAATCATGCAAAAATTCAAGGCAAATTAGACTAAAACAAGGCAGAAAAATGACCTTACTGAATTAAAGCTAGTTTCTACCCATTTTAAACATGCAACTTCTGATTTCCAACATACCAAACTCAACCAACTACTGATATGACTAGAGACTAATAAAATTGGTGTGTTCAAACAGGTTTTCAGCCAAAATCTTTCAACAATCCTGCTTTACAAACCAAAGCCAAATACCCCCTTAAAACCTGATTTCACTTTTTTTCAAACCAAATAAGATCAAAACTGCTTGAAACTGATTTTAAACTAACTACTCATGCATATAACATTAAAACAAACATGAACAAACAGATAATTTAACATTTAAACAGATTTCTCACAAAATCACATAAAATCACTTAAAAGCTTAAAAAGGAGGTTTCAAGCCTAAAAAAGGTACCTTGTGGGACCCACATCCGGGCCCCACTATGGCTGCAATGCCATCTCCCTACAAGCTGGGGCTTGTGCTGAACTAATTAAGCTATTAGTATGCAAGATTATGATGATTATGAGAGTCTTTGTTCTTGCTTTAAACCTACACAAAAACAGACAACCAAGAGAAAACACTACAAGTTGAATAAGCTTGAAGCCAATAAGTTTATCAGGCTTATTGGTTTTAGCTTATTAAACAGTAAGTGTAAATAAAAATAAGGAAATAAGATTTTTTCTTGGAAAATCTTTGAAAAACCTGAAAATTTGTAACCAACCAAGATTCTTGACAAAAAGTTACACAAATGTAAAACAAGTGTTATGAATCCACTAGCACTTCATCATAACACTGATTTTACCCTTTTTTGAAAACCTTTTTGTACAATCCTTAAAAGTATTAATTTTCTGAAAATGCCTTCTCAAAACACCACTTTTCAAAACTTAACCTAATTGAATAGAAATGGAACTCAGATTATGCTAACTTTCACACCAGCTTTTAACAACATAAAAAGGAATTACTTTTAAAAAATACCAACTTTTATATATTAAAAAGGAATTACAAGAAAAACCTAGCAAAATCTGGAACAAAGGCAAGTCACAACATTTGAATGCTCTTTATACTACTCAGTAGAAGGATCTAGAATTCATAAAAAACTAAACCTTAATCTATATGAAATTCCAATAAAACCCTTGGTCAATGGTCTTCAAAATCGTCCAAATGGAGTCATGTGACTGAAAGTGATATGCAAGTTGTCTTGTTTGATCTTGGACCCTTCATTTGGTGTGGAGGACAAGTAAAACCTTATGGGACGTTGATCATGTCCCCTTTTCGGTTTTTGTGTGAAAGAGACGGGGCAGGGGGAATCTTGGGGGTGTCACATGGGTTGGTTGGGATCAGTTTTGTGGGTGGGTTTAGGATGAGAAAAAGGTTAATTAAGGATCTGGAGAAGCTAAACCAAAACCCCTTTGATTTGAGTTGGATTGGTGTTTAGGGTTTATGAGATTGGGGGATAGCATGTGTTGGTTTTTAATCTGATTTGGGGGTAAGTTTATTTAAATTGGGTGTTTAGAGGGAAAAAAAATTAGTTAATAAACTAATTTAGTTTATGACTGGGTGGTGGAAATCAGACGTGGATGGGAGGATGAGGTGGTGTGATGTGATTCGTTAGTGGGGATGATGTGGAGGGGTGATTGGTGGTGGTAGGTTGTGATGTTTGACAGATTTGGTCCCTGAAATCCTTTGAGGTTGTCTCTTGGTAAATAAACTTTGTCAACGCCCATTTTGCTTATAACAACTTTCAGCCATTTGTCATTTTTGGCACAAGATACTTTCAACTATGAATAAGGACTATGCATGCAATAAATGCAATCTTCAAGGGCTTTTCTTGTATACTCTTGGCAATTTAGGGACCTCAATGTAATTTATGAGTTTTACAAGGGTGTAAATTGCCAAGTCTTCCAAAGTTGAGGGACCATTCTTGCCAATCTTCAAAACTTCAAGGTCATTTTTGGAAATTTCATTCTTGGGCCCGGTTCATTGTGCGACTTCATTTCCCGTGTTCGTTTTTGATTGATTCTTGTGATCTTTTTGTCATTTCCTCAATATCCGTACCTAAAATACACAAGCAACAAACACGAGCATATATTTGGCATTTTTAATGATATTTAATACATTTTAAGCCCGTTTTGGACGATGAGACTATGTATAAAAGCAGTCTCATCACTCCCCCATACTAAACCATTGTCGTGCCCTCACGCAATGCTAGAATAAAGTATCGTAGCACCTCCAAAATTCATTTTTATTCACTTTATTGAATGATAAACTAGCTACACTACTACTATTGCTACTACTTGCGTTTTAGACATAATGTATGATTTTCATCGCAAAGTGGGAGGGTTAGGTTCATAGAATAAGAACACGTAAATGCTTCGTTAGAAATAATTTCATCGTCCTCGATTTTCACCCCAATTCCATGCCAAGCGTGTAACGAGATCATTGTCATTAGAAGTTAGTAATGCTAACACTACTCATATGCCCTAATCACGTACTTACCCTCCCATTATTCCTAAGTTGTATCTCTTATATTTTATTTTGTCTTGAATGTTTCACGAGGATACATTGTTTGACTTATGCGATAATAGAGATTTAGGTCTAAAAATAGAGTCCTAACGGTGTAACCAAGACCATCAAATCAACAACCCCTCCCAATAGACAACAATGTCAAAAAATTAAGTTGACAAGAAGAATCGATAAACACGGTTTTATAACGGTTTTGAACATGAGACTTATTACCAAGACTTTTATACGCCCCCTAACGGAAGGGCCTTATTATCTTTGGTTTACCTCCATCTTTTATTCAACTTCGCCATGAAGCTTTTATTATGACTTCGGTCTTGACTTGCCTTTCATTATCCGCCTCATCGGTGGTTTTATTAGCCAAAGACGTATATCCTCACGCTAAGGCGAATTTTGGATCTTTAAAGCTTCGAAGATTAAGGCTTGATTCACTTTCAATTTTGCATAGATTTTTCGGCCTTGTGGGGCTTCAAATTGTTTGCTAGATTTAGGTGAGCACTTGAAATCTTATTATTGGGTGAAGCTTTCGATTATTCAGGTGCCAATACTTCAAAACTGTGACACTGGCGATACCTTAATGTCTTCCCAATTTAATTACACGGAAGCTACTAGAAAAAACTAGAAACCCAACAATCCCAACTAAACCGCTAAGTCAATATTTATTAAGAAAAAATTTTTACATGCGAAGGGAGAATAAGCAATCAACGAGAACCCATGAGTTTTTGAAAGAATACGAGTACTCTACGTTTAGCATAGTAACTTATAATTAACTCTATCATTTCTCGTCCTCATTTAAGAGACTTAGCCTAATGTGTAGTTAAGGAATCAAAGCTAAGTGCTCAACACGCACGGTCGAGTCAAAAATTACTCTTATTCTCGCCATCGGAAAATCTACATTCGTGTCTTCAAACACTTATAAAACATGAGAAAATTTTTAAAATTTGGCCATTTTTAGCCTTATTTTGCAACAAAATCTATAACATAAAGATAAACTTTGGAAAGCGTGAAGGTTTGGCAAGGCAAGTATCTATTCACCCCCCATACTAAAGTTAAACATTGTCCTCAATGTTTCGAGTCTAGGGGTGCAAAACACCCCCGTACTAGAGACGTAGTCGAATGCTTAATCTAGCATGGAAATGGTGTAACCGTTAAATCAATAGCCGTTTATGAAGTGTGCTAAAAACCTAAGGTTAGAACAAACGAACACGAGGGGCTCCAATCGATCGAGTGCTCCCATAAAACGAACACGAGGGGCTCCAATCGTGAAGATCATGATCTAAAAACCACAATTCACAAACAACCACGGAACAAAGGTTGGAAGGGCACAAATCCCCTCACATTAAACTAATTAAAAAGCAATAATATGTACATGGATAAGCATGGGTTTCCCCCACGAGGCACCTTGTTTTTGATAACCGAGTCAAAACCTCGACTCGAATCCCCATAAATGTGATCATTTAGGGATAATCATGGTGTGGTCAATTTTTGGTGGGGCTTACATGATAAACAAGGCCCAATAAACAACCGGTATTAAAGACTAAGTCCTTTGATGGTGCAAAATACCGGGATCGAAGATGGTGTTCTCGTTTTCATTGGAAAAACAAATCAACGTCACTTCATCATGTGTCAACACAAACCCAAAGGGTTTCAAGAAAATAGATGAGAAGAAATAGAAGGGTGGGACAATGGGTAAGTCATAAAAACCATGAGCTACTCGAGGTAGACTCGCACCAATCAAATAGAAAGATTTTCCATTTATTGCATCGGTGGAAGACCGAGATTTCCCTTTATAAGCAATTCCGGGGTCAAATATATCGTCCTCGGTGGAGAAAGGGAAGGGAACATAAGGGGCTTCCCCCACACTAAGTCCACACAAAGCATCGTCAAAAGGAGAAGACGAGCTTGTAGCACTCAAAACACGAGGTGATGACGGAGTTAGCATTGTAGAAAAATCTTTTAAATCTAATATAAAATCTTTCCCTTTTTCATCTTTTAAACTCTCCTTATGAAAACCCGACTTAATTATGTCAAAAATATTTGGTGTTTCTAAAGCAATGTTAGTCACACTAAAAATTCTCACATTTGAAAACCGTTTTGGTTTAGGTGGTGGTAAGTTTTCAAAACGTTTGTCAACAAAGAAAACTTCCCCATCGGGATTAACATATTCATCATCCGAAGAATCATTCGTGATTGGAATCGTAGGCTTAACACTCTTAACCTCCACCGGCGGAGGGGACGGAAAATCGTTTTTATCATCAACTTCTAAAACTCTTTTTGTAATCTTTTTGCAAATGTTTTTGATGGGATTAACATTGTTCAAAGGCGTGATAGAATACACATGAGAAAGTGTGGAGTTTTGAGTTGCATTTATGACGAGTTCTTCCTCATTGAAACGAAGAGTGATTTTCCTAGCATGCACATCGATAAGTGCTCTCGAGGTATCCAAAAATGATCGAACTAAAATTAGAGGAACTTTAGGATCGATGGGAATGTCAACAACAATAAAGTCTACGGGATAGTAGAACTTTCCAACTTTCACGAAGACGTCCTCGGCTACTCCACAAGCTAGAATCGTAGAATGATCGGCCATCTCGATTGACATTCTTGAAGGAGTGAGATTGGGAAGATTGAGCGACTTAAAAATCTCAAGAGGAATCAAATTAATACTAGCACCAAGATCGGCCAAGGCGTAGCATTCCTCCATATCTTGTATAGCACATGGGATTAAAAACTTGCCAGGATCACCGACTTTTTGAGGTATGCGGCTAAGAAAAACCGAAGAACAACTAGACGACTTTTGCAATTTCTCTTTGTTATTCAACATACTTTTAAAATTTGCGGCAAATCGAGGCATCAAGACCAAGGCGTCGGCAAAACTTATATTAAAATGCAAGTCACGAAACATTTTCATAAAAAGTTAAAATTGATAATTATTTCGTTCTTGTGCCTTTTCCTTGTTTCGTCTTGAAGGGTAAGGTAAGGGTGGTGTGGGTTGGGGCATAGGCAACGGACTTGGAATCTCGGGTTTCACTATTGGTATTGGTTCAACCGTAGGTGTGGTTTGAGCGGTACTTCGTGGGCTTGGAATTTGCTCCTTTTCTACCACCACCTCGGGTTCTTTCTCTTTTTCCTTCTCCGTAGAAGTACTTGGACGAGAAATGGGTTCTTTGAAAGTTTTACCACTACGAGTAGTAATAACCTTCAATTCTCCTTTCGGGTTTACGATGGTATCACTAGGAAGACCACCCGAAGAAGAAGGTTTACACATGATAGCTTCAAACATTTTTCCCATTCGGTCTTCAAACATAGATTGACTAGCATCTGCTTTTAACAACTCTTGCTTAATCTCATGTTGACCTTGCTCCATTTTTTGTTGATTTTGTTGGAGACGTTGGACATTTCCTTCCATTTTATTAGCATGAGTCTTAAGTTCATTAGCAAGTTCGTTTTTAAGCTTGTTTTTCAACTCGGATCTTAAGCTAACCATTTCACGTTGCAAATTATCAAACTTAGCATCGTTTGCTTTAGCATAATTTAAAAATTCTCCTTGAAGATTTTTGGTGTGATCATTTTGAAAACCTTGTGTGGTAGTTTGAAAATCACGGTTTTGGTTTTGGTTTGAAATTTGCCCATTTCCACTTTGATAAGTACCCTTGTTGTAGTTACGTTGATTTCCTTGATAAGCACCACTTTGATTGTTGTTTCGATAGTTGTTAGCATTTTGATTTTGTGGAGCTTAATTTTGGCGGGAACCTTGACCGTTTTGGTTATAAGTTCCCGTGGCTACATAAGCATTCGAAGTGTTACCATCCGCGGTAATGCACTCGGAAAAATCATGAGCTCCACCACACGAAATACAACTCTTGGCAACCGCCTTAACCGATGCGGAATTCAAAGCATCTTGTGCTTTCCAATGAGTCATAAGAGTCGAAAACCTATCGAAAAACCGATTCTCTTCATTTGCTTCATCTTGCAAGGCATTAATGCTACGAGACGATGACGAACCCAAATTGGTAACACTCGATGTGTTACGAGGGCTATAAACCTTAGACCTATTTTCAATGATTTTCAAAGCCTCTTCGGTCGTTTTGCACAAAAAATCACCACCCGTGGCGGCATTTAAGTAATCTCGTTCATGATCATTAAGCCCATTATAAAAAGTGTCAATTTGATGCAATTCGGAAAAATCATGGTGTGGACATTCATGTAACATTTCTTTAAACCTTTCCCAAGCCATTGAAAAACTTTCATTAGATCTTTGTGTAAATCGTGAAATCTCGTTTTTCAAATGTGTTGTTTTAGATGGTGGAAAAAAATGATTCACAAATTTCGAAACGAGATCACCCCACGTCAAAATCGAATTTGGGGGTTCTTTCTCGAGCCATATCTTGGCGGGTCCATCTAACGAGTATGGAAACAACATCATCTTAATGGCGTCGTGTGGTACATCCTTAAACTTGCTTGTCGCGGTGAGACGATTAAAATGCCTAATGTGATAATGTGGGTTGTCTTTTTCGTGTCCGCGAAACTTGTTGGCTTGAAGCATAGACATTAAACCCGTCTTGATCTCGAAGTTCTCAGCAAGGATGGCGGGAATCACAATGGCCTCTCCAAAACCCTCGGTGGGTGCTTGAAGCAACTCCATCATAGTACGATTAGCCATGATAGCTTCTTGTTCTACAATAGGTTCCTCACTTGGAGTCTCTTCACTAGAAAGATTAGGAGTAGGTGTTGCCTCCTTTTTGTTTCTTCGTTTACGTGCATGCCTCGCTTGCTTACGAGTAAGCATAAACGTCACGTACAACGTGGGGATAAGCAAAGAAGATTCTTTTTGGTGTTTTTAACTTTTTCAATTTTTTTGGATTTTTGATTGTTTTTACTTTTTTTGGATTTTGGAATTGTATTAGGTAGACACAAATCTACAGATCTTCTCCTTAATCAAATCTCTTGATTAAAGAAGCCTCAAGGAATGAAAACGATCACGTGAAGTGAACGCCTTCGATGACTTTAGAACGTTGGTGGAACACCAAAACGTTCAAGAGGTTTTAACCAATGGAAACCAAGAAAATATATATGATACTTAATAATACTTTGGGCGGCAAAACCCTCGATTAGCTCTCAAAATCAAAAACTCACAAGCAAGCGGGGAAACGAGGCGGCGCGAAGCACTTAAGAGCCTTTTTCCTTCGGATATATTTTATAATATCCGCCTTATACCCACCTTATAGTTTGTATTTTCAAAATCGAGCTTCTCGAAAGTATTTATCTATTTTTGCCTTTTTCTTTGGTTTGAGATTCGAATACAATGATTAGGTAATGACCTCCCAAGTCAAGGTTGTGATTTCTCGCGTATTTGGAGTACTTGTGTATTTATTGTTCTACGTATACAATATAGTAATAGTATTCACAAAAACGAAAAACCGATAATACGTATTAGTAGAGTACTACTAATACAAATACTTATTATGGCTATATAAAAACAACAATTGTTTAAGTCAAAACACAACACGCCTCCCCGGCAGCGGCGTCAAAATTGATGTAATGGTTTTACTACTCTTTAGGAAAAGAGAGCAAATAGGGTAAGTAATGAATACGACGATTTAGGAAAACCGTGTATTAATGACCCTAAAGTGAGTTCGTTCTCGAGGAGGCTAGTGCGTTGTGTAATGAAATGATTATCTTTGTGATTTTATGATTTTGAGAAAAGAAAATAGAAATGGGGTAAGAAGAGAATGACGGTTACGATGACAGATTACACTAAGACGAAAAGGTCATTCACGTAAAACCGTAAAAAGCACCAAATTTAAAATTTTATCCTAAAAATTCCTAAAAATTGCAAACAAATACTAAATAATGTAAAAAGAGTTCACAAAAAATCAAAAATCACCCAAACCTTTTAATTTATTAAATAATGATTTTTAATGCTAATTAAAGCCCTAAAAATCATTTTAAACACTAAAAAGCCCAAAATGAGTTTATCACTTTGTAAACCTCTAAAACAACCTAGCTTAATTTAAAACTATTTTAGAAAATTTTTAAACTAACCAAAACTATTTAAAATGATTTAAAAACTATTAAAACTAATAAAACTTAAAATAATTATAAAAATAAATCTAAGGACTATGAAAATATTATAAAATTTGCAAAACTCCTAACTTTAGATGCTTGAACTAGGAAAAATGAAAAAAGTAGAAAAAACTAACTTTCAATTTTTTATAATAAAATAATAATAAAATATTCAAAAAATTTCAAAGTTTATAAAAAATTCTAAAAAATTACCAAAAATCTAGAAAAATGTAACTAAAACAAAAATGCAAACAAAAGTTTCCAAAACCTTTTTAATAATTTTATATGAATTTCTAAAGTTGGTTAAAAACCCTAAAATCATATAAAATCAAAAATAAGTTAAAATGAAAACTTTAATGGCTGTAAACCTCAAAAATATAGTTAAAAACCTAAAAACTATTTTTCCAAAATTTTAAAATACTTTTTCCTATTTTATATTTATTTTCCAAAATTTAAACTTAAAATAATCCTAACAATTAAACTATTCACGTGAAAAATAAACTTTTTGAACCAAAAAGTCCTAAACCTAAATAAGAACAATAGAAAAATGCTAAGTGGTAAAAATCTAATAAGAATAAGCTGAAATCAGCTTATTACTAAGCAGCTAGGTTTAATAAGCTAAAAACAAACACTCCTTAAATAATTAAAAGTCCAAGTGATAACCAGTCAAAGACCCTAGGGCAACTGGTTATCACGTTGGAGTGTGAGAGGAGTGGTGCAGGTTCGAGTCCTGGCCATGTCCTTTTTGTAAAAAACTCTTTTTTTTTAATTTTAAAACTCAAATACAGTAACCTTAACTTACTCAAAAACACAATCTATATACAAATTAAGCTAGATTTAAAGCAATTAAAGTCAAAAATATGCCCAGATACCCACTTTGTTAACTGATGAACACAAAAGTAAAAACGTATCTTCACTTGTGAAGATAGAACAAGAGGGCTTGTTCTTGGAGGTTTGTTGGTGTTTGATGGACAATGGGGGCACCCCTACACTCAGTTGAGTGTAGGGAGTCAAATATAGCACAAAAACACACAATCACTTCACAAGAATCACACAAAAAAGCACAAAAGGATGACTGTTAGGACTTTTACCTATCTGATGAATAGTAACTGGTTCAAATTGCACAATGATGAGTTTTGGCTGCTCAAATCTAGCACACAACCTAACCAAATCACAAATAATTGATCTAAACCCCTAGATAAATAGGACTTCTAACAATCATGCAAACATTCAAGGCAAATTAGACTAAAACAAGGCAGAAAAATGACCTTACTGAATTAAGCTAGTTTCTACCCATTTTAAACATGCAACTTCGGATTTCCAACATACCAAACTCAACCAACTACTGATATGACTAGAGACTAATAAAATTGGTGTGTTCAAACAGGTTTTCAGCCAAAATCTTTCAACAATCCTGCTTTACAAACCAAAGCCAAACACCCCCTTAAAACCTGATTTCACTTTTTTTTCAAACCAAATAAGATCAAAACTGCTTGAAACTGATTTTAAACTAACTACTCATGCATATAACATTAAAACAAACATGAACAAACAAATAATCTAACATTTAAACAGATTTCTCACAAAATCACATAAAATCACTTAAAAGCTTAAAAAGGAGGTTTCAAGCCTAAAAAGGTACCTTGTGGGACCCACATCCGGGCCCCACTATGGCTGCAATGCCATCTCCATACAAGCTGGGGCTTGTGCTGAACCAATTAAGCTGTTAGTATGCAAGATTATGATGATGATGAGAGTCTTTTTTCTTGCTTTAAACCTGCACAAAAACAGACAACCAAGAGAAAACACTACAAGTTGAATAAGCTTGAAGCCAATAAGTTTATCAGGCTTATTGGTTTTAGCTTATTAAACAGTAAGTGTAAATAAAAATAAGGAAATAAGATTTTTTCTTGGAAAATCTTTGAAAAACCTGAAAATTTGTAACCAACCAAGATTCTTGACAAAAAGTTACACAAATGTAAAACCAGTGTTATGAATCCACTATCACTTCATCATAACACTGATTTTACCCTTTTTTGAAAACCTTTTTGTACAATCCTTAAAAGTATTAATTTTCTAAAAATACCTTCTAAAAACACCACTTTTCAAAACTTAACCTAATTGAGTAGAAATGGAACTCAGATTATGCTAACTTTCACACCAGCTTTTAACAACATAAAAAGGAATTACTTTTAAAATATACTAACTTTTATATATTAAAAAGGAATTACAAGAAAAACCTAGCAAAATCTGGAACAAAGGCAAGTCACAACATTTGACTGCTCTTTATACTACTCAGTAGAAGGATCTAGAATTCATAAAAAACTAAACCCTAATCTATATGAAATTCCAATAAAACCCTTGGTCAATGGTCTTCAAAATCGTCCAAATGGAGTCATGTGACTGAAAGTGATATGCAAGCTGTCTTGTTTGATCTTGGACCCTTCATTTGGTGTGGAGGACAAGTAAAACCTTATGGGACGTTGATCATGTCCCCTTTTGGGTTTTTGTGTGAAAGAGACGGGGAAGGGGAATCTTGGGGGTGTCACATGGGTTGGTTGGGATCAGTTTTGTGGGTGGGTTTAGGATGAGAAAAAGGTTAATTAAGGATCTGGAGAAGCTAAACCAAAACCCCTTTGATTTGAGTTGGATTGGTGTTTAGGGTTTATGAGATTGGGGGATAGCAGGTGTTGGTTTTTAATCTGATTTGGGGGTAAGTTTATTTAAATTGGGTGTTTAGAGGGAAAAAATTAGTTAATAAACTAATTTAGTTTATGACTGGGTGGTGGAAATCAGACGTGGATGGGAGGATGAGGTGGTGTGATGTGATTCGTTGGTGGGGATGATGTGGAGGGGTGATTGGTGGTGGTAGGTTGTGATGTTTGACAGATTTGGTCCCTGAAATCCTTTGAGGTTGTCTCTTGGTAAATAAACTTTGTCAACGGCCATTTTGCTTATAACAACTTTCAGCCATTTGTCATTTTTGGCACAAGATACTTTCAACTATGAATAAGGACTATTCATGCAATAAATGCAATCTTCAAGGGCTTTTCTTGTATACTCTTGGCAATTTAGGGACCTCAATGTATTTTACGAGTTTTACAAGGGTGTAAATTGCCAAGTCTTCCAAAGTTGAGGGACCATTCTTGCCAATCTTCAAAACTTCAAGGTCATTTTTGGAAGTTCCATTCTTGGGCCCGGTTCATTGTGCGACTTCATTTCCCATGTTCGTTTTTGATTGATTCTTGTGATCTTTTTGTCATTTCCTCAATATCCGTACCTAAAATACACAAGCAACAAACACGAGCATATATCTGGCATTTTTAATGATATTTAATGCGTTTTAAGCCCATTTTAGACGATGAGACTATGTATAAAAGCAGTCTCATCAGTCACCTTTAAAAAAATCACAAGGGAGCGGAGGAACGAGGCGGCGCGAAGCACTTAAGACCCTTCTCCTTTCGAATGTGAAATACACTCTCCTTATACCCCCTACACAGTGAGTTATCTCTCTATATTAAATAGTTCGTAGTATTTATCTATTGTGCCTTAATATTCTTTGATCGATACACGTGAAAAGCACCGAAATACCACTAATCATGGTGTATTGCAAAGCAATACTTATGGAGATATTTGTATTGATTGTTCCTATGTACGTATACGTACTATATTAACTTATAGTAATATAGTTAAAGAAAATATTTTTGTATTTTAATTTTTTTAAGAAGATACATTCACAAGAAAAATGAGAGAAAACGAAATAAAAAAAATCATATGCATAGTAAGACATAATATTTTTTGTGTAACACTTTAGGAAAAGTGTTACGTTTTTTATTTTTTTATTTTTAGGTGGAATTCTTAGGAAAGAAATTGCTTTTGTGATTTTTTATTTAATTTTTATTTTTATATTTTTGATTTTTTTTGTTTTTTTATATTTTTGAATGCAAGAAAATAACGTCCAAAAATGAACGGATCCCGAAATTCAAATCGTCTCACGAAAAATCGTCAATCGTAACGAGATCGAAACGGCAGCGAAGCCGATTTAATAACCGTTTTTAGTATATAGTTTTTCCTCAAATCGACTCGAATTGATATCAAATTTGTTCAAGAGATTATCGTTTTTGGTTCAATTAAAATTTTGGTATTCTATGTCTAATTCAAACAAGCACGTAAAAAGGTAAAAATATTAAGTACGAATACGTATTTATTCTTAAAACAAAGTGCAAGTACCACAATTAAAGATACAAGTACAACTAAACAATGCAACAATTAAAATGATGAAAAAATAAAATGTAAATGCAAAAATATTAAAATGGTAAAATGATAATGCAAAATAAATGCAAGATATAAAGTTGCAAACTAGGTTAAAAAAAGAAAGAAAGAAAAGGGACTAAAACGGAATTAAAATCAAATTTATATCAATTAAACTCTAAATGAAAGAAAACAGAAATATTAAGGATTAAAAACGAGTAATAAATACACATATGCAAATGAAACAAGGCAAGAAGAAGAAGGACTAAAATGCAATAAACCGAAGTCTCCGAACCAAAAACGAGCTTATAGAGAAATAAGATGGCTAAAGCTTATTAATGAACCAAATGAGCTGATTCTTTTTGCAAAATGTCTAAAATCCAATTTCACCTACCCAAACTTAAAATGAGCTTATGAAATAAGCTAAATCTCTCAATACGATTTTTCAATAAGCCAAAAAGTTAAGCACTTGACCTCAAAACTTCCAGATTAACAAATAAGCTGACAAAAAGAATGGAATGTTGAATAGAATCTCAAAAAGCACACTAGATAAGCAGAAATATTAAGTTTCACCAAATCAGCTTATCAAATAAGCAATTGACTTTTGACCTTTTCTAAAAAACTTCAAATTAACAAGCTATGATATTATGATGATTATAAGATACTTTTGTGAAGAAATTAAGCTAGAAGAACACTGGCTAAGCTACTTGCAAATTTTGATTAGCTAATGTGAAATTCAGTTCTGATAAGTTATGTTCAAGGCTTATTACAGGCTTATCAAATGAGCTTCAAGCAAAACTTATAACTAGAAAACCCAAACTAGTATTACAAGATTCTCAAAACTCCAAAAGCTAAGCCTAATTCTGAATGCACACTGACTTATGAGTTTATGAAGATGACTGTTTGCGCTATTTTATTGACAGTTAAACCACAACTTTTCCACAAAGATAATACGTTTGACTTAATGTTTGATGAAAACTTTGAATGATTTAAGGCTAGTGTTATGAGTGTAAAATAATGCTACAAAGCTCTAAACAACAACTCCACAAACAAATCCACAAATCACTGATCCAAACACTAATTATAAAGTTGTTATGCAGTTTTAAAAAAGGAGATGATATATCTAATCGACTGAAGCTATAACAGATCAAATGAAAGCAATCTAAGCATAGAATTCAAGATAAAGCAACTTTGATCATACAATGGCACAAACCTAATTTTTCCTAAAAATAGTAAACAAGGATTAACCTGTATCCAGGCCTAGTCCTTTGATGCCAAGTGATCAAACACCTTTAGCTACCTCTAAACAACACAAATCAACAACAAAATCAACATAATTCACAGTGATGAAACTCTGTGAATTCAAATTCCACAATTTCCCTCTACAAACCTTAACAACTTCAATATGGATCAAAGCTCAATCAAACAACATCAATAGCTTGTACACAAGCTAGGTAACATCAAACACCAACAAAATCGACACCAGTAACAATAGAGATAGATGAAGGATATGATGAACAGTGTTAAATGGCAAATTTTTATTAAAATGAAGTGAATTGAGTACAGGATTGAAGGATATGAATACAATAGCTAATACTAGTTACAATCTACAAACTAAAAGTGAAATGAGAGAGTATTGCGTAAAAAATAAGTTGAAAATGAACTGTGTGTGTTTTGGAGGAGTGTCTTCCTATTTAAAGGCCGTTGGGGATTTTGAGGCGGTTGGTGGGGTTTTCTAGGGTGACAGGGGTGTCAGTGAAGGCAGTGATTTATCCAATGAGTGGGTGACATATGGATTAGGGTTAAGTCATCAAGAACAAATTGGGGGATTTTGATACAATAAACGACAGTCTAATTAGGTTACACCATTGTGTTCGTCTTAATGAGTAGATGAATTTTGGTGTTGAATTCGAAGCTTGTAGATGCCTGAATCGATGCCAGTGATGAGATAAAAGTGATGATGACGTAGCAGCATGCGGTTGGTTTAGAAAATGAGTTGTGGATCGGTGAGTTGGCACTACAAAAGGTATAAAGCAGCCAATAAATGCCATGTGATGTAGTGATCCGTGTGCTATGCCATACTCCTGTCTGATTGGTCCCAATGGTTTGCTATAAAATCTTTGGGTGAATGGCTGAATTGGTCCCTTCCTTTTGCAATCTTTCTTCTTTAGGTAATTACTTCATAAAATCTTCATCATTAGTCCTCCAAGCTTCATTCTTTTGGCACTTTTGGTCCCTTTTGACTTTACTTTGACTATTTCTTCAATAACAGCTTGTGAAATCTCGTGTTTTCTTCATTTTTGTATTTTTTTACATATTTCACAACAAAACACAAAACCACACGTAATTCCGTTTTACTTTTGTTTATTTACATTTTGGTTAGGTTTTTGCTTGTTTTTAGTGGTAAAAGGGTAAGTGTTTACACACATATCAAAAGGGCATAATGAATAATCTAAAAGCCGTTTATGAATTATGCTAAAAGATAAACTTTAGAACGCAAAAGGATATCATCGGATACCATAATCTTCAAAGGTAACGATCGAAGCTCGAGTGATACGTAAAACGAATACGAGAGGCTTCAATGATGATGATGATCCTAGAATACAAAATCGCACACAACCACAGAACAAAGGGTCGGAAGAGCACATGTCTCCTCACATTAACTACATTAGAAAGCAAAATATTTACAAGGATAAGCATGGGATTTCCCCCACGAGGCACCTCGTTTTTGATAACCAAGTCAAGAGCTCGACTCGAATGCCCATAAATGTGATCATTTAGGGATTATCATGGTAATGGTCAAGTTAATAGGTTTTACATGTAAATAAGGCCCAAAAACATAAAACCGGTATTTAAGAACTAAGTCCTTTGATGGTTCAAATACCGGGGTCAAAGATGACGTCTTCGTTTTCGGATGATAAACGAAACAACGTCCTTTGAGAAAAAACTCACAGAGGTAGAAAAAAGTAGATAAAGAAGAGAAGGGTTGGACGTTGGGTGGGAAAAAAGATTGAGCTAATCGAGGTTGACTCACACCAATCAAATAGAAAGATTTTCCATTTATTGCATCGGTGGAAGGCCGAGATTTCCCTATATAAGCAATTCCGGGATCGAATATCTCGTCCTCGGTGGAGAAATGTAAGGAAACATAAGGGGCTTCCCCCACACTAACTCCACACTCACCATCGTCAAAAGGAGTAGACGAGGTGGTAGCACTCAATATATGCGGTGATGATGGAGATAAGTTAGGTACATCATTCAAATTAAGATAAAAATCTTTCTTTTTTTCATCTTTTAAAAACTCCTTATGAAAACCCACATTACCATTTATTAAGTTGAAAAGATTTGGCGTTTCTAAGACGATGTTAGGCATATTAAAAAGTCTCACATTTAAGTCACGGTATTTTGAGGGGGATTGTACAAATTTTCAAAACGTGTATCAATAAAGAGTACATCTCCCTCGAGGTCAACATAAGCGTCATCATCCGCAAGATCATTAATCTCATCAATTTCTTCATCATAGATATGCTCATCAAACGAAGGTTTTCCAAAGCCGTCATTAATGATTTTTGAAACTCTCTCGAAGATACCATGATCAATCACAAAACCAACATTCTTTTATGGGGATTGTTTATGAATTAAATCCTCAAGAATGTGGCAATCGTCATTCGCAAATGAGGAGTGTTGATAAGGTAACTCCTCGAGAATATGATTTTTGTCTATAGCAAGAAAATCATAGACCTCTTAAAAAAATCTTCATCAGCACTAGAGTGAAATGAAGGAGGATCAATAATTTGGTCATTAAAGTTCTCGAACCCTTCATCAAAAATGGCATTATGATGAAAAATAGGTTCATACACGGAGTTCGAGAACGTTGGGAAAGTGTCGTCATTCTCGTCATCACCAGAAGTCTTCGTCATGCAATCATCATTACTATTTGAAGATTTATCGATGGGGAAATTTTGAAGAATGGATAATGGATTATAAAGTATATACTCAATCTCGGTAAAATCAACATCAGGATTAAAGAACGAGTCGATGTGAGCACCCTCTTGAAAAGATTTCTCAAAAGTCACAACCGTAGTCTTTCAAGTCAAGGGACTAAGCTTAGGAGATTTTTCAATAAAGGGCGAATTTGCCTCGATATGGATGACGTCCTTAGCCTTAATGGAATTGGGGCTAGGCGTCGAAGGCACTTCAGTTTGATTATAATTCGATACCTTAAAGTCATGGTCCTTCAAAGGTGGTGATAACGAGTCCATTTTGGTCATTGTCCTGATCGAACTAACGTTTTCTTCGAATTGGTAGGTCACTTGATTTGCCGAATAAATCCCAAAAAGAGTCATCCATACATTTACATATTCCTTTTTAAATTAAGTAAACATATTCTCGATCATTAAAATCTCCAATTTGAAAATCGTTCATTTTAATCCTTTTCAAAACATTCATCAAGTCGTTTGTTTTCCGCAAAAGAAAATATGTTTATAAAAGTATTAAATTTTGGAACCTCGGTTTTGCTTTGATTATTTTGATCTTGGGATTTAATCGTAAATTATTCTATCTTATCCTCCCCTAATCTTATAGTCAATTTCCCACCAAAAATGTCGATTAAAGAGTGAGCGGTCGATAAAAATGGTCTGCCTAAAATGATAGGGCATTTGGGGGTCACACTTGTAGTCAGAAATGACGAAGTCCGCGAGAAAAGTGAAATTTACAATCTTAAAATAAACATCCTCGGATATACCAGTTGGCTTATGTGGTGTACAATTAGCTAGCTCGATTGTCATGTTGGAAGGAATAAGATTAGGCAATTCATCAATTTCGAAATAGAAAGAGTCATGAGATTGATGCTAGCACCTAAACCGGCAAGGGATATACATCCCTCAATCTCAGGAAAATCACAAGGTTTATTGGCCCGAATATTCTTCCTTTCTCGGCATATTCCTTTTAGGTTTTCGTAGAAGAATCGAAGCATAAGTTTCTTCAAGGTGAACTTTGTTTTGGTCAATAAACTCTCTTTAAGAACAGTGGATGGAATTTGAGGTACACGAGGATGTGCACTCTTTTCTGTGGTCACCACCTTCTTTCCCTCGACTTTTGAACCTGAAGACGTTTTTGAGGTTGAGGGTAGAGATGAATGCACAACTTTAAAATTATCAAGGTTGGGGGTAATCAAACGACCTTTTCCATCAGACGTTGTGGCTTTCACATGTTCCTTCGGGGTAGTTACGGTGTTACTAGGTAAAGCACTCGAAGACGAACTCGTCGGTTTGTTCATAATACCCGCAAACATGTTTTTAGTTTGACTTTGATTTTGTTCAATTTTATTGTTTTGACCTTTCTAAGTATTCAAAAACTCGTTTTTCAAAGTACCAATTTGTCCCTCTAATCTTCTCATATTAGGCTCATTTGATTCCCTGTGTTTTTTAAAATCATTTGAAAAACCACTTTGATTAGAATTAAAGTTCCCTTGGTTTTGATTATCTCTTTGAAAATTGTTTTGATTTTGATTCCTACTTGAAAAATTCCCTTGATTGTTGTTTTTCTGAAAATTTGAGTTTTGTCCTTGATTAAAATTTCGGTTTTGTTAGTTGTTGTTAAAACCTCGATTTTGAAAGCTCAAATTTTAACCTTGGTTATAACCTCCTTGATTTCCTTGATTATTTCCTTGATTTGAAAAATTGTATTTTTGAAAATTATTGCCTTGGTTACTATAATTCCCTTGTTGTGGTGGACCGGCGTTATTTTGATTTTGATTAAAACTAAAATTTTCATTAACCGCATTAACGCTCGACGTTTTGGCCGTTCATAACCTCACACTCGTAATAATTATGAGGTCCACCACACAACGACACGAAACCTCAACCGCTTTCACCGTAGCGGGAGCGTCTTTCTTTTGCATTTCAATTAAAAACGACGTAAACATATTCGGGAATTTATCGACTTTTGCGTCAACCCTCTCAATGTCGCGATTAGCATTACTAATATTGGCGACATTCGCAACACTTGGTGTGTTACGGAGTTGAAAAACCTTAGATCTATTCTCGATAATCAAAAGCGCGTCTTTTGGAGCTTTACACAAAAAGTTACCGCCCGCGACGGAATTTAACGAATCTTGCTCGTGGAGATTAACACCGTTGTAAAAAGTATTGATTTGGTGCGTAATACTCAGTTTTTAGCCAAGTATGAAAATTTGTTCGTTCACAAATCTCTTCGAATTGATTACCGATTAAAAGTGCGACTCAGTTGTTCTTGGTGGAAAATAAAATGGTTTGGTTATCTATTTTACAAAAAAAAGATTAAATGAGCAAAGTGGTAAAATTAAGCTAAAAACAATTAACTAAAAGTAACTCAACAAATTAAAAACAATTTAAAAATAATAAAGTGGAAATTAAAAATAAAGGGAAACGTAATTTAAGAACTTAATTTGAAAACAAGGAAAAAAAACAGAAATCATTCATTCGGAAAACATCTTGATTCGGAATAATTTTGGTTCATGCGGAATAATCTCTTCGTTTGGAAAAAGCTTGACTCGGAATAAAAATAGCGTTCGTTCGGAATATCTTGGTTCGGAATAATAAAGGCTCATGCGGAATAAATTGTTTACTCGGAATAAACTCACTGACTCGGAATAATCACTTGATTCGGAAAAATATGCTTACTCGGAAAAATTGCCTCATGCGGAAAAATACCTTGACTCAGAAAAATTGCTTACTCGGAATATTTGCTTTATTCGGAAAAAGGCTTCACTTGGAATATTATGCTGACTCGGAATAACACTTTACTCGGAATAAAAATCCTTCATTCGGAAAACTTGCTCATGCGGAATAATCAACTTACTCAGAATAATAAGCTCATGCGGAATAAAATGCTAATTCGGAAAAAAGTTGTTTACTCGGAATAAAAGCTTTGGTTTGGAATAATCTGGGAAAATGAAAGACGAAAAATAGGGGATAAAGGAAGAACGAATTTAAGCTAAAATCAACCAAGTTAAATCCAAAGGTTCGACCAAACTAACCACCAATCATCAACTAATGATAAACATCAAACCAAATCAATAAAAACACAAAACCCACTTGTTTTTAGGAATCGAAAATCAACCAAGTCAAAACTTAAAACTTAGAATCAATAATAAAAGTAAGAACAAGATTAAAGGAAGACTTGTATTAAAAGACTAGGATTTAAACAAACAAAAGTAAAGATTAAACTTACAAAATCATGGATGGATTCAAAGATTAAGAAAAATACCAAACACCCTAATGGTGTTCGTTAGCTACGAACCAAGAAAAGAGAAAAAGAAAAACTAAAAACTGACTAACTCCTCAAATTGTGAGGAGGAGGCCTATTTATAGGTGTGTTGAAGTGGGTTGGTGAGTGGGCTTTCTCCCTTTCTTTTTGTCTTCTCGTCTTTTCAGTAAAGTTGACGTTTTCGACTTCGATTCAGGATTTGTAGATGAATAAACTCAACTCGTCTTTTAATTTCTTCATTTAATAGACTTGCGTTCTTCGACATATAAATCTTCCGTCTTTGGTCCTTTTCTTCGATAAATCTTCAATTAGGCCTATTGACTTCTAATCTTATGCATTCTCGATCTTTCGACTTCGTCTTTAGTCTTTTTCTTTGATAAAAGCCCGTGATAGCCCATGTTTTCTTCCTTTTGCATCATTTGGTCCTAAAACACAATAAAAACACAAACCATGCATAATTCCGACTTTTACGACATAAAATACACGTTTTGGTCTTGTTATTATTGGAAATAAATGGTAAAAGGATAAGTGTTTTCACACTTATTAAATCTCCTACACTTGACCATTGCAATGCCCTCATGCAATGCATTAATTTTAAAGCATGCTTTACATTTCTCATCATAAATAACCCACCTTGGCCTTTATTAAAATCTAAACACTAAGGAAACTAAAAGAACAAAACAAGTAAAGAATTCAAAGACTTACATTGGGGTTTTAGGTTGTCATGAATGTTCATCATTCTCAAGTTTCACGTTCCCCATACCAAGCTTAAAAACGAGATCATTGTTATTATAAGTTAGCAAACTAACACGAACTCATGTGGCCCAATTATTCACTTAGACTCCCTTATTCCTAGGTGTATCTCTTATATTTTATTTTTGTCTTGAATGATCACGAGGATGCATTGTTTGACTTATTTTGATAGTTATTTAGGTTGAAAATAAAGTGGGACGATTTAATCAATAGTTAGCTAAAGGACAAAATCTTTTAAAACTGCTTCTCGGGACCTCATAAAGTTCATATCTTGGCATAACTCGCTTCACGATTTGAGACCTTTCTCAGACCGATATTTGGCAGTGACTTCATACTTCAAATCTTTGAAAGACGTTCTTGAAATTATGGTCTTCTCTTCATAATAGGAATTTCTTCACTTGAAGTTTTGAGAGATTCTTCATATTTGGACCACGACTTCTTCATTTTTCTCCAATCTTTATTTTGGACTTTGATATACAACGATCCGCCTCCTTTTAGGACTTGGATCTATTTATCCTCATGCCTTGCTAGGGTCTTTTCGGATAGAATTCTCCATGATCTTTTGGGAAGTACTTGCTTTTCGTCGTGTGTCTCGATCCTTCATATTGATTTTCGATAAATGATTCTTCACATCACTTTTGGATCTTTAGAAACAAAATGTAGCCCTCATGCCTTGTTAGGGCCTTTTCGGACTCGCCAATCTTCGCATCCCGCTTCAATAAGTTATGCCTTGGCTATGAACTCTAATTAATACCGAGCAACTTTTAAACGATCTTGTGCTAGAAGCTAAGTAACTTTTCAAATAGTACAACCTTATTTATTGCAGATAAATTCATTAGAAAGCGATGGGAGAATAGGCTTATAATCAACTCACATAAATTCACGAAAGAATACCAAACTTATAATTGACTCTATCATCTCTCGTTCTCCAGAATTTAAAATCTCAAGGAATGAGACTCGTGGATGCTTAGCCAATTAAATCAAAGTTTTGGGTTTTCGAGTCATCTATAGGATCTTGCAAACTCTTAGACTTTTTCAAGTTTAGACTTCGCATTTTAATGTTCCCTTGATAAACGACTCTCTAGGATCAATTATAGGAACTTGTGAAAAGTTTTAGTTCTTAACCCGTGAGAGTTAAGACTTTCGCGTTTTAAAGTTCCCTATATAAAAGCCTAGCAAAACTTGACTTAAACACGTTAAGGATACTAGCTAGAGTAAACTTTAGATAAGTAAGCTCGGGTTGAGTCAAAATATTCACGACTTTGAAAAATTTAAAACCACTTTATTAAAAATAAGAAAGAAAATAACGATAACAAAGGAAAATACTACTATACGACTAGGCCAACATAGATTAAAAATTTTGAAAAATGTCGAAAAATCAAATTTTCCGGTTAAAATGAGGACAAATTCATGGAAAAGCCCACTTACTTTGATAGAAGTCCCCCCTACACTTGATATAAACATTGTCCTCAATGTTTAAGCATGTGGGAGTAAACTCCCCTACACATATGACATTGTGCACTTTGTTTAAATCTTGCTAGGGAAAGGACAACAATAGCGATTTCAGTGTGAACATATAAGATATGAAATATTGAATCACGATAGTTTAGGATAGAACCGGGAAGATGGGAACACGGGATCACGGTTCGTCAAAAGTCATCGAGAATGGATCTTTGAATCTTTAATCCCTGCACAGAAGAAGAAAAAAGACAACAAGCACATACGGGCTCCCCCTACACTTATTATGAGAATGGTAAAAGATAGATCACGGGTTGCCTCCCGAGAAGCGCTTGTTTTTGTTAACCGAGTCACGAGCCTGACTCAACCCAAAACTAGTTCATGGGAAACGTGGTGAGGGATGGAATCATCTCATGAGAGATGTCCTCACCAAAGTACAACTTTACGCGCTGGCCATTCACCTTAAAATTTGGCCCATTTGGCTGAGAAAGCTCAATGGTGCCATAGGGAAAGACTTTGGTGATGGTGAATGGACCAGACCAACGGCTCTTCAACTTGCCCGAGAAGATCTTCAACCGAGAGTTAAAAAGTAAGACTTGATCACCAACGTGGAACTATCGGTTCTTAATCCTTGCATCATGGATGATCTTTGTCTTCTCCTTGTAGATCAATGAGTTCTCGTAAGCTTCATTCCTCAGTTCATTAAGTTTGTTGAGTTGAATCTTCTGAAGATCATCGGCTTTGTTGATGTCGAAGTTAGCCCACTTTAAGGCCCTGTATGCCTTATGTTCCAGCTCGATAGGGAGGTGGCATGCTTTCCCGTACACAAGACGATAAGGTGTACAACCAATCGGGGTATTATAAGCGGTACAAAAAGCCCACAAAGCATCATCTAACTTATCGGCCCACGAGGCACGATGTTCTCACATAGTACGCTCCAGAATTCGCTTCAATCCACGGTTAGATATCTCGGCTTGTCCATTAGTTTGGGGATGATAAGCGGTGGAAAGACGGTGATTGACACCATACTTAGCCATGACTCTTGCGAATTGATCATTGCAAAAATGAGTCCCGCGGTCACTGATTATAGCACGAGGAACACCGAATCGAGCAAAAAGTTGCTTCAAAAAGTTCACAACCACCCTCGCATCTTTCGTGGCGAGAGCCTTAACTTCAACCCATTTGGAAACGTAGTCAACGGCTATGAGGATGTACTTGTTCCCTTTAGATGATGGAAATGGCCCCATAAAGTCGATACCCCATACATCAAAGATTTCACAATCTTGTATGAAATTTTGAGGCATCTCATCTTTATGTGTGATCTTTCCTTGTCTTTGGCAAGCATCACAATGTTTAACCATTTCGTGATCGTCACGATAAATGGTAGGCCAATAGAATCCAAAGTCGAATACTTTCTTCGCGGTGTAATTGGGACCAAAGTGACCACCGGTGGGTCCTTTATTGCAAGCGTCAAGGATTTGTACCGCTGTCGGCCCATCAACACATCGACGAATGACAAGATCCGCACATTGTTTGAAAAGGTAAGGGTTGACCTAGAAATAATGTTCAATATCTTTAAAGAACTTTTTCTTTTGTTGGGACGTGAACCCTTCCTTGAGAATTCCACCCGATAAGTAGTTTGCAAAGTCCGCAAACCACGGGGTGTCATCAAGATTTGGATTGATAGACATTAAGGCCTCAAGGGGAAAGAGTCATTGACCTCTTGATTCGGATGATCCCCTTGATAAGGATCCTCAAGTCTACTTAGATGATCCGCGGCTAGGTTTTCGGCTCCCTTCTGGTCACGAATTTCAATGTTAAATTCTTGAAGGAGCAAAACCCAACGAAGAAGTCTTGGCTTAGAATCTTGCTTAGTCAACAAGTACTTCAACGCGGAATGATCGGTATACACGATGGTGGTGGAAAGAACAAGATAGGGGCGGAATTTCTCAAAAGCATACACTACAGCTAAAAGCTCTTTTTCGGTAGTGGTATAATGCAATTGAGCCCCCGTCATTGTCTTGCTAGCATAGTGGATTGGTTGGAAGTTTTTGTTCACTCGTTGGCCCAAAACCGCTCCAATAGCAAAGTCGCTAGCATCACACATCAACTCAAAAGGTAGCTCCCAATTAGGGGTAACCAAGACCGGTGCCTTAGTTAGCTTATCCTTAAGAAGATTGAAGGATTCAAGACACTCTTTGGAAAAGATGAAAGGAGTATCTTTTTCCAAGAGGTGGGTCATCGGGCGAGCGATTTTAGAAAAATCTTGAATGAATCGACGATAGAAGCCCGCATGACCAAGGAAACTTCTCACACCCTTCACGGTTGAAGGTGGAGGTAATTTGGCTATGACATCCACTTTAGCACGGTCAACTTCAAGACCAGATTTTGAGATTTTATGTCCAAGCACAATGCCTTCTTTTACCATGAAATGGCATTTTTCCCAATTTAGAACAAGGCGAGTGTCTTCACGCCGCTTAAGCATGCGTTCCAAATTGGCAAGGCAATGAGAGAAAGAATCACCATAAACCGAGAAATCATCCATGAAGACTTCCATAGTTTCTTCAACCATGTCATGGAAGATAGCCATCATACACCTTTGAATGTCCCAGGAGCATTGCATAAGCTGAAAGGCATTCTTTTATAAGCAAATGTTCCGTAAGGACAAGTGAATGTGGTTTTCTCTTGGTATTTGGGATCGATGGGAATTTGAAAATACCCGGAGAAGCCGTCTAAAAAGCAGTAATAGTCATTACCCGCTAGACGTTCAAGCATTTGGTCCATGAAAGGGAGGGGAAAATGATCCATTCTCGTAGCATCATTGAGTTTGCGATAGTCCATACAAACTTTCCACCCTGTAACGAGACGAGTAGGAATCAACTCGTTGTTTTCATTGGCACAACGGTGATTCTGCCTTTCTTACGCACACAATGGACGGGACTAACCCATGGTGAATCCGAGATAGGATAGATCATTCCCGCATCAAGAAGTTTGATAACCTCTTTTTTGATAACGTCATGGATCTTGGGATTCACCCTTCTTTGGCTTTGAATAGTGGGTTTAAAGTCGTCCTCCATGAGAATTTTATATGTGAAAAAGTGAGGATCAATTCCACGAATATCCGAGATTTTCCAAGCAATCGCTTTCTTGTGATTCTTTAGCACGGCGATAAGTCGAAATTTTTCTTCCTCTTTCAAGTCCTTTGCGATGATGACGGGTGACTTCTTGTTGTCTTCTAGGAAAACGTACTCGAGATGAGACGGTAAGTCGTTAAGTTCTAAATCCGAAGGATTTTCGATGGAAGGTGTAGTCACATTCGGTTCATCGATAGAGATATCCTTAGGAGATGGTGGAGAAATATGGTCCTCATTGAGAAGTTTCTCAATGGTACGAATTTCTTCATCCCAATTGGAGGGAGAATCGTCATATTTTAAGTCCACATCTCCCAAAGTTCCTTCAAATTCTTTCAAGATGAAATCACTTTCTCCAAATGGAGTTAGTGATGGAGCAATAGAGGCAACGGTCTCAACAATGGGTAGAGAAGAAGAACCACTTTTACAAGCGTCTTTGAAATGTTCTTCACAAGCCTCATCAAGAACGTCAATGAAATTAACACTCTCGTTTTCAGAAGGTTGCTTAGAAAGTTTTCCCATGTTGAAGACGATTTTATCGTCACCAACTCTCATGATTAATTCGCCAGCGGCTACATTAATGAGAGTGCGACCGGTCCTCAGGAATGGACATCCAACGATTAATGGAACACGGGGGTCCATCTCGTAGTCAACAATAACAAAATCCGTCGGAAAGGTGAATTTGTCGACACCAACAAAGACATCTTCGGCTATCCCCACCAGATAAGCAACCGTATGGTTAGCTAATTCCAAAGTCATTTTGGTGGGGACTAGCTCGGGTAGAGACAATTGTTTCCAAACGCTTAAAGGCATTAAGTTTATACTAGCACCTAGATCGGCTAGGGCCATACAATTCTCTAGCCCAGGGAAGTTGCAAGGAATCAAGAAACGACCCGGATCACCAAGTTTGGTTGGTAATTTCCGTAAGAGCACTGCGGAGCAATTCTCATTAAGTTGGGTCTGAGCAATATCGAGAAGTTTCTCCTTATCACTGAGAAGATCTTTAAACATTTTAGCATATTTCGACATGTGAGCGAGAGCCTCAACAAAGGAGATATTGAAATTCAGTTGTTTAAACATTTTGAGAAAGTTAGAAACCTGAATATCATCCTTGTTCTTCAATTTCTCTTTCCTCAACCTCGAAGGATAAGGTATATTGGGTTGAGATGAAGGCTTTGGAATGGAATTCTCACTCACATCCTTGGGTGGTGGAGGGGTGGAAGTAGAAGGTGGAGGAATTGGAGAAATAGAAGGTGGAGGAGTAGAAGTTGGAGGAATTGGAGAATAAGACTCGTTTTCCTTTGTCACAATCATCGGTGTAGGTGTAGGAAGCTCGGGTTCTTTTAAACCTTTTCCACTACGAGTGGTGATTGCTTTCATCTCCCCTCTTGGATTAGCAACGGTGTTACTCGGAAGAGAACCCGATCCAGAGGCTTGATTACTTGGGAAGAAACTAGCCATCATGTTCCTCAAGTCATTCGTTTGACTTGCCAAAGTGTTTCGAATATCGGCTCGAAGATCGTTTTCTTGTTTCACCATATCTGCTTTCAAGTTGAGCATTTCCCGCTGAAGATTTTGCACTATCGCATTATTAGTCCTCATGTAGGTTTTAACATCTTGGTGAAAGGCGGTGGGTTGGTTGGGAGGAGGAGCATGGTAGGCAGGTGGTTGATAAGCAGGTTGTTGGTAAACTTGGTTGTTTCTTTGAGGTGGATATGAGGTTCTTTGGTATTGATATTGATTTGGAGCACGAGGTTGGTTTTGATTGTTGCGATTGAGGTTGTTTGGGTTTTGTGGTGGGAAACCGGGTGGTGAAAGAAAGTTGTTTGAGCGATAGCTGAGCAAATTTCGGTCACCTTGAGGACGTGCTTGATAACCTCCCGTGGATTAGTTACCATTGGCGGCATACACATTTTCCGGATTGTCATGAGTCGAAGGACAATCGGTGTATGAGTGAGATCCCCCGCATATTTCACATGATTGAGTCATAGCATTAACTTGGGCATTGACAGCTTTGGTGTTATTGGCGGCTTGGAGAGCAAGTGATTCAACAAGCAAAGTAATCTTATCAATTTTCTTGTCGCTCTCATTAGTGCTAGCACTAGCCACATTGGTCTGAACACTCTTGGTTTGCACTCTAGACTTGTTCTCAATAATATCCCAAGCGGCATTAGAAGACTTAACCAAAATGTTACCCCCCGAGGCACTATTTAGTGAATCTTGGTCATTCATGCTTAAACCATTGTAAAAAGTATTGATTTGATGTACTTTTGTTAAACCATGTTGTGGACATTTTCTTAAAAGTTCCTCAAAACGGTCCCAAGATTCACTAAATGTCTCACCGTACTTTTGTTCAAAAGTAATGATTTCATTCCGCAAAGCGGTAGTACGTGAGGGTGGGAAAAAGTAGTTGATGAATTTGGTCTCTAAATCCGTCCACGTAAGAATACTTTGTGGCGGTTCCTTATCAAGCCAATGCTGGGCTTGTCCCTTCAAGGAGAAAGGAAAAAGTTGCAAGCGAATTACCTCTTGTGAAACCCCATTATACTTAACTGTATTAGTTAGTTGAAGAAACCTTTTTATATGGTCATGAGGATCATCAATTGAACGCCCCAAGAAGGGTTGAGCAGAGAACATTTGAATGAAGCCGGATTTAAGCTTGAAGTTGTTGGCTCTAATCTCGGGTATGACAATAACATCGGTGTTGCCCTCTACGTGCGATTGCAAAAGCTCGATCATTGGTTGATTGTCCATGGTGACAATAGGTGGAGTAATGACTTCGGCTTGAGCTACTTCCTTCTTACGAGCACGAGTACACGTGCACACCTACAAAAGGAAAAACAAAATAGACAAGAAATATTTTTGGTTTTTTTTATGTTTTTCTATTTTTTTTTGTATTTTTGAAAATTTTAATTTTTATTGATTTTTGAAAATTTTAAAGCAAGGAAAATAACGTTCAAAATTAAACGGATCCCAAAATCCAACGCGTCTCTCACTAAAAACTGTTAATCTTAACGAAAAGAGCCGGCAGCGGCGCCATTTAATACTCAGTTTTTAGCCAAGTATGAAAATTTGTTCGTTCACGAATCTCTTCGAATTGATTACCGATTAAAAGTGCGACTCAGTTGTTCTTGGTGGAAAATAAAATGGTTTGATTATCTGTTCTACCAAAAAAGATTAAATGAGCAAAGTGGTAAAATTAAGCTAAAAACAATTAACTAAAAGTAACTCAATAAATTAAAAACAATTTAAAAATAATAAAATGTAAATTAAAAATAAAGGGAAACGTAATTTAAGAACTTAATTTAGAAAACAAGAAAAAAAATAGAAATCATTCATTCGGAAAACATCTTGATTCGGAATAATTTTGCTTCACGCGGAATAATCTCTTCGTTCGGAAAAAGCTTGACTCGGAATAAAAATAGCGTTCGTTCGAAATATCTTGGTTCGGAATAATAAAGGCTCATGCAGAATAAATTGTTTACTCGGAATAAACTCACTGACTCGGAATAATCACTTGATTCGGAAAAATATGCTTACTCGGAAAAATTGCCTCATGCGGAAAAATACCTTGACTCGGAAAAATGCTCACTCGGAATATTTGCTTTATTCGGAAAAAGGCTTCACTCGGAATATTATGCTGACTCGGAATAACACTTTACTCAGAATAAGAATCCTTCATTCGGAAAACTTGCTCATGCGGAATAATCAACTTACTCGGAATAATAAGCTCATGCGGAATAAAATGCTGATTCGGAAAAAAGTTGTTTACTCGGAATAAAAGCTTTGGTTCGGAATAATCTGTGAAAATGAAAGACGAAAAATAGGGGAATAAAGGAAGAACAAATTTAAGCTAAAATCAACCAAGTTAAATCCAAAGGTTCGAACAAACTAACCACCAATCATCAACTAATGATAAACACCAAACCAAATCAATAAAAACACAAAACCCACTTGTTTTTAGGAATCAAAATCAACCAAATCAAAACTTAAAACTTAGAATCAATAGGAAAAGGAAGAACAAGATTAAAGGAAGACTTGTATTAAAAGACTAGGATTCAAACAAAAAAAGTAAAGATTAAACTTACAAAATCATGGATGGATTCAAAGATTAAGAAAAATACCAAACACCCTAATGGTGTTGGTTAGCTACGAACAAAGAAAAGAGAAAAAGAAAAACTAAAAACTGACTAACTCCTCAAATTGTGAGGAGGAGGCCTATTTATAGGTGTGTTGAAGTGGGTTGGTGAGTGGGCTTTCTCCCTTTCTTTTTGTCTTCTCGTCTTTTCAGTAAAGTTGACGTTTTCGACTTCGATTCAGGATTTGTCGATGAATAAATTCAACTTGTCTTTTAATTTCTTCATTTAATAGACTTGAGTTCTTCGACATATAAATCTTCCGTCTTTGGTCCTTTTCTTCGATAAATCTTCAATTAGGCCCATTGACTTCTAATCTTATGCATTCTCGATCTTTCGACTTCGTCTTTAGTCTTTTTCTTCGATAAAAGCCCGTGATAGCCCATGTTTTCTTCCTTTTGCATCATTTGGTCCTAAAACACAATAAAAACACAAACCACGCATAATTCCGACTTTTATGACATAAAATACATGTTTTGGTCTTGTTATTATTGGAAATAAATGGTAAAAGGATAAGTGTTTTCACACTTATTAGTGCGACTTGGAAAATCCATGATGAGGACATTGCCTAAGCATTCCCTTAAAAAGATAACACACATCTCTAAACGATTCATTCGATTTTTGCTCAAACCTCATCATCTCGTTTTTGAAAAACGTGGTCTTAGACGACAAGAAAAAATGATTAACGAATTTAGAAATGAGATCGTCCCACGTAACTATGGAATTAGTTGCTTCTTTCTCGTACCAATCCTTGGCGGAGCCATCGAGCGAGTAAGGAAAAATCATAAGCTTAATGAAATCGGTGTCAATGTTCTTAAACTTGCTCATGGCTAAAAGACGATTAAAATTTCGAATGTGATCGTGAGGATTAACTGCCTCACGACCTTTAACTTTTTCGCTTGAATTAATGACAGCATTCCCGATTCGATTTCAAAATTTTCCGCTTCGATTGAGGGAATTATGATCGCATCTCCATAAGTGCTTGGAGCAACTACATCATCGTATGATTCTCGGCCATCTCGTCTCTAGTTTCAACAAAGATATTAGGAACTTGAGTTTCCAATTCATGTCTTTGTTGTCGATTCCTTCGATTTCGATTACGTCGATTCGACACGTTGTTAGAATTCGGATAATCGTTCGATCGAGTACGCATGCACTAAACGTAGAAATGGGAGGGGGGGGGGTAGCAAAGAAGATTATTTTGGGGTTTTAAAACTTTCTAAATTTTTTCGGTTTTTTATTGTTTTTATTTTTTATGGATTTTTCGTGTATTACATAGATAATCAATCTACAAAATCTATCCTCAAATCAAAGGCCTCGATTAGAGAATCCAAAGGGAATGAAAGTAATTACGTCAAGTAAAAACCTTCATTAGACTTTGAAATGTTGGTGGAATACCAAAACGTTTCGAGGGTTCAATAATATAAGCAAAGAAAATAAGATTATTAATACTTGATTTGGCAAACCCTTAATTAATCGTCACTTTCTTAATACGCACAAACGAGCAGAGAAAACGAGGCGGCGCGAAGCACTTAAGAGCCTTTTTTCTTTATGTCGTAAAATACAACCGCTTTATACTCGCATTATAGTTTGTATTAATCAAAATTAAATCAACGAGTATTTATCTATTTTACCTTAAACTTCTCTTTGATCGATAAACCCAATAATTTCCGGAGCGCCAATTAATGGGGTGCGTTTTCACGCGTATTTGGATAATATTCTGTATTTATTGTTTTATGTATATACAATATGGTATTCATAAGAAAATTGAAAATGATTTTATTTTAATTGAGTTCAATTTAACACTATTTATTTATACGACTAATAGTAGTAGAAAAATAAAAATGTGTATATACGATATGTACACTTCCCAAAATGGAAGGTCAAAAACGCACTACTCAAACAAATACATATGTAATATGACACTACACACACTTCCCTGGCATCGGCGCCAAAATTGATTGTTGTAAATTAGCCGCTTGCTTTAGGAAAAAACAAGAAACTATGGCAAAGTATTAGTTTCAACGTTTAGAAAAATGCGAAAACCAACAAGTGAAGTTCGTTCTCGAAGGAGGTGTGGTTGCGTGGCCAAAACAAAAACGTTTTTGGATTAGCTCATTTTTGGTGAGAGAAAGAGTGAAAATTAAAGACGAATTACACTAAAAATTATACTACGACGAAATGGCGTTTTTGCGCAAATCGAGACAAAAAAGTAAAAGTGTTCCTAAAAAATTATTAAAAATTGAAATTAAATCCTAAAAATATAATTAAGATTGAAAAATCAATACAACTTTTTTAAAACTTTTAATTTAATTATTATTTAATTTTTAAACCTAATGAAAGATCAAAAATAAAAAATAACAAAGAAAAAGTCCAATTAAAGATTTTATTAATTGTAAACCTAAACTATATTTATTTAAACCAAAAAAGTATTTTTCAAAAAATTAAAAAACTATTTTAACTATAATGACAAAACACTAAAACCATGAATAAAATAGGTTAAAAATAATTAAATAAAAGGAAAAAACTGAAAATTGTATAGAAAGTCTAAAAACAGAAGTTCTACAAGGGAAAAATAACTAGGACGAGAAAAGCTCACTAAATAAGCCAAATAAGCTAAAACAAGCCCACGACTTATTAATAAAAGAGAAAAGGAAAAAGGGTTTAAATATAAAACTAAGGATAACATGAAGAAAGCACTAGTACAATAGTAAATCACCCAACCCTCCATCGAGAGGTCAAGCGATCGAATCCATGCTAGTCGGCTTTTTGATTTTTTTATTTGTTTGGGGCAAAATCAACCCAAATAAGCGTTTGGCTTGTCAGAGAGGTGATAAAATCAATAAACAATGGAAAATAACTATAAATAAGCCAAAGAACCACATATTTAAGAAAAATCAACAAAAGCTGAATACTATCCTATGTACGATATCTGACAACTAGCAGAACTCTTTGTCAGATACCGGATGGAACTAAAAAGTGAGATATCTGGCAGAAGCAAATAAACAGGTTTTTGGTGAAACTTGCATTAAGCTATAAGCTTGTATTGGCTACTAGATGACAAGATAACTAAAAGCAGACTTCAATCATGAGCTAAACTAACAGCATCTCCAATTTGACAATCCAAACAAGTTCTAACTACTCAAAAAGCTATATGGGGGTTTTTGGCTAAGTGGTGAACAACTTTTGCTTGCACAAACTCCCAATGAACTACCAAATACCCTACACCCTAAGCTAGCATACAAAAATGAGAACAAACACAAACTAATTCTAAACACTATCACATATAGTAATTGAATAGGCAAGATCTAATGAAAATCATGCAAAAAAAGAGATAACAAGAAAATCCAAATCCTTACACTAAACCAAAGATTTTTTGGCATAAAACAACTACCCTAAAAGTTAAAAATGTGTGCAGGCTAGTTTCCTTATGATGTGTGTCACCCATAGTCTTAATAAAACAGAACCAAGCACCCCTTTAGAGTGACTTTTAACATAGATTAACAAACAATTGCAAAGTTTTAACACAAATCAAAGCATCAACTGATTATGAAAATGTATAAAAACATAAATCAACAATAATTAACCTAGGATTTCACAATCTAACAATCTAACATGCAATTTCACAAAAAGAAAAAAAATAACCACAAGAAACTCATAAAAAGAGAGTTTACACTCACAAGGAATGGATTCCACCAGCTTCTTTGAGAGCTTTTCCAGGCTTCATGAGAGCTTGTGACGTGAATGAATTGATTGTAAAGAGGGACTACAGCAGTCCTCCCTAAATAACTACAACAGTCAGATGTGGGGGTATGTCTTATACCCTCTTGAACACAACAAAGCAAACAACTTCAAGTTCCCAGAACGTACCAACAAGTTGGTTTTCAGTCAGCTTTTGGGAAGGCTTTTGGAACAGTATGATCCAAATAAACAAAGAAGACAAATTTTCTTAAAAACTTTGGAAATAATACATCTTTGGAAAGAAAACATTTGCAAATGAATTTAAAAGTAACCAAAACTAAAAGATAACAAGATCTAAACCCTTGTTATGAGTTTGAGTTGTCAAATCAAACTCACTCCAACAATTCAAACCTTGGGTCCAAAATATACTACAAACACTGAATTTTGAAAAGTATTTTGTTTAATAGAAATTTAAATCAACATAAATTTAAATAACCTAAACTAATGTAGAACACGTGATTTATGCAAGATTTTTAAAATTACTTTAACTGTTTATTAATAATTTATTCTACATAAAAACTAGAACAAAGCAAGTCAAAAGTTGTTAGGTCAGTATTTACTAACACCAAAGCAACACTAGGATTTGAATATAAAATCCCTCTAAGTATTTCATGTTCAGTAGAAAGGAGGTTCTGCTGAAGCGTGACCAGCGGAACAAGGTTTTTACTGAAGAAATTTTGTTGAAGGATGTTCACCTTTACTCGTCCAGAGAAGTTAAAAGATAAAGGAGTATTTGCTATAATAACTAGGCGGTCTAGTTGCTGAAGAACAAGTCCTGAATAAGAGCTTTCAGTTCAGTTTGGTTTGACAATACCAAACTGAATGATGTTGATCTCCTCTAGGATACTTAAGACACTTTAGTATTATGAAGGTTTACATTAGGCGAGAAAAGATTTACTTTAAGTTAAAAGTAGGAATAGGTTGCTTGTAATGTTATCAACAAGTACAACCTTTATCTTTTCTTAGATTAGTTTAATTGTACTATGTACTGTTTGTCCAGCATGGGAACCACCCACTGGATAAACACATGCATGGGAACATGTGAAATGTAAACCCTAATATTCTTCTCCTCTAAAAGGAATGCATATTGGAGAGAAACGACAAACCCCTAGACTAGAAAGATTGACATCTTCTAATAGCCATTTCTCTCCCAACATCAACCAAACCATATAGCTAAAGGCATATGAACGTTTTGTTGAGACTTAAACTCTTAACTTTGGTTACAAGTTTAAGTATGGGAGATCACCCCACCATTGTCATTTAACCACTTTGTCTTTCCGCAAACAAAGTGTGTAACACCCCACTTAGATAAGTGGACCGTTACATGTATTTATAGTGTGTTATCAAATCATAAGGTAATGTCCTAAAACATTAACTGACCATAAAGGAAATACCGGAATCAAACATCTGTAATCCAAACATAAGCTTAAAACACAAAGAAAGTAAATACTGAAGGAAAGGACTAAACAATGTCCAAATAAGCAGAATAATGTAAGAAGTGCATAAAGTAAGAAGTCTGGATAGCTTCCATCCAAATGCACATGCTCTCAGAATCCTAAGAGCGTCCTGGTGTACCTGCCGTTAAAACATGAAAAGAACTACGGCTGAGCATAACGCCCAATGGACGGATATAATGCAAGATAAGAAATACTGAAATGAAGCAGATAAAATACTGAAGCATGTGTATAATCTGAAAAGTCTTATTTATAAATAATAAAGCTGAACTGTTATTTGTTAAATTTGAAAACATGCATTTATTGTATTTTAATTGCCAAGAGCTTATATAGGTCATGTGCTGTAACAACTGTTGCATGAATAACTGGAGGGGTGACCTCGTCATGCTGTATAGGGGTGACCTATAAATAATGTGCTGGGTGGAGGGATTAACTCCAATGTGAAGGATGTAGAGCACACACCACATTCACCTGATAACTGTAAACTGATAAGCCTAGGATGCATCCATACGCCCCACTAATAATACTGATAAAATGGCCAAGCTGAGCTGAATGGGACGCCACAGGATATCACTCTCCTACAAGTGAGTCATGACACCGGTGCCTCAAGTGTCATGGTTACGGTATCTCCGTAACTAGTACAACTAACTGGTCATGCTTGTATATAAGGCTCAGGCAATATCTTAGTTATTTAAATAATTTATGATAATTTATAACATATACTGGGGAAAACATTTGGTTGCAGACGAGGAATCCTAATCATGCATAGGAAAGGAAGTCCTTACTGAAGGACGGGAGATCCGTACCTCGTGTCCAGTAATGAAATAAGAACGAAAGCTGAGACATCTACTCCGACTTCACGGATACTACATAAATAAATGACGTAAATGAGTTGTCAGATATCTGTTTAGTTTACTGATTTTTAACTATTTTTAGTTTGATTTATTTATACTTGTAGTACTGTTTGTATATAATCTGCTAATGTTCTTACTGTTCGTTGATATTTCTGATTAAATGCATATCTTGTACTTGTGATTACTGTGTATTATACTGTATTCCGATTATGATATTTTATTGTATTCTGGTATTAAAATATTACTATAGATATAAGTTCGCCATAAATAAAAAGTTTCCTAAATTAGAATTTTCCCAAATATAGAAATACTTTCCCAAAATATTTGGTTTGCTTAGTAAATTTAATGTATAAGAACTTCCATTAAATTTAAATCATCTTAATTAAAATTCTCCCTTTTAATTTATAAAACTACTTTACTTAAAACATAAAAACTTAATTCATAAGATGATTTAATACTATTAATTATTCCTTTTAAATTTCTAAATAAAATGTGGGAGCCCGACAACCCGATTCAATCCTTCCCCGAGACGCCTTGTATCGGGTCGAACCATGGACTAAAACCCCACCACAGCCGGTTGGTTGTGGTCTCGATGCCCAAACAAACAGCAGCCACCGGCTTCAGCCGACAGCCACTGCTGCCCTAGTGGTTCCCACTGGTAGCCCATTGGTTCCCACTGGTAGCCCATTGGTTCCCACTGGTAGCCCAGTGGTTCCCACTGGTAGCCCAATGGTTCCCCCTGTTGTGCTCAAACTACCCACCGACAGTTATAAGTTCCCACTGTTGGTAATCCCAAACACCCCTTACTGCAGTTTAGTCCCAAACACCCCTTGTTACGAGCCAAACACCCCTGATGGTCATTTGGTTTGTTGCGGCTGTATAAACAACACCACCCCCACCACCGAGACCTTGTTGTGGTCTCGGCTAGGTCGAACAGCAACACACCGAGAGTCCTTGACTCTCGGTTTTCCTGAACCCAACACAACCCAACACTCCCTCATATATTTTTGTGATTACCCCATATATATTCACTTGTATAGATTTTAAGAACTAACGTGGCATAAATCAGATTCGAAGGAAATTAGTGATTATCGTTTAAGATTGATAAAGTAAGGGCAAAATAAACATGGATCGAGGATGGAACTTTTTAACCCGACTCTTCTGTGGTGTCCACCTAGCCGGCGGCCACTTTTTTTTTTTGTCTTTTGCGTCGGCAGGAAACAAGAAGCAACAACCCTAATTTTCTTTTGTTATTTTGTTTACTGTTCGAAAATAATGGGGTAAACCCCCGTGTTTTCTTGTTTAGTAGTGAAGTGGGCTCAAGCCCATTTATTCTCCTTCTTTTCTTTTTAAAAAGCTGCCGACTCAAAGTCTTCTGGGTTTTATTTGATATTCGGCACCATATATATATCGTGTAAACTAGAATTTATTTCTCACGTTTTAACTTTTCCTCGACGTGATAATATTTCTGATCTGATAATTACTTTCTGAATAATTAGTCGTAATATTATTTCTGATCTGATAATTATTTTCTGAACAATTAGTTGTAGTAATAATTTATTTAAACTGAGGATGTGTATTTTCTGTTATCGTTTAAATTTAAAGTTAAATCTAATATTAAATGAAACTGAGGCTGCTTATTTGATATTCGGGGATTTTAAATACGGGTTTTACAATTCTTCCCCTCTAAAAAAATAAATCGTCCTCGAATTAAGGATGTGATAATGCTGTGATTTTACAATTCTTTCCCTATAAAAAGGAGAAATTTATCCTCGAATTAAAGGTAATAGGCTGATGAAGTTATAAGAACTGAAAGAACACGTAAACTGAAAAGACAAATAAGTTGATGGATAATTTGTCTTCTAATTAAGACATAATGTTACTGATAGGTATAAACCTGACATGACTGAAATGATCATGTAACGTGACATGGCTGAAGAGGACATGAAACGTGACATGACTGGAAGGACTTAAATGGATTTATTAAAGGAAAAGTAATGAGAGGTCCGGATGGACTCCTCCATTTCTAGTGGCTTCCCGCTCAAGACGATTCCTTCAAGGGCCTAAACATAATGAACAATTCATGGTCCTGATGACCTTGTCCTGATGATGCTGAATAGTTTCTAGTTCCATACTTAAGATGGATTTTCTGAATCTGATAGAATGAAATGAGTTGTAGCATGTAGTATACATGAAACGGTACGTAACAATATTCCTGAAAAGATTACATTTATCACTCCGAGCAAGCTGCTGAGAATATAACAGAATGAACTAAGTGAACAATTATGAACGTTCTACGTGAACAATTGTGACCGTGGTTCACATTTATATGAGGAATGCTGGTCATGGAATGTATCGTGAACATGATACCTGAACATACTATGAACGTGATACTTGTGAGACCCCCAGAATCTGAAATGGAACAACTAGGCAACGAGGGGGTAACACGTCATAGTACAAGAAACAATGAATTACAGTTGACACAAAGCTGATGTAATAAAAACATGTACATTACATCATAAAAGATCAGTGTTTTACTACAAAGGTCCCAAAGTTTTATAAGCGGAAATCTATTATTTCATCATGATTTATAACATATGGCTGCTAAAAAGATAGAATAAGCTTCTGATAGTTGTTACTAAAAACAGTCTTTTAAAAGCATCACAGAAACTTCCAAGCTACGATAATATCATGCGGGCTCCCATCCAAGCAAAGCTAAGTAATAATACCTGAGATTAAACATGTAAAATCATCAACATAAAGTTGAGTGATATTCATAGGTTTAGCAATAAAGGTGTGGAACACAAGCATTCGTTTATTGAACAAGTAATTGGGAAAATGGCTTTGTACATTAACCATAGTCCAAAACGGTTATTATTGCTATTTAGTTTATGAACCGAAGCTTAACTACGTAAGTATTCAACCTAAATACTCAGGTATGAACAAATATTGGTGCATCACGGTTATATAACCGCAACATGGGACGGGGATTGTCAATCCCGATGGATCCACCCACAACATTCGCGCTTCGCGCAATGCACACAGGACAATTAACGGTTCATGATCGGAGAGATGAAACTCAAGGCTAGTCTAAAAAGCAATAATAATACGGAAAACATCTAGAAAGCATACACGTTCTGGATAGCATACAGTTTTTAAATGGTTGTGTTCCACCATGTAAAATCTCACCCCGTGTTTAGAAACCATGTACAAGTACAAAGGGGCTATGAACTCACGTTAGCCACGAGGTAAGTCAATCACGGTACTCAGCAACTGAGTAGAAACAATGGTAGTGCGACGATCACCGACGATATGGATGCCCGGGAAACACAAAAACCGCAACCTATCAAAATAAGGCGCGCGTTAAGACTCAAACTCAATATCGATTTATTTCAAGTATAATATGACTTAATTATTTTCAAAGTATTAATATTTCAAAACCAGTGACACGAACCAAATGAATTCATACTAAACCATTTATCCAACAATACTCGTTTAAACACATGTACACTTGAAATTGACCCGTCATAAGACGCCAAGTCAACGCAAGTCAAACTATCACTTACCCTTACTTGGACCAGTAGCTAAGTCATTTATATAATGACTAATCACTTGAGTAAGTCACCATGTCCAATAGTGAATACTCAACTCACGCCACACGAGTATTGAACTATGTGTCCAAAATACGATCAGCAAGTACACTCAGAATATACACACCGATCTACCCTATCTAGACTTGTCCGTTTTAGATGAAACTTGGTGTCAAGGTCACATATAACCTGTAAAAGACCTCACCAAAGTTTGATCCAAAGTTTACACTTTAAAATCCATCAGCTCGACACTATACTCGACCCTAAAATTTGGTACAAAATTGTACTTGTCTTATAGAACCGTTTAGACTACTTTAAAAATACTATTTTGACAATCCGTCTTTTAAAACCACTACTAGACTCATAAAATTAAGTTTGTAAACTTTAAACCAGTAGTACCCATTATCTAACTAAGCCTAAAGTCCCCAAGAGTCGACCCAAAATCAACCGCGATTTCGGATTGTGCCGACTTGCGTCTCCCGGTACACGAATACTAAAACTGGAATAACTTTTGACTCGTAAAGAGTTAGAAGCTCTATCTTATAATAAAACAAGCGTCTCGAAAAACTCTACAACAAATTCAAATAATCTCAGCCTATATCAAAACTTAAACCCACGAAAAATCTGTTTTAAGATGCTGTCCCAAAATACCCTTTTAGAAATCATATCAAATAAATTTTCCAACCAAGACTACTCATTCCCATACCTATAGAATCACTCTACCATCATACCCATCAACCAAACACTCCTAAAAACACTTATATGATAAATTTAACAAAAACCCAAGATCAAAAATACAACCTTTTAGGATAAAAAATTGATGACCTTACCAAGATCATCACATGCATGACGATTTAAACACTTTCAAACCACAAAATCATAAAGTTGTGAAAACTTGATGCATGTAGGAGATTTAGGTACCAAAAGGATCATCATAAGATTTTAGGAGCTGGTCTTAATTCACTTTTGATTAGATCATTGTAACAATTGATAATCATAGGTGTTTTTATGTTCTTAGGGTGGCGGCAATTAAAGGAGAAGAAAGGGAGAGAAAGATTTTTCTTGTGTGTGTGTGTTTTTAGGAAGGAAATGAGTGGAATGGTTAAAAAAATGAATATATAGTGGTGTTAGGGTAGATTTTTCAAATATTAGATAGTTTTGGACCTACAAGAAATTTAATAGTTTAAAGGGTAGAAACTGATGATTAGTCAATCTTGAAAATATTTACGGGGCTCGAGTTTCGTAAAAATAATTTTCAAAAGTTAAGATGCATCATAAATATGATTATATGATTTCCCGACACGACTTGACAGTAATTAAAACGAAGTCGTCGAAAATATTAATTATCGAAACAATCGATAATAAAATGTAAAATTTTGGGCATCCGTCGGTATCATGATTCATTAGGAATTCTCGTTGTAAAACGCACGAGGGTGATTTTAAATCAAAAACTTTGATCTAAATAAACATGGAAAAATAAAATAAGAAATTTTATATTTCTAGATAATTTATTATCAATGATCAGTAAATACTTAAAAAGTATAAATTATTAAAATATCGAGATCTCAGGATTTACATGTAAGAATACAAGAAAACGTAATACGTTGGAAAATTCGAGAAGTACGAATAAAAGAATAAAATAACGCTGGGAAAGTACGGGTTCTTACAATACTAAGACATATCATGAACGTATGCTGACTGAGGGAGGAATGCCAAACGATATGGCCTGAGATAGGAAACGTTTGACTAAGTATGGGAACGCTGAACTAAACTTGAGTCTAGTTTCTTAAGCTTTTAATAAGTGTGAAAACACTTATCCTTTTACCACTTATTTGTAATAATAATAAGACCAAAACGTGTATTTAATGTCGTAAAAGGCGGAATTATGTGTGGTTTGTGTTTTTATTATATTTTAGGACAAGAATATGAAAAAGGAAGAGAACACGGGCTTTCACGGACTTTTATTGAAGAAAAAGACAAAAGACGAAGTCAAAAGGTCAAAAGTGCAAGAAGAACGGAAGTCAAAGGCCTATTTTGAAGATTTATCGAAGAAAAAGTCTAAAGACGGAAGTTTAACGAAGTCAAAGAACCAAGTCTACTAAAAGAATAAAATTAGAAGACGAGTTCGTTTTATCATTCGACTAATCCCGAGACAAAGTCGAGAGAGACAAGTTATTTAAAAGATGAGAAGACAAGAAGAAAGGAGGAAACAACACCTTCCCCTTCCCCTATATATAGTCTCCTAGTATGTCATTAGGAGGCTAGTCTTTAGTCTTTAATTTTTAGTTAAGTTTTATTTTAGTATGTTTTACTTTTTCTCTCTAGCTTTTCTTTCAAGCTTTTTAATCTTTCACATTAATCATGTACTCTTGAATCTTAATCTTTAATATAATCAAGCTTTTTAATTAATTCTCATTCTACCTTTCTTAATCATAATCTATTGATTTAATTAATTAATCATGTAGTTGATTTCATCTTGTTGATTGTGTGACTGGTTTGCTTATTGGATTGTGCTTATTGAGTTGGTGTGTTTGAGGTTTTTAGATTATTGTGCTTATTGCTTAATTTTTAGGTTTGTTAGTTTTTAAATAAGTTGATTTTGGTAGATTATTATTTTTATAAAAAGTTGATTTTAAATAATTTGATTATTTAGTTTTCTTAAAAGTTTTTAAATTGTGTCTTATTATCTTTTTCTAAAATTTGATCTGGTAAAAGTTTTGGTAAGTGCTTATTTGATTTTTGCTTATTTTGGCTTAATTCGGATTTTCTAAACCCTATTATCCCAACTTACATTCAGTTCACTATATTCCGACTTATATGCAAGATCCCCATTTTCCCGAATTATGTGCAATCTAGATTTCCCGAATTAAGAGTAAAACTAATTATCCCGAATTAGGTGTAGCACAACACTTCCCGAATTATGTTGGTTGGTGATTATTATTCCGGATTAGGAACATTACACCGATTTCGGATTAGATGTAAGAGGTATCTCCCGAACTAGGAGAAGGATTTTGCATTCCGGATTAGTATTCGTACATCATTCCGAATTAGGTATGGAGTATGGATTCCGGATTAGGTTAGGAACCATTTATCCCGGATTGTGTTGAAGATTTGTTTTCCGGATTGTGTGCAATTGAGGGATTACAAATTGTGTATGTGATCAGGTATTCCGGATTAGATAGATGACGACATTCCGGATAAGGTGGGATTAGGATTATTCCGAATTACGTTCTACATCTTTCCGAATTGAGTGTGGAATTCGATTCTGGATTGAGAGAAGGATTAGGATTCCGAACTGTGTGCAAATATTTTGATTCCAGATTAGGTAACAGTTGTGGATTCCGACTTATGTTAAGGTTGGGATTCCGACTTGTTTGTTTTTCACGGATTCCGAATTAGGTTGGAATCTTTGATTCCGGATTATTATTCCAACTTATGTTTTAATTAAATTGTCTTAATTTTCAAACTTTTAATTTTTCCGCCAATTTTACTTAGTTTATTTTCAAAAGTGTTTTGTCCTAGTTATTTTCAAGTTTACGTTTTTTATAAAGTTTACATTTTTATAAAGTTTTAAGTTTTCAAATTTATTTTTTATCAAGTTTAATTTTTAATTTAAATTTTAAAGCTTTAATTTTTACTCAACGACACTTACATTTTCACTTTCATTTTAAAATAGATAATTACATTTTCACTTTCATTTCAAAAGTGTTTTGTTCTATTTTCACCAAGTTCTATTGTGCAACATTCATTCTGGAAAAGCAATCAAGGTTAGACATTCTTCTTTATTTTTAGTAGTTTTTACGTTTATGTTATTTGTAGACTTAGATAATCAAGCTCCCCCTTTTAGTGACCAACACCAATAATTCCACCCTAAACCGTGATCAATTCGATTAGATACCGAGAACGATTGAGTACACATATGCAAACATCATTAAATCCAAATCACCATATTAAATGGCGCCGTTGCCGGTTCTTTTCGTAAAGAGTAACGGTTTTTAGTGAGAAGAATTGGATTTTGGGATCCGTTCTTTTGGGAACGTTATTTTCAAGCATAAAATTTTTTAAAAAATCCTAAAAAATATAAAATTTTCAAAAATCCAAAAACAATAAAAAAGATAAAAAAACCAAAAATATTGTATTTCATTTTAGTGTATGCGTACTCGATCTATGTCTTATTTTGAGCCCGAGAATCGTAGAGACTTAGATATGGCCGGTGTGCATAATAATAACAACCCACCTCACCCCAATTTGAATAATAACAACAATAACAACCATGTTCCTCAACCGACCTTCGTACGATGGAGGAGCTATGTCAACCGACTATGAACGGACGTGGAGGACCGATTGCACCGATGCAAATCACGGCTCCCGAATTTTCGTTGAAGCATCACATGATCCAACAAGTTCAAAACGCTTGTCCATTTCGCGGATTACCGGATGATGATGCAAACAAACACCTCGATAAATTCATAACCGTCACTCAAAGCATGAAATTGCCCGGTGTTTCCTTGGATTTTCTTCGCCTTCATATTTTTCCACACACTTTATCCCACCATGCCGAAAAATGGTTTGATCGTCTTCCCAAAAACTCAATTCATACATGGGACTAAATGACTCAAAAAATTTTGTCGCGCTACTTTCCACCATCAATGGTCACTAGTCTTCGCAATCAAATCAATGGCTTCACTCAAGAACCTGATGAATCGCTTTTTGATGCTTGGGAACGTTATAATGTCTTGATCGATCGTTGTCCAAATCATAATATGCTCCCCGTCACTTTGATTAATACTTTCTACAATGGTTTAACTTTTCGTGAACGTGATACGATTAATGCTGCCGCCGGTGGTACATTCATGAATAGAAGACGTGAGGAGTGTAGAGAGCTTATAGAGAACATGACCACTCACCACAAAAATTGGGATTCATCCGCATCTTCAAGAAATAACCCGAGGGCCAATGTTTCTTCTACTTCATCAAACCCCGAGATAACCGGACTTACCCGCCAAATAGCCGAGATGAACAAAAATTTATTAACCATGGCTACGAACCAATTTCAACAAGGTAAAGCATTCACACCTTCTTGTGAGATTTTTTGGGGTTCTCATTCATACACCGATTGTCCTTCTACTCATGACAATCCGGAAAACGTGTATGCGGCTAACGATAACTTTTCCACGGGAGGCTATCAAGCTCGTTCTCAAGGTGACCGCAATTTGCTAACTTATCGTTCAAACAACTTCCTTTCACCACCCGGTTTTCCTCCTCAAAACCAAAACAACTTCAATCGCAACAATCAAAACCAACCTCTACCTCCTAATCAGTATCAAACACAACCAAACCCATATCCACCTCAAGGAAATAATCAAGTTTACCAACAACTCACTTATCAACCACCCGCTTACCAACTTCCCCATCCCAACCAACCCACGACATACAATCAAGAGGTTGAAACGTACATGAGGACTAATGACGCGCTGGTAAAGAATCTTCTAAGCCAAATTATCAACTTTAAAGGTGACATGGCGAAAGAAGGGAATGATCGTCGAGCCGAGCTTAGGAATGACATGTGAAACTCTTTAAGCAGACAAACGAATAACTTAAGGGATATGATGGCTAGTTTCTTCCCAAGTAGTCAACCCTCTAGTTCGGGTTCTCTTACGAGTAACACCGTTGCTAATCCAAGAGGGGAGATGAAAGCAATCACCACCCGAAATGGGAAGGTTATAAGGAACCCGAGATTCCTACCCCTACACCAGTGATTGTGACAACGAATAACGAGCCCCCTTCACCAATTCCTCCACCTTCTACTTCTACCCCTCCACCACCCAAGGATGTGAGTGAGAATTCCATTCCAAAGCCTTCCTCTCAACATGACATACCTTATCCTTCAAGGTTGAGGAAAGAGAAGTTGAAGAACAAGGATGATATTCAAGTTTCTAACTTTCTTAAAATGTTTAAACAATTGAATTTCAACATCTCCTTTGCCGAGGCTCTCGCTCACATGCCTAAATATGCTAAAGTGTTCAAAGATCTTCTCAGTGATAAGGAAAAACTCCTTGATATTGCTCAAACCCAACTTAATGAGAATTGCTCCGCGGTTCTTTTAAGGAAATTACCAACTAAACTTGGTGATCCGGGTCGCTTTCTCATTCCTTGCAACTTCCCCAGGGTAGAGAATTGTATGGACCTAGCCGATCTAGGTGCTAGTATCAACATAATGCCATTAAGCGTTTGGAAACAATTATCTCTACCTAAGATATTCCCCACATGAATGACATTGGAGTTAGCTAACCGTACGGTTTCTTATCCGGTGGGGATAGCCGAAGATGTCTTCGTCGGTGTCGACAAATTCACCTTTCCGACGGATTTTGTTGTCGTTGACTACGAGATGGACCCCCGTGTTCCATTAATCGTTGGACGTCCATTCTTGAGGACCGGTGGCACTTTTATTGATGTAGCCGCGGGCGAACTAATCATGAGAGTTGTTGACGACAAAATCGTCTTCAACATGGGTAAACTTTCTAAGCAACCTTATGAACACGAGAGCATTAATTTCATTGACGTACTTGATGAGGCTTGTGACGAACATTTCAAAGACGCTTGTAAAAGTGGTTTTTCTTCTCTACCCATTGTTGAGACCGTTGCCTCTATTGCTCCATCATTAACTCCATTTGGAGAAATTGATTTTCTTTTGAAAGAATTTGAAGCAACATTAGGGGATGTGGACTTAAATTATGACGATTATCCCTCTGATTGGGAAGAAGACATTCGTACCATTGAGAAACTTCTCAATGAGTACCATATTTCTCCACCTTCTCCTATGGAAATCATAAACGATGATCCGAATTTGACTAAGCCTTCCATTGAAAATCCTCCGGATTTAGAGATTAAGGATTTACCGTCTCATCTCGAATACATGTTCCTAGAAGACAATAAGAAGTTACCGATCATCATTGCAAAGGATTTACAAGAGGATGAAAAATCTCGACTTATCGATGTGCTAAAAAATCATAAGAAAGCAATTGCTTGGAAAATTTCTGACATCCGCGGAATTGATCCTAACTTTTGTACTCATAAGATTCTCATGGAAGACGACTTTAAACCCGCAATCCAAATCCAAACAAGGGTTAATCCAAAAATTCATGACGTCATCAAGAAAGAAGTTATCAAACTTCTAGATGCCGGAATGATTTACCCTATTTCGGATTCGCCATGGGTTAGTCCCGTCCATTGTGTGCCTAAGAAAGGCGGAATAACCGTTGTTCCCAATAAAAACAACGAGTTGATTCCTACTCGACTTGTCACGGGTTGGAGAGTTGGCATAGACTATCGCAAGCTCAATGATGCCACTCGTAAGGATCATTTCCTCTTCCTTTCATGGATCAAATGCTCGAGCGTTTAGCGGGTAATGACTACTATTGCTTCTTAGACGGTTTCTCCGGGTATTTTCAAATTCCCATCGATCCAAAAGACCAAGAGAAAACCACATTCACTTGTCCTTATGGAACATTTGCTTACAAAAGAATGCCTTTCGGCTTATGCAATGCTCCTGGGACTTTCCAAAGGTGTATGATGGCTATATTCCATGACATGGTTGAAGAAACCATGGATGACTTCTCGGTCTATGGTGATTCTTTCTCATCTTGCCTTGCCAATTTAGAATGTATGCTTAAACGGTGTGAAGACACTCGTCTCGTTCTTAATTAGGATAAATGCCATTTCATGGTAAAAGAAGGCATTGTTCTTTGACATAAAATCTCCAAAGCCGGTCTTGAAGTCGACCGTGCTAAATTTTATGTGATTGCTAAATTACCTCCTCCTTCAACCGTGAAGGGTGTGAGAAGTTTTATTGGTCATGAGGGTTTCTATCGTCTATTCATTCAAGATTTTTCTAAGATCGCTCGCCCGATGACCCACCTCTTGGAAAAAGATACTCCTTTTATCTTTTCTAAAGAGTGTATCGAATCTTTAAATCTTCTTAAGGATAAGTTAACTAAGGCACCGGTCTTAATTACCCCTAATTGGGAGTTACCTTTTGAATTGATGTGTGATGCTAGCGACTTTGATATTGGAGCGGTTTTGGGACAAAGAATCAACAAACATTTCCAACCAATCCATTACGCTAGCAAGATAATGACGGGGGCTCAATTGCATTATACCACTACCGAAAAAGAGCTTTTAGCTGTAGCGTATGATTTTGAAAAATTCCGCCCCTATCTTGTCCTTTCCACCACCATTGTGTATACCAATCACTCCGCGTTGAAGTACTTGTTAACAAAACAAGATTCCAAACCAAGACGTCTTCGTTGGGTTCTACTCCTTCAAGAATTCAAAATTGAAATTCGTGATAAAAAGGGAGCGGAAAACCTAGCCGTGGATCATCTTAGTAGACTCGAGGATCCTTATCAAGGGGACCTCCTGATAGGTGTGAAAACACCCATCCTTTCACCACTTAATTATAATGAAAACAAGACCATAACGTGTATTTTATGTCGTAAATGTCGGAATTATGCATGGTTTGTGTTTTTGTTGTGATTTTAGGATCAAAACGTTAAAAGGGAAGAAAATACGGGCTTTCATGGGCTTTTATCAAAGAAAAAGACAAAAGACGAAGTCAAGAAATCAAGAGTGCAAAAAGAACGGAAGTCCAAGGCTTATTCTGAAGATTTATCGAAGAAAAAGTCCAAAGACGGAAGTTTAATAAAGCCGAAGAACTCAAGTCTAAATTAATGAAGAAATTACAATACGAGTTTATTAATCCCGAGACAAAGTCAAAAGTCGAAGAATTAAGAAGACTAGGACTAAAAGAGAAATAAAGAAAGAAGAAAGAGAGGAGGAAGCTTCCAACCTCTCCTCCTCCCCTATAAATAGAAGTCATTAGTCATAATTTCATTTTGTTAGCTAATTGTGACAATTAGTCTTTCCACCATTTTTCTTTACTTGCACAACTTTAATATCATGTCACTTTAAATATTTGTCTTGCACTTAATTCCTTTAATTCCAAGTAAGTTACTTTTATGTTTGTTGAATCTTTATCTTTATTGTTAATATCCTATCTACCTTTCTTGTTTAATTTTTAATCTTTATGCTTTATGCTTATGTTTATGTTCTTGAGTTTTTATTAATTTGATTAAGTGGGTTTTGATTATTGTGGTTATTATTGTTAGTTTTATTGATTTGGATTGATAGATTATCATTAGTTGATCATTTGTGATTAGTCTTGCTTAATCTTTTGGTTTAATTTGATTAGTTTTGGTTAGATTCGTGTTCTATTTCTTTCCCGTGTTCTTCATGATTTCTGTTTTCCCAGGTTATTCCGGATCAGCAAGTTATTCCGAACCAGCATTCTATTCCGGATAAAGGATTTATTCCGGGTCAATAGTTTATTCCGGATCAGAAGATTATTCCGGATGCAGCAACATTCCGAATGAACCAAACATTCCGGATGAAGCATGTATTCCGAATGAGAGTCATTATTCCGGATGCGCTAGTTTATTCCGGATGAACATTCTATTCCGAATCAACCACTTTTTCCGAATCAGCCTAATATTCCGGATGAGTATTTATTCCGGGTGAGTATTACATTTCGGATGAAGGAAAGTTTCCGAACGAACAAATATTCCGAGTGAATCGTTTATTCCGAATGAGTGATTTGTCTTGATTATTCCGAACGAAAGACTTTATTCTGGATGAAGGTTATCTTTTGGTTATTCCGGATGAGCAAGTATTCCGGATGAAGCTTATTCCGCATGAGGTAATTATCCCGAGTGAAGAATAATTATTCCGAACGAAGGTGACATTCCGAACGAGTGATTATTCCGAACGAAGGTTTATTCCGAATGAGTTGTTTTTAGTTTTTAACTTTTAAGCTTTACTTTTCCCGCTTTTTTCCTTAGTCGTACTTTTAGTTTACTTGCCTTAGATTTATTTTAAGCTTGCCTTTAGTTTTAGTTTTAAGTTTTCCTTTAGGATAGTTTTAAGTTTGCCTTATTTACATTTCGTCACGCTTTAATTTCCCGTCATTTATTTTCAATCATTTTCAGCTTTATTTAACTGCCTTTTACTTTAAAGTTCTGCACTTTTTAATTTTACTACAACGACAAATATTCTTTTCTTAACCAAAAACAATTGAGTCACATTTTGAACCGGAAATCAATTCGATTAGACCACTTCAACGAACTTTAATTTTATACTAGGTAAAAGCCTCGTATTAAATGGCGCCGCTGCCGGCTCTTTTCGTAAAGATTAATGGTTTTCTGAGAGAGACGCGTTGATTTTTGGGATCCGTTCATTCGTGAGCGTTATTTTCTTGCTTAAAAATTTTCAAAAAAACCATAAAAATTAAACATTGTTAAAATTCCATAAATATTAAAATTTTCAAAAATCCAAAAAGATTTTATTTTTATAGTGTATATATATTGTCTATTTCTTTGGTATTGTTTTCTTTTGCTTTTGCAGGTGTATGCGTACTAGATCTTCAACTTATCCAGAGCCCGAGACTCGTGAAGATTTAGCTATGGCAGGTATAAACAACAACAATAATCCGCCACACCTCAATAATAACAACAACAATGTTCTTCCACAGCCCGATCTTCGGACAATGGAGGAGCTTTGTCAACCCACCATGTTTGGACGAGGAGGACCGATTGCGCTGATGCAAATCACGGCTCCGGAGTTTTCGTTGAATCATCACATGATCCAACAAGTGCAAACTAATCCATTCCGCGGATTGCCTGATGATGATGCCAACAAGCACCTCGACAAATTCATTACTATTACTCAAAGCATGAAGTTGCCCGGTGTTACTATGGATGTTCTTCGCCTTCAACTCTTTCCACATACTTTATCACACCACGTCGAAAAATGGTTTGACGTCTCCCGAAGAATTCCATTCATACTTGGGATGACATGACTCAACGATTTTTGTCGCGCTACTTTTCACCATCCATGGTCACGAGCCTTCGAAATCAAATCAGCGGTTTCATGCAAGAACCCGATGAATCTCTCTTTGATTCTTGGGAAAGATATAATGTTTGATCGATCGATGTCCGAAGCACAACATGCTCCCCGTTACCTTAATTGATACTTTCTACAATGGTTTGACTTTTCGTGATCGTGATACGACTAATGCAGCCACCGGTGGCACATTTATGAAAAGAAGACCCAAGGAGTGTAGAGAGCTTATTGAGAACATGACTACTCATCACAAAAACTGGGATTCCTCCGCTTCTTCAAGGAACAACCCGAGAGTCAATGTTTCTTCTACTTCAGCAAACCCCGACATGACCGAATTCACCCGCATGATGGCCGAAATGAACAAAAATATCTTGCTCATCGCTACAAACCAACAACAACAAGTTAAAGCTGTAGCAAATTCTTGTGAGACATGCGGCGGTCCTCATTCATACACCGATTGTCCTTCTACTCAAGGAAATCCGGAAAACGTGTATGCGGCTTATGGTAACTATTCACCGGAAAATTACCAAGCCCGACCTCAAAGGGATCGAAATTTGCTAAGTTACCGGTGTAACAACTATCTTTCACCCGGTTTTTCTCCTCAAAACCACAATCCCAACAACAATTACAATAGAAGCAACCAAATCCCACCTCGAGCTTCTAATCCTTATCACCCACCCGCTCAACAAGCCCCACACATCAATCAAGATGTTGATGCCTTAATGAGAACCCAAGGAGAGCAAATTAAGAATCTGCAAAGCCAAATTATCAATTTGAAATGGGATATCACTAAGCAAGGTAATGACATTAGATCCGAGCTTCGAAATGATATACAATCCTCCTTCAGCACTCAAACGAATGATTTGAAGAATATGCTGGCTAGTTTCTTACCAACCACTCAACCCTCTACTTCGGGCTCTCTACCTTCAAACACCGTTACCAACCCGAGAGCGAATGTGAGTGTTATTACTACCCGTAGTGGAGCAACTTTAGTAGGACCATCTATCCCACCCCCAGTTACACCATCTACACCTCCTCCACCACCATTTATCCATACTACTCCCACACCTAGTATTAGTTCACCATTACCGTCTCCACCTCTACCAGCTGAAGTACCCAAGAAGAACCCTTCACCAACCCCACCTTCCACCTATAAACCCAGCATTCCTTACCCTTCTCGACTCGACAAGGCTAGAATTTTGACGAAGAATGACATTCAAGTCTCTAACTTTTTGGAAAAGATTGCCGGCATGACCATCACCTTCACCCTTGTTGAAGCTCTTGCCCAAATGCCACAATTTGTCAAGATGTTTAAGGAATTGCTTAGTAAGAAGGAGAAGATGCTTTAGTTTGTTAATACTCGCTTGAATGAAAATTGCTCTGCAATCCTTCTTAAAGAACTTCCGGAAAAACTTGGAGATCCTGGTCGTTTTGTGCTACCTTGTACTTTTAACCAAACCGACAAATTTACTGCCTTAGCCGATCTCGGAGCAAGTTTAAATTTGATGCCTTTCAGCGTTTGGAAAAAGTTATCATTGCCCGACCTTACACCCACGAAGATGACTCTTGAGATTGCAAATCGCACTCTCGCTTACCCCGTTGGTATTGCCGAAGATGTGTTCATTAAAGTTGGCACATTCACTTTTCCGGTCGACTTTGTCATTGTTGATTATGAAATGGACCCTCGTATTCCGTTAATACTTGGACACCCATTTTTGAGAACCGGTAAAGCTTTAATAGATGTGGATAAATGTGAACTTATCTTAAGAGTCGGGGATGATGCAAGTTTTTGAAATGGGGAAGCTTACAAGCAAATATAATGGAAGAGAATCAGCGAATATGATTAATGTGCTTGATGATTTTGTCGTCTACAACAATCCTCTATTCGATTCTTGTAATGATAATCCACTGTTTCAAGATGATGTGGATGATTCTCTCTCCAATTTGGAACCTTCACCCATATATGATTCTCCATCGATCTATGATGCTTATGATGATGATTCTAGTTCCGATGGAGATGATTATGATGATTTTACTTTCGAGTATCCCGACATGCCCACTTATGATGATTTTGATGAGGCCGATACTCTCTCGAGTGATTCTTCACATGATGAAGATCCTCCGCCTACAACACTTGATCCTACTTTGGATGACTACTAATTTGAGGAAGACTTTTCTACTTTTCTCAATACATACTTCCCTCATGAGAGTGATGCCCCTCCTTTGGACTTTGATGATTATGGTCTTTATCCTACTTTGGATATGAAGAAATCTGCTTCAAAGGAGAAGAAGCCGGCCGACACCGATATCAGCAACACTTATGTTTTAACTCCTCTCTACCCTCCGTCTGAGGATGAGATTGCACGATTTATGATCGGATCTTCTTCAAGATCTGCTGAGCCCGAGTGTTATTTTCCCCTAAAGGAAAAGGTGTTCGACCCTAGCATTACACTTTTCAAGCCATCTCAGTATCCATCTGATGAAATAAAAGGAAAATCTTTGGTACGTATGAAGATATGCTTGTCCCTCACCATACTTGCTTCCACCGTGCTTCACAATTGCTTAAGGGAACCTTGCCTACTCTTCTTTGGCTTGCCTTGTTCGCCTTAAGCTTGTGTTACTTGATGGATGAAAACCATGTGTTTGATCCCGGTGGATGTTATTCAAGTCTATTTCCATGATAATCAAGGTCGAGTCAGGCTCACGACTCGGTGATCAAAAATCAAGCGCTTCTTGGGAGGCAACCCAAGTATCTATCTTTTAGCTATCTTTATCCTAAGTGTAGGGGAGACCCGTTGGTGTTTGCTATTTCCTCACTTCTCATACTCAGGGATTCGCGCTTTCAAATACCCACTCTTGATGATTTTTGACGACCCATGATTCCGTGTTCTCGTCTTCCCAGTTCTATCCTAAACTCTTTTTGATTCACTATTTTATATTTCTCAATATTAAAATAGGAATCTCTTTAGTTGTCTCTTTCTTAGCAAGATTTAAACAACGTGCACAATCTCCTAAGTGTAGGGGAGTTTACTCCCACATGCTTAAACATTGAGGACAATGTTTATATCAAGTGTAGGGGGACTTCTATCAAAGTTAAGTGGCCTTTTCCTTGTATTTGTCCTCATTTTAACCAAAAAATTGATTTTTCGACATTTTTCAAAAATTTTAATCTATTTTGGCCTATTAGTTTTTCCTTCGTATAGTTATTTTCTTTCTTTACTAGAATAAGTTTTAATAAAGTGGTTTTAATTTTCAACGTTGTGAATCTTTTGACTCAACCCGAGTTTACTTATCTAAGTTTACTCTAGCTAGTATCCTTAACGTGTTTAAGTCAAGTTTTGCTAGGCTTTTATATAGGGAGCTTTAAAACGCGAAAGTCTTAACTCTCACGGGTTAAGAACAAGAACTTTTCGCAAGTTCCTATAATTGATCCTAGAGAGTCTTTTATCAAGGGAACTCTAAAATGCGAATTCTAAACTTGAAAAAGTCTAAGAGTTTGCAAGATCCTATAGATGACTCGAAAACCCAAAACTTTGATTTAATTGGCTAAGCATCCACGAGTCTCATTCCTTGAGATTTTAAATTGTGGAGAACGAGAGATGATAGAGTCAATTTTATAAGTTTGGTATTCTTTCGTGAATTTATGTGAGTTAATTATAAGCCTATTCTCCCATCGCTTGTTAATAAATTTATCTGCAATAAATAAGGTTGTACGATTTGAAAAGTGATTGTGGTAAGTTACACCTATTGTTTAGGAAAACAAAGGAGGGTAAATGAGCGGTAAGTATCGAGTGATGATTTAGGAAAATCAAACACTAATGACCCTTATGAATTCAAAGTTCGTTTCCCAAGGAGATATATTTGTGTGAAAAACTTGTTAAATGTTTGTGATTAATGATTGGTTTAGAAGGGGATGAGAAAAGAAGATGACTAAGACGTAAAAATAAAAATTAATATTACTAGAAAGTTAAAACGTAGAACATTAAAAATCACAAAAATAAAAATTAATTCTAAAAATTACCAAAAATTCACCAAAAATCAAAATAAATAAACTAAGAGTTTACCAATGATCAAAACTTTTTCAAACCTCTTAAATAATAAAATATTCAATTTTTAAATGCTAATTAAAGCCCTAAAAATCAAATAAATTATCAAAAAGCCCAAATAAAGATTTTTTAATTGGTAACCCTCAATAATGACCTAAAAAGATTAAAAGCTATTTTTAGAAATTTTTAAACTAATAAAAACTATTTAAAATGATTTAAAAACTATTAAAACTTAAAACAATTATAAAAATTAATCTAAAAGTGATAAAATTATTATAAAAGTTTCTAAATTCCTATTTTAATGTATTAAACCTAGAAAAAATGTAAAAAGTTGGAAAAATGAAATAATAATAAAATAATAATAAAATAATATTAGAAATCCAAAAATTATAAAAAATTCTAAAAACTTGCAAACTAGTTTATTTTAACCTAAATAATCAGAAAATCAAAGTGAAATTACCAGAATACCCCTATTGGGCCCTCAAATGGGCCAAAACCAAAAACAGTCAACACAATTGGGCTTTTGGGCCCAAAAAGTCAAACTTGGCCCAATTGACTTGGAAAAGCCCTATCTGACTCAAAATTCAATTCAAAGAACAAAACTCTAAAGGCCCAAAAGCTGAATATGAGCTTATCACAACTTATTTAACACACAGCTTATTCTTATTATGCTTTTCATCCCATTAAGCAATAAGCTAATGCCATAAGCTCTAATTTGACACACAACCTTGTTTTGGGATGCTTATGAGATCTGTAAAAAGAAATTTTGAAAAAGCTCACTCAATAAGCCATAAATAAGCAAGGTATTATTTCACAAAACGACAAAATAGTAAGGTTTGAGAAATAATGCACCTCAGGACTTGATTCAACTTGCAAAAGATCACAAATGGATTCAATAAGCCAAATCAATCAACAAAAATCCAATAAAAAAATCCAATAAGCCAGAATAAGCACAAATGAACTTATGAAAAAGTCAATGAAGTTGGTTTTCTAGTCAAACCCTAAAGTCAACCCACCAAATGCTCTAGTATGAACAAATGGGTCAAATAATGAGCACCTATTACAAAAACAAAGTTGTTGCTGGTTAAAATAAGCTATTATAGCTTATTGATAAGCTAAACCCAATTTTACACTATCAGTGGTAACTAGCAGGGGGAAGGAGTTCCCACTGCTTTGACTATTTGACCAAGCTTATTTGAGAGTTATGGTTTATTCAATTGGAAACAAAGGCACCCTTGTGATCAGTGAATCACAAGGAGTCAATAGCAACAATAAAATCACAATATGGTTCACACAATAAGCCACAATAAGCCAAACAGTCACCAGATATAGCCCAGATATGGAAATAAGCAGTTTTAGACTGAATAAGCCAACCAAACTTAACAGGATGCATACACAAGCTATGTAAGCTATGAATAAACACAAAGCAACAAGAATCAAACACTGAATCAAAGTAAACAACAAGATCAAAGCATAAAAAGTTTCTGATGAACAATGAACAATATGCAGACAAGTTTTGCTGATCTATTTGACACTTAATCCAATTTCAAGCCTCAAATCCTTCTTCCCTGGTGTGATTAACTAAGGTTTAGCACTTGTTAGCCCTAGCCTATGCTTAGATCTAGGTGTCCTCAAAATCCTAGCCAATTTTACCAAGTATTTAAGATTTTATAGCTAGTCTATGAATCTATGTTTTCAAACCCTCAAAACCTGCAAACAGATGAACAATTGCACTCAAATAACACATACCAACACTTGCTTACACAAAACAACCACTTAACAAACCACAAACCCAATTTATGCAGTAAACCCAAACACCCTTTTAAAACTTAATTCACAATTTTTCAAAGGCTTATGAAGATTTTACCCACAAATCAGTCTAACAACACCTCAATAACATCAAACCAAGCCAAATGAACAATAATCAACCACAATATCACGGATTCAAGCACAAATTCACAAAAATCACAATTAATCAGAAACTTTAAAGAGAAAATGAAAAGGGAAGAAGATGCAAACCTCCAAGACCTACATCCAGGCCCTGGATTGTTTGAGCTTAGGTACTAGCAAAACAAGTACCAGCTTCCAAGCTGCTAAGAAGAACAAACCACAAGGTGAGATCAAAATAATACCAACTTTCTGATTTTTGATGCACAAGCTTTATCACTTAAAACCTTGCCTCAAAAACCTTCAAACAAGATTATGGAACTCAGATTTTAGCTTATCAAACACCAAAATTTTATAAATAACAGATTAGAATTCAAATTTTTAAGAAATTCAAACTTTATTTCATAAAAAGGAATTACAAAGATTTAAAAGCTAAAATCTGGAACAAAGCTCTCTCACAGGTTGAGGAGTCTTTATATAGGCAAATGCCAAGGCTAGCACTATTCACAAACCCTAGAAGTGAAATTCCCTAAATACCCTAGGTCCGTCTAGACGTTTTGATGGAATGAGCTGTTCAAATACATCTTGGACGTTCATTTCAGCTTTGATATGAAGCAAAGAGTCTAGGCTGTTGATTTGGCCACGTCATTTTACTTGAAGGCCAAGTTGTGTTTTCATTGGTTAAGGAGGTTGAGTGTGGGGTCCAGGGAGTAGTGGGAGTGAGGGTTTTGTGTGTGGGATGGGATTCTGCATGTGTGAATCAAACGTGGGTGTGGGTAATTTGGATTTACCCTTTGGTTTAAGTGAGATGGTAAGTGGGTTCTTGGGGTGAATAGTAAAGATTTTGATCCGTTTTTGTAGGGATGGAAAAGTGTTTGGCGAATTATTTATTTAAATGTTTCATTTGCACAGCTTTGCCCCTTGTGTTTTTCAGAAAATGAGTAAAACGTGTTTCTAGCCACCAAAACTTCCATTCCTTTGTTAATATCTTTCACCATTTGGCAATTTTGGCACATAACTTTCCAAAAGGGTTTATAAGGGTTATTTTTGCCACTTTTGCATATTTGAAGGACTGATCTTGGACATTCTTGATCTTCAAAGGTCTTTAATGTATCTTTGGCTTGATGAGGGACCATAATTGACAATTTGGAATTGTTGAGGGACCAATCGTGCCATTTCTTCAAAGTTGAAGGACCTTTTGTGTAATTTTGACAAACTAAAGGGACCAAACTTGTAATTATTAATATAAAAGGGTTTTAAGTGTCATTTCTTCAATAAATGAGGATCAATCTTGTATGTCTTCAAGTCTTCAAGGGTATTTGTTGAGTATTCCATGATTAGGGCCCGGTTCTTTGTACGGCTTCGTTTCTCGTGTCCGTTTTTCCTTGTATCTTGTGATCTTTTGTCTTTTTCACAATATCCATACCTAAAATACACAAGTAAACAAACACAAGCATATATATACGGTATATTATGACATTTTTATGCATTTAAAGCCCGAAAAGAAAGATGAGATCATGTATAAATGCCATCTCATCAAAAAGTTACTTAGCTTCTAGCCCAAGATCGTTTAAAAGTTGCTCGGTAATGATTAGAGTTCATAGCCAAGGCATAACTTATTGAAGCGGGATGCAAAGATTGGCGAGTCCGAAAAGGCCCTAACAAGGCATGAGGGCTACATTTTGTTGCTAAAGATCCAAAGTGATGTGAAGAATCATTTATCAAAGATCAATATGAAGGATCGAGACACACGACTAAAAGCAAATACTCCCGTAAAGATCATGGAGAAGTCTATCCAAAAAGGCCCTAACAAGGTATGAGGATAAATATATCCAAGTCCTAAAAGGAGGCGGATCGTTGTAAATCAAAATCCCAAATAAAGATTGGAGAAAAATGAAGAAGTCGTGGTCCAAGTATGAAGAATCTCTCAAAAAGTTCAAGTGAAGAAATTCCTATTATGAAGAGAAGACCATTATTTCATGAACGTCTCTCAAGATTTGAAGTATGAATTCACTGCCAAATATCGGTCCGAGAATGGTCTCAAATCGTGAAGCGAGTTATGCCAAGATATGAACTTTATGAGGTCCCGAGAAGCAGTTTTAAAAGATTTTGTCCTTTAGCTAACTATTGATTAAATCGTCCCACTTTATTTTCAGCCTTAATAACTATCGAAATAAGTCAACAATGCATCCTCGTGATCATTCAAGACAACAATAAAATATAAGAGATACACCTAGGAATAAGGGAGTCTAAGTAAATAATTGGCCCACATGAGTTCATGTTAGTTTGCTAACTTATAATAACAATGATCTCGTTTTTAAGCTTGGTATGGGGAACGTGAAACTTGAGGATGATAATCATTCATGACTTTCCAAAACCCTAAGGTAAAGTCTTTGATTTCTTTACTTGTTTTGTTATTTTCTATCTCTTTAATAAAGGCCAATGTGGATTGATTGTGATGAAAAGTGCAATCTTGCTTTGTAATTAATGCATTGCATGAGGACATTGCAATGGTCAAGTGTAGGGGATTTGATAGGTGTGAAAACACCCATCCTTTTACCACTTAATTATAATGAAAACAAGACCATAACGTGTATTTTATGTCGTAAATGTCGGAATTATGCGTGGTTTGTGTTTTTGTTGTGATTTTAGGATCAAAACGTAAAAAGGGAAGAAAACACGGGCTTTCACGGGCTTTTATCGAAGAAAAAGACAAAAGACGAAGTCAAGAAATCAAGAGTGCAAAAAGAACGGAAGTCCAAGGCTTATTCTGAAGATTTATCGAAGAAAAATTCCAAAGACGGAAGTTTAATAAAGCCGAAGAACTCAAGTCTAAATTAATGAAGAAATTACAAGACGAGTTTATTAATCCCGAGACAAAGTCAAAAGTCGAAGAATTAACAAGACGAGGACTAAACGAGAAATAAAGAAAGAAGAAAGAGAGGAGGAAGCTTCCAACCTCTCCTCCTCCCCTATAAATAGAAGTCATTGGTCATAATTTCATTTTGTTAGCTAATTGTGACAATTAGTCTTTCCACCATTTTTCTTTACTTGCACAACTTTAATTTCATGCCACTATAAATATTTGTCTTGCACTTAATTCCTTTAATTCCAAGTAAGTTACTTTTATGTTTGTTGAATCTTTATCTTTATTGTTAATCTCCTATCTACCTTTATTGCTTAATCTTTAATCTTTATGCTTTATGTTATGTTTATGTTCTTGAGTTTTTATTAATTTGATTAAGTGGGTTTTGATTATTGTGGTTATTATTGTTAGTTTTATTGATTTGGATTGATAGATTATCATTAGTTGATCATTTGTGATTAGTCTTGCTTAATCTTTTGGTTTAATTTGATTAGTTTTTGTTAGATTCGTGTTCTATTTCTTTCCCGCGTTCTTCGCAATTTCTGTTTTCCCAGGTTATTTAGGATCAGCAAGTTATTCCGAACCAGCAGTCTATTCCAGATAAAGGATTTATTCCGGATCAATAGTTTATTCCGGATAAGAAGATTATTCCGGATGAAGCAACATTCCGAATGAACCAAACACTCCGGATGAAGCATGTATTCCGAATGAGAGTCATTATTCCGGATGAGCTAGTTTATTTCGGATGAACATTTTATTCCTAATCAACCACTTTTTCTGAATCAGCCTAATATTCCGGATGAGTATTTATTCCGGATGAGTATTACATTCCGGATGATGGAAAGTTTCTGAATGAACAAATATTCCGAGTGAAGCCTTTATTCCGAATGAGTGATTTGTCTTGATTATTCCGAACGAAAGACTTTATTCCGGATGAAGGTTATCTTTTGGTTATTCCGGATGAGCAAGTATTCCGGATGAAGCTTTTATTCCGCATGAGGTAATTATTCCGAGTGAAGAAGAATTATTCCGAACGAAGGTAACATTCCGAACGAGTGATTATTCCGAACGAAGGTTTATTCCGAATGAGTTGTTTTTAGTTTTTAAGTTTTAAGCTTTACTTTTCTCGCCTTTTTCCTTAGTCGCACTTTTAGTTTACTTGCCTTAGATTTATTTTAAGCTTGCCTTTAGTTTTAATTTTAAGTTTGCCTTTAGGATAGTTTTAAGTTTGCCTTATTTACTTTTCGTCACGCTTTAATTTCTCGTCATTTATTTTCAGTCATTTTCAGCTTTATTTACCTGCCTTTTACTTTAAAGTTTTGCACTTTTTAATTTTACTACAACGACAAATATTCTTTTCTTAACCAAAAACAATTGAGTCACATTTTGAACCGGAAATCAATTCGATTAGACCACTTCAACGAACTTTAATTTTTATACTAGGTAAAAGCCTCGTATTAGCTCCCAAATCAAGAGATTAATGAATCTTTTCCCCTTGAGGCCTTGATGTCTATTAACTCCAATCTTGATGAGACCGCATGGTTTGCGGACTTTGAAAACTACTTGGCGGGTGGAATTCTCATCGAAGGGTTATCGTCACAACAAAAGAAGAAATTCTTCAAGGATGTGAAAACTTACTATTGGGACGACCCTTATCTCTTCAAACAATGTGCTGACTTGATCCTTCGTCAGTGTGTTGACGGGCCCGCAGCTTTACAAATCTTCGAAGCTTGCCATAAAGGACCAACCGATGGTCACTTTTGTCCTAACTATACCGCGAAGAAAGTTTTCGACTCTGGATTTTATTGGCCCACCATTTACGTGATGCACACGAAATGGTTAAGCATTGTGATGCTTGCCAACGACAAGGCAAGATCACACATAAAGATGAGATGCCTCAAAATTTCATCCAATAATGTGAAATCTTTGACGTATGGGGCATCAACTTTATGGGGCCATTTCCATCATCTAAAGGGAACAAGTACATCCTCGTAGCCGTTGACTACGTATCCAAATGGGTTGAAGCAAAATCTTTACCTACTAACGATGCGAGGGTGGTTGTGAACTTTCTGAAACAATTATTTGCTCGATTCGGTGTTTCTCGTGCTATCATTAGTGATCGCGGGACTCATTTTGCAATGATCAATTTGCTCGAGTCATGGCTAAGTATGGTGTCAATCACCGTATTTCCACCGCGTATCATCCACAAAGAAATGGTCAAGCCAAGATTTCAAACCGTGGACTTAAGATAATCTTAGAGCGTACTGTGGGAGAGCATCGTGCCTCATGGGCCGATAAGTTAGATGATGCTTTGTGGGCTTTCTGTACCACATATAAGACACCTATTAGTTGTACTCCATATCGTCTTGTGTACAGAAAGGCATGCCACCTCCCCATTGAGTTGGAGCATAATGCTTCTTGGGCCTTGAAATGGGCTAATTTTGATATCAATAAAGACGGTGATCTTAGTAAGATCCAACTCAATGAACTTAATGAACTGAGGAATGAAGCTTATGAAAATTCGTTGATCTACAAGGAGAAAACCAAGCTCATTCATGATTCTAGGATTAAGAACCGAGAGTTTCACATAAGTGATCAAGTTTTACTCTTTAACACTCGGTTGAAAATCTTTTCGGGCAAGCTTAAGATCCATTGGTCTGGTCCATTCAGTGTCGCCAAAGTCTTCCCTTATGGCACCATTGAGTTATCGCAACCAAATGGGCCAAACTTTAAGGTGAATGGACAGCGTGTTAAGTTGTACTATGGTGAGGACATCTCTCATGAGATGATTCCATCCCTCACCACGTTTCCCTTGAATTACTTCTAGGTCGAGTCAGGCTCGTGACTCGGTTAACAAAAACAAGCGCTTCTCGGGAGGCAACCCGTTGATCTATCCTTTACGCGTTTTCATAATAAGTGTAGGGGGGCTACATAGGTGTTTGTTGTCTTGTTTCTTATGATGTGCAAGGATTAAAGCTTCAAAGAGCACTTTTGATGATATTTGACGACCCGTGATTCCGTGTTCCCGTCTTCCCGGTTCTCTCCTAAACTATCCTGATTCAATATTTCATATCTTATATGTTGAAATTGAAATCACTATAGTCGTCTCTTCCTTAGCAAGATTTAAACAACGTGCACAATGTCCTAAGTGTAGGGGAGTTTACTCCCACATGCTTAAACATTGAGGTCAATGTTTATATCAAGTGTAGGGGGACTTCTATCGAAGTTTAGTGGGCTTTTCCATGAATTTGTCCTCATTTTAACCGGAAAATCTAATTTTTCGACATTTTTCAAAATTTTTGATCTATTTTGGCCAAGTAGTATTTTTCATTTATTCTCTTTTATGTTCTTTCCTTTTATTATCGCATCGTATGTATATATTTCATTTCAAAAATAAAGTCAAAAGAGAAAAGTAAAGTTAAATAAAATGGATTTAATGAGTTTAGATGTCTTTGATATATTAGGCCCGTCATGAATCTTTTGACTCAACCTGAGTTTACTTATCTAAGTTTACTCTAACTAGTATCCTTAACGTGTTTAAGTCAAGTTTTTCTAGGCTATTATATAGGGAACTTTAAAACACGAAAGTCTTAACTCTTACGGGTTAAGAACAAGAACTTTTCGCAAGTTCCTATAATTGATCCTAGAAAGTCGTTTATCAAGGGAACTTTTAAAATGCGAATTCTAAACTTGAAAAGGTATAAGAAGTTGCAAGATCCTATAGATGACTTGAAAACCCAAAACATTGATTTAATTGGATAAGCATCCACGAGTGTCATTCCTTGAGATTTTAAATTGTGGAGAACGAGAGATGATAGAGTCAATTATAAGTTTGGTATTCTTTCATGAATTTATGTGAATTAATTATGTGCTTTTTCTCCCATCGCTTGTTAATAAATTTAATTGCAATAAATAAGGTCGTACGATTTGAAAAGTTACTTAGCTTCTAGCACAAGATCGTTTAAAAGTTGCTCGGTATTAATTAGAGTTCATAGCCAAGGCATAACTTATTGAAGCGGGATGCAAAGATTGGCGAGTCCGAAAAGGCCCTAACAAGGCATGAGGGCTACATTTTGTTGCTAAAGATCAAAAGTGATGTGAAGAATCATTTATCAAAAATCAATATGAAGGATCGACACACACGACGAAAAGCAAATACTCCTCTAAAGATCATGGAGAAGTCTATCCAAAAAGACCCTAACAAGGTATCAGGATAAAAAGATCCAAGTCTTAAAAGGAGGAGGATCGTTGTATATCAAAATCCAAAATAAAGATTGGAGAAAAATGAAGAATTCGTGGTCCAACTATGAAGAATCTCTCAAAAACTTCAAGTGAATAAATTCCTATTATGAAGAGAAGGCCATTATTTCAAGAGCGTCTCTCAAGATTTGAAGTATGAAGTCGCTGCCAAATATCGGTCCGAGAGAGGTCTCAAATCGTGAAGTGATTTATGCCAAGATATGAACTTTATAGGGTCCCGAGAAGCTGTTTTAAAAGATTTTGTCCTTTAGTTAACTATTGATTAAATTGTCCTACTTTATTTTCTGCCTTAATAAATTATCAAAATAAGTCAAACAATTCATCCTCGTGATCATTCAAGACAATAATAAAATCTAAGAGATACACCTAGGAATAAGGGAGTCTAAGTGAATAATTGGGCCACATAAGTTTGTGTTAGCTTACTAACTTATAATAACAATGATCTCGTTTATAAGCTTGGTGTGGGGAACGTGAAACTTGAGGGTGATAAACATTCATGACATCCAAAGCCCTAATGTAAGTCTTCGATCTCTTTACTTGTTCTTCCTTCAAGAACTTTGTATATATTTCTATCTTTTTAGTTTTCCTTAGTGTTTAGTATTTAATAAAGGCCAAAGTATGTTAATTATGATGAAAAATGTAAGTCGTGCTTTGAAATTAATACATTGCATGAGGACATTGCAATGGTCAAGTGTAGGGGATTTAATAAGTGTGAAAACACATATCCTTTTACCACTTATTTCTAATAATAACAAGACCAAAACGTGTATTTAATGTCGTAAAAAGCGGAATTATGCGTGGTTTGTGTTTTTATTATGTTTTTTCGGACAAAAATATGAAAAACGAATAAAACACGGGCTTTCACGGGCTTTTATCGAAGAAAAAGACAAAAGACGAAGTCAAAAGGTCAAAAGTGCAAGAAGAACGGAAGTCAAAGGCCTATTCTGAAGATTTATCGAAGAAAAAGTCTAAAGATGAAAGTTTAACGAAGTCAAAGAACCAAGTCTACTATAAGAAGAAAATTAGAAGACGAGTTCGTTTTATCATTCGACTAATCCCGAGACAAAGTCGAGAGAAACGAGTTATTTAAAAGACGAGAAGACAAGAAGAAAGAAGTAGGAAACAACACCTTCCCCTTCCCCTATATATAGTCTCCTAGTATGTCATTAGGAGGCTAGTCTTTAGTCTTTAATTTTTAGTTATGTTTTATTTTAGTGTGTTTTACTTTTTCTCTCTAGCTTTTCTTTCAAGCTTTTTAATCTTTCACCTTAATCTTGTACTCTTGAATCTTAATCTTTAATGTTGGAAATTCACTTTATGTGACGACATTTAAGAATTCCCATTAGTTATCATAGTCACACACGCATAGACTAGACTAGGTAACGATGTATAGTTTAGGTGTCGTGTGACTATTATACCCCTCCTAGGCTTCCAAGGAGGGGGTTGTTGTTTGTTTTCTTTTCATTTTTAATCAAACTCTTTTCTTTCTTTTACACACACAACCTCTCTACTTCATCCATGGCTGTCAACACCATATTCCACCCTACTAGACCACCGGATCTTATATAGCAAACCCACAATTGGTATCAGAGCCTCGGTTCAATTCTTGGATCGTTGTGTTTTTATTGTTTGATTCGACGGTCTAATTTTTTTTTTGGTCTCTGATTTGTCATACCAGTTTCTTCTCACTGTTCTTTGTTACAAATTTTTTTCTCGTCATGTCATTTGTCTTATACTATTGTCTCAAAATCTGTATCATATTGGTGGTTTTCTTTGTGCAAAGTCTTTTGGTCATAAATTTTTTTGTGGCCATGGTCTTTTTGTCTCACTGGTTTCATCAAAACAGATATATCTGGTCAAATTTGGTTAGTCCTGGTCAAAAGTCAAACCTACCGTATTTTTTAAAATCTGCTATTGATTTTGTGACTGGATTTTGTGTTATTATCATTTTCTGGGAATTTTTTTTCTAGTATTTTTTATGCATATGATGATGAAGATGATACCCAGAAAAGCAAGTTCCTGGAAAAACGGAAAAAGGACAACTTTTGGATAAGATCGCATAGATTGCGATGGCTGGACTGCGATGGGTCGTTGCGATGGTACCATTGCGATGGGACCATTGCGATGGGACCATTGCAATGTGACCATTGCGATGGAACCATTGCGATGGAACCACTGCAATGGTGTCCATCAGGTTAAGATAAGACTGCGATGGCATTAATTTTTAGACTTGCGATGGGTTTAAAAATAGACTACGATGGACTCATTTTTTTACATTGCGATGGGGATACGATGGCAATATGAATGTGATGCAGTTTGAAAAAAAAAACTTTGTTACCAGAACCAAGACTCTACCATTACACTCCAACCTTATTACTCCCAATCAACACCAAATCTATCTATATCCCATCGTCACCTAACCCGTCTAATCTCGACAGTTTCAAATCAATACATAAACATAATTAAACAATTTCTCAGATTCGGTATTGCATGTAGTTGATCTTTTCAGATCTATACCAGAACATCATCATAGATATGTAAGAATGAACCCATCTTTTATTTTCGAAATATCAAGAATGAGTTATAACAAGTTTGTTATAATCGTTTCTTTTATTCGATTTGAACAAAACAATTCGTCATCAATCTCAGTTTTATATCCGAAAGTTAAGCAAGAATCTTAACAACTCTGTTAGATTCGAACTTGATTTAGTTTTAATGTCACGCAATCCCAAATAAACACTACCTTAGACCAATATAATGATCTCGATGAATTCTCTCGATCACTACGGTGCTTTCCGCACGAATTAAAAGTTTAGATGGATGTGGTTCGTGTGAATCATGGATCTTATTCAATGGATTTGGTTTATTGGTAAGAGGATTCGGGTGTATTAACTGATTTAGAAGTGAGTTTGGTTAGATGAGAGGTTTTGAGTAAGAAAGAGACGGAGGAAGTTTAGACGAGATTTGGGAGAGAATAAGATGGATGGGGGCGGAGAATTATGAGAGATTAGGGTTAAATGTGAGAGAGATTAGGGTTTGACTAGCTTTATATCCCAATTTGTGGTTAGTTGTGTATATGGACTGTGTTTGGTTTGTGATGGGCCAAAGTGACGGGTTTGTGGCTTGGGTCACGTTGGTTTTGGTCTACAATCAAGCATTGCAAGTGAAATGTGATCGTGACATATAACAAAATTTGATTTAACAAATTTTTTAATAATTAATTTACATCATTTTACACAAGTTTATTATAAAATTTATGTTAAATGATTAAATTCAAACAAATTTTTGTTATATTAGATATAATTGGACATCGATGCGACATAGTGACGAGACAAAGTGACAACAAGGCGAGACAACGTGAAAAAAAGTTTATTTTGACGAGACCGAAGAAAAATTGCTATATTTTTAGTAGCTACGGATGTTTGATCGGGTATTAATTATGTGAAGTTGAAGATGGATTTTTCGAAGGCGTGTACTTATTTTATCTTTGAAAGATAACTTGCTCGTGCTTAATCTTAGAATGAAGACTTGTTTATCTAGCTTCCGGGTTCGGGTTGTTTGGTTGATGACTAGGATAACTATCACTTAAAGGGGTTACATTGTTGTACTCAGTGTCACGCGCATAGTCGACATGGATAATTTCAAGAGGTGTTGTACTTATATACTTCTTCAGTAATGTATTGGGTAATTAGAGATTTCTCCATGGTTATTCATTCAACAATTGTGCAAGCTTAAGTCACAAGATCGAAGGATTTTTATTCAGTTTCATGTTTGATGTATCTGGTTCATTGTATCAGTGGTCACTTCAAATTGCCGACAAGGGGGTTAGTAAAAATTGCCATGGAAGAACTTATGAGTAGAGATTTTCGATCAGCAGTTGATTCTCGCCAAATATATAATTCAGATTATTTATTATTCTCACGAGATTTCAGGTACATGTGCGTACGATTTATTGATGGTTTCGAGTTTTGAAACCATCAAGGGGAAGAAGAGACATATTGAATGCACAACGAGTACACGTGATGAACTTCATACCTTCTTTTGATTTGAAGACATTCCAGGAAGACAATTGTCATAATCGTATAGAAAATCAGTGTTTTAACTTGTGGCGTTATCAATCTCTAAACGGTACACTATTGTTTGATGTTTAATTGTTTTGATGTTGCAACTATTCATCATCATTATCCTATATGTAGAGATATGCACTTCCGGGACTTAATTGACTCTGGTGCATCTTCGGAAGAAGATATGTGCATTTTCGGGACTTAATTGACTCTGGTGTTACGATGTCAACTTCATGAATGGGATAAAGTGTCTACTTCAGTATTTGAGCTTCATACATGGGATTGGTTTACTTTCTTCAACTATGTGGGGGAAAAATGTCTTGATTCGTTCTAGTATGCATAACTTGAACTCTCAGGGGGAAGAAAAATTCAAAAGAATTATTCAAGCATGAGAAGAGACGTTGTTGATCTACTTTGTGTGCCCCTTACTTTTAATCACTCATAGCAACATTATCATTTTATATGATGGGGTTTGATTGTTAAATTCCGCTGTGCGCTTAACCATTCTAAGCTTTATTGAAAGCTTTGAAGTTGCTTATGAGGATTGTCGGTTTAGGGGGAAGCTATTAAAAAGCTTCTACATCAAATTTATGTGGCATGAATTAGGGGGAAGTTAATTCAGAAGCTTATCCTTAACCAGAAGTATATGGATTACTTAGCTCGTGCCGTTACAGTATTTCTACTACAAGTTACTTTAAAGATGAGTCGTTTTGAAGTGAAGACTTGAAGTCAAAGACCTCAGAAAACTTCATCAGCATTGGACGCTTCATGGAAGCTTTTGTTCTTAATCATTATGTACTTGTTAGGAACAATATTGTAAGGAATTCTACACGGCGTCCCATGGGGGAAGATTGTTGGAAATTTACTTTATGTGACGACATTTAAGAATTCCCATTAGTTATCATATTCACACACGCATAGACTAGACTTGGTAACGATGTATAGTTTAGGTGTCGTGTGACTATATATACACCTCCTAGGCTTCCAAGGAGGGGGTTGTTGTTTGTTTTCTTTTCATTTTAATCAAACTCTTTTCATTCTTTTACACACACAACCTCTCTACTTCATCTATGGCTGACAACACCATATTCCACCCTACTAGACCACCGGATCTTATATAGCAAACCCACATTTAGTATAATCATGATTTTTAATTAATTCTCATTCTACCTTTCTTAATCATAATCTATTGTTTTAATTAATTAATCATGTAGTTGATTTCATTTTGTTGATTGTGTGATTGGTTTGCTTATTGGATTGGGCTTATTGAGTTGGTGTGTTCGGGGTTTTTATATTATTGTGCTTATTGCTTAATTTTTATGTTTGTTAGTTTTTAAATAAGTTGATTTTGGTAGATTATTATTTTTATAAAAAGTTGATTTTAAATAATTTGATTATTTAGTGTTCTTAAAAGTTTTTAAATTGTGTCTTGTTAGCTTTTTCTAAAATTTGATTTGGTAAAAGTTTTGGTAAGTGCTTATTTGATTTTTGCTTATTTTGGCTTAATTCGGATTTTCTAAACCCTATTATCCCGACTTACATTCAGTTCACTATATTCCGACTTATATGCAAAATCCCCATTTTCCCGAATTATGTGCAATCTAGATTTCCCGAATTATGTGCAATCTAGATTTCCCGAATTAAGAGTAAAACTAATTATCCCGAATTAGGTGTAGGACAACACTTCCAGAATTACGTTGGTTGGTGATTATTATTCCGGATTAGGAACATTACACCAATTCCGGATTAGATGTAAGAGGTATATCCCGGACTAGGAGAAGTATTTTGCATTCCGGATTAGTATTCGTACATCAATCCGAATTAGGTATGGAGTATGGACTCCGGATTAGGTCAGGAACCAATTATCCTGGATTGTGTTGAAGATTTGTTTTCCGGATTGTGTGCAATTGAGGGATTCCGAATTGTGTATGTGATCAGGTATTCCAGATTAGATAGAGGACGACATTCCGGATAAGGTGGGATTAGGATTATTCTGAATTACGTTCTACATCTTTCCTAATTGAGTGTGGAATTCGATTCCGGATTGAGTGAAGGATTTGGATTCCGAATTGTGTGCAAATATTTTGATTCCGGATTAGGTAACAGTTGTGGATTCCGACTTATGTTAAGGTTGGGATTCCGACTTGTTTGTTTTTCACGGATTCCAAATTAGGTTGGAATCTTTGATTCCGGATTATTATTCCGACTTATGTTTTAATTAAATTGTCTTAATTTTCAAACTTTAATTTTTCCCGCCAATTTTACTTAATTTATTTTAAAAAGTGTTTTGTCCTAGTAATTTTCATGTTTACGTTTTTTATAAAGTTTACATTTTATAAAGTTTTAAGTTTTCAAATTTACTTTTTATCAAGTTTGATTTTTAATTTAAATTTTAAAGCTTTAATTTTACTCAACGACACTTACATTTTCACTTTCATTTTAAAATAGATAATTACATTTTCACTTTCATTTCAAAAGTGTTTTGTTCTATTTTCACCAAGTTCTACTGTGCAGCATTCATTCTAGAAAAGCAATCAAGGTTAGACATTCTTCTTTATTTCTAGTAGCTTTTACGTTTATGTTATTTGTAGACTTAGATAATCAAGCTCCCCCTTTTAGTGACCAACACCAATAATTCCACCCTAAACCGTGATCAATTCGATTAGATACTGAGAACGATTGAGTACACATATGCAAACATAATTAAATCAAAATCACCATATTAGCTTTCTGTAGCTGTATTCGGTGACAAGCTGTAAAAAATGTATCGCGAGATGGAACACGAACCTGAATGTGAACAATGTCATGAATGCGAGCGTTAACTTAAATCATGAGATAGCACAAACTATGAACTGAAACAACATCATAATGTAAACGTGAGAGGCAAACGTGAAGGTGAACGTAAACGTGAATATGAACATAAACGCGAACGTGAATGTGAACATAACGTGATTCGTGAACATGAACGTAAGCGTGATTCGTGAACGTGAAATTTTCTATCTGTTATGATGGTTGATGGAATACCGTGAAATTTTACGATTTCTTGTTGAATTTCTACAGGCCCACTACTGCGTAATCCTTTCGGATGAAAGAAAATGCGCAGGCGGATTACATGGTTAACGATGACTTAGATAGTACCATACTTTTTCTGAGTCAGTGGTAACTGATAATGATTTCATGAAATTTCGTCTCATTTCTGTTCAGAAACTTCTAAGGATTGTAGTAAATCACTAACATTACGGCGTTCTATCTTGAACCTGCGGTATGTAAGGCATCTAGATATGAACATAGCTGCATCAATGTGTGATACTGCTTCTGTCAAGATTCTGCCTGGGATTATGGGACATTCTGGTGGAAATCTGGTTGAATAGTCATGGGAACTTTTTTAGTGAGAACTGTCAGTAGTTTCTGCAATAGCAGTCAATTGAGTTCTAGAAAATTTTGTACTTCGTTCACAGGCGTCGGTCGGGACCATCAGGTGATGGCCTTCACCTTCGCAGGATTGTCTGAAATGGCTTTCTGCTTAAATAGGGTGGCTCAGAAATGCCACCTTGTTCATCTGGGATATACGTTAGGAAAACTGCTCATATAATTTTCTCCTATATGAGAATCTGCATGTCCGTGAGAAGATGATCTTACGTTCTTCCTTAGGATTTAGTAGATCAGAAAGTGATAAATGAATACACTAACGATTTTATCTGGGAAGTCATAAAAATTTATTCATAAATTTCATACTATAGCTAGAGCATTAGGGAGCTCAGAAGTATAAATCAAAATTTTTAGTGAGACTATAACGTGTGCAACAACAGTCTGGAAAACCTCATATTCTTTCTCTCACCACTGATGGTGACATGGTCGTGAATTGTTCTAGAAAATATTTTAGACATCGTAGAAGGTCAGGTAAACCTTCTATTCATGGAATGAATATCGTTTATAAATAGTTATCTTGTCAATTTGTATTTTTATTTGGTGATCGATACACGATTTTAGGTTACCGGCCTTCTTCCTGATAGACGAAAACGGTTCACCTCCTGGTGGTGCGTTAGGGAGAATAAATCCTCGTTCCGGTAACTCTCGCAGGATTGCTTCAACTCTTTTAACTCGGCCGAAGCCTTGCAATAAAGAGTTCTGAGAACAGGTTCTGTACTTGAGGCAAGCTCTATGTTGAACCCTATCTCGTGGTTAGAAAGGAATTCTTTGAAAACCTCCTAGGATGACATCTAGAAACTTTAGGATAATCTGTTGATCATTAATTTAAGGAATTTTAGAAGTCGCATCATGAATGGTGACTAGAAGTCTTTGCAGCTATAAGATAATAATTCACGTGCTGATAAAGCTGAAACAATTTGTACTGATTTTTCTGGCAAAAATAAAATGAATATATTCAGGAGTTGGTAAGACGGATCTCGTCATTGACTGAAAAGAAAACTTTAATAATTATGGGTGGTACTGTGGAGTCTTCTCTGGGTGGGAGATCAATAAATACTTGATTTAAAATAAAGCTGTCATAGGAATACGTGAAGTAAATGTGGCAACTTTCATTGAACGTGTTTGTATGTACTCTCATAGAACACTGCGTGTCTAACTTGAGTAATACTCCAGTGGTGGTGACTGAATTCTTTTAATGGTCTGATTTATGCGTGGCATGACACAACGGGCATACCCCCCTTTGGAGGGTACCCTGAAGTTCCGAGGGCCTGGTTTAGAACATATGGAGTTATGAGTTCTGACTCATACTCTGAGAAGATATTCATATGACGTGTACCATGACTGGTGTCCTGATATGTGTCTTCCAAAAATGATACTTGAGACTTATGTCTTGACTGATGTCTTGGCACGTGTTTTAGTAGATGAATCGGAACAAGGATAAAAAATTTTGGTAACTACTAAGATCGGCGGACCGGTTAGACTGCTGACCTTTGTATTTCTGGTCACGTTCATACCGGAGTTACGGTGGTTACTGACTGATTAATTATAAGCACAGTGGTTGTCACTACTGCTTTATCTGTCAATTAATGACGGTCATTATCATGACCGTGATTCATGTAACTATTCTGCTGAGTGGCCGGCTGGGTTCCGGTTTCCACTCTTGTGAATGAAAGATTAGCTGAGTGAAGTGTGACATCTAGCTGATAATGTAAAAGCATGGAATGGAATAGTAGTGTCTGATGGTAGAAATTTATTCTTGTTAGAAATTTCAAACTTATGTTTTTCGTCCTTGTTCTGCAGAGTCTTCATAGTATAAACAACATCAGCATCTTGAGAAATCTCCAAAGTATCAACAGCATCAGCATTTGTGAGGTCTTCAAAGTGTTAGCGGCATCAGCATTTGGCAAAATCTTCAACTCACGAGCAGTATCAGCATCTGGTAGAATATCAAAAAGTGGGAACGCCTTAGATAATTGAGGATCGATTAGCAATATCCATGGAGTAGGGTGCATGGAGTACCCCTGGACTACTGTACATGAAGTACAAAATGAATACTGCACATGGAGCATATCTGAGACACTCTACGTGGAGTACACATGAAATACTGTACATGAAGTATAACTGAGACACTATGCATGGGATACATATGAAATACTGTACATGGCACTGGTGGAAATTTTATGGGATGATCGATACTGGTGTTGATTGTCTGACATGATCAAAGTAATAAATTGATTTAAACGGTATAAAACTGAACTGAAACTAAAATAGGATTTTACTGTAATCCTTCTATATCTTAGCATGAAAACATCATCACTTTGTTGAAAACGAAATCCTCATAAGGAGACATGAACATAATCAGCATGAAAACGACATCCACGTGAGGGATGAAACTTGATTGTTATAAAGAGCATAAAGGTATAGTCAACTAAGGTTTAATATCAACTGGTGTGGATGGCTATGGTTCAATCCACAGGATTTACAAGAGAAAGCATGTGCCTAAGTATGGGAGATTCTGGTTCGATCCATACTTGTCAAATTTTCTCAGACATGTCATGTACAGAACTTTATGATCTGGGACTAATTATGGATGGTTGTAGTCCAATCCATACTTGTCAAAATTTTATGTAATGTCCTGATATGACAAAGGTGAACAACTATGGATCGGTTCACAAAACATCATTCCACTAAAAAGCATGAAGATTTGACCTGAATAATTGTGAACGTTTAGGGATGGTTCACCAAGTAATATTTGACTGAAAACATGAATCTGACATGAGTAAGGGTAAACGCCTATGGGTCGGTTTACCAATACAAAATCTGAACGGACAAGGGTGAACGCCTATTGGTCGGTTCACCAAAACAAAATTCGTAGAAAAGCACATGCGACTAAATATGGCCAGTCCTGTACCGACCTTTTACTTAGTCAAAATTTTAAGAAAATTGGTCGATATCTGAAGGAAGCTGACTGATAAATGCATGAGAAACATGAAAGATAACATCGCCAAAATCTGTAAAGTTTCCTGGTGACTACCCACTAGTCACAAGTCAAGTTTTAGAGCCTACAGGTCGAACCTATAGCTCTGATACTATAATTGTAACACCCTCACTTGGATAAGTGGACCGTTACGTGTATTTATGGCGTGTCATCGAAGCATAAGGTAATGTCCTAAAATATTAACTCACCGTAAAGGAAATACCGGAATCAAACATCGGTAATCCAAACATAAGCTCAAAACACAATAGAAAGTAAATACTGAAGGAAAGGACTAAACAATGTCCAAATAAGCAGAATAATGTAAGAAGTGCATAAAGTAAGAAGTCTGGATAGCTTCCATCCAAATGAACATGCTCTTAGAATCCTAAGAGCGTCCTGGTGTACCTGCCGTTTGAACATGAAAGGAACTACGACTGAGCATAACGCCCAATGAACGGATATAATGCGTGATAAGAAATACAGAAATGAAGCTGATAAAATATGAAGTTGTAAGACTGATAAGTAAAGTTGCAGCAAAAACCTGTGTATAATCTGAAAAGTTTGATTTATAAATAATAAAGTTGAACTATTTGTTAAATCAGAAAACATGCATTTACTGTATTTTAATTGCCAAGAGCTTATATAGGTCATGTGTTATAACAACTGTTGCATGAATAACTGGAGGGGTGATCTCATCATGCTGTAGAGGGGTGACCTCTAAATAATGTGCTGGGTGGAGGGATCAGCTCCAATGTGAAGGATGTAGAGCACACACCAAATTCACGTGATAACTGTAAACTAATAAGCCTAGGATGCATCCATACGCCCCACTAATAATACTGATAAAATGGACAAGTTGAGCTGAAGGGGACTCTGCATGATATCACTCTCTTAGAGGTGAGTCATGACACCGGTGCCTCAAGTGTCATGGTTACGGTATCTCGGTAACTAGTACAACTAACTGGTCATGCTTGTATATAAGGCTCATGCAATATCTTATTTATTTAAATAATTTATGATCATTTATAACATATACTGGGGAAAACATGTGGCTGTAGACGGGGAATCCTAATCATGCATAGGAAAGGAAGTCCTTACTGAAGGACGGGAGATCTGTACCTCGTGTCCAGTAATGAAATAAGAACGAAAGTTGAGAGATCTACTCCGACTTCACGGATACAACATAAATAAGGGACGTAAATGAGTTGTCTGATATCTGTTTAGTTTAAAGATTTTTAACTGTTCTTAGTTTGATTTATTTATACATGTAGTACTGTTTGTATATAATCTGCTAATGTTCTGACTGTTCGTTAATATTTCTGATTAAATGCATATCCTGTACTTCTGATTACTGCGCATTATACTGTATTCCGATTATAATATTGTACTGCATTCTAGTATTTAAATATTACTATAAATAGAAGTTCGCCATAAATAAAAAGTTTCTTGAACTAGAATTTCCCCAAATATAGAAATACTTTCCCAAAATATTTGGTTTGATTAGTAAATTTAAAGTATAAGAAATTCCATAAAATTTAAGTCATCTTAATTAAAATTCCCCATTTTAATTTATAAAACTACTTTACTTAAAACATAAAAACTTAATTCATAAGATGATTTAATACTATTATTTATTCCTTTTAAATTTCTAAATAAAATGTGGGAGCCCGACAACCCGAGTCAATCCTTCCCCGAGACGCCTTGTATCGAGTCGAACCATGGACTAAAACGCCACCATAGCCGGTTGGCTGTGGTCTCGCTGCCCAAACAAACAGCAGCCACCGGCTCCAGCCGGCAACCACTGCTGCCCTGGTGGTTCCCACTGGTAGCCCAGTGGTTCCCCCTGATGTGCTCAGACTACCCACCGATAGTTATAAGTTCCCACTGTTGGTAATCCCAAACATCCCTTACCGCAGTTTAGTCCCAAACACCCCCTGTTATGAACCAAACACCCCTGATGGTCATTTGCTTTGTTGTGGCTGTATAAACACCACCACCGAGACCTTGATGTGGTCTCGGCTGGGTCGAACAACAGCACACCGAGAGTCTTTAACTCTCGGTTTTCCTGAACCCAACACAACCCGACACTCCCTCATATATTTCTGTGATTACCCCATATATATTCACCTGTATAGATTTGAAGAACTAATTCGTGGCATAAATTAGATTCGAAGGAAAGGAGTGATTACCGTTTAAGATTGATAAGGGAATGGCAAAATAAACGTGGATCGAGGATGGAACTTTTTAGCCTGACTCTTCTATGGTGTCCACCTAGACGGCAACCACTTTTTTTTGTCTTTTGTGTTGTCAGGAAACAAGAAGCAACAACCTTATTTTTTTGTTATTTTGTCAACTGTTTGAAAATAATGGGGTAAACCCCCATGTTTTCTTGTTTAGTAGTGAAGTGGGCTCAAGCTCATTTATTCTTCCTTCTTTTCTTTTTAAAAACTGCCGGCCCAAAGTATTGTGGCTTTTATTTGCTTTTCGGCACCATATATATATCTTGTAAACTATAATTTATTTCTCGCGTTTTAACTTTTCCTCGACGTGATAATATTTCTGATCTGATAATTACTTCCTGAATAATTAGTCGTAATATTATTTCTGATCTGAAAATTATTTTCTGAACAATTATTTGTAGTAATAATTTATTTAATCAGAGGTTGTGTATTTTCTGTTAACGTTTAAATTTAAAGTTAAATCTAATATTAAATGAAACTCGGGCTGCGTATTTAATATTCTGGATTTTAAATACGGGTTTTACAAAGTGGGTTATAGATTCTTTATTGAGTTTTAATAAAAGTCTATACGTTAAAAACTATTTGATATTGTTGTTTTATTTGTTCATAGCTCTTATTAATTGATAAAACAACACACTTGAATCTTATTAACGAGTTAGTACTTAAGGTTGATAAGTAATAACGAGTTAAACGGGACCAACAAGTGGTATCAGAGCAGTTTGATTTATAAAACCTCTTATTTTCATTAAGCTGCTCATTTTAAGTTTTTACAATCAAGATCCAAAATGGTTCAAGTAATACCATAAACCCTAGAATATAGGGGAGGCGTACTCAATGCTGCTCCTGTTCTAGAGGTGGCAAACTTCACAAATTCTAAGAAAAGGTTTCTTGTCCACATGGTTGGAATCGAACCTCAATTCCTTGGAATCATTAAAAATGGTCTTTTTGTTTCTATGGTTGGGGAAAATATAAAACCTGTGGTACAGTGGACTGTTGATTAGAGAAAAGATGTTAACCTAGATTAGCGACTCAAAAGTCTCATCATGTCCGTACTTCTAGATGACCAAATGAATTCTGTTGTGAATTGTCAAACAACTAAATATACATGGGAGGACCTTATCTTGTATCATAAGGGACCCTCTGACGTGAAAGAAACAAGAATAATGGATTTAAAGCTACAATACAACACATTCAAACACAAAGAAGGGGAAACTCTTACTCAAACTTTCACCAGATATAAAGCTCTGATGAATGAACTAGTAAATGATGGTGTTGAACTTTCAAAACTAGAAACCAACATAGTTTTTGTTAATGCATTGCCAAAAAATGGCCCAGTTTTTGCCAAAGCTTGAGAACTGCTAATCATATTAAAGATTGTGATATAGCTTCTCTTTTTGGAAAAATAAAATTTGAAGAAAACCTTGTTGATAGAATTTATGAAGGCACCCGCAAGAGTAAAGCATTAACAATTGCTACGTCCTTGTCAACTGCCTTCTTAAGTGAAGCTGTCATTCAGGACTACCAAGATAGTCCCGATGATAAAGAAGACACAAGAACTAGTGAGGAATATCTGAATGACCTTCAAGATGAATTTCATGAAAGAGCTCTTCTGCCAAGAATAGAAGGTTCTTTAAGAAAGGAGGAAAGTTCTTCAGCACCATAAAAGCCACAGTTGACACTGTGTGTTTCAAATGTGGACATCGTGGTCACTTTTCCAAGGATTGTTACTCCAAGACATCCATTCCCTTTTACCCCTCATCAGTTCAGTCCCGACCATCTGGTTCATCTCCATTTCAACAAAAACAAATTACTTCATCTTCTTTTCAGCAACACAAGGCTGAACTTAGGCTAACTAAATATTTTGAGGCGAAGTATAGAGAGAGATCAAGGCAATACTGCCTCTCATGAGCACTAAAGGTTCATCCTCAAAGCCTACCAAGCAAGAAAATAACAAGGGACTCGTTGATGAAGCTTTTGAATGAGATAAAGAGGAAGTGTCTTCAAATGATGATGAAATGGTGAATGTTAAAAGGCTGATGGCATTTGTTGATGATGGAGGCTCAAATTCAAATGTTGTGGCCAAGGAAAGTGCTCGTAATGGTGAATGGTTCAATATCACAATAAAAAAGGTACAAACTCTTATTGAATTATAAGATAAGGATGCCATTAAATTTTTCTTTGATTACCTTTGTATTGATCTAAAATTTGTTGAAGAACAAAGAAACAATGTTCTTGAAAAATATCATAAAACTGTTCTTAAACTTGAAGATCATGAAAGAAAGTTAATGGAGCTAAAAGAGGCTAAACTTGATTTACTTACTTTTCAACAGTTAAACACTAAAATCATTGATGAAAACAAATATTTAAGCGCTGAACTATAAGAAGCAAAAGATATTGTTAAATCATGGCTTAGAAACTCTGATAGGGTTAATTAGTGCATCAATGAACAAATTCCTGCTCAAAAAAGGAAAATGCTTGATGCTGAAGGATCCTCGAGAACCAACACTCGTGATATTGTCTTTGTCAAAGCCTCTAATGAGGAAGGTAATAACTGTGAAAACACTTATCCTTTTACCACTTAAAACAATTCAAAACAAAACCAAAACGTGTATTTAATGTCGTAAAAGTCGGAGTTATGCGTTGTTTGTGTTTTTGTTGTGTTTTAGGACCAAAATATGAAAAAGAAAGAAAACACGGGCTTTTATCAAAGAAAAAGACAAAAGACGAAGTCAAAAGATCAAGAGTACAAAAAGAACGGAAGTCAAAGGCCTATTCTGAAGATTTATCGGAGAAAAAGACCAAAGACGGAAGTTTAACGAAGTCGAAGAACCAAGTCTAATAAAAGAAGAAAAAGAAAATTAGAAGACGCGTTCATTTTATCTATCGACAAATCCCGAGACAAATTCGAGAAAGAAATTAATTAAAAAGACGAGAAGACAAAGAGAAAGAAGGAAGCAACAACACCATACACTCCTTCTACTATAAATAGACCATTTTTCCTCATTTTGTAGTAGTTAATTAGTTTAATTTTCAAGTTTTAGCAGTAGGTGTAATTACTTTCTCTCTCAAGATTTCTTTCGTGTTCTTAAGCTTTTCATCTTAATCTTTAAGTTTGTGAATATTAATCTTCATCTTTAATTCAAGCTTTTTACATTAATATCATTCTTCCTTTCTTGTTTTAAATTTTTGTTTGATTTGGTTAATCATGTAGTTTGTTTGATCTTATTGCTTATTTGATTGAAATACTTATTTATTTGTTCTTATGGTTTTGATGTGGTTGATGTTATAACTTATTATGCTTATTGATTATTTTTGTGTTTAGCTTATTTTCATATAAGTTTATTTGGTAGATTAATGTTTTTAAAATAGATTTTATTATTTTTGCTTATTTGGTGTTTTTAGAGTTTTTGATTTGTATCTTAGTTAGCTTTTTCTAAAATTTGTTTAGCTTAATTTTTGGTCATTTGCTTATTTGGTTTTAGCTTATTTTTAGATATAATCCGGGTTCATAAACCCTTATTCCGAACTAGTTTCATTTGGTAAATTCCGAATTAGTATAAGTCATTTTTCCGAATTGCATATCATAGCTTTATTCCGAATTAGATTGTTAATAAATTTTCCCGAATTAGTTATAAGTGTTTATTCGGAATTAGTGTTAAAATTCTTCATTTCGAATTAGATGCAAAACAAAATATTTCGAATTAGGTAACACAAACAAACATTCCGAATTACATTCATTTCAGTTTATTCCGAATAGTATACTTATTTCCTTTTCCGAATTACATTTTGTGTTTTATCCCGAATTGTAAACTTTACTCACATTCCGAATTACTTAACTTTTTTGTATTCCGAATTAGAATAATTTAGTTTTTCCGAATTATGGTTATATGTTTATTCCGAATTAGATAATGAGATGGTTTCCCGAATTACGTTTAAACTTGAATTCCGAATTAGGTTTTGTTTTGGATTCCGAATTGTTTTTAAAAAAAAAATTTCACCGATTTCGTCAAGTTTAATTTTAAAGTGTTCTAATTTATTTTATTTTATTTTCAAATTTACTTTTAACTAAGTTTTAAATTTGTTTAATTTCCTTTATTTTTACTTTATATTTTTAAAGTTTTTATTTTTAAGTAGAAATAAATAATCAATTTTCTTTTTATCCACCAAGAACAACTGAGTCACACGTTAAACCAGATTAATTCGATAAGACATAATCAAGAACAAATTTTTCAGTTATTAAAATGGCGCCGCTGCCGGTTCTTTTCGTAAAGATTAACGGTTTTTTGTGAGAGACGCATTGGATTTTGGGATCCGTTAACTTTTAAACGTTATTTTTCTTGCTCAAAAATTTTCAAAAATCCAAAAAAAAAAATTAAAAAATTTCAAAAATCGAAAAACATTTTAAAAATCATTAATAGCATTTCTTTTCAAAAGTTTTGCACCAAAAATATTTTTTTACGTTAACTTTATTTCTTCTATTTCTTTTTTATCCTTTTCTTTTGTAGGTGTATGCGTACCCGTTCGCGCAAGAGGAAATCGCTATCATCGAGCCTCACGTTATTAACACCATGGATAACCGTCCAATGATCAAGCTTTTGCAATCACACGTTGAAGGCAATGACGATGCGATGGTGGTGCCGGCTATTGACGCAAACAACTTCGAGCTCAAAACCGGTTTTATTCAAATGGTCTCCGCTGCACCTTTCTTGGGCCGCACTCATGATGATCCTCACGATCATATCAAAAGGTTTGTCCACTTAACTAATACTGTGAAATACAATAGGGTCTCACAAGAGGCAATTCGTTTGCTCTTCTTTCCTTTCTCTCTCGAGGGACAAGCCCGAGCTTGGCTTGATAAGGAACCACCCCAAAGAATTGCCACATGGGCGGACTTAGAGACTAAATTCATTAATTACTCCTTTCCACCCTCACGTACTACCACCTTGCGGATTGATATCATCAAATTTAAACAAAAGTACGGTGAGACGTTTAGTGAATCTTGGGATCGTTTTAAGGAACTTATGAGAAAGTGTCCACAACACGGTTTTACTAAAGTGCATCAAATTAATACTTTTTATAATGGATTAAATGACCAAAATTCACTAAATAGTGCTTTGGGGGGTAATATTCTTGTGAAATCCATGAACGAGGCTTGGGCAATTATTGAAAACAAGGCGAAAGTGCAAACTAAAAGTGTAAGGGCTACTATGGCTAGTACTAGTGATAGTGAGACCAACAATCAAATTCAAGCACTTATTTCAATAGTGACTAAACTTGCCTTACATGTTCAAAACACCCCTAGTCAACATGTGAATGCCCTTAAATTGACTTGTGAAACATGTGGTGGGCCACACTCGTATGCTAATTGTTATAAGGCTTATAACCAATCTCAAGGGAATCGTATGCTTACAACAACACTGAGAGGGTTCATTTCAAGCCGAATGTCGATGTTAATCATTTGTCCTATAATTCGACTAATTATTTGGCTCCACCCGGTTTTCAACAAAGACCACCCCCACCCACCCAAAACACCCAAGGGCCACCACGAGCTAATTTTCAACCAAATGCAAATGTACGGGGCTACAATGCTAATCAAGGAAATTATCAAGTGCACAATCAAGGCTATCCAAACCAAGGTTTCAATCCTCAAGGTTTTCCACCATACAACCAATACCCAAACCAAGGTATTCAACAACAAGGGTTCAGTTTACCTAATCCACAAATGGACTTAGTTCTTCAAAAGATTTCAGAACAAGATAAGAAATTAAAAGAAACACAAGAGTCCACGGATAGGAAATTCGTTCAAATGTTTCAAGCCCTTCGTCCCTAAGGTGCTCTTCCTTCAACAACTGAAACCAACCCTAGAGCTAATGTGAGTGCTATTACTACACGCAGTGGAGCAACTATAGTAGGACCTTCTATCCCTCCCTCAGTTACTCCAGTTACACCTCCTCCACCCCTATTTATCCCTCCTACTACCACGCCTAGTACTAGTCCTCCATTACCGTCTCCACCTCTTAATGAAAATTTACCTAAGAAAAACTCTTCACCCTCTCAACCTTCAACCTCTGAACCTTCACCCTCTCAACCTTCGCCTTCCACACCTACACCTCTAAAGCCTAATATTCTTTACCCTTCTCGGTTAGACAAGTGCAAAGTGCTCACTAAGGAGGATACTCAAGTTACTTCCTTTTTGAAGATGATCACACAAATGAACTTTAACATTAGCCTTGTTGAAGCACTTGTCCAAATGCTGAAATTTGTTACAGCGTTCAAGGAATTGCTTAGTAAGAAGAAGAAGATGGCTGAGTTTGTCAACACCCGATTAAATGAGAATTGTTCTGCAGTCCTTCTCAAAGAACTTCTGGATAAACTTGGAGATCCCGGTCGTTTTGTGTTACCTTGTTCATTTTCTCAAATCAAGGAATGTACTGCCTTAGCCGATCTTGGGGCTAGTATCTTTTAATGCCACTAAGTGTTTGGAAGAAGTTATCATTACCCGATCTTATACCAACCCGTATGACCCTTGAGCTAGCAAATCGAACTCTCACTTACACCATTGGTATTGCTGAAGATGTTTTTGTTAAAGTTGGTACCTTCACTTTTCCGGTTGATTTTGTTGTTGTTGATTATGAGATGGATCCTCGTATTCCGTTAATACTTGGACGGCCATTCTTGGGAACCGAAAAAGCTTTAGTCGATGTTGCTGAAGGTGAACTAATTCTTAGGGTTGGGAATGATCAACAAGTGTTTAAGATGGGGAAGATTACAAGCAAATAAAATAGGAAAGAATCGGCGAACATGATTGATGTGTCTCAAGACGAGCTTGTTACAACTCTTTTGGAAACTACAAAGCTTGATGATTTTTTACTACACAACAATCATCTTTTCGAGACCTTCTATGATAATCCACTTTTTCAAGAACAAGTTGAAGTTTCTAATTGTAACACCCCATTTTGATAATGGAATGTCACGCGTAATTATGGCGTGTCATCAAAGCATACAAGGAAAAATATCTAAACATTACATGACCATAAAAGGAAAATACCGGAATCAAACATCGGTAGTCCAAAAGTAAAGCTCATCACATACAAACATAAGTACTGTAAAGGAAAGGACTAAACAATGTCCATAGCAAGGGTATCAAAGTAAAGATAATGCTTAAAGTAAAGAAAGGCTAGAAAGTTTCCAGTCCATATGCACGTACGCTTAAAGTCTACGAGCGTCCCTGAGTACCTGCCGTTTTGGGAACATAGAAAAGGAAAACGGCTGAGCAATACGCTCAGTGCACGGATGTACAATAAAGCATGAATAAGATAAGCATATAACATATAACAGCGGAAGAAACTAAGTCTCGAATAACCTGGTTAAGTCTTGGTAAAACTGGTTTTATAGTTTGAAAAGCCTTATGTTTATCTTATAAAAACTGTTTAGCATATTCTACCATTAGCCAATTATAGGTCATGAAAATCCACCGTGCATGAATACTTGGAGGGGTGACCTCATCATGCAAATTAGAGGGGCTGCCTCTAATTTAATATACTAGTTTTGGGTAGGAGGGATCAGCTCCTTGTGAAGGATGCAAGGCACACACCACATTCACACTAAGTAATCTGCTGAAAAACATGTAACTAAGATGCACCCATACGCCCCACATGATAAATATAATATATGGCTAAAAACTGAAGGGACGCCACGAGCAATCACTTCGCCGTGGTGAAGTCATAACATCGGTGCCTCTAATGTTATGGTTATGGTACCTCTATAACTAGGTGAAACTGGTCATGCATGTATATGGCTATAGGTATTCTAAATTAAACATAAGCAAATCAAACATATAAGCTTATACTGCGGGAAAACAGTTGGCTGCATACGGGGAATCCTAATAAGGAAAGAATGTCCATAGTGAAAGGACGGGAATCTGTACCTTATGTCCAGTGAACGAAGAAGACGAACTGAGGAGAGTCCTACTTCGGTATCACTAATGCTACATAAATACATACGTGTATAAGTATCTGATTACTAAATACGTAACTGGTTTTATGTCACGTCTTAGCTTATTTTATACGTTTATGCCATGTTTTACTGTTTTAAGCCTTAAACTGTGTTTATCTTATATTTTGTCTATTCTGATTAAGTATTTCTGGTATTTCATGTAATATTATACTTACTGTGTAATAATAAGTAACTTTCTAAAAATAGCAGGTTTCCTAAAATAGAAAGTTTCCAAAAATAGAAAGTTACCAAAAATAGAAAGTTTCCAAAAATAGAAAGTTTCCAAAAATAGAAAGTTTCCAAAAATAGAATTACTGCTTAAAATAGATAAGTTTCTAAAAATAGAAAGTTTCCGTAAATAGATTAGTTGCCTTAATTAAATAAGTTTCTAAAAATAGAAAGTTTCCATAAATAGATTAGCTGCCTTAATTAAATAAGTTTCTAAAAATAGAAAGTTTCCATAAATAGATCAGCTGTCTTAATTAAATAAGTTTTTAAAAATATAAAGTTTCAATAATTAGATATAAGCTGGTTAAATAAGCTAAGTATATAAGCTTAAGTGTTTTCTGATTATTATTCTAATTCATAATGATATTAGGTATAGTTTATTAATTATTACATGTAATTTAAATAAAGTATAAGTTAAAAGTATTTAATTAAATATATCATGTTTTAATTAAATAAAGTTAAATACTTAGGTTAAAACATGTATTATTGATTATTAATAATATAACCTAATTCATGTTAATTAATTAATTATAACCATAGTTTTTATAATTAATTAATTATAAGTCTAAAAAAATAAATACTTAGGTTAATAATTCCATGATCTAATAATTAAATTATAACCTAAGTCATGTTTTATTAAATTAATCATGTCATATAATTATTAATTTAATTTTAACATAAGATCATAAAAAAATAACCATAACATAAACCATGAACCGGATCGTGACTAGAAACCATGAACCGGACCTGAAATCGACACCATTCCCCGAACCACTTCGGGGTTCCCTTTTTTTGCTGCTGCCATGGGTCCCACACCACCAAACCGGGACCATATGGTCTCGGTGGTGGTCAATAAGCCAAACCGAGACCCCTTTAGGGTTCGGTTTAGGCGTCGGCCAAACAAACACCCCTAAAAACCTCCTTTTTGATTTACCCAATAACCATTTACATGTTTGATTTATGTTTTTAATCAGGTTTTTAAAAACATCATGTTCTTGTTTAATTTTATTAAATCAAATCAAAAAGAAAAAGGATTAAAAAGGTATATCGAATGCGTGGATCTAACGAGGATGAACACACACAAACACACGTACAAGATTCAAGATCGAAAACAAACGAACACCCCCTTTCTTGTGCTTAGGTGCGGCGGCCAAAGAGAGCAAGAAGGAGAAGGAGGAAAGCTTTTTACGTTTTTAATGTTTTTATTGTAAGGTGAAAAATGAAAACAAGTTTTACCATAACCCCCCTTTCATTGTAAAATTTTGATGGGCTTGGCCCATGGTGTTGGTGTAACCGCGGGTAGGGGGCCCCACATGGGGGACCCGTACCGTTTTCCGTGTGTCATTATTTAAGTGTTCGTTCGTGTTTATTTGTGTTCGTGTTTAATGTGTTCTCGTTAATTATTAACCGTGACTTAATATATTTATTCGTGCTCGTAATAAATATATATACGTAATTATATTAGTTCGTGATTTAATTACGTTCATGATTTCATGATCGCATGTTCGTGATTAATTATTGTTAAATAATTATTGTGTGTTCGTACGTAATAAATACTTATCGTGTTCTAACACGTACGTAATACGTAAAATCCTAACACCTGAACGTAATCATACTATAAAAGGAAAGTTTTAATCTAGTACGTACGATCTTAAGGGTACTATTCATGGTAAAAGCATGCGGGTTTTACAACTCTTCCCCCCTAAAAAGAATAATTCGTCCCCGAATTAGAGATAAAGTAAACTGGAAAAGAAGAACATACATGAATTCAAAATATGAAATGAGGGTAAGAAGCCCGGATAGACTCCTCTGTTTCCCAAGTGGCTTCCCGCTCGGTATGATCCCTCCAAAGGATTTTGACGAATGGAATCGTCTTCCTTCTCATGGCCCGTTCTTGTCTGTCAAGAACTCGTTCGGGTTCTTCTATGAAGGTGAGATCTTCACGTATCTGTTCCAGTGGATACTGAACCATGTGAAGGGGATGATACTGGTACCCTCTGAGTAAGGACACATGAAACACATTGTGTACATGCGAAAGCTGCGGAGGTAACGCTTACCGGTAAGATACTTCACCAACTCGTTCAATGATATCAAACGGTCCGATGAACCGAGGACTGAGCTTCCCTTTAATCCTGAAGCGTCCAACACCACGTGTCGGCGAAACCTTAAGGAAGACGTGATCTCTTACGTTAAAATGTATGTCCCTACGATGCTTATCGGCGTAACTATTCTGACGTGACCGTGCTTCCTGAAGTTTCTGCTTAGCTACTGCGATCCTTTCATTGGTCATCTCTATGATTTCTGGTCCTTCAAGTGTTCGCTCGCCAACCTAATCCCAGCAGATTGGGGCGCGACACTTTCTGCCATACAACATCTCGAAAGGAGCACACTTGATACTTGCGTGCCAACTGTTGTTGTATGCAAACTCCACCAAATAGATGTAATCGTCCCAATCACCCGTCCATTCCAACGCACATGACCTCAACATGTCTTCCAATGTCTGAATCGTTCTCTCCGACTGTCCGTCTATTTGAAGACGAAAAGCCGTGCTAAGCTTAAGTTATGTACCCCAAGCTTTCTGAAGACTCTTCCAAAATCGCGAAGTGAAACGAGGGTCGCTATCTGAGACGATGCTGGATGGTGCACCGTGGAGTCTCATGATATCTCTTCTATACGTATCGGCGAGTTTACTTATCGGATCTTCCTTGCGGATCGATAAGAAATGAGCTGATTTGGAAAGTCGATCTACGATAACCCAAATTACATCGTGCTTCCTCTTAGTAGGCGGAAGACCAGTAACAAAATCCATTGTGATTTTGTCCCACTTCCACTCTGGAATATCTAACGGTTGAAGGAGACCGCCTGATCGCTGATGCTCGATCTTAACCTGCTGGCAGGTAAGACATTTGGAGACGTAAGTGGCCACATCCTGTTTCATACCACTCCACCAAAAGTGTTGCTTGATGTCATGGTACATCTTATTAGAACCATGATGTATAGAGAATGGGGAGCTATGAGCTTCAGCTAACAAGGCTTCCTGGAGTTCTTGGTCATCAGGAACACAAAGTCTCGTGCCCTGCCATACGATACCCTCTACATCTACTCTGAATTCCGTCTGTTTCTCCAAATTCTGTACTATCGCCCAGATTTCTCCATCGTCTTTCTGAGCTTCCTTGATCTTAGAGAGTAACTCGGGTTCTACTCTAAGATTAGCCCAGTAACCGTGCTGTCCACGTATCATGATCTCGATGTCTAGTCGCTCCAAGTCTCTTATGATTTCCTCCTCGATTTTAATGCCTTTGATCATTCCGGACTTCCTGCTAAGAGCATCTGCTACTACATTTGCTTTTCCGGGATGATACTTTATATTTATGTCATAATCCTTCAACAGCTCTAACCATCTCCTCTGCCTCATGTTCAATTCACGTTGAGTGAAGATATACTTCAAGCTCTTGTGGTCCGTGAAAATGTCACATGATTCTCCATATAAATAGTGCCTCCATATCTTCAGTGCAAACACGACTGCAGCAAGTTCCAAGTCATCCGTGGGGTAATTTTCTTCATAAGGCTTAAGCTGTAGTGAAGCGTACGCGATCACTTTCCCATGTTGCATGAGAACACAGCCAAGTCCCTTCCCCGATGCATCACTGTATATTTGAAATCCACCCTTACCAGATGGGAGAGTAAGAATAGGTGCAGATACTAGCTTCTTCTTCAGGTCTTCAAAGATCTTCTCTCGTTCTTCAGTCCAGACGAATTTCTCCCCTTTTCTCATCAGTTTGGTCAATGGTAGTGCTAAGCGGGAAAATTTCTCCACGAACCTACGGTAATAGCCAGCTAAGCCTAAGAAATTACGGACTTCCGTCGCTGATGTCGGCCTCGGCCACTTAGTAATGGCCTCAACCTTCGCTGGATCCATAGTGATTCCTTCTGCTGATACAATGTGACCTAAGAATGCCACCTTGTCTAACCAGAACTCACACATGGAGAATTTAGCATACAGCTGCTTCTGGCGAAGAATCTGCAGTACTGTACGAAGATGGTCTTCGTGTTCCTCCTTGGACTTTGAGAAAATCAAGATGTCATCGATGAAGACAATGACGAACTTGTCCAGAAATTCATGGAAGATTCTGTTCATCAAGTCCATAAACACTGTTGGAGCATTTGTCAGGCCAAATGGCATAACTACAAACTCGTAGTGGCCATAGCGGGTACGAAAAGCAGTCTTGGCGATGTCCTGCTCCTTAACCCGTAGCTGATGGTAGCCTGACCTAAGATCAATCTTGGAGAAGTGTTTGGCCCCTTGGAGTTTGTCAAACAGATCGTCTATACGCGGCAGTGGATACCTATTCCGGATAGTAATCTTGTTGAGCTCGCGATAGTCTATGCAAAGACGCATACTGCTGTTGTCCCATCGTATTATGATGATTAGTGATAGAAAATAGATGAAAAGAGATGGATTCCTACAGAGAGAAAGTAGTGAGAGAAAGTAGAGAGAAGAGGTGATTAACTTGGTGAATATTAGATTAGGAATTATGAGAGTTACAAATGACCATCCACCCTCCTAACATGCTAGGAGGGTAGTATATATAGTCCACCCACATGCGGGCTTTAATGGGCTATATATTGCGCCGGGCTTGTCTTTTGGACTTTAGTTAGTTTAAATCCAAGCTCGTAAACCACGACTAATTAACTACCTATTAGAACGTTCTAATAAATATTACAATAGAAACCTATGACCGAACATTCTTGTTTGACTCAATATTTTGAGGCTAACAATCTCCCCCAATGTGAGGTCATTCCTCTTCGATATTTGGAGTCCAATGGAGATTTATGAATTTCGTCATAAATGAGTCTTGAACGTGTAATAGTAGTGTTGTTCCTTCATGTTGTGATCTTTGAGCCTTTGTCGTTGTCTTTCGACTTTGTCTTTTATCTTGAGATCTTCAAATCATTCTTGACTTGTCTTTGCCATCTTGCGATCTTGTGTCTTTTTCCACATGCTCACACTATTAGCTGTTGAATAAGTCTTTGGGCATGAATATGTGGTTGTGAATCTTTGACTTTGCTGAGTACACCGTGACGTCACCTTCTCGAGACAAAACATAGACACGGACTGAATGGCTTTGACATTCGTCCTAAATCGGTAGCGTTTTACCTCTGGTCGGTGAAGACCGTTATACGATATTAAATACCGTACCTGTGATTAGGTAGATTCAATTAAGAAACTCCTTGACAGGGTTTCGCGGCAGTACTAGTCGTTCTCTTTACTCGACCGTCTCAAAGCAAGACTGCGAACATAAAGAGTGAATCAATTGGATAAAAATCCGCTTGATTAAAGTCGTCAATTCAAATTCCTGGAACAAGTTTGATTCATTGAGAATCTTACCATTGTTGCTTTCCAGTTGACACAAGTTTGATTCATAAGAATCTCACAAGTTACCTACCGTAGCGCTGTTTGATGTTGACGCTAGAAGGATTTCCATTCGTCAATGTGAATATTAATAAATATCACTCTGAATGTTCTGGCAAGACCATAAAGATATTGCGTAGAAACCTGAAACGAGTTTGAATCAATTCAGAATCAAACCACTGTTGCTTTTCAGTTTTACATATGTTCAATTCATAAAGAATCTTGCATATGACCTACTGCAGTGCTGTTTGATGTTAACACTGGAAGGATTTCCACTCATCATTGTGAATACTAAGTAGTATAACTCTGAGTGTTCTAGCAATATCGCAAGGATATAGCGTAGGACTCTCTTGATCTTCATCCGTGTATCCTAACGAGATTTGATTGATCTCTTATCTCTAGACTCTATTTGTGCACTTTTAGTGGTCGGAGGCTGGAGCAGATGCCACCTATTCGATATCAACTAACTCGGAGTGAGAAAGTCAATAGAAGTCGTGTTGATCTCCGTGACAATAAAACAAACTTCTTTTGAGAGAAGCCAGAGTAGCTAGGAAAGGGTTGTGCTTCACATCACTGGGTCCATGATGAGTTTGTCTTCATGATGAGTTGACCCGGTTTCTGCCTAAGTTGTATGGAGGGCTTCTTTCTTTAGACCCTTTATCCTTACATTTCTTTTTCATTCTTCAACCCCTTCAATGCTTACCAAGACATCATTAATAGCACCTTGTTGTGATTGTTCCAGTGCTATCATCAGTACTTAGTCGGCATTCAGCTACGTTCACATTCTACTCCATCTTTCCTAAGGACTTCTAATAATCTATTGGATTGTCCCTGGGAAGATTCCTCCGGTTCTGGTTGGATCATAGGACTTAAACCTAACCACCCTTTTGACACCAATAACGTCGTGAATTAAAGATGTTGTGGGTATTTGATCGTAACCATGAGTGCTTGAGTCTTTAGATCACATTTTAATCACATTTTCTCCCCATATCTCTAATATATAAAATCGTTTGATATTAGAGATACCAAATTTGATTAAAATATATTATGGAAAATAGTCTTGAAAATCTTCGGGAGAAAGATGTGTTAATCTTTTGCATGAAGTTAAAATGCTCCCCCTCAAAAATTGATCCAATTGAATTGTCATTTCGAGGATTTGATCCACATTAAACTTTTGAGGATAGGAGTTGTTGAACACACAATTTTTGAAAGATTTTAAATATCATTGAGAAATTCTTGAAAAAATTGTGTTCAACGCTTTTTGAAAAATCAATTCTTTTTAGCGAAAAGGTTTTTCTAAAGCATAAACTTGAGGTCATAGACTTTGAATGTCTTGATGAATCCACTCAAGTGTAAGAAGATTTAACTTCTTTTGCTAAGGGTAAGAGCACAAAAACGTACACTCCCCCGTGAAAATAGATTCGGGTTGAAATCTGAAAGTGATTACAAGCCATTGTGTTGAGCTCAAAACGTGGAATGTTTTGTGACAAGCTCAATCCAAGATAGATTGCTCTACCCGTTGTTGGAAATATTGTCCAAAATAGACAATTTCCTTTAAAAAAATAGAAATGACATGTTTTGAAAAATATTTACAACTTTCATTCGAGCTTTATGTACACACCCGTGTCGTTATTGAGCGACATTTCTAGGTACGTCCATATTATCGATACTGAAAGACATGTCGAGAAGAATATTTTTGGATTTTCAAACATTTTTTAATTTTGTATTTTTCTTTTTCATTAATATTTACAGATAGATGTTTGATAGATGAATCAAGCAGGCTTCTTTGCCAGAATCTCCAGTTCTGCTGGAGTTAAACATCTCATACCAATTTGCCTAACAAGATACGCAAACCTCTCTTTCGAAAAAGCTTTTGTAAACAAGTCAGCTAATTGGTAATCAGTTCCAACAAAGTATAATTCAGCAATACCCTTTTCAACTTGTTCCTTAATGAAGTGATATCTGGCATCAATGTGCTTCGTGCGGGAATGTTGTACCTGATTGCAGGAGATGGCTATGGCAGACTTTGAGTCACAGTACATAGGTACTTTATCAAAGTGGAACCCATAATCCGTGAGTTGTGTTCTCATCCAAATAACTTGAGCACAACACGCAGATAGAGACACATACTCCGCTTCGGCTGATGACAATGATGTGCAATCCTGCTTCTTGGAAGACCATCCCACAAGCTTATCTTGACCTAGAAATTGTGTACCACCAGAAGTACTTTTACGTGTATCAAGACACCCTGCATGATCAGAATCTAAATAGGCCGTTAGAAAGAAACCGGTTTCCCTCGGATACCAGAGTCCCATGTGAATGGTATTCTTAAGGTACCGAAAGATCCGTTTAACCTCCTTGAGGTGCTTTTCAGTGGGTCGTGCTTGATATCGTGCACAATAGCATGTAGCATGATGTATATCAGGTCTGCTTGCTGTCAAGTACATGAGGGACCCGATCATGGAATGATATCTCGTTTGATCTATGGGTAATCCCTCCAAATCAGCATCTAGGGATGTGGTTGATAATGGTGTCCCAACGGGGTCACATGATGTCAAACCATGATTTGTGATTATCTCTTGACAATACTTAGCTTGGTTAATGAAGATACCACTTGGGGATTGGTGAACTTGAATTCCTAGAAAGAATTTTAGTTCGCCCATCATAGACATTTCAAATCTAATGTGCATTACTTTTTCAAACCATTTTGAAAGTTTTGGGTTTGTAGACCCGAAAATAATGTCATCAACATAAATTTGCACAAGCAAAATGTCATCCCTATATTTATAAGTGAACAAAGTTAAATCAATGGAACCTTTTGAGAAACCTTTGGAGACCAGAAATTTCGAGAGCTCGTCGTACCACGCCCTTGGAGCTTGCTTGAGTCCATAAAGTGCTTTGTGGAGACGATACACCTTGTCAGGATAATGAGGATTGACTAATCCTTCCGGCTGCGTGACATAAACTTCTTCCTTCAAAGGACCGTTAAGAAACGCCGTCTTTACGTCCATTTGATAAACGATGAATCCCTTATGTGCAGCATAAGCAAGGAAAATCCTGATCGCTTCCATTCGAGCTACTGGTGCAAATGATTCTTCAAAATCAATACCCTCTTTCTGTCCATACCCTTTAGCCACTAGCCTAGATTTATTCTTGATGATCATGTTCTCTTCATCCATCTTGTTTTTCCAGATCCATCGAAGATCTAATGGTATTACATCGTATGGTCTGTCAACAAGTTCCCAGACTTTAAGTCTTACAAATTGTTGAAGTTCATCCGTCATCGATTCAATCCAAGCGTGATCAGCTAATGCTTCTTTGATGTTTTTCGGTTCAGCTGAACTCACGGCGAGTGCGAACATACAAACATCGCCATCGGTGTTGAGCTGTCGTCTTGTGCGAACGGGTTGTGAAGGGTTTCCAATTACATGAACCGAAGGATGATCTCGGGTCTAATGATGTGTTAAAGTATGTCGTTGATAGAACGTATGCATATTTGACGGATCAACATGGCGAGTAGAAGACTCTCCAGTTTCGTGTACCGGTGTACCGAATGGGTTGATAAATTCGTCTTCGTCAGATAATGCATCGTCTGCTTGATTTGTGTTCTCTGGAGCAATGACAGTAGTCGTGGATGTTGTAGGATCGATTGTTGAAGTGATATTCTAAGGAGGTAAATCTGCAGCAACCCGTGTTGAAGTAGATGAAATTGTATCCGGTTGTTGACGATGATCGGTATCATCATTCTTATCATGAGTGACAGCGGAAGACTTCGATACAACATGTTCTCCCCCGTGAAATATTCATCATACATAGGTCCATATAACATTTCCAACTCTTCAATTGTCGTGTCGACTGTCATATCAGCTCTAGGAACATTTTCTGGAACCAACGTTAAACTTGACGGTTCATTGTTGTGGTCTTGAGTTCCGAGATCCGTGCGGTTGTGAACGGAAGTCGTTTGTCGTTGTGGCTCGGGACTTAAACTGTTTTGTTCAAGTTCCATTTCTTGTAATTCATCAAATCGGATGTGAATGGTCTCGACAATCAATTTTGTTCTCTTGTTGTATACTCTATATCCCTTAAACTGAGTTGCATATCCCACAAGAATACATGCATCACCTTTTTCTTTCATCTTATCCAAATTTTCACCATCTCGAATAATGTAACAGGTACATCCAAAAACATGAAGGTGTTTGAGTGAAGGTTTTCGATCATGAATTATGTTATATGGTGTCTTTTCGTGTCTTGGGATAATTAAGGAGCGGTTTTGTGTGTAGCATGCGGTTGACACGGCTTCGGCCCAAAAGTACAGTGGAAGTTTTGAAGCGGATAATAATGTTCGAGCAGCTTCAACCAAAATACGGTTTCGTCTTTCAACAACGCCGTTTTGTTCGGGTGTTCGAGCAATAGATGTTTCATGTTCAATCCCTTCGGCTTCAAAATACTTTCTCAGATTTGAATTCAAAAATTATGTACCTCTGTCAGTACGAACCACTTTAACTTGAGCTTGAAGACCATGTTGTATCAATTTAAGGAAGCTGATGAGAACGTCGGGTGTTTCATCCTTGGACCTCAAGAAGTGAGTCCATGTGTACCTTGAGTAATCATCGACTATTACCAGAATATATTTCTTTCCATTGATACTCTGAACACACATGGGACCACACAGATCCATGTGAAGAAGATCTAACCGTCCTTTAGAGCTTGGTGTGGTCTTTGTTTTGAAGCTACTTCGTTTAGCTTTACAAAGTTCACAAGAAGAACAAAGATGATCTCTGATGAATTTCAAGCTTGGAAGGCCTCTCACAATATCTTTCTTGGAAAGCAAGTTAATAGTATCAAAGTTGAGATGAGAAAGACGTTGATGCCATAACCATTCCTGAGTCGTTGAAGCTTTAGCCATGAAGCAAATTGGAGTTGATGAAGTTGTGTCTTGAAATGAAATTGTGTAAAAATCAGTACCCCGTGTACCGGTAAGTAAGTCATTCCCATCATAATCACGAACAAAACATGTCTTCTTTCTGAAAGCAACTTCCAAATCCGCATCATAAAATTGACCAACCGAGAAAAGATTGTGATTGAGCCCTTCGACGTAGTATACCCTTTTAATCGTGATATTCCCCTGAACCAAATCTCCATATCCTAGGATCGGTGCAAATTGATCATTTCCGAATCAGACCGTACCCAGGAACATCACCACGAAGTTAATTAGAAGCTTGAGATTCCCTGTCATGTGCTTCGGGCATCCGGAGTCCAGTATGAAGAGAATTATTTGTATCACCTGCAGAAGAGTTAGAACACGATGGAGAATTTGCTAAATTGGATACCACAGTAGTTGTGATAATAGAATCATTAGTGTCCTTATCAACATTTAAAGGCAAACTAACACTCGTTTTCACATTTTCTATCCTAGCTTTCGGCATCTATTTATATCCGGGAGGACATTGATTAGCAAACCACCATTTCCAAGACTTGCTAGCAGACTCATATAACTCCTTAATTTTGCTTCTAGGATTCTTAGTGGTGGAGTCTGATGCATTACTTTTCTTAGTGGAGGTAGCACCAGAATGGTTCACTTTGCGTTTGGGTTTACTAGCTCTAATAGGCATTGCAACTTGCTTCTTAGTTCTAGTATCTACGCCTTTGACTTTATTCATAGCACACATAGAATGATTATCATTAGCACACTTGCCACATTTGACACAAACAAATTTCGCATTCATAGCATTCAAATCATTCACATCATTCATATCGTCATTACATGCGTTTATAGACTTTTTATTCTTAAAAACATTCAAAATCCTAGGGTGTTCTTCTACTTCTTTCATCTTCCCTTGATTCTTGTGTTTCCAGACCTAATCATTCACTTGATGCTCTTAAGCTGAGGCCGGCTAACACTAGTAGTGGAGACTATTCCTGTAGTAGAAGACACATGAATATTAGTGTTTCTAGAAGTCTGATGTGATTGAGTAACTTTGTTTGTGGGCTTAGTGGTCATTCTATACATCCCTGGTTTAATCACATTATTGTGCTTAACGCTTGGTGCTATGAAATTCCTTATGGGTTGATTTTGTGGTAACCTTTCCATTCCATCCATCTTGGGGGCAACACACAGGTTTTGCAAACGAAGAATTTGATAAAGCAGATGGTTTTCCCAAGATAGAGGATCTATTTACTTTAGAGGCATTGGGTTGTCTAACAGCAGGTTTCTTAATGCTAGTTTCCACAACTTTCCCACCCATTTTAGCAACGAGTTTCTGCAACTCTGCTATCGTTCTCTCCCTGTCTTGTAACTGAGCTTTCAACCCTTTAATTTCCAAATTCTGTTCATTCATTTCTCAAAACGTTTGGGAAATTTTTTCTTGCAATTTATTATCATGTGGAAAACTACCAACGTCTTTTTGCAAAGCAAGTTCAAGAGAATGACAATGTTTTTGAAGGAAATCAGTTTTGTGTTGAAGTAACTCAAAAGCCTTTTTATCAACATTTTCTTTACGTTTCGAAAGCTCAATTTCAAGACGTTCACATTCTTTGGTCTTATCAAGATATTTGCATGCAACATCAGAATATTCATCAATATCAGCACAAGATGTAAAATAATCACACATAACATCTTTATAAACACATTCTTGCAATAATAGATCATATTCATCTTAAAAATCAGACTTCTCCATTTGAAGATCATCAATGTGTTTCTCAAGAGATTCAACATATTTTAAATCATCATACATTTCAGTCCGAATGAACTCCTCAAGTTGAAGAACAGTTCTTTAATCAACGACGTGTTAGGAATTAAGATTTCTTTCACAAGCAAAGTAATATCTTGAGGAATCGGACGTGTCCACTCAGCATTTTCACGTTTTGCCCAGTCTCTTTCAACAATAGATTTAACATTATCTATTTGATGTTTAAGAATACCTAATGTTTTCCTACTCTTGCTTTTAGATTCATCTAGAGGGAGGTAGTTTATGTGTTTGTAAACATTAGATTTCTTAGGGGTAAATGCTTTCTTCCATTGAATTCTCTTTTGTTTTCATTCTAGAAACACTTCCTCACGAGTTTTCTGAGTTTGTTAGTTGAAAAGACCATAAAGACTATTCTCATAAGCATAATTATATGGTTTCACAAACTCCTTATTGACAAGTGGTTGTCTATCATCATCCCAAAGGGAAGTCTCTTCACTATCGGCGCTAACAGGCATGCAATCAAGATCAGTCCTTTCAGTCTCATCAAGATAAAGATGCGGGTTCGCAGCTTGAGCTTTGGCAAGATACTCAGGACTTGCAAAGCTAGCTTGACCCTTAAACATAGACAGAGGTGCTAGCATTCTTACGGATTGAATAGAATCATGCGTTTTATAAACAACTTTCTTCAAAAATTCGACTTGTTCTTCTAGTTTCGTTAATTTTTCGGTTTCTTTATCATATCTACTTTTGAAGTCTTGTTTTAACGCATCTACCTCTTGTTTCTTATCCTCTAGAATTTTAGCAGAATCAGTAGTGGTCATAGAGAGCTTTTGTTCAAGTTCATTAACTTTGGTATTGGCAAGGTACGTTTTTTGACGTTCATCCATTAAGAAAACATTATATTGACGCTTCTCTTTAGCTAATAACTCAAGATTTGTATTATATTTGTTTTCAAAATCGTCCTTTTGACTTTTTAACGCACTTCCCTTGTACCCCTCAAGCTCTTTGGTTTTCTGAAGGAGCTTATCTCTATAGCTTTCAGTCATCTCAGTAGATTTGATAAGAGCAGCTTTGCATTCTTCAAAACTTTGAGTGAGCCTAGCGTTTGCCTTTTTTAATTGCTTTTGACTCTTTTTATTTTCAGTGACATCTTTTTGTAAAGTAGAAATTAAATTAGCAAGCGCAATACGTTCCTCTTCATCATATTCATTTGCATGTTGATCATCCTCAGACTCATTATTGCACATGTCTGATGAATCGGGTGTTGTATGGCTATCAACCGTTTCCATCATACACGTGTCATTAATGGCATTGGTTAGATCACTATGCTAAGGAATATCACCAAACACATTATATTCATCAGTAGTGTGTACCTTATCGATTGGCTCAGTGTCAAAGATAGGGACATTGTCATCTTCAGTGACTTTGCGAACTTCTTCAACCTTTGCCATGTACGAGTAATGTGCATCAAGCTCTTGATCAGAATCTTCATCATCAGTGTCATCAAGCATTGCTCCTTCCTCAGCTGTCAATTTAACCCCCGCTTCCATCTTCTTGCATAGAAGCATCTTTTCCTTGTGATAGCTGGAGTCTCTAACCCTTTTCGGCTTCCTGCATTCCTTTTCCATATGCCCATAACCTTGGAAATTAAAACATTGAATCCCACTCTACTGAACCACTTGACTTCCAACTGTTTCCCCATTCCCAGTAGCAGCAGCAATCCTCTAAGTATCATACTTGGCAGTTTGTCGATCATATCTTGTAGAACCCTCAACATGTGTTGGATTATGTCGATCATACCTAGAAGGACTTTCACCACGTTGACGTGTGTCATACCTTGGAGGACTCTCAACATATCGGTTCTTGGTGTTAGATGATGTGAGAAGATTGTTGTTGGTGGGTTTGTAGATTTTCTTGTAAGTCTTCATTATGAAAGCAATTTGTTGTTTCATCTCTCGATTCTTTTGAGCTTGGTCTTCATCACTATCTTCTTCAGATGATGACTCAGATGGTGGTGATGGTGCTCTTGGCACTTTACCTCGAGATCTTGTGGATGATGAAGACTTAGATAATGTGGAAGATCGTGGTGAAGATGATGTAGTGGAATATGACTTAGAAGCACGAGAGTTATGACCTTGAATATGTTGAGTTGTAGTCACTAAAGCAAGTGGATTAGCCGTCTTGGCAACACGTTCAGCTCGAATCTCATTTGCTTCATTCTGAAATTGCTTCAAGATGTCAAATAGTCGATGATATGAGACCTCAACTTTTCTTGTTGTTCACCAAAGTGAAGAACCGTGTCCACTCGGGTTGAAGTTGTTGAAGAAATTGGACATTGACTTGCATGGTGGAGACTTGCAGATTATTTCTTGTCATGTCATTCATCATCTTATCAAACCTGGAGTAGTAAGATTCAATTGATTCTCTATCCCTTGAAGTAAACTTGCCAAAATTCCAAAACAAGTTTGTTTGACATCTTGTTTGTTAAGTGATTCTCCTTGTTGCAAGCATTCAATAGCAGTCCACATTTCATGTGCTGTAGGGCATGCATCAACCGTGGAGTAAATATCATCTCCAATCCCACTTAGAACCATATAGATGGCTTCCTTCTCCGCATCATGCCAAGCACAATCTTCAGGTGTGAGATCAGCTCTTGTTTCATCATGTTCACTTGCAGGAATTGGAACAATAGTATCTGTGGCTGCTCTTGGAGGAATCGAGATTTTCTTGAATACATATGGTCCATGAGTAATACATTTCCTCAAGGCATCACCATTGGGTCTTGTATCAAGATATCATATGAAACGTGATTGCCATTGAGCATACCAGACACAAGCATTGGTGGTCTCTCTTTATTATCCGCCACCATGATATTGTTGTTTGTGACACGATACTCTTGATTAGAATCCATATCTAGAGACGTGAAATCGATGAAGTGAAAATGGATCTTAAGTAGATGTGTGTTGATTGTTGTTGTCGATGAGAAATGTTAAAATCATCTAAAAATTGTCTTCACGAGAAACCAAAAAATCAAAGGCGAAAAATCACACGTAATTTTCACTTTTGGGTTTTTTCGGAATAACTAACATTTTCAGAAACATTAGGTATTTCGGAATAATGAGGTTTTCAGAGAAATGTCTTTCTTCGGAATATTGATGTTTTCAGAAAAAACAATTTCTTCGGAATAATTACTATCTTCGGAATAATCTTCGGAATAAGCAAGTCTTCGAAATTATCTTCGGAATACACAATTTTTTGGAATAATCTTCGGAATAAGCAAGTCTTCGGAATTATCTTCGGAATACGCAATTCTTCGGAATAATTTTCGGAATAAAGACTTCTTCGGATAAATCACTTCTTCGGAATAATGAGTTTTCAGAACTTTCTTCGGAATAAGTCCTTTTTCGGAATATTGATGTTTTCAGAGAAAATTTCGGAAAAACCCACTTTTTCGGAATAAACACCTTTTCAGAAAATTCACTTCTTCGCAATAGAAAACCCTTTTCTGAAAAACTGTTTTTTCCGGAATAATTAACCCTTTTCTGACATCATTATTTCGGAATGATCTTGAATCAATGATAAACCGTGACTCAAAAATGAATCCAAACACCTCAAACTCTTGCGATTTTGACCACGAAAACCAAACCAAATCCCTACCAAATCGATATAAATGATTTATATCAAGATTTCTAGCCCGAAATACTAAAAATAAATTTAATTCGGGATGATTTATATAGAAAAATCAACCGAATCGAACTAAAACCAAACATCCAAACACAATCTACCCCGTGGCGATTGATACCAATTGTTGTCCCATCGTATTATGATGATTAGTGATAGAGAATAGATGAAAAGAGATGGATTCCTAGAGAGAGAAAGTAGTGAGAGAAAGTAGAGAGAAGATGTGATTAACTTGGTGAATATTAGATTAGGAATTATGAGAGTTACAAATGACCATCCACCCTCCTAACATGCTAGGAGGGTAGTATATATAGTCCACCCACATGCGGGCTTTAATGGGCTATATATTGGGTCGGGCTTGTCTTTTGGACTTTAATTAGTTTAAATCCAAGCCCGTAAACCACGACTAATTAACTACCTATTACAACGTTCTAATAAATATTACAATAGAAACCTATGACCGAACATTCTTGTTTGACTCAATATTTTGAGGCTAACAACTACCGTCCTTCTTCTTAACAAATAAGACCGGTGCGCCCCATGGAGATGCGCTCGGTCAAATGAAACCTCGTTCTAGAAGTTCCTGTAGTTGATCCTTCAGCTCCTTCAGCTCTATGGGAGCCATACGATAAGGAGCCTTGGAGATTGGTTCAGCTCCTGGAATAAGCTCGATATTGAATTCCACTTCTCGTGCAGGTGGTATGCCCGGAAGTTCTTCTGGGAATACATCTTGGAATTCCGACACTATTGGTTGATCCTGAATTGATGGAGATTCAGCATCCATGTCGTGAACCGTAGCTAGATAACCCTCGCAGCCATGTGACAGTAGTGCACGCGCTTGTAGGGTAGATATGATTTGTACAGACCGTCTGGGTACGAACCCGTTATGAATGTACTCTAGTTCATTAACATCACCGAAGATAACTCGATATGAATGGCAGTCTATGGTAGCATGATGCTTGGATAGCCAATACATGCCCAAAATCATGTCGAAGTCATTCATGTCCAGCGGAAGTGCGTCAACAGGTCGAACCTTATCGTCAAATTCTAGGGGAAAACTCTTGTATACATAGGTGATTAATACAGAGTCCCTCAAAGGCGTGGAAATAGTAAGCCTATTCTCTAGTGGCATGGGGAGCATCCTAATGTTCTTAGCATAAGCAGTAGAAATGACCGAGTGAGTAGCACCCGTATCGAAAAGAACACACGCAGCTTGACCATACATATACAAGATTCCAATGATGGTACCTGTAGACTTGTTGGCCTGGTCTCGAGATGTCGTGTAGACACGCCCGGTGGTAGGAGGCGGCTTAGAATCAGCATGTCCCGATGTGCCCTCCATCTCGCCCTTACGACAATCCTTCATGATATGGACAGGAAGACCACACTTGAAGCATACGTCCGTGTTACGACGACATGGCCCTAGGTGCCTACGGTGGCAAGTAGAGCAAAGAGGATGAGTATATCCTCCAGCAGGTGCTCTGGCTGGTTGGGAACCTGATAAAACATTTTACATAAGACATGATAATAGGGTACAAAGGACAATGCGGATAATCGTAAGATTGAATACACGTGATAGCTGGACGGCTAGGCTGTGAACCTCTCTGGTTCTGGTCCCTACCGTTTCCATGGTTCCTGGTAGAAGTTTTTTCTAAAGTGTCAGAATATGAGTTATAACATGAAATCATAAGAAAAATGCGTAAGTATTAGGACCTGCTGGCGTTGGAGTGTCCAGCATTGTGACGGTAATTATCATTACCGCCACGCCTATCCGTAGCAGAACGGTCGTTAGTCTGACCGTTTCCCTTTGGCTGATGAGGCTGCTGCTGAGTAGCCGGCTGAGACCGGTCCCCAGTTTTCTGCCTGGAAGATACATTTTAAAGAGATGAATAATTGACATATATGGAAAGAATACGGATTGATCACCGCTTGAATACGAATGTTTACCTCTTGTCGGGTCTCTCAGCTTCCCCGAACTCATCTCTCTCCTGCAGCATCTCCAGCTTACGTGCTGCATCGGCCACTTGTGCTACAGTGTTGAACGTAGCACACACCAGATTGTTTGCGACCGATGTGCGAAGAGCCCACCTAAAGTGGTGTGCCTGCTCTTCAGGAGTACCTGCTGCTGCACCAAGGAAACCAGCTAAGCGAAGAAAGCACTGCATAAACTCGTTGCTATTCTTCACAGCTCTCTGTCGGATCCCATGGTACTCTCGCTTGAGCTTGTCTTGCTCAGTCGTGGGAAAGAATTGCTCCATCAGCCTGTCCTTGAACTGAGCCCAAGTCAAACCAGCAACCCACTCGTCACGTCCCTCAGACTGCATCAACGCTAACCACCAATTTAGCACATCGCCTTCGAACCGGTAGCATGCCAACCTCGCTTTGTACGCGGGGTCACAACCCATAGCATTGAAAATCTTCTTGATGTGAGCCAAGCAGCTTTCAGCATCACTGGGGCTATCTGTTTTCTCAAAAGCTCGAGGACGGAGCTTGTTGAATCTCTCCAGCCATACTGCCAATGTCACTGGAGGAGGAGGAGGAGGTGCCTGGTTATGCTGCTGATTGTTGGCAGCTTGAACCTCAACCCTGATGTCATTCCTCAGTTGAGGAAGCAAAGCTTGCATTGTAGCTTGGATTGCAACATTTAGTTGTTCCTGTTCGCGTGTGAGAACCATCTGACAGTATAACATAAACATATGATTAAACAGATCAAAACATAAAATATATATACATGAAAAAAATTATACCAAAATTCAAGAGAAATATTTTATGCAAGAAAATTTTGTGTATGAATGCATGATGCAGTTTTATGAAAACTTTTGTATGCTCGAGAGTGAACGGCTATGGTCAGTTCACCCAAAATAAAAGACATGGCGAGGGGACGCCTATGGGTCGGTCCCAAATTCAAAAGTTTCGATAAAACACATGCGACTAAATAGGGCCAGTCCTATACCAACCATTACTTAGTCATAAACCTGCGACAATGACATATATGTGTATGCATAAAAATGATGAATGCATGAAAACGACTGTCAGTTCTAGGAAGACCATAGTGACTACCTACTAATCACAGGTCATATTTTGAGAGCCTACAGGTCGAAGCCTTGGCTCTGATACCATAATTGTAACACCCCATTTTGATAATGGAATGTCACGCGTAATTATGGCGTGTCATCAAAGCATACAAGGAAAAATGTCAAAACATTACATGACCATAAAAGGAAAATACCGGAATCAAACATCGGTAGTCCAAAAGTAAAGCTCATCACACACAAACATAAGTACCGTAAAGGAAAGGACTAAACAATGTCCATAGCAAGGGTATCAAAGTAAAGATAATGCATAAAGTAAAGAAAGGCTAGAAAGCTTCCAGTCCATATGCACGTACACTTAAAGTCTACGAGCGTCCCTGAGTACCTGCCGTTTTGGGAACATAGAAAAGGAAAATGGCTGAGCAATACGCTCAGTGCACGGATGTACAATAAAGCATGAATAGGATAAGCATATAACATATAACAGTGGAAGAAACTAAGTCCCGAATAACCTGGTTAAGTCTTGGTAAAACTGGTTTTATAGTTTGAAAAGCCTTATGTTTATCTTATAAAAACTGTTTAGCATATTCTACCCTTAGCCAATATAGGTCATGAAAATCCATCGTGCATGAATACTTGGAGGGGTGACCTCATCATGAAAATTAGAGGGGCTGCCTCTAATTTAATATACTGCTTTTGGGTAGGAGGGATCAGCTCCTTGTGAAGGATGCAAGGCACACACCACATTCCCACTGAGTAATCTGCTGAAAAACATGTAACTAGGATGCACCCATACGCCCCACATGATAAATATAATATATGGCCAAAAACTGAAGGGACGCCACGAGCAATCACTCCGTCGTGGTGAAGTCATAACATCGGTGCCTCTAATGTTATGGTTATGGTACCTCCATAACTAGGTGAAACTGGTCATGCATGTATATGGCTATAGGTATTCTAAATTAAACATAAGCAAATCAAACATATAAACTTATACTATGGGAAAACAGTTGGCTGCATACGGGGAATCCTAATAAGGAAAGAATGTCCATACTGAAAGGACGGGAATCCGTACCTTATGTCCAGTGAACGAAGAAGACGAACTGAGGAGAGTCCTACTTCGGTATCACTAATGCTACATAAATACATATGTGTATAAGTATCTGATTACTAAATACGTAACTGGTTTTACGTCACGTCTTAGCTTATTTTATACGTTCATGCCATGTTTTACTGTTTTAAGCCTTAAACTGTGTTTATCTTATATTATGTCTATTCTGATTAAGTATTTCTGGTATTTCATGTATTATTATACTTACTGTGTAATAATAAGTAACTTTCTAAAAATAGCAGGTTTCCTAAAATAGAAAGTTTCCAAAAATAGAAAGTTACCAAAAATAGAAAGTTTCCAAAAATAGAAAGTTTCCAAAAATAGAAACTTTCCAAAAATAGAAAGTTTCCAAAAATAGAAAGTCTCCAAAAATAGAATTACTGCTTAAAATAGATAAGTTTCTAAAAATAGAAAGTTTCCATAAATAGATTAGCTGCCTTAATTAAATAAGTTTCTAAAAATAGAAAGTTTCCATAAATAGATTAGCTGCCTTAATTAAATAAGTTTCTAAAAATAGAAAGTTTTTATAAATAGATCAGCTGTCTTAATTAAATAAGTTTCTAAAAATAGAAAGTTTCCATAAATAGATATAAGCTCGTTAAATAAGCTAAGTATATAAGCTTAAGTGTTTTCTGATTATTATTCTAAGTCATAATGATATAATGTATAGTTTATTAATTATTACATGTAATTTAAATAAACTATAGGTTAAAAGTATTTAATTAAATATATTATGTTTTTAATTAAATAAAGTTAAATACATAGGTTAAAACATGTTATTGATTATTAATAATATAACCTAAGTCATGTTAATTAATTAATTATAACCATGGTTTTTAAATAATTAATTAATTATAAGTCTAAAAAAATAAATACTTAGGTTAATAATTCCATGATCTAATAATTAAATTATAACCTAAGTCATGTTTTATTAAATTAATCATGTCATATAATTATTAATTTAATTTTAACATAAGATCATAAAAAAATAACCATAACATAAACCATGAACCGGATCGTGACTAGAAACCATGAACCGGACCTGAAATCGACACCATACCCCGAACCACTTCGGGGTTCCCTTTTGTTTGCTGCTGCCGTGGCTCCCACACCACCAAACCGGGACCATATGGTCTCGGTGGTGGTCAATAAGCCAAACCGAGAACCCCTTGGGGTTCGGTTTAGGCGTCGGCCAAACAAACACCCCTAAAAACCTCCTTTTTGATTTACCCAATAAATATTTACGTGTTTGATTTATGTTTTTAATTAGGTTTTTAAAAACATCATGTTCTTGTTTAATTTAATTAAATCAAATCAAAAAGAAAAAGGATTAAAAAGGTATAATGAATGCGTGGATCTAACGAGGATGAACACACACGAACACACGTACAAGATTCAAGATCGAAAACAAACGAACACCCCCTTTCTTGTGCTTAGGTGCGGCGGCCAAAGAGAGCAAGAAGGAGAAGGAGGAAAGCTTTTTAGGTTTTTAATGTTTTTACGGTAAAGTGAAAAATGAAAACAAGTTTTACCTTAACCCCCCTTTCATTGTAAAATTTTGATGGGCTTGGCCCATGGTGTTGGTGTAACCGCGGGTAGGGGGCCCCACATGGGGTACCCGTACCGTTTTCCGTGTCTCGTTATTTAAGTGTTCGTTCGTTTTTATTTGTGTTCGTGTTTAATGTGTTCTCGTTAATTATTAACCGTGACTTAATATAGTTATTCGTGCTCGTAATAAATATATATACGTAATTAATATTAGTTCGTGATTTAATTACGTTCATGATTTCATGATCACATGTTCGTGATTAATTATTGTTAAATAATTATTGTGTGTTCGTACGTAATAAATACTTATCGTGTTCTAACACGTACGTAATACGTAAAATCCTAACACGTGAACGTAATCATACTATAAAAGGAAAGTTTTAATCTAGTACGTACGATCTTAAGTGTACTATTCATGGTAAAAGCATGCGCGTTTTACACTAATGATTCTCTTTCCGATTTGGATGCTCCACCAATCTATAATGAATATGATGATTATACTTCTGATTTGGATGCTCCACCAATTTTTGATGAATATGATGATTCTACTTCCGAGTATGAAGAAATGCCGATGATAGGTGTGTAAACACCCATCCTTTTTACCACTTAATTACAATAATAACCGAGCCAAAAAGTGTATTTTATGTCTTTTATGTCGGAATTATGCGTGGTTTGTGTTTTTGTTGTGATTTAGGACGAAAAGGTGAAAAGTGGAGAAAACACAGGCATTCACGGGCTTTTATTGAAGAAAAAGATTAAAGACGAAGTCAAGAAGTCAAGAGTGCAAAAAGAACGGAAGTCCAAGACCAATTCTGAATATTTATCGAAGAAAAAGTCAAAAGACGGAAGTTTACTAAAGCCGAAGAACTCGAGTCTTATTTATGAAGAAAATTAAAGACGAGTTTAAAGAAATCCCGAGCCAAAAGTCATTAAAGTCCAAGTTTAACAAAAGATTAAGAAAGGAAGGACTTAATGGTGCAATTAAGAAGAAACGAAGGAGGGGAGGAAGCTTCCTAATCCTCCCCTATATATAGTCATTAGGATAATCATTTTTACTCATGTTGGCTAGAGTGACACTAGTTCTTCCATCTTTATTTACTTGCACATTTACTTTATTGCACTTTAATTACCTTGTCTTGCACCTTATTTTTCAAGTAAGTTACTTTTATTTTTATTGTACCTTTACTTTTCTTGTTTAAATCTCTCATTCTTCCTTTCTTTCTATGCTTTAATCTTTGTTTACATGCTTATTGTGTTGCTTATTTGATTAAAGGTTATGTTTTTATGCTTTTGATTGTTTTGGATTATAAATTTTTATAGCTTATTTGTGTTTATTTTAAGATTTCTTAAGTTTTTATAAAAGTTATTTTTATATAAAATTTGTTTTCGTAAACTTTGTTGCATTTTGTGTTTTTAAAAAGTCTTTAAATCCTAGCTTATTAGCTTTTTCTTATACGGTTTCATTAGGATTTTAGGTGTGTGCTTATTTGGCTTATAGCTTATTAGTTTAGCTTATTTCGTGTTATTACTACTGTATTCCGATCTGACTGATCGGAAAAGGGTTTCACATTCCGACCAGCACTCCATTGCTTGGTCGGAAAAGGGTTTGTGTTATTACGATTGGGGGTGTCTAGTGGTATTCCGATCTGGTTAAGTGACAGCATTCCGATCAGGAGTCTACTTTTCATTCCGATCAAGAGGTAAGTTAATATTCCGATCAAGGGTGAGTTTGGTTATTCCGATCAGAGGTAGGTGACAGTATTCCGATTGGCAATTTCGATCATCATTCCGATCTGGGTGTTAATTAGTATTCTGATCAGAGGTTGTAATTGGTTATTCCGATAGGTCTTTGTGGTGACAACATTCCGACAAAGGTTTATTCCGATCAACATTCTGATCTGAAAGGTAAGTACATTCCGACGAGGCCATATTCCGATCAGGGGGTAAGTTCACATTCCGATCACGTTCCGATCGGAATGTATTCCGATTAGGATTGTTTTACTATTTTGTCTTGTTTAATTTTTAAGTTGTCATTTTTAAATTTTCGTCAAGTTTTAATTACCCGTCATTTAATTTCTCGTTATTTACTTTTCAAAGTTTTAAATTTTCCACCTTTCTTTTAATTAGACTTAGATTTATTATAACGCCCTTTTATTTTAACGCCATTTTTATTTAACGTCCATTTACATTTACGTCTCGCATTTTTTAATATACTACAACGACAAACTTTTGTTTCACCAAAGAACAATAGAGTCACATAGTTAACCAGATCAATTCGATTAGACATACTTCGAACTTTAATTTTTATACGGGTGTCAAAAGCCTTGTATTAAAATGGCGCCGCTGCCGGCTCTTTTCGTAAAGATTAACGGTTTTCTGTGAGAGACGCGTTGTTTTTTGGGATCCGTTCACTCGTGAACGTTATTTTTTTGTGTCAAAAATTTTCAAAAAAATCCCAAAAACATTTGAAAATCATAAAAAGCAATTCTTTTTTCAAAAGTTTTGCACCAAAAATATTCCTCCTTATCCTCTATTATGTTTAATTCTTTTCTTTACCCCTCTTATTCATAATTCTTCATGGTTTCGTCTTGCGGACGGTGTGGGAGACCATTGTGACAACCGTGGTTTTGAGGTTCGTCACTTGGTCTTACTTTTAGGTTATTTTATGTGTGCTTACTTGAATTGTGTGATTACGTGTTTATTTTGTGTGATTGAGGTTGGTGTGATTATCGTTTATGAGTATAGAGTACTCATAAGTAAATCGAGGAACGGTTAATTCATGTTCATGAGATCACAATTAGTGACTATGAAATGAAATGGTGATATTTTGGTGGTTACGTATACGTATAAGTATTATCGTAATAGTGTATTTTTTTAGGATTTACGGTTTAGCATTTAGAGGTCTCGGGTGAGGTAATTATCCATATGAATATTTTTCGGGATGGTTTTAAGTCATTTAGGACTTAGTTATAAAGTTTATTTCAAAATTTGAGATTTTTTTTAAAAGTGTATATTTTACGTCTTTTACGGTAATCGCGTAAAAACTGACTAGTTTTACGGTTTTGAGGTTTTGGAGGCTTTAGGAGCTGAAATAAATTAAGGTAAATTAAGGTAATATTAATAAGGTATTAATTAACAATAAAAAGAAAAAAAATAAAGAAAAAAACAAAATTAGGGGTGTTTGGGTCGGTTTAGAAGAGAAAAAAAGGAAAAAAAGGAAAAAAAAAAGGAAAGTGGGCTTTGGGTTGGACTAGGATTCACCCATACCCTATATATTATTTTATACACAACCAAAATTCATTATCTATCCCTGGAGACAAATTAAATTCGTGGGTTTCACAAAAGTTAGGGCTCTTCATATTTTTTTTTGGGGGTTTTCATAAATCGAAGGTAAAGTCTTTAATCCCTTTTTAATTTAATTGTTTTAATGATTTCTTAATCATTCTTATGATGGATTAGGGTTAGGGTTTATATAAAATCAGTAAAATAATGATTTTATAATCATAATATGATGATCATATAATCTAGGGCTTGTATTAGATGGGGTCATGGGTAATTAATTAGTTCAATTTGTTTAAACCCGTTTTTAAAAACTGGGCAGATTTTGAGTCAATTGTTTTGATCATATCGGGAGTTCTATAAACTCTTATTTTACGATCCAAGTACCCCTGGAAAGCTATTTGAAGTGGCTTTCCAATGCAAGAAACGAGAACTAAATTGGAGGTCGGGAAGTGAGTCAAAAACAGGTTACAACAGTCGGAGGTCAAAACAGTTTTGAATTCAGCCTGTTTTCTTTTTAAGTTTTGGGTTGTTTGGAGCACTTAGGGTTGCATTGGGATCTTCTCACTAACGTGAGAGATGGTTTATATATTGTAGTTAATATCTGCATTTGGGCTAAGGTGGTGGTTTAGGTTAAGACCCCTTAATGGTAACAAACTTTTAGTACGTTTAAAATCAGGAAATCTGGAATGACGAAAGTAGATATATATATATATAGGGGCCTTAACAGTAGCTTTAAGGTTAGGGCAAGTGGGAGGTGTTAGCCAACATATGTAACGGTGTGAATATTCCTTTTACGGAAACCATGGGTAGGTTTAAGTGGGCGTTTGACCTAAAGGTTTGAGACCTAAAAACTGGGACTGTTTTGGGTAAAATACGAACGGGTTAGTTGTTAAACTTAACTAAGTTAAGGACTTGTTAAGGAAGGGTAATGGGGTAATTAGAGCTTATTAATGAGTTAAATATGTGAGAATGGGTTAGATGTCCATCATAGGTTAATGAGCCATCTTAGTGATTGGTTCGTTTATTGATTTCGTGTTTTTGGTTTGTTAGCTTGTTGCTAGTGCAAGGACGTGTGAAGGAGCTATCAAGTGAGTGTTCATAGTCCCATATTTATTTTTGTTTTTGACTTCCAGATGGGATGGAAGAGACACTGTGTTGAGTTGTTTCTAAATTGTTGTTGTGAATGTTTTATGGTTGTGATGGACTTGTGTGTACACTTATGTGATTAACTGCTATGCGATTTTTGATATGTTATTGTGGTTTGACAAGGTAGTGGCCTTGTGGTTTGACAAGGTAGTGGCCTTGTGGTTTGCCAAGGTAGTGGCCTTGGGATAGGTACATAGTGTGATCATCTATGGTACCATGATGTTGTTTGGCAAGGTAGGAGCCTTGGATTGGTTTGGTATGATTGGTCTTGATTGATAGTTGTTAACACATAATTGTAACACATTGTCCATATGTTCTTTTGTTGATGATTGTTATTCACAGCTTGTAATCTGATTTAGCGTTGGAGTCTAAACGTATGACTCTCACCAACTTTATGTTGACGTGTTTTAGTGTCTCTTTCAGGTGATACTATGGTTAAGCATGAGAATATAAGTGGCTAGAATTGGAGAAGCTTAGGAATGTATATAGAAGGAGAATCCCCATTTCCTTCTTAGTTTTATTTGTTCATTGAATAAGTGATACTGTTGGCACCTATATGTTAGTTTGTTCGTGTTATTTGTTTGTCTTGGGTAAGAGGTAGGACTGTTACCTACTTACCTAGACTCCTGCATTGTTGAGATATTGTTATGACATTTGTGTCACCATTTTATGACATTTCTTATATCATTTAGTTATCTCTATAGACACGCTATTGTTGTGATGATATCCATACGTCGTGTCCCATATTCCGCCATGGTGGGGTGTGACAGAATGGTATCAGAGACAATGGCTATAGAGAATTAGGTTGCCTAGTCGCGTAGCCTAGTCTATAGCTTAAGGGTCCCTGCATATAGGCGTCATAGGAGTATGTGTGCATTTTATTATAATTGATGTGTTTGAATGTTATTTATTGTGATGTTTTGACTGGTATGAATTGAACCATAGTAAATTCATACTTAGCAACATGTTATTTTCTTTTCGAGTTGTGAGTAGTGCGGGTTTAACCATAATCGTCCACGCTAGTCATTGTCGTATTTTACTTATAATGTACATTATAGTACATAATTTGGTACATAGTAGTTTCTATCTTTTGTGGGTTATTTTATGTACCTGAGGGGTATTATTTTCTTTTGATGTTTAAGTCATGTTCCCTAAGAATCATGTGGTGGTTCGAGTTATTAGGAGTAGGTGAATATGAAGGACCTTATGCTATTTCCACTCTTATGGGCGACATGACTTATAACTGTTTATGTTTTCGTTTTGGATTTAGTCTAGGCTGTTTTAGCTAGACTATGGATTTCTGTATTCCAAGAGTTTTATTATGTTATTTTATAGATGGAGTTTTGGACCTTATTGGTTATGTGGTTATGAGCTTATGTGAGTAGATAGATTTATGTGTTATATGTTGTATTGATTCTTATAAGTGTCATCATAGGAGGGAGTGCATTGGGGAAAGGGTAATTGTATAAGTATGGTGGCCAACATAGTTATACAAGTACCACAACTTCAATGGGTTCTCAAGTATGATGGCATGAAAGAGGATTAGTACATGCTTGTATATGGTGAGATGTAGATATTGGGTATACGTATAATATATGGGTTTATGTAACGGCTGCCTATGATATGGCTATTTTTATTAGTGTGTTATATGTTTTGGGTTATAGTTGTGTTGTGTGATTTTGGGGTCACACGATATGGTTTGGTTTTGGAGGTGGGTTTTATGCTTTGTTGTGGCACGGTGAGATGGTGATTACTCGTGTGGAAAAACGAGTGTATGACGTAATTGGTTGATCCGACATGTATGGTAACGAGTATGTTTTGGGTGATTTAATAGCTATATATATGCGGATGTATATATACTACTATGTGTTAAGTTATGGTATATGGTCGTTCACTAGTTATTATAACTTGAACGTACCTTGTGTTTGTTCGTGTTTTATGGTGCTGGAGTTGATGGAGTTTCAACAACGTTTCGATTTTTTTTTAACTGTGTCTTGTAGCGTATTCTTTGAGTTCATATTTCACGTGTACGTTTTAAAATGTTGTTCTGGGTTTTAAGTCCGTTGAAATAAATAGAGATTTCTTTTGGGATAATGAAATCTTTTGGGTTGATTCTTACATTTCTTTTGGTTGGTATATGGAAAAAGGGGGGACTTGGAAATCTACTATAGAGTTAGATAGTTGGTTGTATTCGGTAAAATAAGGGTAAGGTGTTGGGGTCATGTTTGAAACAAGATGTAACATAAGTGTTTTTTTATCAACACTTATTTATTTCAAATTCTAAAAGACTTTCTTTAAAATAAAGCGAAGTAAAATTTCTTTCTACTTACATAGTTTATATAATTGGATTTAACCGATTCATGTCATTTATAGTTATTGATACAAGGTTAAAAGGAGTTTATGAATATTTCACATACAATTATATCTTTCATTGAAAAGGATTGCATTGATCACTAAGTCTATTCTTTAGTTTTTTAAAACAACTAGCATAAAAATTTTTTGGTCATAACTTGTTCGTTTTTAAAGCTTTTTGGGTGATTCAAAAGCCAAAACTTATGTACTCGGAACTTACTTTTCAAATATTCAGAATGAATAGTCATGGGAGGTCAGTGGACTGGCCGGAATTGTTGTACAAGTGTCGGGTTCAAGGTTGAGTTTCAATAGTAGTTTTATTTTTTTTATGATTTGGGATGCACGGGATACCTAGTCTTTGAGTTGAGTTTTGAGATCGTCTAGAAGGTTGTTTGTAGATGGTTTGAGTCACATAGATGTGGGGAGGTAAGGAAAAAAATATAAAAAAAAAATTTTAAAAAAATATATATATATTCTTTTGGAAAGTCGATCTTTGCACGGTTTAAATAATATGTGGCGGGGCGTAATATGTTTTGGTTGCCATTGGGTGTTTCTTGGATTATTTTTTTCGTTGTCATGGGTCATTTGGAATTGATACATGTTTTGGGTTTGAGTTTTCTTTGGAGTCTCGTGGTTTTTGATTTGTTTTAATTGGTGCACGTGAAATATCGTTAGTTATCCGTGGGTTTAATTCGTCGATCGTATCTGGTGTATTCAGGATGTAGTTTTGGTTTTGTATGGTTTAGGAGCGTTGAGGTAGAACCATAAATAGAGCAAGTAGGAGAAGTGAGAGGAGTTGTAGTTAGTGTCTTCCAAGGCAAATCGTTGATGGAGTGAATTAAGAACAAGAGCTGTTAGAAATTGCAAGGAATTTATTCGTATTGCCGCTAAGAGAGGGTGTGAGGAGGACATAGTTGAAATTGCTAAGGATGTTGTATGAACGCTTTGGGTTTACGGTTATGCATTTGGCTTCGCCAAAGCACTAGCGATTTTCATGGAGTCAATGAACCGAGTGTGCATGAACGTCTATAAACGAGTGGTCATCGGGAGCATCGACGACATCTTGATCTACTCAAATCATAGAAGGAGGATGAGGCGAATTATGTTTTGGTTTTGGAGTTGTTAGTAATGGGAATGAAACGTGAGATTTCTAAGTGTGAGTTTTAGGATTTAGTTGGCCAGGACTAGTAGTCAGAGATGATGGCATATCGTGGAACCAGCAAGGGGCGAAGTGAAGAAGGACGAGGAAGCATTTTGGAGGCTGAAGAGGTGGATTGGATGATGAGCAGATATTGGCATTATCGGAAGGACTGGATGAATTCGCGAAGCATGACGATACGTGGAGCAGGGATTTGGACGCGTACGAGGACGACAAAGAAAGGCGATCGCTTATACGTTGTAGGAACTGAAGATTTGGAAGAACTTGATAGACTTAGTTAGTGGAGCTGGACTGTTATATCTGCCTAGAAGCTAGAGGCATTTGGTGTACGAGACGTGTAGAATGATCTATACGGATCATGAACGTATCCAACACATATTCAATCATCTTGATTGAACATTTGGCAAAGGTGATGGGTGGAGTTAATTGATGAAAGAAAATTGCAAGGCCAAGTACCATCTGGGAAAGGCAAGCATGGTCGATGAGACATGGAATAAGAAGGATGAGGTGAAGCTGAGACGAACTTGAACTATAGGGATGATGTATTAGAGTGGTTTGGATGAAGGATGTGGGTTGCACGAGTGGAGTTGTCTAAAGCAGTGAACGCGTCAACATTTACGTTGCGTGGCTTGGACAATCGTAAGGAGGAAACGGACGTAGACTATACTTCCTACATGGATAGGAGTAGTTTAGAAAGGGTGATGTAAGGACGAAGTTGGTGGAAGGGATACATAATGCGGTGGGGGATTAAGTACGATGAGAGTTGGGTGATAGTCGATAGACTGACTAATTCATCACCTATTTCAAGAGGAATAAGAAGTCCCGTAGTTGGGAAGTTGGAAGAATTAATGGATATGTGAAAGACCGTCATAGGTCACTTTGTAAGGAAATTGGAATTTAAAGTAGTTTGGGATACGGACTGAAGGGAGTTGACGAATGTAATTGGACATGGGTGATTGATTTAGAGGTAGTTCGGAAACTCGTTAGCGATGGCTGAGTTTTCATATAATGATAGTTATCGTACTAGAAGTCGATAAATGCCATTTGAGGCACGATATGAAAGGATAAGGTGAGTTGTCCTCATTGTGGACTAGAATTGGTAAAAGAGGCTACTAATGTGGTAATGGTGTTTGTGGACAGAATGAGAGCAACAAGGGATGCTATGTAGAAAAGGAGGAAACCACTAGATTTAGTGACAAAGTTATGTATGGAGTTTCACCCATAGTAACGGGTGGTATGATTTGGAAAGATGTAAGTGTTGATGTAGAGTTTTGTAGGTCCATTTATGATCTTTGGGAAGATCAGACCATTAGTTTATGAGCATAGAATTACCTGGGGGAAATGAGTTGTATACATGATACATTTCATGTATTAGGGTTGGTAAATGTTGTTTGAGGATGCATATTTGCATGTCCGGTTATTCGGGTTTTGTGCTAATAAGAGTCTTTGTTTTATCGAAGAGTCATTTGCGAGATTTATTGACTGTGAGGTCAAGAGTTTGGCAATGGGTTTAATTATTTTTGGTTTGTACATGTGGTATCTTGAAACTTGAACTGAGGTTCACATGGAAATGAGAGGAGTTCATTTAGAACAAGTATCCTCGTGTGATTTGTTGTCTGTGTGTTGATCCTAAGGAGTAAATCTCGGGACCAGATTTCTATTAGGAGGGAGTGATGTGACAACCGTGGTTTTGAGGTTCGTCACTTGGTCTTACTTTTAGGTTATTTTATGTGTGCTTACTTGAATTGTGTGATTACGTGTTTATTTTGTGTGATTGAGGTTGGTGTGATTATCGTTTATGAGTATAGAGTACTCATAAGTAAATCGAGGAACGGTTAATTCATGTTCATGAGATCACAATTAGTGACTATGAAATGAAATGGTGATATTTTGGTGGTTACGTATACGTATAAGTATTATCGTAATAGTGTATTTTTTTAGGATTTACGGTTTAGCATTTAGAGGTCTCGGGTGAGGTAATTATCCATATGAATATTTTTCGGGATGGTTTTAAGTCATTTAGGACTTAGTTATAAAGTTTATTTCAAAATTTGAGATTTTTTTTAAAAGTGTATATTTTACGTCTTTTACGGTAATCGCGTAAAAACTGACTAGTTTTACAGTTTTGAGGTTTTGGAGGCTTTAGGAGCTGAAATAAATTAAGGTAAATTAAGGTAATATTAATAAGGTATTAATTAACAATAAAAAGAAAAAAAAATAAAGAAAAAAACGAAATTAGGGGTGTTTGGGTCGGTTTAGAAGAGAAAAAAAAGGAAAAAAAGGAAAAAAAAAAAAGGAAAGTGGGCTTTGGGTTGGAATAGGATTCACCCATACCCTATATATTGTTTTATACACAACCAAAATTCATTATCTATCCCTGGAGACAAATTAAATTCGTGGGTTTCACAAAAGTTAGGGTTCTTCATATTTTTTTTTGGGGGTTTTCATAAATCGAAGGTAAAGTCTTTAATCCCTTTTTAATTTAATTGTTTTAATGATTTCTTAATCATTCTTATGATGGATTAGGGTTAGGGTTTATATAAAATCAGTAAATTAATGATTTTATAATCATAATATGATGATCATATAATCTAGGGCTTGTATTAGATGGGGTTATGGGTAATTAATTAGTTCAATTTGTTTAAACCCGTTTTTAAAAACTGGGCAGATTTTGAGTCAATTGTTTTGATCATATCGGGAGTTCTATAAACTCTTATTTTACGATCCAAGTACCCCTGGAAAGCTATTTGAAGTGGCTTTCCAATGCATGAAACGAGAACTAAATTGGAGGTCGGGAAGTGGGTCAAAAACAGGTTACAACAGTCGGAGGTCAAAACAGTTTTGAATTCAGCCTGTTTTCTTTTTAAGTTTTGGGTTGTTTGGGGCACTTAGGGTTGCATTGGGATCTTCTCACGAACGTGAGAGATGGTTTATATATTGTAGTTAATATCTGAATTTGGGCTAAGGTGGTGGTTTAGGGTAAGACCCCTTAATGGTAACAAACTTTTAGTACGTTTAAAATCAGGAAATCTGGAATGACGAAAGTAGATATATATATATCGGGGCCTTAACAGTAGCTTTAAGGTTAGGACAAGTGGGAGGTGTTAGCAAACATATGTAAGGGTGTGAATATTCCTTTTACAGAAACCATGGGTAGGTTTAAGTGGGCGTTTGACCTAAAGGTTTGAGACCTAAAAACTGGGACTGTTTTGGGTAAAATACGAACGGGTTAGTTGTTAAACTTAACTAAGTTAAGGACTTGTTAAGGAAGGGTAATGGGGTAATTAGAGCTTATTAATGAGTTAAATATGTGAGAATGGGTTAGATGTCCATCATAGGTTAATGAGCCATCTTAGTGATTGGTTCGTTTATTGATTTCGTGTTTTTGGTTTGTTAGTTTGTTGCTAGTGCAAGGACGTGTGAAGGAGCTATCAGGTGAGTGTTCATAGTCCCATATTTATTTTTGTTTTTGACTTCCAGATGGGATGGAAGAGACACTGTGTTGAGTTGTTTCTAAATTGTTGCTGTGAATGTTTTATGGTTGTGATGGACTTGTGTGTACACTTATGTGATTAACTGCTATGCGATTTTTGATATGTTATTGTGGTTTGACAAGGTAGTGGCCTTCTGGTTTGACAAGGTAGTGGCCTTGTGGTTTGACAAGGTAGTGGCCTTGTGGTTTGCCAAGGTAGTGGCCTTGGGATAGGTACATAGTGTGATCATCTATGGTACCATGATGTTGTTTGGCAAGGTAGGAGCCTTGGATTGGTTTGGTATGATTGGTCTTGATTGATAGTTGTTAATACATAATTGTAACACATTGTCCATATGTTCTTTTGTTGATGATTGTTATTCACAGCTTGTAATCTGATTTAGCGTTGGAGTCTAAACCTATGACTCTCACCAACTTTATGTTGACGTGTTTTAGTGTCTCTTTCAGGTGATACTATGGTTAAGCATGAGAATATAAGTGGCTAGGATTGGAGAAGCTTAGGAATGCATATAGAAGGAGAATCCCTGTTTCCTTCTTAGTTTTATTTGTTCATTGAATAAGTGATACTGTTGGCACCTATATGTTTGTTTGTTCGTGTTATTTGTTTGTCTTGGGTAAGAGGTAGGACTGTTACCTACTTACCTAGACTCCTGCATTGTTGAGATATTGTCATGACATTTGTGTCACCATTTTATGACATTTCTTATATCATTTAGTTATCTCTATAGACACGCTATTGTTGTGATGATATCCATACGTCGTGCCCCATATTCCGCCATGGTGGGGTGTGACAACCATGGCATGGTTTTCAAACGTGTCAATGGTGTACTTGTGAGCGGTGTGGTTTTGATATCGACGATACACAATTTGGATTTTGTCCATTTTGCAATTCAAAAAATTCATACTTCAACTCTTACAATACTTTCCCACCCTCTCCCGTCTATGACAATCCCTATCCTCAAGATGCACCGGGTTTTTCTCCATACCCGTGGTGTAATATTTGTGGGGACCCTCATGATGCTTCTTCTTGTGATCCGTCGAAGGTCTTTGAGAAACCATCGTGCTATCATCCCAGTGCATATAACTTTGAGCCCCCACGTCACACCGTCAATCATCGACCCTTGTGTGCACTTCCTCCTGAGCAAATGGCCCAACTTTTTGACACCTTTCAAAAAGTTCAAGAAGCTTGCAACAAGATGATGGAGAAATGTCAAGCAGTTCAGCAACAAGAGCAGGTATCTAACCTTAATGCTTATACTCCTCCTCTGGTGCTTCCATATTATTATGACAGTGATGACGATGAGAGTCCTATTTCATGGAACGTTGAGAATGTTATTCCTTCTCCCGACTTGCCGGCCCTGGAGCCTACGGATTCACCCATCCTAGGGGATGAGGATCTTAGCACAATTCCTTCAAAGGAATCCGACGAATTCCATAAGTCTAGTGCTGATAACCTTGTCCCATTTCCAAGTGAATCTGAGTTGACATCCGACAGTGACGATGAGTATGATGCACTTTCTTCTGATGATGTTCCTTCCACCAACAATTTGGAAGAGGATTCTTTGGCTTTCTCTAATCCTCTTTTTGATCAAGATGATGAATTTACTTCTAGTGATGACGAGTCACTATCCAATAACGACGTTTCGAAGGAAATTTTCAAGATTTATTCGAACCCTTTATTTGAGTTTGATGACGATTACATATCTAGTGAGGTGAATCCTTTCTTTGACGAAGGGATTGAGGACATTGATAGCTCTGATTCTCCTTCTATTGATGAGCATACTTTGTTAGCCATGCCCCCTTCTATCGCAGAGGTGGAGAAATTTGACTCTACTGAAAAGGTGACGCAGGTGGAAGGTAATTGTTCTCATACTTCTCATATTATATTACCACCTCCTCCTACCGCGTGCACACCCCAGCGGGTGATGTGTCGCTTTTACTCTCCTCGTTTCGTACCGGGAAATGAGGATGAGTGCTTTGACCCGGGAGGTGACACTAACCATTCTATGTTTGATAACCTTACGGCTTTGCCAATTGGTCCGCATCCATTGTCTTTGGAGGATGACAATATGATTCCTATACCCACCCCACCTCCCGTGGATCATGATTTCACATACTTCTCGTATGTTGAAAGGACCTTCCTACCATTCAAGACTTATCCTCTGGCCTCTCCTTTATTATATTCTTCCGGGAACGAGGACAGGGTCTTTGATCCCGGTATTACATTTGAGGCTTCCCCATGGACCATTTAATTCGGGGACGAGTCAGGCTCGTGACTCGGTTAACAAAAACAAGCGCTTTTTGGGAGGCAACCCAATTATCTATCTATCTTTTTCTTTGTTTTTACATTAAGTGTAGGGGGGAGACCCGTCGGTTTGCTATTTCCTCTCCTCTCTTAATCAGGGATTCGAGCTTTAAATGATCCACTCTTGATGATTCTTGACGACCCGTGATTCCGTGTTCACTTCTTACCGGTTCTATCCTAAACTATTTTCGATTCACTATTTTATATTTTCTCAATATTTAAATAGGAATCTCTTTAGTTGTCTTTTACTTAGCAAGATTTAAACAGTGCACAATGTCCTAAGTGTAGGGGAGTTTACTCCCACATGCTTAAACATTGAGGACAATGTTTATGTTAAGTGTAGGGGGGACTTCTATCGAAGTTAAGTGGTCTTTTCCTTGTATTTGTCCTCATTTTAACCGAAAAATCAATTTTTCGACATTTTTCAAAATTTTTGATCTATTTTGGCCCATTAGTTTTTACCGTTGTATAGTTATTTTCTTTCTTTGCTAGAATAAACTTTAATAAAGTGGTTTTAATTTTCATACGTTGTGAATCTTTTGACTCAAACCGAGTTTACTTATCTAAGTTACTCTAGCTAATATCCTTAACGTGTTTAAGTCAAGTTTTGATAGGCTTTTATATACGGAGCTATAAAACGCGAAAGTCTTAACTCTCACGGGTTAAGAACAAGAACTTTTCGCAAGTTCCTATAATTGATCCTAGAGAGTCGTTTATCAAGGGAACTTTAAAATGCGATTTCTAAACTTGAAAAAGTCTAAGAATTTGCAAGATCCTATAGGCAACTCGAAAACCGAAAACTTTGATTTAATAAGCTAAGCATCCACGAGTCTCACTCCTTGAGATATTAAACTGTGGAGAACGAGAGATGATAGAGCCAATTGTAAGTTTGGTATTCTTTCGTGAATTTATGTGAGTTAATTATAAGCATATTCTCCCATCGCTTGCTAATAAATTTATTTGCAATAAATAAGGTTGTACGATTTGAAAAGTTACTTAGCTTCTAGCCCAAGATCGTTTAAAAGTTGCTCGGTATGGATTAGAGTTCATAGCCAAGGCATAACTTATTGAAGCGGGATGCGAAGATTGGCGAGTCCAAAAAGGTCCTAACAAGACATGAGGGCTATATTTTGTTGCTAAAGATCCAAAGTGATGTGAAGAATCATTTATCAAAAAATCAATATGAAGGATCGAGACACACGACGAATAGTAAAAACTCCCCAAAAGTCATGGAGAAGTGTATCCGAAAAGACCCTAGCAAGGTATGAGGATAAATAGATCCAAGTCATAAAAGGAGGCGGATCGTTGTATATCAAAGTCCAAAATAATGGTTGGAGAAAAATGAAGAAGTCGTGGTCCAAGTAAGAATCTCTCAAAATTTCAAGAGAAGAAATTCCTATTATGAAGAGAAGACCATTATTTCATGAACGTCTCTCAAGGTTTGAAGTATGAAGTCGCTGCCAAATATCGGTCCGAGAAAGGTCTCAAATCGCGAAGCGAGTTATGCCAAGATATGAACTTTATGAGGTCCCGAGAAGCAGTTTTAAAAGATTTTGTCCTTTAGCTAACTATTGATTAAATTGTTCACTTTATTTTCGGACTAAATAACTATCGAAATAAGTAAAAAATGCATCCTCGTGATCATTCAAAACAATAATAAAATATAAGAGATACACCTAGGAATAAGGGAGTCTAAGTAAATAATTGGCCCACATGAGTTCGTGTTAGTTTGCTAACTTATAATAACAATGATCTCATTTTTAAGCTTGGTTTGGAGAAAGTGAAAACTTGAGGATGATGATCATTCACAACATTCCAAAAACCCGAAGGTATGTTTTTAATTTCTTTATTTTATTCCTTTGAATGTTTATAGTTTTCTATCTCTTTAATAAAGGCCAACGTGGATTGATTATGATGAAAAATGTAAACATACTTTGTAACTAATGCATTGCATGAGGATATTGCAATTGTCAAGTGTAGGGGATTTGATAGGTGTGTAAACACCCATCCTTTTTACCACTTAATTACAATAATAACCGAGCCAAAACGTGTATTTTATGTCTTTTATGTCGGAATTATGCGTGATTTGTGTTTTTGTTGTGATTTAGGACGAAAAGGTGAAAAGTGGAGAAAACACGGGCATTCACGGGCTTTTATTGAAGAAAAAGATTAAAGACGAAGTCAAGAAGTCAAGAGTGCAAAAAGAACGGAAGTCCAAGACCAATTCTGAAGATTTATCGAAGAAAAAGTCAAAAGACGGAAGTTTACTAAAGACGAAGAACTCGAGTCTTATTTTATGAAGAAAATTAAAGACGAGTTTAAAGAAATCCCGAGCCAAAAGTCATTAAAGTCCAAGTTTAACAAAAGATTAAGAAAGGAAGGACTTAATGGTGCAATTAAGAAGAAATGAAGGAGGGGAGGAAGCTTCCTAATCCTCCCCTATATATAGTCATTAGGATAACCATTTTTACTCTTGTTGGCTAGAGTGACACTAGTTCTTCCATCTTTATTTACTTGCACATTTACTTTATTGCACTTTAATTACCTTGTCTTGCACCTTATTTTTCAAGTAAGTTACTTTTATTTTTATTTCACCTTTACTTTTCTCGTTTAAATCTCTCATTCTTCCTTTCTTTCTATGCTTTAATCTTTGTTTACATGCTTATTGTGTTGCTTATTTGATTAAAGGTTATGTTTTTATTCTTTTGATTGTTTTGGATTATTGATTTTTATAGCTTATTTGTGTTTATTTTAAGATTTCTTAAGTTTTGATAAAAGTTATTTTTATATAAAATTTGTTTTCGTAAACTTTGCTGCATTTTGTGTTTTTAAAAAGTCTTTAAATCCTAGCTTATTAGCTTTTTCTTATACGGTTTTCATTAGGATTTTAGGTGTGTGCTTATTTGGCTTATAGCTTATTAGTTTAGCTTATTTTGTGTTCTTTTTACTATATTCCGACCATAGTGATCGGAAAAGGGTTTAATATTCCGACCATAGCTTCATTTGCTTGGTCGGAAAAGGGTTTATGATACTCCGATTGGATGGTTTTACATATTCTGATCTAGGTAAGTTTGGTTATTCCGATCTGAAAAGGTGACAGCATTCCGATTGGGTATTCCAATCTACATTCCGATCAGGGTGTGGTTTGTAGCATTCCGACCAAGGGGATTTCCTCCACATTCCGATCATACCAAGTGTTGCATTCCGATTAGTGGATTCCGATACATATTCCGATCAGAGGTTTTGTTTGGTTATTCCGATCTGAAAAGGTGACATATTCCGATCTGGTGTTTCCGATCATCATTCCGATAAGGAGGTAAGTGCATTCCGATCGGAATGCATTCCGATGGTAGGGTTATTTTCTATTTTGTCTTATTTTATTTTTAAGTTCTCATTTTAATACTTTGTCAAATTTTAATTCTTGTCACGCTTTAATTTAAAGTCATTTAATTATTTTACTTTGCAAAGCTTTAAATATTGCACCCTTTACTTTTAATTAGACTTAGATTTATTTTATCGCCGTTTTAATTTTACGTCATTTACATTTACGTCTTCGCACTTTTTAATACACTACAACGACACACTTTTGTTTCACCAAAGAACAGCTGAGTCACATAGTTAAACCAGATCAATTCGATTAGACATACTTGAACGAACTTATTTTTATACGGGGTGTCAAAAAGCCTTGTATTAGCCGACTTATGATGACTTTGATGATGTTGACACTCTTTCGAGTGATTCTTCAAGTGTTGTGTCTTCTAATTATGATTTTGCTCCTATTTTTGATGAGGGCCCTCCACCAACAACGCTTGATACTACTTTAGAGGATTACTCTTTTGAGGAAGGTTTCGCCACCTTTTTCAATACATACTTTCCTACAGAGCATGATTCTCCTACTTTGGATTTTGATTATGGCCTCTACCCTCCTTCGGATGTTAAGAAACCCCTTTCAAAGGAGAAGAAACCGGACGACACCAACATTCGCAGTACTTATGTTTTGACACCTCTCTTTCCAGCTTCTTCGGATGAGATTGTACGTTATATGGGCGAATCTTCTTCAAGGTCTAATGAGTGTCATTCTTCTTTTCCCCTAAAGGAAAAGGTGTTCGATCCAGGTATCACAGTTTTTTAGCCATCTCAGTATGCATCTGATGAAATAAAAGGAAAGACTTTTGGAAAATACGGCGCTATGCTTTCACCATGCCACAACTTCTACCACCGTGCTCAACTTTTGCTTAAGGGAACCTCACCTACTCTACTTTGGCTTGTGCTCTTCACCTTAGGCTTGTGCTACTTGTTGAATGAGAACTATGTATTTGATCCTGGTGGATTTTCTTCAAAGTTTTTCTATGAGCTTTTCACCATAGTACTCGAGGTCGAGTCAGGCTCGTGACTCAGTTAACAAAAACAAGCGCTTCTCGGGAGGCAACCCGATGATCTATCGTTCTTTATCCGTTTTTTATAATAAGTGTAGGGCACCATAGTAGGTGTTTTTTGTTTTGTTTCTTTTTATGTGCAGGGATTAGAGCTTTCAAAGATCTACTTTTGATGACTTTTGATGAACCGTGATTCTGTGTACCCGTCTTCCCAGTTCTATCCTAAACTCTTTTGATTCAATATTTTATATTCATATATGTTGAAATGGGAATCACTTTAGTTGTCTCTTCCTTAGCAAGATTTAAACAACGTGCACAATGTTTATATTAAGTGTAGGGGAGTTTACTTTCACATGCTTAGACATTGAGGACAATGTTTATATTAAGTGTAGGGGAGACTTCTATCGAAGTTAAGTGGGCTTTTCCATGAATTGGCCTCATTTTAACCGGAAAATTGATTTTTCGACAATTTTCAAAATTTTTGATCTATTTTGGCCTAGTAGTATTTTTCCTTTGTTATCGTTATTTTCTTTCATCGTATGTATTTATTTCATTTCTAGAATAAAGTCAAATAAAGTTTTTTTAACGAGTTTAGATGTCTTTGATATATTAGGCCTGTCGTAAATATTTTGACTCAGCCCGAGTTTACTTATTTAAGTTTACTCTAGATAGGATCCTTAACCATATGGACATTAATTGGTTTATTAGGCTAAGCATCCACGAGTCTCATTCCTTGAGATTCTATATTGTGGAGAACGAGAAATGATAGAGTCAATTATAAGTTTTGTGTTCTTTCATTAATTTACGTGAGTTAATTATTAGCTTTTTCTCCCATCACTTGTTAATAAATAAATGCAATAAGTAAGGTCGTACGATTTGAAAAGTTACTTAGCTTCTAGCCCAAGATAGTTTAAAAGTTGCTCCGGATTAATTAGAGTTCATAGCCAAGAAATAACTTATTGAAGTGGGATGCGAAGATTGGCGAGTCCAAAAAAGGCCCTAACAAGGCATGAGGACTACATTTTATTGCTAAAGATCCAAGATGATGTGAAGAATCATTATTCAAAAATCAATATGAAGGATCGAGACACACGATGAGAAACAATTACTCCCATAAAGATCATGAAGAAGTCTATCCGAAAAGACCCTAACAAGGTATGAGGATAAATAGATCCAAGTCCAAAAAGGAGGCGGATCGTTGTATATCAAAATCCCAAATAAAGATTGAAGAAAAATGAAGAAGTCGAGGTCTAAGTTTGAAGAATCTCTCAAAAACTTCAAGTGAAGAAATTCATATTATGAAGAGAAGACCATTATTTCAAGAACGTCTCTCAAGATTCGAAGTATGAAGTCAATGCCAAATATCGATCCGAGAAAGGTCTCAAATCATGAAACGAGTTATGCCAAGATATGAACCTAATGAGGTTTCGAGAAGCAGTTTTAAAATATTTTGTCCTTTAGCTAACTATTGATTAAATCGTCCTACTTTATTTTCGGCCTAAATAAATTATCGAAATAACTCAAAAATGCATCCTCGTGATCATTCAAGACAAAAATAAAATATAAGAGATACACCTAGGAATAAGGGGGTCTAAGTGAATAATTGAGCCACATGAGTAAGTGTTAGATTTACTAACTTATAATAACAATGATCTCGTTTTTAAGCTTGGTATGGGGAACGTGAAACTTGAGGGTGATTAATATTCATGACAGCAAAGCCCTAATGTAAGTCTTAGATTTCTTTACAAGTTTCTTCCTTCAAACATTTTGTAATTTTCTATGTTTTTAGTTTCCTTATTGTCTAGTATTTAATAAAGGCCAAGGTGGGTAATATTGATGGAGAATGTAAATCTTGCTTTGAAATTAATGCATTGCATGAGGACATTGCAATGGTCAAGTGTAGGGGATTTAATAAGTGTGAAAACACTTATCCTTTTACCACTTAAAACAATTAGACACAAAACCAAAACGTGTATTTAATGTCGTAAAGTCGGAATTATGCGTGGTTTGTGTTTTTGTTGTGTTTTAGGACCAAAATATGAAAAAGGAAGAAAACACGGGCTTTCACGGGCTTTTATCGAAGAAAAAGACAAAAGATGAAGTCAAAAGATCAAGAGTGCAAAAAGAATGGAAGTCAAAGGCCTATTCTGAATATTTATCGGAGAAAAAGACCAAAGACGGAAGTTTAAAGAAGTCGAAGAACCAAGTCTAATAAAAGAAGAGAATTACAAGACGAGTTCATTTTATCTATCGACAAATCCCGAGACAAAGTTGAGAAAGAAATTAATAAAAAAGACGAGAAGACAAAGAGAAAGAAGGAAGCAACAACACCATACACTCCTTCCACTATAAATAGACCATTTTCCCTCATTTTGTAGTAGTTAATTAGTTTAATTTTCAAGTTTTAGTAGTAGGTGTAATTGGTTTCTCTCTCTAGATTTCTTTCATGTTCTTAAGCTTTTCAGCTTAATCTTTAAGTTTGTGAATCTTAATCTTCATCTTTAATTCAAGCTTTTTACATTAATCTCATTCTTCCTTTCTTGTTTTAAATCTTTTGTTTGATTTGGTTAATCGTGTAGTTTGTTTGATCTTATTGCTTATTTGATTGAAATGCTTATTTCTTTGTTCTTATTGTTTTGATGTGGTTGATGTTATAGCTTATTGTGCTTATTGATTATTTTTGTGTTTAGCTTATTTTCATTTAAGTTGATTTTGTAGATTAACGTTTTTAAAATTGATTTTATTATTTTTGCTTATTTGGTGTTTTTAGACCTTTTGATTTGTGTCTTATTTAGCTTTTTCTAAAATTTGTTTAGCTTAATTTTTGGTCATTTGCTTATTTGGTTTTAGCTTATTTTTAGATTTAATCCGGGTTCATAAACCCTTATTCCGAACTAGTTTCATTTGGTAAATTCCGAATTAGTATAAGTCATTTTTTCCGAATTACATATCATAGCTTTATTCCGTATTAGATGGTTAATAAATTTTCCCGAATTAGTTATAAGTGTTTATTCCGAATTAGTGTTAAAATTCTTCATTCCGAATTAGATGCAAAACAAAATATTCCGAACTAGGTAACACAAACCAACATTCTGAATTACATTCATTTCAGTTTATTCCGAATAGTATACTATTTCCCTTTCCGAATTAGATTTTGTGTTTTATCCCGAATTGTAAACTTTACTCACATTCCGAATTACTTAACTTTTTTGTATTCTGAATTAGAATAATTTTGTTTTTCCGAATTATTGTCATATGTTTATTCCGAATTTGATAATGAGATGGTTTCCCGAATTAATTTTAAACCTGAATTCCGAATTGTTAAAAAAAATTCACCATTTTCGTCAAGTTTAATTTTAAAGTGTTTTGTTTTATTTAATTTTATTTTCAAATTTACTTTTAACTAAGTTTTAAATTTGTTTTATTTCCTTTATTTTTACTTTATATTTTTAAAGTTTTTATTTTTAAGTAGAAATAAATAATCAGTTTTCTTTTTATCCACCAAGAACAACTGAGTCACACGCTAAACCAGATCAATTCGATAAGACATAATCAAGAACAAAATTTTTAGTTATTAGAAGATAGCTCGATCCTTGACATTGTAAGGTCAGGTGAAGAGAATTTACCAAACCATGACATTGGACGTATCCTTCTACATGAGTTTCATGCATGTATTGATTCATCAGTACTTGTTGAGTCTTCAGTTACTAAAGATGACTCAGATGATGATATAGAGACTTTAGTAAGAACGCTACTTCCTCCTCTAGAGAAACTAGCTGGTGTTGAACCCTCTACTGGTTCAAAATCAATCCAGTCTATTATTAAGTCATACACAACAGACAAAAGTAGTCTCCCAAACATGTCAAAGTTGACACATCTAAGAACTCTTTAGCTCCTGTTAAGAGTTCACATATGGGAACTACTTCTCTAGTCTCATCAAATAAGGTGAAGAATTCTAGATCTGAGGAAGATGAGAGAATGTCTCTTGTTATGAAAGAGATAAATGATCTCAAATTACAACTCAGGCGACAAAAAACACCAACTCGATTCAGAGATTATTAGAAATTATTGTTAAGTATCAAGTACCTTCAGTGTAAACTTAAGTACTGTGAGTATTATCAAGTACCGTTAGTGTTAACGCGGTACATAGTAAGTACTGCTACTTATAAAGTAAGTACTACTATATTGATTCGGACGAATATATCTTTGTATAAGATATGTCATAGTTATAGTTAGAGTATATTTTATGTGATATACTTAATAGTTAGAATATTGATAATATATCATCTGTGATATACTTATCTTTATAGAATATTCTAAGGTTTCTAGGATTCCTTACTCTATAAAAGGAAAATAGGTACGATGACATTCATGTACCTCATTTAAGTTGATTAATAAGAGAATCGAATAGTTAAAAGTAATTATGTTCTTTTGTTCTTTATAAGTTAGATTCCGCATAACTTATTTAGCTTGAGTAAGAGTTCTCAAAGTGTCTTAGTTTGATTACAAGTGGTATCAGAGCTTGTTGAGAAACTCTGAAAAAGAAAAACACAACCCTAAAAATCCCCACTCACACTAAAACTCAATGTCTCAACCTGGTGATGACCTTCACTTGCAAGACATTCCAGATCCTGATCCAATACAACAGGGACAACCTCAAGTTGTATATCCTGCACCACCATAAGGTGTTCATGCCATAGATGTTGTAGTTACTTCTACAACTACAACACCTTCCCATACTCTCTCTACTGTCAAACTCCCAGTTCTCAAGGGTGATAACTATGAGACATGGGCTATGCAGATGGAACATTACTTGAATCACACGGATCATACTTTGTGACAAGTTATCAAGAATGGGAATAAACCTAAGAAGTTACACTGGTTGCCTGATGGTACATGCTATGCTTTACCTGATGTGACTTTTGAGGAGGTATAAGCAGAGATCAGAGAAAGAAAGACCAGAACTGCTTTGGATATGGTACTTTCAGAGGACATCTTACCTAGCTTTCATCATTACAAGGATGCAAAGGCTATGTGGGATGCCATCAAACTTAGATTTGGAGGTAATGAAAAATCTAAGAAGATGAAGAAGATTGTTCTGAAACAAGAATTTGATAACTTCTCAATCTCCAGTATAGAAGGAATCCATGGTAGCTATGGAAGGTTCAGTAAGCTGCTCATTCAGTTAGCAGCTTATGGACAAATAATTCCTAATGAAGAATCTAATCTAAAATTCTTAAGGAGTGTTCCACAATAATGGGAAGAAATGGCTATGCACTTCATCACAAGGGATGATCTAGATACAATTCCTTTTGATCATCTCTACAACAATCTTAGAGCTTATGAGATGGTTTTTAAAGGCGTTGAGGTGACCAAAGAAGCAGCAACAACAAAGTCTAACTTGGCTTTTGTGTTAGAAGGTAATGGCGGTACTTACTTTCAAAATACAGCTAGTGGACAAGTAGCAGTACTTACTTCGGAAATACCGCTGGAGGACTTACAAGCAGTACTTACTCACAAAGTACTGAAGGCAGTCCTATTGTCTCTCAAAATCTACAGGGAAGATCTTCACCATTGTTTAGTGACAATGATGTCTTCTGATTCTTTGCTAGACAAGACAACATACAAAGATTGACTCTCAATGACTTGTTCCAAATGGATGATGCTGATGTTGAGGAGATGGATCTCAAATGGCAAGCTGCTATGATCTCTGTGAGATCTAATAGGTTCTTTAAGAAGACTGGAAGGAAGATGACTGTTAATCCTAATAAACCATTAGGATATGACAAGTCTAAAGTTGAATGTTATAACTGTGGAAGGAATGGACATTTTGCAAGGGAGCGCACTAGAGACAAGGCTGAAAGTAGCAGTCAAAAGTTCAAAAACAGTTATAGAACCAGTCCAATAATTTCTGAAATCTTTCCAAAAGGAAATAGCAGGAGTCCCAAAGGAACCAAATCATTGGTAACTGTAGATAGAGTGGTAAACTGGGCTGAAGATGAGGAAGAATAAGATCTTGGTTTGATGGCTCTCTCACATGAAGATAATGAGGTACATCCTTGTTCTAAAGATTGTGTTCTTAAATTTAATAGTCTAAAAGTAGAACTAGATGAATAGTATCAAAAGGTCAACACATGTACTATATAAACAAATGCTTTTAAACAGGTTGTTGTTAAGCTAGAGGAAAATATAGTTTTGTATAAAAAGGGTCAACAAAACTATGAAGAGAAAATTAGAATTTTGACTCTTCAAACGAGGGAAAAATATGTGGAAATTAAAGATTTTGAAAAACAACTTTTGAAAGTATTAGCATAAATTAAGCTTTAAAAGCCAGTCTTTATAATGAAAGGGAAATGATTAATCATTGGCAAAGATCCTCTAAAGGATTGGGTAAACTGATTAATTCACAAATGGGGTATTATGATAAATCAGGCCTAGGATATATTGAGGACCAACCTGGGATAACTTTAATTGACAAGGACTTATCAAAGGGGATTTTTGATAGTTCTAGTGAGTCAGATGATACTCTTGAAAATGATAGATATGCTGAAGGTATGAAAGCAGTTCCTACACCATTATCAGGAATTTTCATGCCTCCTAGTAATGATACAAGTATAAAGTTAGATGAATCAAAACATGTTAATGATTCAAACTCTAGTACTTTGACCCAAGATAAATCTTTTGTGACCAAAAATATTGTTTATCCACCTTTAATGAGAAATTTTATGTCTGAGGTGTCTAAAACTAGTTCTGCTTCCAAGCAGGTAAAAAATCCTAGCAAGGCATAATAATGCAAAACATAATAAAACCTAGGATAATAATGCAAAACATAATAAAACCAAGAGGGGTGGGATAGGTTTTGACAAAATTAAGTCAAAACAACCTTTTAGTTCTTCTTTGAGAAGAAAAGGATGTTATGTTTGGGGTAGTTTAAATCATTTTATCAAAGATTGCACTTTACATGAAGATAAAATTGTAAAACAAAAGGCTGCACAAAAGGTCACAAAGAAAAGTAATGGGAAAAATGCACAGGTTAATGGGCAAATGGGATCTAAAGATTGCAAACCTAAGTTTGATCATGCTAAAAGGGTAGCTAAACCTCATAAGGTCACAAATATCTCTACCAAGAATTTTATTCCAAGAGCAGTACTTATGAAACAAGGTCTAGTACCTTTGAAGTCTGGTAAACCAAGTACCGAAAAGTCTAGAACTGCAAGTACTACTAGACCAAACTCAAGTAACGCTGGTCAAAAGTCTTTCAAACCAAAGTCCCACAAGGCTTCTAAGAATGTAGTTGAGAAAGCTAGAACATCTAGAAGTAAGCCTAATAACAAACCGGTACAAATGTGGGTTCCTAAAGGTGAAAAACCGTGTGTTCAAGCAAGTACTACAAAAACAGTACTTTAGCCAAGAAGGTTCAAGGACAACAAACCCACTTATGTCTTTGATTATTTGACTGGAACCATGAAGTATAAGAGTGTGTGTAGTCTTACTAGAAAAACTACCTATGAAACTCCTAAGTATGTAGGTCCTACAAGATCCGAGCCAAATGTGGCTTGGGTCCCTGTTAAAAACTAATAAGGTTTGTTTATGTGCAGGGGCATCTAATTAATGAATTAAAAGATAAAGGTATAGTATATAGTGGATGCTCAAGACACATGACAGGGAATAAATTGTTTTTTGCTGAATTTGAAGAATTCAGAGGTGGACAAGTAGCCTTTGAAGGTAGCAAAGGGAGAATTACTAGCAAAGGGAAAATTAATACAAGGAAGTTGGAATTTGAGGATGTAATCTTTGTAAAAGAATTGAATGAATTCAATCTCTTTTCTGTATCACAAATGTGTGATAAAAAGAACAAGGTGTTGTTTCAATACTGCATGTTATGTGTTTAATAGAGTCTTAGTGACCTAGCCTTAAAACAAGACACCTTATGAACTTTTGACCGGTATTAAGCCAACTATAAGTCATTTAAGACCTTTTGGATGTCATGTGTCTATATTAAATACTCTTAATCATTTGGGGAAGTTTGATAGAAAATCAGATCCAAGATATCTTGTAGGATATTAATTGCAAAGTAAAGCATATAGGTTTTATAACTTGACATCTAAGAAGGTTGAAGAAAATGCTCATTTTAATTTATTAGAAGATAAACCCAATGTCCCAGGAATAGGTTATGCTTGGATGTTTGATTTGGATTATCTAACTAACTCCATGGATTACTATTCTGTGCAAAAGGATTGTAAAACTAACAATGTAGGTGAGGAGATTGGTACAACAAAGTTAGGTACTCAAGGAGAACCTTCTTCATCATAATCTTAGGATGATGATGTTCACATCTATGTACCTAGTATGCCTACTTTTTCTCCTATGGATGCCACTCCCTAGAAGCAAAAAATGCCATCAAATGATAATCAAGCCTCCCAAGAACTTCAGAGGCTTCAAGATCAAGAAATAAATGTTACATCTGCTAATGAGAATTCAGGAGAAGAATCTTTGGAATCACAACACTCAGCAGTACATATTACACCTAGCGGTACCTCATCTGCAAGTACTGCTATGTCAAAATCTACAAAGTCTGTCGATTCTTTAGAAGATATTTTACAAGCTATGGACGATGAAGACGTTTATGCTAGTCCAACTGAATGAATATTCTCCAAAGCTTCCTATGATGAGCAGGGTGCAGTAACTGATTTCAATAATTTGGAAACTAAAATTCCAGTCAGTTCTATTCCCACTTATAAAGTCAAGAACAACCATCCTACTATTCAAATTATTGGAAATCCTAACTCTGCTGTGCAAACCAGAAGACAACTTCAATCCAATACATAAACTTATGCACTTGTGTGTTACATCAAACAATAGCAGAGAACAAATCATAAGGATACTCAGCATTGTTTGTTTGCTTGTTTCTTATCACAAGTAGAGCCCAATAACATTTCTCAAGCTCTTGATAAAGAAAGTTGGGCAGATGCAATGCAAGAAGAATTAACACAATTTGAACTACAAAAGGTTTGGATTCTTGTGGTTCTTCCCTCAGGTAAAAGGGTTATTGGTACTAGCTGGGTTTTCAGAAACAAGAAGGATGAAAGAGGAGTTGTTGTGAGGAACAAGGCAAGGCTTGTTGCTCAATGCTATAGACAGGAAGAAGGGATAGACTATGATGAGGTTTTTGCACCAGTGGCAATAATAAAAGCCATTAGGTTATTATTAGCCTTTGCATCATATATGGTTTTATAGTCTATCAGATGGATGTGAAAAGTGACTTTCTTTATGGTACTATTTTAGAGGAGGTATATGTTTCACAACCTCTAGGTTTTGTAGATCCTAAGTTCCCCAACAGAGTCTACAAAGTTATCAAAGCACTTTATGGTCTATATCAAGCTCCAAGGTCTTGGTATGTAACCTTATCCAATTTTCTGTTAGAACATGGATATAGGAGAGGAACCATTGACAAAACTCTATTCATCAAAAAGAATTCTAAGGATATTATTTTAGTACAAGTCTATGTTGATGACATTATTTTGGTTCAACCAATAAATCATGGTGTGAAGAGTTTGAAGCTTTGATGAAAGGAAGATTTCAGATGAGTTTTATGGGAGAACTTACTTTCTTTTTGGGACTACAAGTCAAACAGAGAAAAGATGGAATATTTATCAGCCAAGATAAATATGTTGCTGAAATCTTGAAGAAGTTTTCATGCATGGATACAAGGAGTACAAACACACCTTTTGAAGCTAAGAAGTCTTTGTCAAAAGATGAACATGGTGAATATATTGATATTCATCTATATATATCAATGATTGGTACATTGATTTATCTTACTGCTTCAATACCAGATATTATGTTTGTTGTGTGTGCCTGTTCAAGGTTCCATGTCAATCCAAAGGTGTCACATCTACATGCTGTGAAGAGGATTTTTAAGTATCTTAAAAGTCAGCCTAATTTAGGATTATGGTATCCTAGAGATTCAACTTTTGATTTGGAAGCTTACTCAGATAGTGATTATGCTGGAGCTAATCATGATCGGAAATCCACAAAAGGAGGTTGTCAATTCCTAGGCAGAAGACTCATATCATGGCAGTGTAAGAAGCAAACCATTGTTGCTACTTCTACAACTGAAGCTGAATATGTAGTTGCTGCTCATTGCTGTGGACAAGTACTTTGGATTCAAAATAAGTTGTTAGACTATGGGTTCAACTTCATGAACACCAAGATCTATATTGATAATGAAAGTACTATATGCATTGTCAAGAATCCAGTCTTTCACTCCAAAACCAAGCATATTGAAATAAGACATCACTTCATAAGAGATGCCTATGACAAGAAGCTTATTCAAGTCTTGAAGATTCATACGGACAACAATGTAGCTGATTTGTTGACCAAGGCATTTGATGCAAAGAGATTTGAATTCTTGGTGACACATATTGGTATGCTCAACCAATAAACTGCTACATATGTTAAGGGGAGGTAATGGTTGTACAATTTTATGATAATTTTTATTGTATAGTGTATGTTTTTGTGTTTTTGATGTGATTACAGGTTGATAGAATAAGGTAGAAGAGTTTGTAATAATAGTGGAATGCATGAACTGGTCAAATTTGTGAGGTACCGTTATGGATCCAAGTACCGCTAGCACAAATCCAAGTACCGGGTATGTTCCATGTACTGCTACATATCCGTTGTACCGTTAAGGGTCTCTTTTGTAAATTTGGCGGTTTCTTCGTGATTGGGTTTGTTTTTTACATAAATACTTACTCCAATTATACAATTGATTCACCTAATATTTTATTCTTATCTCTTAATTCTATAATCTTCTCTCTACTTTTTCGATCATCAAAAATACTAATGGCTTCCTTATAAGTGATCTCTAAGCACAACTTGGTTGCGAACCTTGCTCAGAATGATGATTCTCTTGGTTTCCATGAGATACTTGGATTTTTATCTCGAAGTAATATTCATTGTGCGCTTACTGTAAGTCCCATTGTCTCTATTCCTATTGTTGAACAATTTTGGAATATAGTTGTATTAGGTACTCGTTTTAATCAACCTTGTATTACGGCTAGGGTGAATCATAGGGATATCTATGTAACTGAGGTACTGCTAAGGGCTAGTTTAAGACTACATGATGAAAATAGACTAAGTATGTTAAATAATATAGAGATACATGATGGCCTTGCAGCCATGGGTTATGAGGGTGGTAGAGAAAGTCTTACTTTCTTTAAATCTTTATTTTCACCACAATGGAAATTTCTTTTTCATGCCATTATTCACTGTTTAAGCTCCAAAAGTACTTCTTTTAATCAAATCCTTGCTACATTCGCATCAACTGGTTATTGTTTAACACATGATAGAGTTTTTAATTTTTCAAAATTAATTTTTGAAGGCATGACTAGGAATTTGGAAGGAGTTAAGAAGTTTTTAATGTATCCTAGATTCATTCAGACTTTAGTTAATGACCAAATCCCTAACCTACCAGAGTTAACAAATACATGGGATGTTCCTATATTTACAAAGAGAAATTTCTGTTTCTTGACCAAACAAGGCAATGCCTTTAAAGGAATTGTCACACCCTTATTTGCTAGTATGTTAGCCCAACCTGCCATCCAAGAAGGTGATGAACCTAGCACTGCTAGTGGTTCTCAGCAAACTCCTTCTCACCAGAGTTCCCATTCCTAAGAAGATACCTAATCTTCTTCTCATAATGTCGGTGATCAACCAAATTCAGATGAGATGATCCATACACCTGCTGCTTCAATTGCTGCTTGTGGTTCATCACAAGCACAAGCAACAGAGGTGGTGGATGTTGCCTATTTAACTACTTTGTGCACTAGCTTGTCCAAACAGGTACATGTATTGCAAAAGGAGAAGCTTGTTCAAGACAAGAAAATTGCTGAATTGGAGGCCAATTTAATCAGACTAAGGAATAAGGTATCTCATTGGATGAGGCAGAACAGATCAATTCCGAAAGTTGCTCTAAAGAAGTAAAGATTCAGAAACCTCAAGAAATGGCAACTAAATGCATCCAAATAGGGGAGAAATTATGAAGAACCACTACCTTTTTCTGACATTCATACAAGGGTCTCTGGGAATGACATCAACTTTGAAGCTGATGATGTCATTGGAAATTTTGAAGATGGGAATGGCATAGAGACTAGTGTGGAAAAAGATAGCTTAGAGCCTACAAACATGGAGCTTCAATAAGAAGAACCACAACCTGTTTATGAGGAACTACAAACTGAAGTGATTTTGGTGACTCAGCCACAACCACAACCTCAATCACCACAACTTCAAGTGAATTGGAGTAGTTTCTATGAGAAGCTGGAGGAAATCAATGATCAAATTCTTGATTCTTCAAATCCACCTCAAAGGCAATTCTGGTTTCACAAGAAATATTCTTTCCAAGTACTGTCAAGATCAAGAGTAAGTTATGGATCAGACAAGACTGAAGAGCTACAAATTGAGAAGATAGCTTCAAAAGAAGAAAAGGTATCTGGAGATAATTTTGTGATTGAAGAAACAAGTGTGTCTTACACTGTTGAAGTAAAAATTGTTGAAGAGCCAAGTACTTCTAGGCCAACTAAGCCAACTGCAAGTACCGTTGACATTGTGGAAGAACCAAGTACTGCTAAGACAACTAAGCCGACTACAAGTACTGCTGGTGAACAACCTTCACTACATTCTTCTGCAGAAAGTCAAACTCCTTTTGGAGAGGATGAGACTTTAGCCCAAGTATTGCTTGATCTCAGGGAAAAGAGTTCAGCTGAAAAAGCAAGACAAGCAGAGATTGAGAAGAAGTTCTTGCCAGAAAGAATAAAACTAAAGGTAAGAAAGTTCAAGCTTCACAGCCCACTAAAGGTATTGTTATTCAACAGCAAGCAAATGAAGATGAAGAAAGAAGATCTTCAAAGCTAAAGAAGAAGCTACCAAAGATAAATCCAAAGGATAAGGGCAAAAAGCAGTTATAATCAGAATTTGAAAATGAAAGTGATTCAGATGATGATATAAACAAAGTCATGTACATATTTCATCAACTAGACCATGATGAAGAATTTGCTTTCAGAATGCAAGCTCAAATTTGTGAAGAAGAGTTACAAGAGGAACTTGCAGCAAATCAGCAATTGCTTGAAGCTAAGAGAGTGTAGCAAGAATGGAATATACAAGAGTATGATAGGATTCAAGTTGAACTACAAGAAAGTGAGCTTTTTGTAGACGCATTGATAGCTGAAGAAAGGGATGCTTATGATAAAGAAGAAAAAGCAAAGTTGATTGATTATTTGGTAAGGGAGCAACAAAGATTCTTTGCTGAGAAAAGAAGAGGAGAAAGGATTAAGCCTCCAACTACCATGCAGATCAGGAATAAAATGATGGCTTTTCTAAAAAATGTTAAGCATTTCACTCATGCTCAATTGGTCAGAAAGAATATTGAAGAAATCACGGCTTTGTATGACTAACACAAGAGAACTGAATTGCATTTTGTTGAGATTGGATCTGAAGAAGATAGGATAGCTATTGAAGAAGCCAAAAGACATCTGCAACAACAAAGAGAATTTGGACGTACTCCTAGATTTGAGTCAAGTACTACTGAACATACAAGAACATCTCCACCTATCAAGACTGCATATGTTTGGAAAAGTAGAAAGGAGAAGGTAAGTTCAAAAGAGACAGAAACTGCTCAAAGAATGAATGAAGGAGATAAAGCTCAAAGTGTTGATAAGACTGAAGATGTACAGGCGGTATATACACAGTCAATAGTACATACTAAAGAAACGGTACATACAGAATTGGAGGAGGGTTCAATAGAGTTTGAAGGAACCTCCAAGGGTATTAAAAGGAAAAGATCAACAAAGAAGAAGCTAGAAGAAAAAAAAAGGCTAATTCAACAACATAAGATAGTGATGATGATGAAAGCTTAAGAAAGTACTTGAAGATAGTAAATTTTGAAGATCAATTTATAGACACAAAGATTTTAGGAAAGAAGTCATCCATTTCTAGATGGATATATACTTTGGATCAAGGACTAGAAGCTCATGGAATATTAATAACAGATGGCACAACAAGAATGTTCAGGCTGTTAGAAGATATTCTTCATATTCTTGAAAGACAAGATATTCAAGATATTTTTAGGTTAGTTCAAGAAGTCAGTGCAGGTAAAACTGAGGTATCACTATTGTATAATGAATTACTCTGAATGTATGAACCACACAACTATGATCAGAAAATATTGAAGGAATTAGAGAATCAGGTTCCTAGTTATTGGAGATATTATAGGTCATGTGGACTACATATTTTGGATATAGATGATGTTACTTACTATATGCTACAAGAGAAGAGATATCCATTTGAGAGAAGATTATTGGAAAGAATGTTGGAACAACAATTGGAAGTCTCTAAAGAATCTTTTGGTGCTTTGGAGTTGATCAGAGTGGTTAAACAACAGATCAAGGATTTGGAGCAAGAAGAAGAAGATGAGAAAGAACGTTAAGTGTTTTATTTACAATCACACTTCACAAATGGTTCTCAGTTCACCATGTCTAACACACATAAGAACTGGCTAGTCCATAAGCAAACGGTTTGTGGTAAAGACTTCTCAAATCCGTTGAAAGCTGGTAGTTTGCTAAAAACTATATGGTTCTAATTCACCATGTTTCGAGACAAAGAGTTGGCTAGTCCTAGACAAACGGTACTAGGTAAAGACATTATCAAATCCGTTGCTGGTTGACAGTTTACCAAAAATTGTAGGGTTATCAGTACACCTTATTCTTTATGAATAAAGTATTGGCTATTCTAGAGGGTACGGCTAACTGGTAAAGAATAAATCAAATCCGTTGATAGCTGATGATTTTCTAAAAATCATGAAGACAATACAGATTGGTTTTTGTTGTTAATTGTTTTATTTCATGTATGAAGATGCAAGTAAAGGAGTATTAATTTTAAGAAATGAATACTTAGAAGGTTTTGTCTCATCAAATCAAGACATAAGTTCATGATCAAGAGTTCACAGATTTAACTCAAGAAGAGAATTACTGTTGCTGCAGAATAAAATGAATGTTCACAAGACACAAGAAGATCATAGTTTGAAGACAAAGATGATGTCTATGAGACTTGAAGGTTATCTTATCAGAAGAAGATCTATATTGAAATGTTTGGCTACATTCAGTTGGATACAAGTACAATTTACCAAGCGCAATCCAAGTTTGAAGAGAAGACTAAAGACATGTATTCTAATACATTCAGTACAAAGAAAAACAAGAAGACAACAAGTTATCATTCTTGTTTAAGGGAGGATTGTTGGGAATTATTGTTAAGTATCAGGTACTGTCAGTGTAAACTTAAGTACTGTGAGTATTATCAAGTATCGTTAGTGTTAACGTGGTACATAGTAAGTACTACTACTAATAAAGTAAGTATTGCTATATTGATTAGGACGAATATATCTTTGTAGAAGATATGTCATAGTTATAGTTAGAGTATTTTTATATGTGATATACTTAATAGTTAGAATATTGATAATATATCGTCTGTGATATACTTATCTTTATAGAATATTCTAAGGTTTCTAGGTTTCCTTACTCAATAAATGGAACATAGGTACGATGACATTCATGTACCTCATTCAAGTCGATTAATAAGAGAATCGAATAGTTAAAAGTAATTCTGTTCTTCTATGCTTCATAAGTTAGATTCCGCATAACTTATTTATCTTGAGTAAGAGTTATCAAAGTGTTTTAGTTTTATTACAAACTACTATACTAGTTCTTAACAGAATATAGATCCAATCAAAGGGATCAACATAGATGAACCCTGAAACTCCTCACAGTATAGATACAAAACACAATTCAAAAGGGCTTGTGAGTTATGTGGTCTAAACAACTATCTCATTGAAACTTGCCTTAAAGTGATTTATTGTACCAAATGTGATAGAACTGACCATCGCACTTGTGAACATACTGAATATATGCTTGCTAAAACTAGTGTTGATGCTCATAACAATGGGGCATCTCATTTTAGGCGAAACATGCCTTTCCCACCATGTGTTCATTGTGGTATGAACAATCATCATTCTGATTACTGTCACTATTACCTACATATAACATTTTTGGAAGTTGTGACCATGACACTCATGGACATAATCAAGTAATCTCTCCAGAAGAGGTATAAACTAAGGAAACCGAACTCTATTACCAGATGTTGTGAAATATCTTGAAGCAATGTCTACACTACATCTAATCACAATCATATAGAGTGGTTCAGAAGAGGTGAAGCCCTTCAGGCTAAAAAGACAATTTTTATACAAACCTCTCCTTCTTATTCTGAGCAATTCTATTCATTATCCTCATCAAAAGGACCCTTCAGATCTAGAAGACCTTCTAAATCTAAGACACCCACCCATCAAAGGTGGGTTTCTAAACAAAACTGACCTTTTCCTTAATTTGTGTAGTGTGATCTCAGGAAGCCTATTTGTACCTGGATAGTGGCTGCTCAAGGCATATGACTGGAACCAAAAGTCATATGAACAAGTATAAGGTGGGACCAGGTCCTAAAGTAGTATTTGGTGATAACTCATCAGCTTCTGCTGAAGGATTTGGTTCAGTGAAATGCAATGGTATAGTTTCTCAAAGGTAGCAACTGTCAACAGATTGAAGCATAACCTCATCAGAATCAGTCAACTTTGTGATGCAAAATACTTAGTCCTGTTTGATGACAAAAAAAGGTACAATCTTCAATTCCAATCATGAAATTGTGATGATTGCTCCCAGAGTCAAAGATGTTTATATCATGAACATGAGAACTAGTCAGGAGTCATGCTTCTTTGCTAGAGCTTCAGATATCACCAACTAGCTTCGGCATAAGAGGCTTTCACATCTTAATTTCAAACAATCACTCACCTGGCAAAACAAAATCTTGTTATTGGTCTCCCTTCGCTTGTCTACTCCAAGGACAAACCATGCTCAACATGTGAAAAAGGGAAGCACCATAGGGCCAGTTTCAAAACAAAATGAACTTTCTCAATCAAAGAAAGTCTTCATCTACTTCACATGGACATATTTGGCCCAGTCTCACCTAGGGCCATTAGTCATGAAAATATACACTTGTCATTGTTGATGAGAACTCTAGGTACACCTGGGTATATTTTATGACAAAGAAAAGCCATGCACCAGATGCCATCATGTCTTTCATCAAAAGAGTTGAAAATCAAAATGACACTCATGTCAAACAACTCAAAACTGACAATGGCACTGAATTCAGAAATCACACAATGATCAAGTTCTGTGATGACAAAGGAATTTCAAAAAATTTCTCATCTCCTTACACAACTAAGCAAAATTGTGTGGCTGAAAGAAGGAACAGAACTTTGATTGAAGCAGTAAGAACAATGCTTGCTAGATCTGCTATCTCTAAACATTTTTGGACTGATGTTGTAGCCACTGCTTGTTACACTCAAAATAGATCCATAATTGTGAAGAGACACATGAAGAATCCCTATGAAGTCTTCAGGGGGAGAATTCCAAACATCTCATTCTTACATGTGTTTGGATGTCCAATATTCATTCACAATCACAAGGATCATCTTGGTAAGTTTGATGAAAAATCCAATCATGGTTACTTCCTTGGATACTCACTAGTATCCAAAGCATATAGGTCTTCAACACAAGAAGACAATGTATTGAAGAAAACATTCACATCACCTTCAATGAAAGCTCTGAAACTCTTAAGTTTGCAAATCCATCAGTAGATGAACTTTATAATCATGAATCTCACAACTATCTATCTGATGGATTTCAACACTATAAACCCTCTAAGAGATATCAAACAAACAATATAGTTCCTCATATTGATCCATTTAAAGATATGACAAGTCCTACAAAAGGAAATCCTTCAGTATCTAATACTTATAGCTGTTAATCAAGGGATCAAAATGGTCAGTCTCACAATGATCAAAATATGCAGTCTCAAAATGACCAAAATGATCAGTCTCAAACAAATGACCAAAATGATCAACAAGCTCACACAAATGATTAAAATGATCAGTCAAATGAAGCTACTAACAATGAACAAGAGAACTAGGTCTTGGGGCTTCTCCTCCTGAATAATAAGATAGTCCTCCAATGATTTAACCCTTGTCTATAGAATATCCTTTAGTAGACACTAGAGACAGTCTAATTCCAATTCCATGTCATAGACTTCCTAGTTCTAGCTCTTATCATGATACTAGTGCTTACTCACCAGCTCCACAAAAATCTTGGACTAAAAATAGTCACATTCAGCTGGTATACATAGTAGGCAATCCTGGAGAAGGTAGACTTACTAGATCTATGGCTAAAAATTAAGTGTTGTTTCACCTGGAGAATGTCTCTATGAAGATTTTCTCTTAGAAATTGAACATACAAAGATTTCTGAAGCACTTTTTCACCCTAGATGGGTAGATGCCATGCAAGAGTAACTAAATCAATTTGAAAGAAATAAAGTATGGAAATTGGTTCCTCTTCCATATGGGAAATCAACCACTGGTACCAAATGGGTTTACAAACTCAAAAGGGATGAAACCAATCGTGTATCCAAAAATAAGGCTAGGCTGGTGGCTCAAGGATTCAATCAAGAGCCTAGTGTTGAATTTGATCAGACCTTTGCTCCAGTTGCACGTATGGAAGCCATACGAATTTTCCTTGCATATGCCACTTAAATGAACTTCACCATCTACCAAATGGATGTCAAAAGTGGATTCCTCAATGGTGATCTAAAAGAAGAAGTTTATGTTAAACAGCCTCCTGGATTTGAGAGTAGTGAATACCTAAATCATGTCTAATAGCTTTACAAAGCTTTGTATGGACTGAAGCAAGCCCTAAAGGCATGGTAAGAAACTCTCTCAACATTTCTCTTTGAACATAAATTTGTTAGAGGAAAAATAGATAACACCTCGTTTATCTATATATCCAAAACTGACACCATTCTGGTACAAATTTATGTGGATGACATCATCTTTGGTTTAACAAGCTTGAAACTCTGCAAACCATTTGCCAAGCTTATAACTAGCACGTTTGAGATGAGTATGATGGGTGAACTTACATATTTTCTCAGTCTTTAGATAAAACAATCTGACCAAGGCATCTCCATCAATAAAGAAAAATTTGTCAAGGATCAGCTGAAGAAGTATGATATCAATTGTGCTTCAGTAAAAACACTAATGGTACCCCCTAACAACTTAGGACCTAATCTCAATGGACAATCAGTCAATGAGACTCAGTTTAGAGGTATGATTAGTTCTCTAATGTATTTATCTGCAAGCAGACCTGATTTCAATTCTCTACCCGCCTTTCTGCAAAGTACCAAGCAAATCTAAAGGAATCACACCTTATTGCTGTAAACAGAATCTTCAGATACCTAAAAGGTACACCAAGTCTAGGTCTTTGGTACCCCAAGTCCTCAGGATTTGATCTCAAAGGGTATTGAGACTTTGACTATGTTGGACGTAATTTGGACAGAAAAAACACTTTTCGTGCTTGCCAATTCTTAGGTGGAAACTTATGTGTTAGAATGGTAAAAAGCAACAATCAGTTGCCATGTCCTCAGCATAATCTGAGTATGTGACAGCTGCTGGATGTTGTGCCAATGTTTTATCGATGAAAAGGCAATTGGCTGACTATGGCATAGAATATGAAAAGGTACCAATTTTTTGTGATAACACTAGTGCTATTGCAATATCCAATAATCCAGTCCTTCAATTAAGAACAAAACACATTGATATCAAATATCACTTTATTAGAGATCACATTGTGAAAGGGGACATTAAATTACATTTCATCCCTACTCAATACCAATTGGCTGATATCATCACCAAACCACTGGATTAACCAACTTTCAAAAGATTGATAATGGAGCTTGGTATACTGAACATTTGATATACAAAACCTGAACCTTAAGAATTTACTAAAGAGTCCTAAGAGTTCAGTATTTCATAACTATTTTGATTTCTATAACGTAGCAGTGTCTAATTAAAGGAGTGTGCAATTTCATGTATCTATTTCACAATATGTGATTGTGTACATGATGTTTTGTCGCCTTATCTGACACATTGAAGCTGAACAGCTAATCACAAAAATCATCAAAGTGTTTCTTCAAAATTTTTGAACAAGGTTTTTCTTAATACAAATGAGTAGCTAGGCCTGAGTAGAGGAGCGTGCAATGTCATATGTCTTGTTCACTTATGTGAACATGTATATGGGGTTTTGTCTCCTCATCTGACTCACTGAAGCTCACAATTATTACCATCAGGTTCAGCATATCTGGCCAACAGCTTTTAAAACCAATCAATCATTTGTTTGAAAAGAATTAAATGGCATTTAATTTCTCTTTGAATAAATACAAAAACATTCTTTGAAAAGTACTGTTAATTTATTAAGGAAAATCAAATGTCAACATCTACAGTCAACAACCCTCTAACACAAGAGACGTTTCACTGTCCAAAGTGTCAAAAACCACTCTTTTTCTACAGAACATTAATGAAAGAGTTTGTGCCAAATATTCAAAAGAAATCCTAATTTTTTGTAACTTCTCCAAACAGTTTTAAAACTTTTAAAATTTCTTTTAAGTTTTATATAAATCCTTCGATCTTTGGATTTCATATCACTTTTACAAAACAATTTTCGCACATACACCCATAAACTCTCTCACTTTCTTCATACAAAAACACAAACAACAACGGCAAAATCATCTTCCCAACAAAATGTTGAGATCACTCTTAACCCATCAACCCATGTTCATTATCCTATAGATGATATTACCTTTAAACCAAACAATCTTGTTCTACTTGAACCTAAAACACTAACATCCATTCTTAGAAACAAGGTCTTAAGTTTTGTATCAAAATGTGTGCTTAGAGAAGCGTTATTTAAAGATCAAGGAATGATGTTCCAAGACGTTTCAAAAGAGTTATGGTTTTCAGCACAACCTTTAAAGAACAAGAAGTCGATTGAGTTTGATTATACAACAACAGAACTTCATGGTAAAATTTGTTTGAAACTGTTTAGAAGAGTTTTTGGGTTTAATTTATTTGCATAATGCTAGTGATTATGAGGCTATACTTGATGATTTTACGGTGGTTAAAATGTTTTTCAAAGAAACTGGGTATATTGAGGAAATAACTAACAAGGGTGGGCTGAAGAGAAGTTGCTTACCACCTAAGTGGTAGTTGATGATGACCATACTTATTGAATGTTTGGGGGGTAAAACTGGTGGCCTTGACCAGATAAATCAAAAGGATGCCATCATTTTATACTGTCTGACCAAAGGTGTCAAAGCTGATTTTGGAAGGTTAATCTTTGAAGATCTTCATGGGAAATTAGAAAAGAGAACCAGAGAGAAAAATATGGTGTACACCAGGTTTCTATCTCTAATTTTGCTGACTATTTAGGAGATTCATATGCTCAGTTTCAAGGAGAAAAACTATCATTCCAACCTTTTGGGCTTAAGCACTAGAACATTTTAGTTAGCACAATTGATCCTCCTTTCACATCCCCCATGATGGCCATCTACTCAGTAGAGGGGCCAGTCTAAAAGGCAAAAAGCCTGGAGCTTCATCTGGACCACGTCAAAAGAAAACTTCAATCAATACTAAGAAATCCAAACGTAAGTCCAAGAAGAGGAGTTCCCATACGGATCCTTCATCAAAGGAGTTATCCGATGTATCCAAAGGCCACATTTCAATAGAGTGGAGTTAGCATCAGTAAGCACTTTAAATTTGAATTATTTACCAGTTTCCTTACCAGATCCTTTCATTTGTCACTCTAAGTCAACATCAGGGTGTGAGGCATCAACAAATATAACTGACGTAGACCCTGGCCAATCTGTTCCTAATGATATAGTCCCCCAACAACAGGGTCCTACTGAAGGGACAAAAACATACTCATTGATCTAAACTCATCAGGGATTTTTTTTAGGATCCATCAGGTCAAACCAAGCCTGGTGGTGAAGAAGCTGAAATTGATCCTCACACTGGAGGTGATGACGCTGGAGCGAAAAAGACACCTGAGGAAGTGCCTCCTACCATTGGCGCCAAGGTGGGACACTTGCCTACATTCATGTTCAATATGTCTTCCATAGATTTGGAGAAGGAGTTTGGCTTCGATGAAAGGGCACCAGTCAATCTTGATGAGAGTGATCCTAAAGACAATATTGCTGATCAAACACCAAAGCCACCTTCTCCTAGAGAACAACAGGTAAAAGAACTAACCAATCAAGTGTTGGTTCTTCAGTCACTGGTTTTTAAGATCAAATAAGATAAGGCTCTTGCTGATGCTGAAATTGTCATACTCAAAGCAAGACCAAATCCACCAACTGCTGACCAAATTAAGGATATCTTGCTTGCGGCTCTAAAGGCAATGGTGAAGGATGTGGTCACTACCACTTATCTAAAGCAAGATACGTCCTCACTTATGGACTCTATCAATAATGATTCTTTGGAGTTTCCTCCAGAAATTTTTCCTGTGCCTGGTCAAGTAAACGAATTATGCGACTCTGTGTCAAAGATAAAGGATCGGGTGTCCATGATGGAGCAACAAAAATTGACTCTATCTGAAGAGGTCTAACATAAAGTTGTTGCTCTTAATAATGTTCTAGCAATGCTGGCCAAGGTAAGATCCTCACTTGACTCTATTGCTGCCTTCCTCCCCCATGGTGTGTCAGCAGAAGTTGTTACACATTGTTCTACTGAGGGGGAGAAAACCAATACAATTTAGAATTTATTTCAAAGGCATGTAATAAAGAGAGCTCAGAAGTAGCCACTAAAAACTTTGTGTCACCTTTTACCGAAGACAACCCTGCTAAGTCTAAGGGGAAGTCTTCAGCAAAAGATAGTCATATTGATGGTCTTACCACCAGTGATGATATGAATGATGATGGTTCACCTCCTATTCAACCCAAAAACAAAGGTGAGTTCACCCTTCACAAAAGACTGATCAAGTCTGGTGTGGTCACCCAAGAAGAAATTAATAACTCGATTTTACTCAGGTTAAAAATTATCGTTGTACCAATCTCTTCGAATTGAAAAACTGCGTTTAATGTGCGACTCAGTCGTTCTTTGGTGAATCAAAAATGTTTTGTCGTTGTAGTATATGAAAATGTGCAAAACAATTAAAGTAAATGTGCATTATAATAAAATGGCGTGAAAATAAATCTAAATCTAATTAAAACGAAAGGTGCGATATTTAAAAACGTGACGGAAAGTAAAATAATTAAATGACTAAAAATAAAAGCGTGACGGAAATTAAAATTAGACAAGAATTAAAATGAGAATGTAAAAATTAAACAAGACAAAATACTCAAACAAACAAGTCCAATCGGAATATATTCCGATCGGAACACTATCGGAATAAAGCACTTACCCCCGATCGGAATGATGATCGGAATACCCAACTCACCTTGATCGAAATGTTGCTTAACAACCTGATCGGAATAAACAAGGAACCCTGGTCGGAATGCCTAACGCACCTCGATCGGAATGTTGACTGGACCACCAATCGGAATGCTGTCACCACTTACCTGATCGGAATGCCCAATGATCACACTGATCGGAATACCAAAGCTTCTCGTCGGAATATGAAGTAAGGTCCAGATCGGAATAACTGTCCTTACCCACGATCGGAATACCACAAACTCCTCTGATCGGAATGTTATAACCCTTTTCCGACCAAGCCAAAGAGCTATGGTCGGAATGTAAAACCATTTTCCGATCTTACCAATCGGAATACAGTGAAATAGATGAAAAATAAGCTAGAAGAATTAGCTATAATCCTAATAAGCACTAGACGAAATTTCTAAAGCAAACCGATTAAGAAAAAGCTATTAAACAGAAATTTAAAAACTTTTAAAACCCGAAATGGAAAAGATTAACGAAAAACAACTTTTAAACAAAAACAACTTTTATAAAAACTATATAAACTTGAAAATAAACAAAATAAGCTATCAAAATAAAAGATTTAAAACAATCAAAAGCATAAAAATGAAATCTTTAAACAAATAAACAAGACAAAAAGCATATAAATCAAAGATTAAAGAAAGGTAGAATGAGATCAACAAGATAAAGTAAAGGTGCGAGAATTAAAGGAAAAACTTACTTGAAATTAAATGGTAAATAAGGTGCAAGACATGTAATTAAAGGTGCAAGTAATTAAAGGTGCATAAAAGTACAGGTGGAAGAATTAATTGTCACGATTAGTCAACAAAAACAAATGAATGAAAATGGGGTGTATTTATAGGAGATTAGGAGGGTGGTTAGAGGAAGCTTCCTCCCCTCCTTCCTTTCTTCTTAATTGCGCCATCAAGTCCTTCCTTCTTAATCTCTTTGTTAATCTTGGACTTTGATGACTTTTGGCTCGGGATTTCTTTGGACTCGTCTTTTAATTCTTCGATAAATAAGACTTGAGTTCCTCGACTTTTGATAAACTTCTGTCTTTTGACTTTTTCTTCGATAAATCTTCAGAATTGGTCTTGGACTTCCGTTCTTTTTGCACTCTTGACTTCTTGACTTCGTCTTTCGTCTTTTTCTTCAATAAAAGTCCGTAAATGCCCGTGAATGCCCGTGTTTTCTCCACTTTTCACCTTTTCGTCCTAGATCACAACAAAAACACAAACCACGCATAATTCCGACATAAAAGACATAAAATACACGTTTTGGCTCGGTTATTATTGTAATTAAGTGGTAGAAAAGATGGGTGTTTTCACACCTATCAGAAATTGACAAAGTTTTAAGACTAAATGAAGTTGATAAGCTAAGAAACCTGAAGCAAAGTCTGTATCATGAAATTAGGAATTCAAAGGTTGAAGACATTTTCAAGAAGAAAATGTTATCTAAAAACTTCTGTATGACTAGGTTGAATAGAAGAAATCCTTTAGAGATCACTAACATCGATATGTTTTCTACCAGAGGCAACATTGGTATCAAGTTCTACAAGATTGATGGCACTGATGAAACTCTGGATGATTCTCAAGCCAAAGACCTCTCGCTCACTGAATGTTTGGATATGGAACAAAGTCTAGCCAATAAGAAAACCAAAAGATGGGATGAAGTCTTCACCAGAATTTCTCACTCCAAGAGAAATCATGACAAAATGGGTGAGGTCCTCAACATTAATGTTGATATTTCACTAGAGGAACAAGACCCCATTCGGAAGCTGAACAAACTTGCTAATCAAGTCAGACCTGGTGTGTGTGACATCTTTATCACTACAAAGGAATACAAAGACATTGTTTAGTTTCAGAATTATCTCCCTGGACATGTACTTCTAGAACTAGAATTGGGGATGATTTTGTTTAATCATCATGAAAGGCAATAGTATGTTGGAATAAGCAATCTGGAGGATATGAACAACGAGCTTATGTGGAATGTTCAATAAACCTTCTACATTCACCATAGGGGTCCAGGGTTGACTTAAGTTGCAGTAACTTTCAGCATGTGCTTACTAGGAGTTGTGGATGTCAGAATTATGAATCCACTGGTGAAAAATCTAGTTATTGAAGAACTTATGCCTAAGAAGAAGTAGGATAATCATTTTAATTGTTATTTTGTATTTTGTAATTTGTATGAATGAATGATTATCAAATGTTTGTAAGTTATTTTATTGTTTAGTGCATGTAAGAAGAAGTTGTTATGCTCACTTACTACTGACTTTAACTTAGGCTATTTATATATCCAAATAGGGGGAGATTGTTGGGCCATTATTTACTGACACCAAAGCAACACTATGATTTGAATATAAAATCCCTCTAAGTATTTCATGTTTAGCAGAAAAGAGGTTCTGCTGAAGCATGACCAGAGGAACAAGGTTCCTACTAAAGAAAGTTTTGTTGAAGGATGTTCAGCTTTCCTCTTCCAGAGAACTTAGAAGACAAAGGAGTCTTTGCTTTAATAACTAGTTGCTGAAAAGCAAGTCCAAAAGAAGAGCTTTCATTTTAGTTTGGTTTGACAATACCAAACTAAATGATGTTGATCTCCTATAGGATACTAAAGACACTTCAGTATTCTGAAGGTTTACATTAGGCGAGAAAAGATTTGCTTTAAGTCAAAAGTAGGAATAGGTTGCTTGTAATATTAGCTATAAGTACAACCTATATCTTTTCTTAGATTAGTTTAATTTAATTGTACTATGTATTGTTTATCCACCATTGGCATTCAACCACCCATTGGATAAACACATACATGGGAACATGTGAAATGTAAACCCTAATATGCTTCTCCTATAAAAGGAATGCATATGGGAGAGAAACGGATAACCCTTGGACTAAAAAGATTGAAATCTTCTAATAGCTATTTCTCTCCCAACATTAACCAAACCATATAGATAAAGGCATATGAACATTTTGGTTGAGACTTAAACTCTTAACTTTGGTTAGAAGTTTAAGTAGAGGAGATTACCCCAACATTTTTATTCAACCACTTTGTTCTTCCACAAAAAAAGTGGCTTATTGATTCTTTATTGACTTATAATAAAAGTCTATACGTTGAAAAGTATTTGATATTGTTGTTTTATGTGTTCGTAGCTCTTATTAATTGATAAAACAACACACTTGAATCTTATAAACGAGTTACTTTTTAAGGTTGATAAGTACTAACGAGTTAAACGGGACCAACACATGTCGATTTTGCTTTTTATACTACTAGTAGAAGGATCTAGAACTAATAGAATGTATTAAAACCCTAGATACAATCTTCCTATTCTACCCTTGAAGGATCTCAGAATATGCTAGTCTGATGCTTTTCTCAAATTTGAATTTGGGTTAAATTTGAACCATGTGATTGTTGTGGACTCATGTGATGTTGCTAGTAGTTGCAAAACAATATCGGCCTTCCAAATAGGAGTAGGGAACAAGAAAATATCAAGAGTCGTTGGATTCTCTCTATAAAAGTGTCATCTTCCTCGTCTTAGCAAACTTTAGGGCAGGGGGCACGAGGTGGGGTCCACTAGTGAGCTGGAGTGGGTTTTGAGCGCGTGGATATGTCGACATATAGGTGAATCAATGATCTGGAGGTGGACAAGGTATAATGTTTTGATTTTGGGGATTTTCAAAATTAGGGTTTATGGAGATAAAAGGGGTGGTTTGATCTGATTAAGGGGGGTAAAAAGGTGTTTGGCGCCTAATTTTATATTTAACTAATCTGTTTAAAAACATATCAATTAATATAAACTTTGGGATCGGGTTTTGGGCTTTTTGTTATTAAGGGCGGGCTTGGGCGGGTTATAGGGTTGTATGGGTTTAGTAATGCACGGTTTTGGCCAATTGTTTTTGTGAACTCTTGCAATTTCCTCCACACATATTTTAACCACATTTAGGGTAACTTCCTTTTATAATAAGTTTGTCCACTAGGTATTTGGCCTTTTTGTCTTGTTAAACTTTGAAAAAGGACTCATATTGTATTTTGACCTATCTTCAAGGGCTAATCATGACAATTCTTGAAACTTTAGGGACTAATCTTGTACATTTGAGATTTATGAGGGTCTAAAGTGACAAATCTTCAAACTAGGACGACCAGTCTTGTACATTCTTCAAACATCAAGGGTATTTTTGGAAAATAACCAATCGGGTTCGGTTCTTTGTGCGGCTTCGTTTTCCATGTTCGTTTTTACTTGAATCTTGTGATCTTTTGTTAATTTCAAGATATCCGAACCTGCAAACACACAATGAACAAATGCAAAGGTTTTTGCATGGTTTTTATGATATTTTATGCATTTTAAGCTCGATTTAAGCAATGAGACCATGTATAATTGTGGTCTCATCACTCCCCCATACTAAACCATTGTCATCCCTAATGCTAGAATTAAGTATCGTAGCACTTCTAAAATTCACTTTTATTCGACATTTATTAAAATGTAAATTTAACTTAACTATTAAATGCATTTTAGACATAATGTATTGTTTTCATCACAAAATAGGACTTTTGGGATCATAGAATAAGAACATGTGAATTCCTCATAGAGGTAATTTCGTCGTCCTTGATTTTCACTTAATTCCATGCTAAGCGTGAAACGAGATCATTTTCATTATAAGTTAGTAATGCTAACACTACTCATATGCCTTAATCACGTTCTTAGACTCCCTTATTCCTAAGCTGTATCTCTTATATTTTATTTTTGTCTTAATGATCACAAGCATACATTTTTACTTATGCGTAAATAGAGATTAGATCCAAAAATAGAGTCGTAACGGTGTAACCAAAATCATTAATTAGTAACCTTTCTAAATAGATAACGATGTCAAAAAATTAAGTCAACAAATAAGATTCGATAGACACGGTTTTACAACGGATTTGAAGATTTGACTTATTACTATGAATTTCATGACCCTCCTCATCATCAGTGGCTTTGATTATCCAGGTTTACCTTCATCTTTTATTCAAATCCGCCATAGAGATTTTATTATGACTTTGGTCTTGCCTTGTATCTTATTTAACCTCGCCATGAGGTGTTTATTATGAAAAAGACGTATATCCTTACTTCGAAATGAATTTTGGATCTTTAAAGATGCAAGGATATTATCATTGTTACCAAAAATAATGCTCTAAATTTGATCAAGCTGGGGATAAAGTGAATCTATATCTTCACTCGTCTTTTTTGTAAGAGTTTAAAACATTTTATTTAAGTGATTTTACTCTAAGAAACAAAAAGAGCATGGTATTGTTAATTACCAAAGCCGTTTTGTCTTACGCTGGAAAGGCACGTCATGAATCACTATATATGACACAAGCTCTTCGTCTCGACATCTTCGAGGTCGCCATTGATCTCTTGAGCATTGAACTTTGGTCTTGAATTAATCCTCTTTGATCCTCTCACCTACCTCCTTCACGAGTATACGTTTCTTCGCTTCTTCAGTTCTCGTTCTTGATTCCACTCGTAATCCTTCGATAAGGCATTATAACCTAGTTCTCAAGTGGTCTAATAAATTTCAAAACTCTTAAAATATATTTTAAGTATTCTAGGAAAAATCCATTTGAAAATTTTCTTTCATTTTCGTGGTTTTGCGGTGGACACTGTTTGCGGCTCATTATTTGTTAGGTTCACTCCACGGCTTAATATATATTGAACCCACGGGTCCACCAAACATAAAATATTATAGGTTTATTATTTTATCACTTTTTCAAAACCCCCTCTGTAACACCCCCAAATTTATACAACTCAATACAGCGGAAGACTAGTTGGTGTTACGGGATAGCACATTACTCATATCATAGACAACGCATAAAAATCGCGTCGTTTATTTATAAAGCATTTCCATTCATAAATATCAAAGTTACATAGGTCCCAAGTCATTACATTTCATACAAAGTTTTACAAAGTATTTGAATGGAAAATATTGTTTAAGTGCGGGCCATGAATTCTTGTCGTCTTCCCGAGAATTACCTTCAAGTACCTGAGATAAAACATGTTAAAAGAAAAGGTCAGCGATAACGCCGAGTGAATTCATAGAGTTTAATAAACCATCAATATAATATCGATATAAAATTATTACCGAAAATCATTTTGTACAAATCATTTTAATAGGCCATAAAATAGACAAAGTCACTTTATACAAATCTTCATCAAAATCATAATATAGGCGTTTGCCTTAAAAATCATTATACGAGCCAATGTCGTAAAAACATCATACAATACGTTTTATAACGTTGTATAGATTAAATAAAAACCGTTATGTGAATATGGTTATATAAAACAAAAACATGAACATAAAATCAATAGTATGACCCTGTATTACTAGTCAGGCAATACATCGTAATTCGGTACGTATAGGAGTATTTCGTTAAATAGATTATTATAAGCCGCATGACATTGTTACCTTACTAAACCAAACAACGGGTAGCTAGCCCGAAACTCAATTTGCCCATCTAAATTAGCGTGTCGTCACAAAGGTCACGCTATGGAAATCTTCTCATACATAAATTCGCTTACCAATCAATGTGGCACGACGGGGATCAACCGTCAAGGCGCGAACAGGGGTGATCGTCCCCAAATAGTACTATTATATGCACAAGCGTCTTCCAAATCCCGGTAGTTCACAATTCATGCTAATGGGACTTTTAGTGACATAACGTAACTTTAATAATCCATTTCATTTCATCTATCGGGTCATATAATCATTCATCGGGTCATACAATCATTCGGGTCCAAATCAATAAACAAACAATTGGGACAACTAGTGTCCTATTTCATAAAAACTAACATGTTATCTCCCTCGCGGGTTTATCAAACATTTCATAAAAACATTTAAAAAGAGTGCGAGGCTATGAACTCACGTTGATGTGGGAAGGCGGGTTATCGGCAATTCGGACGTACGGTACGTGCTTCAATCACGGAAACCTAGACAAATAATACTCGTCTTTGACTCATTTCCAATGACTTTATAAAAATAACAATTATGTATACATATGATGATTATATATATATATGATGATCAAGTGGGTTTACATATTCTCTTTTAGTTATTTTAGTGTTTACGTATTGGTAACTAGTTTACTAGTTTTACCTATTTACGTGTTTTAGGTCCAATAAACTTATTATAAGTTCTTTAACTTGTATTATTCCACTTTATACTTATATTATCAGTATCTACACTTTATAAGTTGGGCCTAAATGGGTTAAGCCCAATAAGTTCTTTTATAAATGTTTAACTTATTTAGTCCAATTATTAGTCCAATATGTTTACTTAGCTCGTTTATGTCTGTATGTCCTATAGTTCGGGTTTTTATCGGTTTTTACTTGTTATACATGTCTATATATCAGTATATGAGTTTATAAAAGTTTACATTAGACGGGTCCAACTGTCTAAGTTTTATTTAACAAAAACGTAAATTTTACGGTAATAGCCGAAAAAGTCGTAAAAACAATGTTTATAGTTTTATAACTTATAAAACTTAACAAGTTACTATTTTTATAAAATGTCCACTTATTTTCTATTTTACATATTTATATAAGTGCATTATATGATTTAGTTGGTTTTTATTCACATTTTATATTATATAATTTTGAGTGCTTATATAATAGTATTATACTTTAATTTCCAAAATCTGATTTTTATTTTCATGTTCACCAAAACTGCCATATCTAGAGTTCTATATGGAATGCTCAAATTTTTATCACATAAACTACATGATATGTGCTCTATTTAACTCTTCTATAGCAACTGTTGAATCATCCTCTAAGTATTTTCTAAAAATCGTCCAAAACAGTAAACTCAGATTTGTACCCTAAACTTGTTTTGATCATATCTCACTCATTACAATGATTCCATTGCATGGCCAACTCTCACATGTGTACAAGACCCATAGCTTACTGTAAATCCATTAATCTATGCCATTTTTATCAGTTCATCATTTGATTCTTTACTGTTTTATACAGCCAACAAATTTAAACAAGATTTTAACCTTGTTTCTTATAGTCTTTCATCTTTTTAAGCATGTTTATCAACACCAAATCCCCACACAATAGTTTTATCATCATATAATCATCATATACATATACAATAGGAAATAAAATACATGATTACATAATCAAAATAACAAGAAGATGAGGAGGACAATCTTTATACCACCAAGTTGATGTAGGTTATGATTTTGACATGGATTTTGATGGAGAAACTTGTGCATAGCCAAGACCATCTTCAAGACCACCATTCTTCATGAATACCTTGTGTAAAATCATCCTCAAGACTCCATGGAAACTCCTCCTTTGATGTTATAACTTGCACCAATCAATAGGGCTTCAAAAGGACTTCAACATGTGTATGAATAACATGAGATTTTGTGGTTAATTTAGATCAAATGAGGGTGTTCTTGGTGAGGATGGGACGGCAATCTAGAGAGAGAGAGGAGAGTTTGGAGTGGTTTTGCATGTATGGAAATGGGAGATAGTGGTTTGTGTTTGTGGTTTTGTGAAGTTGGTAGCTTACTTTGTAAGCTTATGCTTACAAGTGTAAGTAGTAAGCTACCACTTTGACACATCAAGGGATGTGTGGCTTAGTTAGGCCGGTTTTGAGTGGGGGTGGGGCAAGTGTCCCACTTGTCTCATCCCCATTTATTTACGGGTACTCCTCGATTCTAGTTTCCTCAATTTGCGGGCCCTCGGGTCGTTTTACGAAAAACGTTTTTCTGAATTATGAATCAACGACACAAAACGAATCTAATAAAAATTGTTTCATCAAAAACGGAGTTCGAAAACGTAAATACGTAATCCTAAGGTTTCTGGTTTAGTCGTAAAGGACGTTAAAATAAAATCGTAAGTCCTAATCTTTTCTCGTAAATTTGTGAGTTTATGAACCAACACAAATTTAAAATCTCAAAATAATATTCACAGACAAATTTATTTTCTGAAATGTCGGACTGTCACCAAAACGGTGTATGTAAACGTAAGCACGTAACGCTGAATCCTCTGGTTTAGACGTAGTCGATGCTACTTCAAGACGTAAATACAAATTTCTTCCCAAAAATAAGTGAGTTCATAAAATAATATTTTCAAATAAATATTGAGAATAAAATATCAATCATAAATTGACGGATTGTCACAGCATTTACCCCAAAACAGGATCTTTGTCCTCAAAGATCATCTTACTACTCGTTTCTTATAGAGTCAAAGCCATGTGGGTATTTCCTCCACATTCGGTCTTTTCTCACAAGTGTAATTCATTACAATACGCGAGTTTCATCAAACATAACTACGGGAATAAGATCAGGCTAAATGTTGACTTACTTTCTCTATCCATGATGTTCACGGGTTTCTGATGAATGCAACTTTTCGCCGATCTAAGCTTTATTAAGAAGAATTCAGATTTTCACTTGATAGATATTCCATCAAGTTCGATTTACGAAACATAATTCACGCCGTCCTTGAAGTCCTAGGGTAGATCCAGCTTATATGCCTTTCAAACCAAATCTTTTACATCATCTCAATGGTCCCATACAACGGGGACTTATATCCCATGATTTGTCAGATCATTAATTCATTTTTCCAAGGTTTAAAATTTTGGCATAACTTCGCTACCCATTTGGCACTTCAAGATCTACATTTCATATTCACATAACCTCTTGCCCACTATCGGCAGTCAATAATCAAATCCTAATTTCAACAACCATTTCAGGTCTCGTGGGTCGAGTATTTTGTAAGGTTAGGTTCGCCATCTTAGGAAACCTTAAACCTAAAATACATGTCCAACTCACAATGGGTGTATGTCGGATGTCTTCATCTCAACTCCTGCTTACAGATGCTTTATTATTTAGATCCTAACACGATTCGATCTCAATCCTAATACGATGATTATCAATGATAATCTTTCCAAAGGAAAACGATTATACGGTCTATTACCAAAGGTCAATCATTCAAACATAGAACAGCGCTTATAGTATTTTGTATCGTTACTTTACCTCGTCCCTTCGATTGGGGTGGTACATAGTACTCTCATCAAGGTTCGTTCTCAATGATTTCTGAGCAAATCTTTAGAAATTCGATGCGAAGCGAGGATCTTGATAAAGATGTTTGATACAAGCACACTATGTTTACATAACTCTTTTTGCATTTATCATTAACGAGAATGATATTAGCAGATTTGGTCAGTCTGTCGACGATGACCCAAATCGAATCAAATTCAGATGATGACCTTTGCAATAGCTAGACGTTTACTAATGTATGAGGCGATGTCTGCCTTAATAATTGCCATCATTACAACTTCTTCAGACAAAGATACTTTTAGTCATAAATGACATAAATAGAATACTTATACTTACAAATTCCAATATAACTATATCTCACAATCCTCCATATTTAGACAATCACAAATGGCCTTTAAAACATCTAACGCCATCGGTTTCTCAATTCTAATGGTTCACATTAGCCGTGAACCACTTTTTATTATCTATATTATCCTTTTTATAAACATCGGCTATATTTTAAATTGTTCGGCAATTTATTTTGCACCTTCATTATTAAGGAACATGTCCTAATTGGTTCTTTATCTTTTCCTGATGATATAATTATCATGTCCGTATTTTTCAAAATTTCTTTCTTTATATTTTCTAAGTTCTAGTCTCGTTTCCACTATTATTTTTATCCGTTTTACTCAATCCGACATCTAAAGCGTCGATAATTATTACCACCAATTAAATATTAAATATTCAATTTTTATGAAATGTAAACGTAAAGATTTTAAATTTCTTAGTTCGGCCAATTATATAAAATGTTCAAAAATAAATTTGAATTTAATTAACAAGATTTTTGTTGATTTATCAAAAATAATTAATAAGATCCACAAATGTTCGAAAAACCTTTGTTTATATTTTGGTCAAAATTTTCTTAGTTGAAAAGCAAAAATTATCGTTTCAATTTTTAGGTCATGGTTTAAATGTTTTCCTCAATTCCGCTTAGGTTGTCTTGAGGTATACACGATCATTTACCCCTAAACAGGAGTTTAGTTAAATGTTTTGTGTATAAGGGAATAATCCCTTTAAAATCCTTTGTTAAAACATTCGTCAAAACATATTTCCATTTTCTTTTTAGTATAACTCAAAGTCTTAAATGACTTCTAATTTTTGAAGAGTCCATTTATATTCCATTATCTATTAATCATACGGTTAAATCATGTAAAGAATTAAGTCTTAAGTCATATGTTAAATATTTAAGGTACAGGTTTTAATTGTTCGGCCAATTCAGGGCAATCTATAAATAATTATTAACTCATTCTTATTCTTATAAACAAATAAATGGTCTTTAATGATCACGAGCATGAATTTATCAGATTACAGCCTACACACGCGATTCATCATATTTATGAATACTACATGTGCATTGTCAATCCAAACGACATCACGTGAAACTCATAACGTCCATTACAAGTACCGGATGTAGTGATTGGAATAGATAATCCTTTTCGCAGATGCGAAGTTGATGATAACCATGCTGAGGATCAAAAACCTTGTAAATGATCGAACAAATCTTCCATTTCGAGTTATGGATTTCGTTTTCGATTGTCAATTTACTCAGTTCACAGTAATCTATAAATATAAGGAATGATAACACCATAGCTCTTCATGATGACGAGCTTGGTATAATAAAAGCCTTCTCCGACAACTCTCTCAGTTTTACGGTAATTCCTTTAATTTAGATGGTGCTAACGTACGGTGCACAAGCCACAGGTGCAACACCGAGAATACAATCAGTACCAAATTCAACTTGCCTTAATGGCGAAAGTCTAGGTAAGTCATCAACAAATACTTACTAAGGTTTCAGATAACAGAAATATCTTTTAATAAATTCATATTAGGTTCTTTCTAGATTATAATATCTATGACTAATTCACAACCATTCACAATATAATTTCAAGTCTAAATACAGGATATGGTCATCCATCAAGAATTATTTAAATCACTTTTGATAATCAACATCTTATCATTTAGGGGAATTCTACTCGAGTTCCCATCAATTAAGACAATGTCGTCATGTCATAATCAATCAATTCATTCTACTGGCACTATCAACTTTTCAGTTTCATTACCATTGATAAGATGTGAACTTCTCAAAAGACTAATAATAACTCATAATCCTTCACAAATTCAGGGATATTAGGATACACAACTACTATTAAAAGAGTAAGGTCAACGCATAATCTATGCGAGAGAATTTCAAATCAGATACAGACGAAAACATTTAACGAATATGAATATATCCCATGTTTTCATGATTCGAGTACGCATTCGGAAGCTCCTCGGATCGTTACCCAGGTCATTCAAATGAAATCAAATCAAAAGAAATGATAAGAACATTAATATATCCAGTCGGGTATCAACACTCGATAATCAAATACTTTTCCTAAGAATCTCACTACGGGAGAATTGGACAAGAACGGAATATCAATTGTCAAATAAGACAATTTCCACAGATGAATAAATTCGACTCAGAAGAATAGATGCTACAGGCACATATGTAGGTGTCCCTAACACTATGTCCTTATTTTTCACTTCTTGCAGATCTCATAAATTTTAATCCTTCACAATCTTCAAAGAAAATGTATTGTTTATTAATCAGTTTTATGGTGACTACTAATCAGCCTTGCATGGTCCATTCCAAATTGTATGTAGGCGCGCAACTATATACAATTTCAAGATTAACGATGCAATACTCAGTTCGTCAAAATTTTATCATCATGTTTATAATAAAAACATTTTCATGCTTAATTCTTAAATAAGAATCAAAATAAATTTACAAAGATTTTCTTTATTATGAAAACAATTAAGTTTTCCAAGGTGTTTTATAAACAACTTCATTCGATAACGATTACTTATAAATCTCATTTTGAATAATCCTTTTAGTGATGAGAATTCAATTTTTCTCAAGGAATACTGTTTTAACTTATAAAAACAACGAGTGATCTGCAAAAGAGTGATGAGGAGTGGTTCACCAAGAACTAACTACAATATGATAGGAAATAAGCTTTAGCCAAGTAATCATGAGGTTCATGACCTCGATGGCACTCAAAAAGATTAATCCACAACGTAACTCAAATTGAGATGAGTACTTGTTCAATGGTTACATCACTAATGCGAACATTAGAATGAAGCAATAAAAGATAGATAACATCGATACATGTAGAATTTAACAATCAAAGGTAGTCTTTTCGTTAATCACAAACAAGTCAAAACTGTACCGTAACACATTACGTGTCACTATGTCATACAATTCTCAAAACTCATCCTACCAACTGTTGTCTCAGTTAAGTTAGGGATTATTTTTAAAAGATACCACAATGAATACTAATCTACAAGAGTCATTAGGTGTTCCACATGTCCCGGAAGATCCATCGGTCCCAATTCAGAAGAAGATTTCTTCAATTTATTTCTCGGACACTGGGCATCCTCGTCAGTGGGCAATGGCTTAGGAACAACCCTTAACACAAACTAACAATCATTTAAAATCTTATAATTCAATCACAGGACTTAATGACTTCCTCTTAATAACCTCATATTCCATACGGGTTAAATTTTACTTCATTCAAGACTCAATCAACTTATACTCAATGCGATATCCTACTTCATTCTCCAATACTTTCAATCTTATTCTTAGGCCTTAATAGGGCAATAAAAGCTCGATATGATCAACACTTAATTTCCAATCCTATAACTCCTTTATCAATAATTATCAAATGAGTCACTAGTATGAGATGACTCATACATTCAATTAGACTTCTCGGAAAGGTACTAGTGGCATGAGGCTTTTGGGTAATGGTTCCAATAACAGCCTCAAGTACAACATTCACCCTTTCGATTTCAATTTAAGAATTGGATGACAACGAATCAGATGACATCTTTCTAGGTGGTAACGTTTTGTCAAACTCCACTCTATAAGGAAAGATCGTCATGACATCGATATCAGATTTAATCTCGCCAATTCTTTTTCAATTTCACAATCAACTAATATCTACATTTCTACGAATATCAACCATTTGTTGGGATCATAAATATCCACCACTTGGTTTAGATCTAGGATAGCTAGAATTCCTACGAGAATAGCTTCGGTTAATTACTAGGGAAGTTAGGGTTTCTTGTGACAATCTACGTCGTATAAATACCTCGTATAAATATCAAAATAATCATCAAACAATCATGTAATAAAATTACTTCATATATATATAATCCAAGTTATATATATATTAAAATAACACTTCTCAGTCTGGCCTTGTCGGTAACTCGGGAATTCTTCGGCACCGTTATAGTCAAAAGATTTTTAGACATTTTTAGAAAAATGTTTATATATAAAAGATTTTGAAATGTTTTATTCAAAACCTTAGTTTTAAAAATCTTTCGTTCTCTATAACGAGAGCTCTGGTACCAAACTGTAACACCCCCAAATTTATACAACTCAATACAGCGAAAGACTAGTTGGTGTTACGGGATAGCACATTACTCACATCATAGACAACGCATAAAAATCGCGTCGTTTATTTATAAAGCATTTCCATTCATAAATATCAAATTTACATAGGTCCCAAGTCATTACATTTCATACAAAGTTTTACAAAGTATTTGAGTGAAAAATATTGTTTAAGTGCGGGCCATGATTTCTTGTCGTCTTCCCGAGAATTACCTTCAAGTACCTGAGATAAAACATTTTAAAAGAAAAGGTCAGCGATAACACCGAGTGAATTCATAGAGTTTAATAAACCATCAATATAATATCGGTATAAAATTATTACCGAAAATCATTTTGTACAAATCATTTTAATAGGCCATAAAATAGCCAAAGTCATTTTATACAAATCTTCATCAAAATCATAATATAGGCGTTTGCCTTAAAAATCATTATACGAGCCAATGTCGTAAAAACATCATACAATACGTTTTATAACGTTGTATAGATTAAATAAAAACCGTTATCTGAATATGGTTATATAAAACCAAAACACGAACATAAAATCAATAGTATGACCCTGTATTGCTAGTCAGGCAATACATCGTAATTCGGTGCGTATAGGAGTATTTCGTTAATTGGATTATTATAAGCCGCATGACATTGTTACCTTACTAAACCAAACAACGGGTAGCTAGCCCGAAACTCAATTTGCCCATCTAAATTAGCGTGTCGTCACAAAGGTCACGCTATGGAAATCTTCTCATACATAAATTCGCTTACCAATCAATGTGGCACGACGGGGATCAACCGTCAAGGCGCGAACAGGGGTGATCGTCCCCAAATAGTACTATTATATCCACAAGCGTCTACCAAATCCCGGTAGTTCGCAATTCATGCTAATGGGACTTTTAGTGACATAACCTAACTTTAATAATCCATTTCATTTCATCTATCGGGTCATATAATCATTCATCGGGTCATACAATCATTCGGGTCCAAATCAATAAACAAACAATTGGGACAACTAGTGTCCTATTTCATAAAAACTAACATGTTATCTCCCTCGCGGGTTTATCAAACATTTCATAAAAACATTTAAAAAGAGTGTGAGGCTATGAACTCACGTTGATGTGGGAAGGCGGGTTATCGGCAATTCGGACGTACGGTACGTGCTTCAATCACGGAAACCTAGACAAATAATACTCGTCTTAGACTCATGTCCGTTGACTTTATAAAAATAACAATTATGTATACATATGATGATTATATATATATGATGATCAAGTGGGTTTACATATTCTCTTTTAGTTATTTTAGTGTTTACGTATTGGTAACTAGTTTACTAGTTTTACCTATTTACGTGTTTTAGGTCCAATAAACTTATTATAAGTTCTTTAACTTGTATTATTCCACTTTATACTTATATTATCAGTATCTACACTTTACAAGTTGGGCCTAAATGGGTTAAGCCCAATAAGTTCTTTTATAAGTGTTTAACTTATTTAGTCCAATTATTAGTCCAATATGTTTACTTAGCTCGTTTATGTCTGTATGTCCTATAGTTCGGGTTTTTATCGGTTTTTACTTGATATACATGTCTATATATGAGTATATGAGTTTATAAAAGTTTACATTAGACAGGTCCAACTGTCTAAGTTTAATTTAACAAAAACGTAAATTTTACGGTAATAGCCGAAAAAGTCGTAAAAACAATGTTTATAGTTTTATAACTTATAAAACTTAACAAGTTACCATTTTTATAAAATGTCCACTTATTTTACCATTTTACATATTTATATAAGTGTATTATATGAGTTAGTGGGTTTTTATTCACATTTTATATTATATAATTTTGAGTGCTTATATAATAGTATTATACTTTAATTTCCAAAATCTGATTTTTATTTTCATGTTCACCAAAACTGCCATATCTAGAGTTCTATATGGAGATAGAAGCTCAAATTTTTATCACATAAACTACATGATATGTGCTCCATTTAACTCTCCTATAGCTACTGTTGAATCATCTTCTAAGTATTTTCGAAAAATCGTCCAAAACAGTAAACTCAGATTTGTACCCTAAACTTGTTTTGATCATATCTCACTCATTACAATGATTCCATTGCATGGCCAACTCTCACATGTGTACAAGACCCATAGCTTACTGTAAATCCATTAATCTATGCCATTTTTATCAGTTCATAATTTGATTCTTTACTGTTTTATACAGCCAACAAATTTAAACAAGATTTTAACCTTGTTTCTTATAGGCTTTCATCTTTTTAAGCATGTTTATCAACACCAAATCCCCACACAATAGTTTTATCATCATATAATCATCATATAAATATAAAATAGGAAATAAAATACATGATTACATAATCAAAATAACAAGAAGATGAGGAGGACAATCTTTATACCACCAAGTTGATGTAGGTTATGATTTGGACATGGATTTTGATGGAGAAACTTGTGCATAGCCAAGACCATCTTCAAGACCACCATTCTTCATGAATACCTTGTGGAAAATCAGCCTCAAGACTCCATGGAAACTCCTCCTTGGATGTTATAACTTGCACCAATCAATAGGGCTTCAAAAGGACTTCAACATGTGTATGAATAACATGAGATTTTGTGGTTAATTTAGATCAAATGAGGGTGTTCTTGGTGAGGATGGGACGGCAATCTAGAGAGAGAGAGGAGAGTTTGGAGTGGTTTTGCATGTATGGAAATGGGAGATAGTGGTTTGTGTTTGTGGTTTTGTGAAGTTGGTAGCTTACTTTGTAAGCTTATGCTTACAAGTGTAAGTAGTAAGCTACCACTTTGACACATCAAGGGATGTGTGGCTTAGTTAGGCCGGTTTTGAGTGGGGGTGGGGCAAGTGTCCCACTTGTCTCATCCCCATTTATTTACGGGTACTCCTCGATTCTAGTTTCCTCGACTTGCGGGCCCTCGGGTCGTTTTACGAAAAATGTTTTTATGAATTATGAATCAACGGCACAAAACGAATCTAATAAAAATTGTTTCATCATAAACGGAGTTCGAAAACGTAAATACGTAATCCTAAGGTTTCCGGTTTAGTCGTAAAGGACGTTAAAATAAAATCGTAAGTCCTAATCTTTTCTCGTAAATTTGTGAGTTTATGAACCAACACAAATTTAAAATCTCAAAATAATATTCACGGACAAATTTATTTTCTGAAATGTCGGACTGTCACCAAAACGGTGTATGTAAACGTAAGCACGTAACGCTGAATCCTCCGGTTTAGACGTAGTCGATGCTACTTCAAGACGTAAATCCAAATTTATTCCCAAAAATAAGTGAGTTCATAAAATAATATTTTCAAATAAATATTGAGAATAAAATATCAATCATAAATTGACGGATTGGCACACCCTCTTCCTCTTTTTCTGCTGGTGTGAGACGAATCTTTACAAAACCACCATTAAAGCTTTTCTAAACCTCCCAAATCACTCAAATTAATTGATTCCATGTCAAGGGCTTCATCAAACATTCATCTATCTTTAATTAATTGTAAGTATTTCCATTTTGTTTCATCTAATTCGTTTTTTGGTATTAAAATAAATTAGAATCAAATCAGGAATGTGGGTATCCATTGCTTAATTACTATGATTCCTATAGGTTATTGTAAAACCCGTATTTAAATCAGAAATGTAAATACGCGGTTTAATGATGTAAATTATTTACGTATTAATTATTGACGAAAACAAACGCGGGAAAGTAAGGAAAGTAAGAGCGCGAGAATTAAATATGAACATACGTAAAGAAATATAAATGTCAAGAAAAAAAAAAGAGAAAACTATTTAAGAAAGAAACAAGGGCCGGTTTTAAAACAAATAGAAGATTTTGGGCTTAAGCCCATTTAAAAAAAGGGTTATACACGAGAGATTACCACTTTTGCCATAATCAGTTAAAAAAAAGATTAGGGTTTTGGGAGTGAGTTGGCCGTCGGGTTTAGAAAAAAAAAGAAGATTTCAGACTTAGTTCTTCATCACAAATCAGTGTTTAATCCTCCATCTTCCTTAATCATATCACGGTAATCACTCTCGTTTCCATTCCCATTGGTTATCACGTTTTATTTTGATTTTAGGGTTTATAAACGAAACTTATGACGAATCTTAAATAAACACGATTAATGGGTGTCGGGGTGTTGTCTTCTCACAGAAACCGAGACCAAAGGGTCTCGGTATATGCTTCCCTCGTGACAGCCATGACCACAGGCCACATGGTGGTGCTTCTTTTGGCCGAGCCGCGAGCAAAACACACCCCAAACAAGGGTTACACGATTTAGGGGGTCGGGTCTTGGTGTGATCAGTGAAACCGAGACACCACCATGTCTCGGTGGTCCCTTCTCTGCCTAGCCGTGACCCACACAGGGGCGGCTTAGGGCTGTATTTCAGCCATCACAGCCAACAAACCCCATCGGGGGGTAAATTAATTAAGGGGGTGTTTGGCTGTGTTGAAAACGGTGGGAACTTTACCAAAACGGTGGGAACATAGTATATGGCAGTGGGTATTCATTAAACAGGAAATTGAATGAATTAAAATCCAGATTAGCGACAGATTTGCGACGCTAAATTCTGTCGCAGTTTATTAGTGACAGTTTTATTTTTTTGATAGTTTCTAAGGACAGCTTTTAGCGACAGTTTAGTGACTCAGTTTTCTGTCACAGATTCATATAGGCAGATTTAATCATAGTTGTTGATTTGTTTAGTGCGGCCGAGAGGGGTATCTCGGTAGGCTCGGGACATTATTATAAAATAATATGAATATTTTTATATTATACCTTTTTAAACTAATTGTTTTATAAATGTTTAAAATATATTTTAAATGTATTAATTAAAATAGATCTTTAATATTTTAGAAGGGTATAATTTTATTAAATGAATTAAATTATTTTGGGAACTTTCTAATTTAAGAAACTTTCTATTTTTAGAGGGATACTTAATATAGTATTACTATAGCGTCAGAAATACGCTTTTACCTTAACAAATAGTAGATCGATAATACATTAAAAGGAATTATTATAAGATCAGATTTATCAGTTAGTATACGTACAGAATTTCAGAAATAAAATAAATAAATGAGAAGTCAATAAGAACAGTAAATTATATAGACGGATATCAGTTAGCTTATTCGCGTGTCTTATTTATGTAGCTCGCGTGAAGTCTGAGTAGGAGTTCTACTTGTATTCTTCAGTCAGTTACTGGACACGAGGTACGGATTTCCGTTCTTTCAGTAAGGACTTCCTTTCTATGCATGATTAGGATTCCCCGTCTGCAGCCAAATGTTTTTCCCCGTATATGTTTAAGATTATCAGAAATCATGTTAAAAATGAAATAAGTTGCCTGAGCATTATATACAATCACGACCAGTTTATGTACTAGTTACGGAGATACCGTAACCACGGCACTAGAGGCACCGGTGTCGTGACTCACATGCAGGAGAGTGATATCCTGCATCGTCCCACTCATTTTCAGTTTGGCCATTTTTATATGTATGTTTAGTGGGGCGTATGGATGCATCCTAGGCTTATCAGTTTATAAGTTATCAGGGTGAATGTGATGTGTGCTCTACATCCTTCACATTGGAGCTGATCCCTCCACCCAGCACAGTATTTAGAGATCACCCCTCTACAGTTATTTAGAGGTCACCCCTCTATAGCATGACGAGATCACCCCTCCAGTTATTCATGCACGGTTGTTACAGCACGTGACCTATATAAGCTCTGCAAATTAAAATACAGTAAATGCATGTTTTCAGATTTAATAGTTAATAATTCAGTTTTAGTATGTATGAACCAGGTTTCTCAGATTTTTACAGAGTTCTATCATATGTTACATATCAGCCTCATAGCTTCATTTGTTGTCATCTATTCCATTACTTTCAGTACATTCTTATCATGCTTTTTATCCGTTCACTGAGCGTTATGCTCAGCCGTAGTTTCCTTTCATGTTTCCAAACGGCAGGTACACAGGGACGATCTTAGGACTTCTAAGAGAGTACGTGCATTTGGATGGGAGCTATCTAGACTCCTTTATTTTATGCACACATTACATTACTTTGGTTGTTTGGACACTGTTTCGTCCTTTTCTTTCAGTATTTAGATCTTTTTATCTTGAGCTTATGTTTGGACTAACGATGTATGATTTCGGTATTTTCGTATGGTCATTTAATGTTTAATACATTGCCTTGCATGCTTTGATGACACGCCATAAATACACGTAACGGTCCATTTATCCAAGTGGGGTGTTACAATTATGGTATCAGAGCGCAAGGTTCGACCTGTAGGATCTAAAACTTGACTTGTGACTAGTGGGTAGTCACCAAGAACTTCCTGTATTTTGGCGTCGTTATCTTCCATGCTACTCATGTATTTTACCAGTCAGATTTTCAAAATTTTGATTAAGTAAACGGTTGGTACAGGACTGACCATACTTAATCGCATGTGATTTTCAACGAACTTTTCGTTTTGGTGAACTGACCATAGGCGTTCACCCTTGGCCGTTTAAATTTTGTGTAGATGAACTGACCATAGGCGTTCATCCTTACTCATGTCAGATTTATGTTTCAGTAAATTGTCATTTTGTGAACTGACCCTAGGCGTTCACCAGTATTCATGTAATATTTTGTTGGCTATGCCTTCATGAATTACACTATGCATATTCAGATTTATTACTCTAGGTTCTGACAACTTTATCAACTTATCCTCTGTTATTCCAGATGCCACCCAGACGCGAAACTGAGAATTATCCTAACGCAGTTGCCATTGCTGTTGTTGTTCAGGCTGCTATACAAGCCATGTTACCCCAAATCCGTGATGAGATCCGAGCTGAATATCAAAATGGACCTCAGCAGAATAACAACCCTCCTGTTCCACCACCTACCACTTTACCCGCTTGGCTAGATTTGTTTAACAAACAGAAACCCCGACTTTTTGCGCAGACTGTAGCTCTAACTGACGGGGAAGACTGGATCTACCATGTAGAGAAAACTTTTAGAGCTATGGGTTGTGGTGATTCTTTCAAGGTTAGGCTTGCAGTTTACAAACTGGAGGGTCCTGCTCTGCATTGGTGGAGGTCTCAGAAGCTGTCCAATGGGGGAGATGCTTGGAAGCTTGCATTGACCTGGGCACGTTTCAAGACGATGTTCTATGACCAGTTTTTCTCGCATGCGGAGCAAGCTAAACTGAAGAGGGACTTCCACGTCATTCGTCAGAATCATGGCGAGAACAGTATAGAGTTCATGCACCGATACCTCGGGATGGCTGGATTCTTAGGGGAGGCTGCGGGTACCGCAGAGGATCAAGCGAAGCAATTTCACTGGGCTCTTCACTCTAGGACTACAGATAGGTTGGTGAGTGCCACATTCACTAATGTGTCACAAGTATCTAATGCAGCTCGTGATATTGAGATGCTTTTCGAGAGGGATGAGCTCGAGAATGTAGAGCGTCCGGAGAAGAGGTACATCTCATCCAACAGACTTAAACAATTTAACTCCCATTATTACTTGTCAACTTATATGTTATGTCTTATCCAATTATAATCTTACAGACACAGAGGAGGAGACCGATCCCAATCGGCTACTCCACATCAGAACTACAGGAACCACGGTCAGTCATATGACCGTAATCGATCAGATAAGAGGAGCGGTGGTGATAACTACTAATAAAATGATTTTACTAAGGTTGTTCGTTCACGAATCTCCTCGAATTGATTAAGGTTTAAGTGTGACTCAGTCGTTCTTGGTAACGAAAAGAGAAATTGGTTATCTATCCTACTCGAAAAGGTAAATGCGAAGCGAAATAAAAATAAACTAAAGACAATTAATAAGGGAGCAATACAAATATTTAAACGTAAATTAAAGCGAAACAACAAATAAAAATAACTCTAAAAGACGAAATTAACTAAAGACTAAAAAGTAAAATACGCGGAGTAATAAAATTAAGCTAAAAACCAATTCCAGAAAAACTGTCACTTTTTCTGTAAAAGAGAAAAATATTAAAAACACAAATCAAAGAAAACTACTCATCCGGAATAAATTGTTCATCCGGAATAAACCTTTCGTTCGGAATAAAATCATTCATCCGGAAAAATCCTTCATCCGGAATAAAGTCATTCATCCAGAATAAACATGTTCATCCGGAATAATTCCTTCATCCGGAATATAAAGCTTCATCCGGAATAAATTCATTCATCCGGAATAAACATCTTCATCTGGAATATTTATTCATTCGGAATGTAAAGCTTCATGCGGAATAAATAGTTCATTCGGAATATAACACTGATCCGGAATAAAAATTAGCTCATGCGGAATAATAACTAGAAAACCCTGGTTCGGAATAAAAGTACTGATTCGGAATAATTAAACTAATAAGCTCATTCGGAATAACTCCTTGATCCGGAATAATCCCTTGATGCGGAATATCAAGCTCGTTCAGAATAATTAAATAAAAGCTTGGTTCGGAATGTTTGTTCATTCGGAATCTGGGGAACTAAAGAAGACGAAGAACATGGAAGAACAATAGGCCACAACTTTGATTAAATCAATCCAAAATAAACCAAAAGATTAAACCAAAATAGCCACTAATGAATAACTAACAATAACTAATCAAACCAAAGCAATAAGACTAACACTAATGATCAAATCAATCAAAACCCACTTGATTAAAATTAAGAAGAACTCAAGAACACAACCATAATCAAAAGCAAAGATTAAACAAGAAAGGTAGAAGAAGATTAATTAAAAAACTTGATTACAAAGCAAAGATTCAACAATAACAACTTTTAAGTTTTAAACATTAATCTAGAGAGAGAAAGCAATAAATCTAGAGAGAGAAACTACTCCTAATCTATCCTAATCTACTCCTAAAACTAACCAACCCTCTCCTAACAAATGAGGGTGGTATATATAGGAGAGGGGAGTGGTTGGTGGCTTCCTCCTTTCTTTCTTTTCTTCCGTCTCGTGTTTAAACTCTCGACTTTTGGCTCGGTATTTCTTTAAACTCGTCTTGAAATTTCTTCGTAAATAAGACTTGAGTTCTTCGGCTTTATTAAACATCCGTCTTTGGACTTTTTCTTTGATAAATCTTCAGACTAGGCCTTGGACTTCCGTTCTTTTTGCACTCTTGATTTCTTGACATCGTCTTTTGTCTTTTTCTTTGCTAAAAGCCCGTGAAAGCCCGTGTTTTCCTTCCTTTTCACATTTTGGTCCTAAAACACAATAAAAACACAAACCACGCATAATTCCGACATTTATGACATAAAATACACGTTATGGTCTCCTTTAAGGATGGGTGTTTTCACACCTATCAAATCCCCTACACTTGACAATTGCAATGTCCTCATGCAATGCATTAATCACAAAGCAAGATTACATTTTCATCACAACCAATCCACATTGTCCTTTATTAAAGAGATAGAAAATAACAAAACAAGTAAAGAAATCAAAGACTTACCTTAGGGTTTTGGAATGTCATGAATAATTATCATCCTCAAGTTTCACGTTCCCCATACCAAGCTTAAAAACGAGATCATTGTTATTATAAGTTAGCAAACTAACATGAACTCATGTGGGCCAATTATTTACTTAGACTCCCTTATTCCTAGGTGTATCTCTTATATTTTATTATTGTCTTGAATGATCACGAGGATGCATTGTTGACTTATTTTGATAGTTATTTAAGCTGAAAACAAAGTGGGACGTTTTAATCAATAGTTAGCTAAAGGACAAAATCTTTTAAAACTGCTTATCGGTACCTCATAAAGTTCATATCTTGACATAACTCGCTTCACGATTTGAGACCTTTCTCGGACCGATATTTGGCAGCGACTTCATACTTCAAATCTTTGAGAGACGTTCTTGAAATTATGGTATTCTCTTCATAATAGGAATTTCTTCACTTGAAGTTTTGAGAGATTCTTCATATTTGGACCACGACTTCTTCATTTTTCTCCAATCTTTATTTTGGACTTTGATATACAACGATTCGCCTCCTTTTAGGACTTGGATCTATTCATCCTCATACCTTGCTAGGGTCTTTTCGGATGGACTTCTCCATGATATTTTGGGGAGTACTTGCTTTTCGTCGTGTGTCTTGATCCTTCATATCGATCTTTGATAAATGATTCTTCACATCACTTTTGGATCTTTAGCAACAAAATGTAGCCCTCATGCCTTGTTAGGGCCTTTTCGGACTCGCCAATCTTCGCATCCCGCTTCAATAAGTTATGCCTTGGCTATGAACTCTAATTAATACCGAGCAACTTTTAAACGATCTTGTGCTAGAAGCTAAGTAACTTTTCAAACCGTATAACCTTATTTATTGCAGATAAATTTATTAGCAAGCGATGGGAGAATAGGCTTATAATCAACTCACATAAATTTACGAATGAATACCAAACTTATAATTGACTCTATCATCACTCGTTCTCCACAATTTAAAATCTCAAGGAATGAGACTCGTGGATGCTTAGCCAATTAAATCAAAGTTTTGGGTTTTCGAGTCATCTATAGGATCTTGCAAACTCTTAGACTTTTTCAAGTTTAGAAATCGCATTTTAAAGTTCCCTTGATAAACAACTCTCTAGGATCAATTATAGGAACTTGCGAAAAGTTATTGTTCTTAACCCGTGAGAGTTAAGACCTTCCCGTTTTAAAGCTCCCTATATAAAAGCCTAGCAAAACTTGACTTAAACACGTTAAGGATAATAGCTAGAGTAAACTTAGATAAATAAACTTAGGTTGAGTCAAAAGATTCACAACGTTGAAAATTAAAACCACTTTATTAAAATTTATTCTAGCAAAGAAAAAAAATAACTATAATAAGGGAAAAACTAATAGGCCAAAATAGATCAAAAATTTTGAAAAATGTCGAAAAATCAAATTTCCGGTTAAAAATGGGGACAAATACAAGGAAAAGGCCATTTAACTTCGATAGAAGTCCCCCCTGCACTTGATATAAACATTGTCCTCAATGTTTAAGCATGTGGGAGTAAACTCCCCTACACTTAGGACATTGTGCACGTTGTTTAAATCTTGCAAAGAAAGAGACAACTAAAGAGATTCCTATTTTAATATTGAGAAATATAAAATAGTGAATCGAAAAGAGTTTAGGATTGAACCGGGAAGACGGAAACACGGAATCACGGGTCGTCATAAATCATAAAGAGTGGATCATTGAACGCTCGAATCCCTGAATATGAGAAGAGAGGAAATAACAAACACCAACGGGTCTCCCCTACACATAGGATAGAAATAGCTAAAAGATAGATACTTGGGTTGCCTCCCAAGAAGTGCTTGATTTTTGTTAACCGAGTCGTGAGCCTGACTCGACCTTGATTAGCATAGGAAGAAGCTTGAAAAACATCCACCGGGATCAAAGACATAGTTTTCGTCCATCAAATAACACAAGCTTAAGGCGAACAAGGCAAGCCAAAGAAGAGTAGGCAAGGTTCCCTTAAGCAAAGATGGAGCACGGTGGGAGCAAGGGTGAAGTGGTGCAAGCATATCTCCAATAGTTCCAAAAATCTTTCCTTTTATTTCATCAGACGGATACTGAGATGACTTAAAAAGTGCAATATCAGGATCGAACACCTTTTCCTTCAGGGGAAAATAACACTCAGGCTCAGCAGACCTTGAAGAAGATCCGATGACCATTGCAATGTCCTCATGCAATGCATTAGTTACAAAGCATGTTTACACTTTTCATCATAATCAATCCACGTTGGCCTTTATTAAAGAGATAGAAATTATAAAAATGCAAAGCAAAGAAATTAAAAGCATACCTTGGGTTTTGAAAATGTCATGAATAATCATCATCCTCAACTTTTCACTTTCTCCAAACCAAGCTTAAAAACGAGATCATTGTTATTATAAGTTAGTAAACTAACACGAACTCATGTGGGCCAATTATTCACTTAGACTCCCTTATTCCTATGGGTATCTCTTATATTTTATTATTTGTCTTGAATGATCACGAAGATGCATTGTTTGACTTATTTCGATAATTATTTAGTCTGAAAATAAAGTGAACGATTTAATCAATAGTTAGCTAAAGGACCAAATCTTTTAAAACTGCTTCTCGGGATATCAAAAAGTTCATATCTTGGCATAACTTGGTTCGCGATTTGAGACCTTTCTCGGGCCGATATTTGGCAGCGACTTCATACTTCAAATCTTGAGAGACGTTCATGAAATAATGGTCTTCTCTTCATAATTGGAATTTCTTCACTTGGAATTTTTGAGAGATTCTTCATATATGGACCACGACTTCTTCATTTTTCTCCAATCTTTATTTTGGATTTTGATATACAACGATCCGCCTCCTTTATTGACTTGGATCTATTTATCCTCATACCTTGTTAGGGTCTTTTCGGATACACTTCTCCATGACTTTTTGGGAGTTTTTGCTTTTCGTCGTGTGTCTCGATCCTTCATATTGATTTTCGATAAATGATTCTTCACATCACTTTTGGATCTTTAGCAACAAAACATAGCCCTCATGCCTTGTTAGGGCCTTTTCGGACTCGCCAATCTTCGCGCCCCGCTTCATAAGTTATGCCTTGGCTATGAACTCTTGTCATTACCGAGCAACTTTTAAACGATCTGGGGCTAGAAGCTAAGTAACTTTTTAAATCGTACAACCCTACTTATTAGCAGATAATTTATTAAGCAAGCGATGGGAGAATAGGCTTATAATTAACTCACATAAATTCACGAAAGAATACCGGACTTATAATTGGCTCTATCATCTCTCGTTCTCCACAGTTTAAAATCTCAAGTAATGAGACTCGTGGATGCTTAGCCTATTAAATCAAAGTTTTGGGTTTTCGAGTCGCCTATAGGATCTTGCAAATTCTTAGACTTTTTCAAGTTTAGAAATCGCATTTTAAAGTTCCCTTGATAAACGACTCTCTAGGATCAATTATAGGAACTTGCGAAAAGTTCTTGTTCTTAACCCGTGAGAGTTAAGACTTTCGCGTTTTATAGCTCCCTATATAAAAGCCTAGCAAAACTTGACTTAAACACGTTAAGGATACTAGCTAGAGTAAACTCGGATTGAGTCAAAAGATTCACAACGTTTGAAAATTAAAACCACTTATTAAACATTTATTCTAGCAAAGAAAGAAAATAACTATACAATGGTAAAAACTAATAGGCCAAAATAGATCAAAAATTTTGAAAAATGTCGAAAAATTGATTTTCCGGTTAAAATGAGGACAAATACAAGGAAAAGACCACTTAACTTCGATAGAAGTCCCCCCTACACTTAAGATAAACATTGTCCTCAATGTTTAAGTATGTGGGAGTAAACTCCCCTACACTTAGGACATTGTGCACGTTGTTTAAATCTCGCTAAGGAAAAGACAACTAAAGAGATTCCTATTTTAATATTGAGAAAATATAAAATAGTGAATCGAAAAGAGTTTAGGATAGAACCGGGAAGAAGTAGAACATGGAATCACGGGTCGTCAAGAATCATCAAGAGTGGATCATTGAAGCTCGAATCCCTGATTAAGAAGTGAGGAGAGGAAAGCAAACTAAAGGGTCCCCCTACACTTATGGTAAAGAAAGCGAAAAGATAGATGCATGGGTTGCCTCCCAAGAAGCGCTTGGTTTTTTGTTAACCGAGTCGTGAGCCTGACTCGACCTTGATCATCAACGGAAGAAGCATGAAACATATCCACCAGGATCAAAAACGTAGTTTTCATCCATCAATAAGCAAGAGCTTAAGACGAACAAGGCAGGCCAAAAGAGAAGTGGCAAGGTTCCCTTAAGCAGTGATGGAGCACGGTAGAAGCAAGTAGGAAGAGGTGTAAGCATGTCTTCAATGGTTCCAAAGATTTTTTCTTTTATTTCATCAGGTGGATACTGAGATGGCTTAAAGACTTCAATACCAGGATCGAACACCTTTTCCTTTAAGGGAAAATAGCACTCAGGCTCAGCCGAGTGTGAAGAAGATCCGCAAAGAAGCACAACCTCGTCCTCAGAAGGGGGACAAAGAGGTGGTAAATCATACGTGCAACGGATTTTGGTGTCAACCGGTTTCTTCTCCTTTGACAGAATGCTCTTCAAATCCAAAGTAGGATCAAGACGATAATCTTCAAAGTCATAAGGAGGAGCATCACTCTCATGAGGGAAGTATGTGTTGAGAAATTCGGAGAAATCTTCCTCAAATGAATAATCGTCCAAAGTAGGATCGAGTGATGGCGGGGGATCTTCAGCATGTGAAGAATCGCTCGAGAGAGTATCGGCCTCATCAAAATCATCGAAAGTGGGCAGCTCGGGATACTCAGAAGTACAATCAAAATCATCCGAATCTGAGCTAGAATCATCATCATCATAAGCATCAAAGACCGGTGAAGAATCATAAATGGGAGAAGCGTCCAAAGTAGAGTGAGAATCATCCACATTATCTTCAAAGATTGGATTATCAGTGGAAGACTCGAATAGAGGATTGTCATAGATGGTAAAGACATCGAGCACATTTATCATATTCACTGATTCTCGGCCTCCAAAGGATTTGCCTGTAAGCTTCCCCATTTTAAAAACTTTAGAATCATCCCCGACTCGTAAGATTAACTCACCTTCGGCCACCTCCACTAAAGCTCGTCCGGTTCTCAAAAATGGCCGACCAAGTATTAAAGGAATACGAGGGTCCATTTCATAATCAACTACGACAAAATCGACCGGGAAAGTAAATGTGCCAACTTTGATAAACACATCTTCGGCTATACCAACGGGGTAAGCGAGAGTGCGGTTTGCAAGTTCGAGAGTCATCTTTGTTGGAATGAGGTCGGGCAATGATAGTGTTTTCCAAACACTCAGTGGCATAAGATTAATACTAGCCCCGAGATCAGCAAGGGCAGTAAATTCTTCAGTTTTGTTGAACACGCAAGGCAACACAAAACGACCGGGATCTCCAAGCTTTTCTGGAAGTTCTCTAAGAAGAACTGCAGAGCAGTTTTCATTTAAGCGTGTGTTGGCGAGTTCAATCAGCTTCTCTTTCTTGCTAAGCAATTCCTTGAATGCTTTGAAAAATTTCGGCATGTGGCAAAGTGCTTCAACAAGGCTAATGTTGATGGTCATTTTAGATAGCATATCCACATATTTCGATACTTGACAGTCATTCTTGGCTAGATCGTTGGTCTTGCCTATGCGAGAAGGGTATGGAGTTCTAGGTTGATAAGGGTTAGGTGAAGGTGTAGTTTGTGAAGGTTGTGATGTTGAAGGGTCCTTCCGATATACATCGTCATGACGAGGCGGAGACGGTAATGGTGTACTAACACTAGGTGTAGGAGGAGTAGGGATACATGGTGGTGGAGGAGGTGTAAATGATGGTGGTGGGATAGGTGGATCGACAATGGTAATTCCACTACGCGTAGTTATAGCACTCACATTAGCTCGCGGATTAGTGACGGTGTTTGAAGGTAGAGAACCCGAAGAAGAAGAAGGTTGAGCTTCGGGCAAGAAACTAGCCAACAGATTCTTTAATTCAGTTGTTTGAGTGATGAACGAGGATTGAAGATTATCACGAACCTCGGTTCTGATGTCATTACCTTGCTTCAAGATATCTCCTTTCAGATTGATTATTTGGCTCTGTAGATTCTTGATTTGCTCACCTTGAGTTCTCATGATGGTGTCAACATCGGGATTAATGGGTGGGTGTTGTTGGGTGGGTGGTTGATAAGGGTTAGAAGCACGAGGTGGGATTTGGTTGCTTCTATTGTAGTTGTTGGCGGGATTTTGGTTTTGAGGAGAAAAACCGGGTGAAAGGTAGTTGTTGGAACGGTAGCTCAGCAGATTTCTATCCCCTTGTTGTCTAGCTTGGTAATTTTCTGGTGAATAATTACCGTAAGCAGCATACACATTTTCCGGATTTCCTTGTGTCGAAGGACAATCGATGTATGAGTGAGGACCGCCACATGTTTCACAAGGATTAGCAACCGCTTTAACTTGTTGTTGTTGTTGGTTTGAAGCGAGAAGCGTAATACTTTTGCTCATTTCGGCCATCATGCGGGTGAGTTCGGTCATCTCAGGGTTTGCTGAGGTAGAGGAAACATTGACTCCCGGGTTGTTCCTAGAAGAAGCAGAGGAATCCCAGTTCTTGTGGTGAGTAGTCATGTTCTCAATTAACTCTCTACACTCCTCGGGTCTCCTTTTCATGAATGTGCCACCGGCGGCTGCATTGATCGTATCACGATCTCGAAAAGTCAATCCGTTGTAGAAAGTATCAATCAATGTGACGGGAAGCATGTTGTGGTTTGGACAACGGTAGATCAAGACATTATATCTCTCCCAAGCGTCAAAAAGAGATTCATCAGGGTCTTGCATGAAACCGCTGATCTGATTGCGAAGGCTTGTGACCATGGAAGGTGGAAAGTAACGCGAAAGAAAGCGTTGAGTCATATCATCCCAAGTGTGAATAGAATTCTTCGGGAGACGATCAAACCATTTCTCGGCATGATGCGATAAAGTATGTGGGAAGAGTTGTAGGCGAAGTACATCCATTGTGGCCCCAGGCAACTTCATGCTTTGGGTGATTGTAATGAACTTGTCGAGGTGTTTATTGGCATCATCATCAGGCAATCCTCTAAATGGGTTTGTTTGCACTTGCTGAATCATGTGGTGCTTCAACGAAAACTCAGGAGCGTTGATTTGCATCGGCGCAATCGGTCCTCCTCGTCCAAACATGGTTGGTTGACAAAGTTCCTCCATGGTCCGAAGATCGGGCTGTGGAAGAGCATTGTTGTTATTATTATTATTGAGGTTCGGTGGAATGTTGTTGTTAACACCTGCCATATCTAAATCTTCTTGAGGCTCGGGCTCTTGATAATTAGAAGATCTAGTACGCATACACCTGAAAATGCACAAGAAAACAAAACCAAACACAAAGACAATATATACACAATAAAAATAAAATCTTTTTGGATTTTTGAAATTTTTAATTTTTATGGTTTTTTATCAATTTTTAATTTTTATGATTTTTGAATTTTTTATGCAAGAAAAATAACGTTCACAAGTGAACGGATCCCAAAAAGCAACGTGTCTCTCACAGAAAACCGTTAATCTTTACGAAAAGAGCCGGCAGCGGCGCCATTTGATACAAGGGTTTTGGCCCGTATAAAATAAAGTTCGTTGTGTGTTGGTCTAATCGAATTGATCTAGGTTCTCTATGTGACTCAGTTATCTTTTGGTAGAACAAAAATGTGTCGTTGTAGTGTTTAAAATTAAAGGTGCAGAACAAATAAAGTAAAAGTGCAATTAAAGTAAATCTAACTCTAATTTAAAATAAAGGGCAAGTAATTAAAAGCGAGACGAGAATTAAAAGGCACTAAATGAAAATAACGCAAACTTAAATCTAACTAAGGCAAACTTAAAACGCAACTAAAACTAAAACTTAAACTAAGGCAAGACTAAATTAAATCTAAGGCAATTAAACTTAAAGTGCGACTAAAGAAAAAGGCGGGAAAAATAAAGCTTAAAAATAAAAAGGCAGAAACTTAAAAACTGAATTTCCCTATCCGGAATAAACTCCTATTCGGAATAAATGGCTATTCGGAATATCTGTCCCTACTCGGAATAAAACCTTACTCTGAATATTTTGTCTATTCGGAATGTCAGCTCTATGCGGAATCAAGCCCCTATTCGGAATAATACCTCTACTCGGAATATCTGTCCCTATTCGGAATAAAGTCTTATGCGGAATATGGGCCCTATTCGGAAAATCATGGCTATTCGGAAAGTTTAACCCTATTCGGAAAGTACCCCTATTCGGAATATACTCCCTATTCGGAAAGTTAGTCTTACTCGGAATATAGCTCCTATGCAGAATGATTTCCTATTCGGAAAATCACCCTTACTCGGAATATAGAATATTCCGCATAAGCCTAGCTGCTAAACCCTTACTCGGAATGTTTCAATATTCCGAATAAATAGCCCTTCAAATCCTTGATTCGGAATAATTGGAGCCGTTTACTGGGAAAGATCAGAAACAATATGTCCGAAGAACAAGGGATGAGATATAAGCACGGATCTAAACAAAACTTAACCAAATCAACAACAAGATTAAATCAAACTAATAATAAAACAACTATTAAACATAAACAATCAATCCAAAACAATCAAACTCACAAAACTTAATCAAAATAATCAAAACCCACTTAAATAAATCAACAAAAAATTAAGAACATGAACATAAACAAATCAACACAAATATTAAAGAAAGGTAGAATGAGATTAACAAGATAAAGATAAAGATTAACAAGAATTAAAAGAAAAACTTACTTGAATTAAATGGTAATTAAGGTGCAAGACAAAGTAATTAAATGGACAAGTAATTAAAGGTACAAGGTAATTAAAAATGGAAGAGATAGTTTGTCAAGCTATCCAACAACAACAAATGATTAACAACTAATGCTATTTATAGGGGAGGATTAAGGAAGCTTCCTCCCCTCCTTCATTTCTTGTTAATTGCGGGATTAAGTCCCTCCTTCATTTAATCTTCATTAATTGCGTCATTAGTCCTTTTCTTCTAATCTTTCTTTTAAATTTGGACTTTAAGGACTTGTGGCTCGGGATATCTTTTGAACTCGTCTTTAATTTCTTCAATAAAACAGACTTGAGTTTCTCGGCTTTTGATAAACTTCCGTCTTTTGACTTTTTCTTCGATAAATCTTCAGAATTGGTCTTGGACTTCCGTTCTTTTTCCACTCTTGACTTCTCGACTCCGTCTTTCATCCTTTTCTTCAATAAAAGCCGTGAATGCCCGTGAATTCCCGTGTTTTCTCCACTTTTCATAATTTCGTCCTAAATTACAATAAAAACACAAACCGCGCATAATTCCGACATAAAAGACATAAAATACATGTTTTGGTCCGGTTGTTATTGTAATTAAGTGGTAGAAAAGATGGGTGTTTACACACCTATCATCCGATCATAAATCTCGCAATCTCATCCTCAGAAGGATATAGAGGTGTCAAGATATAAGTGTTGCGGATATCGGTGTCGGCCGGCTTCTTCTCCTTTGAAGCGGGTTTCTTCATATCCAAAGTAGGATAAAGACCATAATCATCAAAGTCCAAAGGAGGAGCATCACTCTCATTTGGGAAGTATGTATTGAGAAAAGTAGAAAAGTCTTCCTCAAATGAGTAGTCATCCAAAGTAGGATCAAGCATGGATGGCGGAGGATCTTCATCATGTGAAGAATCACTCGAAAGAGTATCAGCCTCATCAAAATCATCATAAGTGGGCATGTCTGGATACTCAGAAGTAAAATCATCATAATCATCTCCATTAGAGCTAGAATCATCATAAGCATCATAGATCGGTGGAGAATCATATATGGGTGGAGGATCAGAATTGGAGAGAGAATCATCCACATCATCTTGAAACAGTGGATTATCATTGCAAGAATCGAATAGAGGATTGTTGTAGACGACAAAATCATCAAGCACATTAATCATATTCGCCGATTCTCTTCCATTATATTTGCTTGTAAGCTTCCCCATTTCGAAAACTTGTGCATCATCCCCGAATCTTAAGATGAGTTCACATTTGTCCACATCTACTAAAGCTCGACCGGTTCTAAAAAATGGGCGTCCAAGTATTAACGGAATACGAGGGTCCATTTCATAATCAACAACGACGAAGTCGACCGGAAAAGTGAATGTGCCAACTTTAATGAACACATCTTCGGCAATACCAATGGGATAAGCGAGAGTGCGATTTGCAAGCTCAAGAGTCATCTTCGTTGGTGTAAGATCGGGTAATGATAACTTTTTCCAAACACTTAAAGGCATCAAATTTATACTTGACCCGAGATCGGCTAAGGCAGTAAATTCGTCGGTTTGGTTAAAAGTACAAGGTAGCACAAAACGACCGGGATCTCCAAGTTTTTCCAGAAGTTCTTTAAGAAGGATTGCAGAGCAATTTTCATTCAAGCGAGTATTAACAAACTCGACCATCTTCTCCTTCTTACTAAGCAATTCCTTAAACATCTTGAAAAATTGTGGCATTTAGGAAAGAGCTTCAACAAGGGTAAAGGTGACGGTCATTCCGGCAATCTTGTTCAAAAAGTTAGAGATTTGAACGTCATTCTTAGTCAAAATTCTAGCCTTGTTGAGTCGAGAAGGGTAAGGAATGCTTGGGTTGGGTGGTGGAGGTGTAGAAGGTGAAGGTGGGGTTGGTAGAGGATTCTTCTTGGGTGCTTCTACATGACGAGGCGGAGACGGTAATGGTGAACTAATACTAGGTGTGTGAGTAGTAGGGATAAATGGTGGTGGAGGAAGTGTAGATGGTGTAACTGGGGGTGGGATAGATGGTCGTACTAAAGTTGCTCCACTACGGGTAGTAATAGCACTCACATTCGCTCTCGGGTTGGTGACGGTGTTTGAAGGTAGAGAGCCCGAAGTAGAGGGTTGAGTGGTTGGTAAGAAACTAGCCAGCATATTCTTCAAATCATTCGTTTGAGTGCTGAAGGAGGATTGTATATCATTTTGAAGCTCGGATCTAATGTCATTACCTTGCTTAGTGATATCCCCTTTCAAATTGATAATTTGGCTTTGCAGATTCTTAATTTGCTCTCCTTGGGTTCTCATTAAGGCTTCAACAGCTTGATTAATGGGTGGGGCTTGTTGAGCGGGTGGGTGATAAGGATTAGAAGCTCGAGGTGGGATTTGGTTACTTCTATTGTAATTGTTGTTGGGGTTGTGGTTTTGAGGAGAAAAACCGGGTGAAAGATAGTTGTTTGACCAGTAACTTAGCAAATTTCGATCCCCTTGAGGTCGGGCTTGGTAATTTTCCGGTGAATAGTTACCATAAGCCGCATACACATTTTCCGGATTGCCTTGAGTAGAAGGACAATCAGTGTATGAGTGAGGACCGTCGCATGTCTCACAAGAATTTGCTATAGCTTTAACTTGCTGTTGTTGGTTTGTAGCTATGAGCAAGATATTTTTGTTCATTTCGGCCATCATGCGGGTGAATTCGGTCATATCGGGGTTTGCTGAAGTAGAAGAAACATTGACTCTCGGGTTGTTCCTTGATGAAGCGGAGGAATCCCAATTATTGTGATGAGTAGTCATATTCTCAATTAGCTCTCTACACTCCTCGGGTCTTCTATTCATAAATGTGCCACCGGCGGCTGCATTAATCGTATCACGATCACGAAAAGTTAAACCATTGAAGAAAGTATCAATTAAGGTAACGGGGAGCATGTTGTGGTTTGGACATCGATTGATCAAAACATTATATCTTTCCCAAGCATCAAAGAGAGATTCATCGGGTTCTTGCATGAAACCGCTGATTTCATTTCGAAGGCTCGTGACAATGGATGGTGGAAAGTAGCGCGACAAAAATCGTTGAGTCATATCATCCTAAGTATGAATGGAATTCTTCGGGAGATGATCAAACCATTTTTCGGCGTGGTGTGATAAAGTATGTGGAAAGAGTTGAAGTCGAAGAACATCCATAGTAGCCCCAGGCAACTTCATGCTTTGAGTAATAGTAATGAATTTGTCGAGGTGCTTGTTGGCATCATCATCCGGTATTCCGCGGAATGGGTTAGTTTGCACTTGTTGGATCATGTGATGCTTCAACGAAAACTCCGGAGCCGTGATTTGCATCGGCGCAATCGGTCCTCCTCGTCCAAACATTGTTGGTTGACAAAGATCCTCCATTGTCCGAAGATCGGGCTGTGGAAGAACATTGTTGTTGTTATTGTTGAGGTGTGGTGGGTTATTGTTGTTATTCACACCTGCCATAGCTAAATCTTCACGAGTCTCGGGCTCTAGATAAGTTGAAGATCTAGTACGCATACACCTGCGAAAGCAAAAGAAAAAGATACCAAAGCAATAGACAATATATATACACTATAAAAATAAAAATAAAATCTTTTTGGATTTTTGAAAATTTTTAATTTTTATGGATTTTTAACAATTTTTAATTTTTATGGATTTTTTGGAAATTTTTAAGCAAGAAAAATAACGCTCACGAGTGAACGGATCCCAAAAAGCAACGCGTCTCTCACAGAAAACCGTTAATCTTTACGAAAAGAGCCGGCAGCGGCGCCATTTAATACGAGCTTTTGCCTAGTAAGAAAATATTATCGTCCGATCATTTTGAATTGAGAAAGCGAAGAATGTGCGACTCAGTCGTCTTTTAGTGAAAACAAATGTTGTCGTTGTAGTAAAAGGAAAGGTGAAAAATTTTTAAAGTAAAGGAAGGGTAAATAAAATCTAAACCTGATTGAAAATAAATGACGGTAAATAAAAACGTGACAAGAAATTAATGACGCAAACTTAAAACGATCCTAAAGGCAAACTTAAAATGCAAACTAAAACTTAAACTAAGGCAAGGCAACTAAAAGTGTAAACTTAAAATAAACTAAGGCAAGTAAACTAAAAGTGCGACTAAGGGAAAAGGTGGGAAGGTTGTTCGTTCACGAATCTCCTCGAATTGATTAAGGTTTGAGTGTGACTCAGTCGTTCTTGGTAACGAAAAGAGAAATTGGTTATCTATCCTACTCGAAAAGGTAAATGCGAAGCGAAATAAAAATAAACTAAAAACAATTAATAAGGGAGCAATGCAAATATTTAAACGTAAATTAAAGCGAAACAACAAATAAAAATAACTCTAAAAGACGAAATTAACTAAAGACTGAAAAGTAAAATGCGCGGAGTAATAAAATTAAGCTAAAAACCAATTCCAGAAAAACTGTCACTTTTTCTGTAAAAGAGAAAAATATTAAAAACACAAATCAAAGAAAACTACTCATCCGGAATAAATTGTTCATCCGGAATAAACCTTTCATTCAGAATAAAATCATTCATCCGGAAAAATCCTTCATCCGAAATAAATTCATTCATCCGGAATAAACATGTTCATCCGGAATAATTCCTTCATCCGGAATATAAAGCTTCATCCGGAATAAATTCATTCATCCGGAATAAACATCTTCATCCGAAATATTCATTCATTCGGAATGTAAAGCTTCATGCGGAATAAATAGTTCATTCGGAATATAACACTGATCCGGAATAAAAATTAGCTCATGCGGAATAATAACTAGAAAACGCTGGTTCGGAATAAAAGTACTGATTCGGAATAATTAAACTAATAAGCTCATTCGGAATAACTCCTTGATCCGGAATAATCCCTTGATGCGGAATATCAAGCTCGTTCGGAATAATTAAATAAAATCTTGGTTCGGAATGTTTGTTCATTCGGAATCTGGGGAACTAAAGAAGACGAAGAACAAGGAAGAACAATAGGCCACGACTTTGATTAAATCTATCCAAAATAAACCAAAATATTAAACCAAAATAGCCACTAATGAATAACTAACAATAACTAATCAAACCAAAGCAATAAGACTAACACTAATGATCAAATCAATCAAAACCCACTTGATTAAAATTAAGAGAAACTCAAGAACACAACCATAATCAAAAGCAAAGATTAAACAAGAAAGTTAGAAGAAGATTAATTAAAAAACTTGATTAAAAAGCAAAGATTCAACAATAACAACTTTTAAGTTTTAAACATTAATCTAGAGAGAGAAAGCAATAAATCTAGAGAGAGAAACTACTCCTAATCTATCCTAATCTACTCCTAAAACTAACCAACCCTCTCCTAACAAATGAGGGTGGTATATATAGGAGAGGGGAGTGGTTGTTGGCTTCAACCTTTCTTTCTTTTCTTCCGTCTCGTCTTTAAAGTCTCGACTTTTGGCTCGGGATTTCTTTAAACTCGTCTTCAAATTTCTTCGTAAATAAGACTTGAGTTCTTCGGCTTTATTAAACTTCCGTCTTTGGACTTTTTCTTTGATAAATCTTCAGACAAGGCCTTGGACTTCCGTTCTTTTTTCACTCTTGATTTCTTGACTTCGTCTTTTGTCTTTTTCTTTGATAAAAGCCCGTGAAAGCCCGTGTTTTCCTTCCTTTTCACATTTTGGTCCTAAAACACAACAAAAACACAAACCATGCATAATTCCGACATTTACGACATAAAATACACGTTATGGTCTCGTTTTCATTATAATTAAGTGGTAAAAGGATGGGTGTTTTCACACCTATCAACTACCGCGGCAGCTCAAACTCATCTGGCAACTACAGGTGATTCTTTAAGCTCCGGAAATACTAAACTATCGTGTAAAACAGATCTTAAATTTTTGTAAATTCCAACAGAGATGCTGGACAGGGGCGTGACCAAAACAACAGAGGTCAGCAGTTTGCTCGACCGGCAAATTCTGGTAATTTGAAATTTAAGTCAAACAGCCTTATTTCAGTTAAGTTATCAGAATCGTGACACGTGTTTATCATCGTAAATCAGGTTCTCAGCAAACCAGAGCTGCTTCTACCGGGTATTCTTATCCCACTTGTATCACATGTGGGAAGAAACACACGGGACCTTGTCGTCGTGGTACGGGTAGTTGTTACAAGTGTGGTCAGTCGGGCCATTTGAAGAGGGATTGCAAGAGCGGGGATGTTGCCGGTACCTCAGGCCAGATTCCTCAGATTCTACCTCCACCACCACCAATACCACCAACCACTGGTCGTGTCTACACTACTACCAGTGAGCAAGCAAATAAGACCACATGTACCATTACTGGCATTTTGTTTATACACGGACACTCTGCCTGCGTGCTTTTCGATACAGGCGCCACACACTCAGTTATATCTACTTCATATGCTGTTAGAATAAACATGACCCCTACGCCACTAGACAGTGTACTTAGTATATCTACCCTCATGCGAGACTATGTACTCATTACCCAGGTGTATAAGGATCTCCCTCTTGAGTTTGATGATAAAATCCGTCCAGTCAGTGCCCTTCCTCTAGATATGTGCGAATTCGATATTATTCTGGGTATGGATTGGTTGTCGGTTCATCGTGCCACCATAGATTGTCATGCTCACCGGGTCATCTTTGGTGATGTCCAGACACCAGAGTATATTCACCGGGGCTTCCTACCAGGAAAACATGTTCAGATCATTTCAGCTTTACAGGCTCGTACCTTACTATACCATGGTTGTGAGGGTTTCCTAGCTACAGTTCATGACACGACTTCTGAGGCACCTTCAATTCATGATCAGCCAGTGGTGTCAGATTTTCTAGATGTCTTTCCAGAGGAACTCCCAGGCTTACCTCCCATGCGAGAGGTAGAATTTGGTATCGATCTCATTCCAGGTGCAGAATCGGTATCTAAAGCTCCTTACCGTATGGCTCCGGTAGAGCTTAAGGAACTAAAAGATCAGCTACATGAACTTCTGGAAAGGGGTTTCATTCGTCCAAGCGTGTCACCTTGGGGCGCTCCAGTTTTGTTTGTCAAGAAGAAGGATGGTAGTATGCGATCGTGTATTGACTACCGTGAGTTGAATAAGCTCACTATTCATAACCGTTATTCACTTCCTCGTATTGACGATTTATTCTATCAGCTTCAGGGTGCCAAGCACTTCTCAAAAATCGATCTACGATCAGGCTACCATCAGCTGCGTGTAAAAGAGCATGATATATCCAAAACTGCTTTTCGCATGAGGTACAGTCATTACGAGTTTGTTGTTATGCCATTAGGTCTCACGAATGCGCCTGAGGTATTTATGGACTTGATGAACAGAGTCTTCCACGAATTTTTAGACAAGTTTGTGATCGTATTCATCGATGATATTCTTATTTTCTCCAAATCCAAAGAGGAACATGAGAATCATCTCCGTACAGTGTTGCAGATTCTCAGACGAGAAAAGCTATATGCTAAGTTTTTGAAGTGTGAGTTTTGGCTGAATACAGTGGCGTTTCTAGGTCATATTGTTTCTGTGGAAGGAATCACTATGGATCCTGCAAAGGTGGAGGCTATCACCAAATGGCCGAGACCGACATATGTCACAGAGATACGTAGTTTTCCTGGGTTGGTGGGTTATTACCGCAGGTTCGTGGAAAACATCTCACGTTTGGCGTAGCCATTGACCCAAATTATGCGAAAAGGTGAGAAGTTTATATGGACCGAGGAGAGAGAAAAGAGTTTTGAGGAACTCAAGCATCGATTGATCTCAGCACCGATACTTACTCTTCCATCCGGTACTGGTGGTTATCAGATTTACAGTGACGCTTCAGGAAAGGGCTTAGGTTGTGTTCTTATGCAGCATGGGAAAGTCATTGCTTATGCTTCGCGTCAACTGAAGCCGTATGAGAAAAATTATCCTACTCATGATCTAGAGCTCGTAGCAGTCGTTTTCGCCCTTAAAATCTAGAGGCATTATTTATACGGTGAGTCATGTGATATCTTCACCGATCACAAAAGTCTCAAGTACATATTTACCCAACGAGAGTTGAACATGAGACAGCGGCGATGGTTAGAACTGCTGAAAGACTATGACACTAATATTCAGTATCACCAAGGTAAAGCAAATGTAGTAGCAGATGCCCTTAGCAGAAAGTCAGGTATGATAAATGGCATCAAAGCTTAGGAAGAAATTATTCGGGACTTAGAACGGTATGATATTGAGCTCTTAATACGCGGACATAGGGGATATTGGGCTAGTCTGAGGGTAGAACCGGATTTACTCTCTAGGTTTAAAGCCGCACAAAAAGATGATGGTGAAATCTGGGCGATTGTCCAGAACATTGACCAGCAGACCGAATTTCGTATCGATGACGATGGTATCGTATGGCAGGGTACCAAACTCTGCGTTCCAGAAGACCCTGCTCTCAGAGAATCCTTAATGACTGAGGCTCACAGCTCTCCATTCTCTATCCATCCAGGTTCCACTAAAATGTACCACGATCTTAAGCAGCATTTCTGGTGGAGTGGCATGAAACAGGATGTCGCAACTTTTGGGTCTAAATGCTTAACTTGCCAGCAGGTTAAGATAGAGCATCAGCGTACCAGTGGTCTTCTTCAGCCGCTAGACATTCCAATGTGGAAATGGGACAAGATCTCTATGGATTTTGTCACTGGAATACCACAAACTCAGCGGAGACATGATGCAATCTAGGTTGTTGTCGATCGTTTGACCAAGTCGGCGCATTTCATTCCTATCCGTAAAGATTTCGCAGTCAGTAAATTAGCAGAACTATTCACCAAGGAAATTGTATGGTTACACGGTACACTTTCAGAAATTATATCAGATAGGGAACCACGTTTCACTTCTCATTTCTGGGAAGGTTTGCATAAAGCTTGGGGAACTAGGCTCAAGCTCAGCACAGCTTTCCATCCGCAGACGAACGGTCAGTCAGAGCGTACCATCCAGACCTTGGAGAACATGCTACGCGCCTGTGCATTAGAATGGACAGGACACTGGGATGACTATATTTGCTGGGTCGAGTTTGCCTACAACAACAGTTGGCATGCTAGTATCAAGCGTGCTCCATTCGAGATGTTATACGGCAGGAAATGTCGTGCTCCTATTTGTTGGGATCAAGTAGGAGAACGGTTGATTGAAGGATCATAATTAATAGAACTGACCAATGAAAAGGTCGCCATTGCTAGGGCAAAACTGCAAGAAGCGCGTACTCGCCAGAAGAGTTACACCGACAAGCATCACAGAGATCTATCATTTCAGACTGGGGATCGTGTGTTTCTCAAAGTATCACCCGTACGCGGCGTCAGACGTTTTGGCCTCAAAGGCAAGCTCAGCCCTCGTTACATCGGACCGTTCGAAATCCTTGAACGTATCGGTGAAGTATCATATGGGTTGGCGTTACCACCTCAGCTTTCACACGTCCACAATGTGTTTCATGTATCATTACTCAGAGGGTAAAACTACCATGAGCTTCACAAAGTGAATTATCCACTCGATCAGATTTGGGAGGATCTATCTTATATTGAGGAACCCGAAGCAGTTTTAGATCGCCAGGATCGAGTTATGAGAAGGAAGACCATTCCTTTCGTCAAAATCATGTGGAGGAACCATACCGAGCCGGAGGCCACTTGGGAAACAGAGGAGTCTATACGGACTTCTTATCCTCACTTTCAGTTTTGATTCGGGTATGTCTTTTCAGCTTTTATGTCTTCCAGCTTATTAACATTTTCGGCTTTTACTCCAGTCAGCTTAAATACCTTATAATTTGGGGACGAATTCTTTTTAGAGTGGAAGAAATGTAAAACCCAGTACGGCCGTATCCTTAATTCGGGGACGAATTATTCTTTTTAGAAGGGAAGAATTGTAAAACTCGTATTTAAATCAGAAATGTAAATACGCGGTTTAATGATTTAAATTATTTACGTATTAATTATTGACAAAAACAAATGCGGGAAAGTAAGGAAAGTAAGAGCGTGAGAATTAAATATGAACATACGTAAAGAAATATAGATGTCAAGAACAAAAAAGAGAAAATTATGTAAGAAAGAAACAAGGGCCGGTTTTAAAACAAATAGAAGATTTTGGGCTTAAGCCCATTTAAAAAAAGGGTTATACACAAGAGATTACCACTTTTGCCATAATCAGTTAAAAAAAAGATTAGGGTTTTGGGAGTGAGTTGGCCGTCGGGTTTAGAAAAAAAAGAAGATTTCAGACTTAGTTCTTCGTCACAAATCAGTGTTTAATCCTCCATCTTCCTTAATCATATCACGGTAATCACTCTCGTTTCCATTCCCATTGGTTATCACGTTTTATTTTGATTTTAGGGTTTATAAACGAAACTTATGACGAATCTTAAATAAACATGATTAATGGGTGTCGGGGTGTTGTCTTCTCATAGAAACCGAGACCAAAGGGTCTCGGTATATGCTGCCCTCGTGACAGCCATGACCACAGGCCACATGGTGGTGCTTCTTTTGGCCCAGCCGTGAGCAAAACACACCCCAAACAGGGGTTACAAGATTTAGGGGGTCGGGTCTTGGTGTGATCAGTGAAATCGAGACACCACCATGTCTCGGTGGTCCCTTCTCTGCCCAGCCGTGACCCGCACAGGGGCGGCTTAGGGCTGTATTTCAGCTATCGCAGCCAACAAACCCCATCGGGGGGTAAATTAATTAAAGGGGTGTTTGGTTGTGTTGAAAACGGTGGGAACTTTACCAAAATGGTGGGAACATAGTATATGGCAGTGGGTATTCATTAAACAGGAAATTAAATGAATTAAAATCCAGATTAGCGATAGATTTGCGACGCTAAATTCTGTCGCAGTTTATTAGTGACAGTTTTATTTTTTTGATAGTTTCTAAGGACAGCTTTTAGCGATAGTTTTAGTGACTCAGTTTTCTGTCGCAGATTCATATAGGCAGATTTAATCATAGTTGTTGATTTGTTTAGTGCGACCGAGATGGGGTATCTCGGTAGGCTCGGGACATTATTATAAAATAATATGAATATTTTTATGTTATACCTTTTTAAACTAATTGTTTTATAAATGTTTAAAATATATTTTAAATGTAAAATAGATCTTTAATATTTTAAAAGGGTATAATTTTATTAAATGAATTAAATTATTTTGGGAACTTTCTAATTTAAAAAACTTTCTATTTTTAGAGGGATACTTAATATAGTATTACTATTGCGTCAAAAATACGCTTTTACCGTAACAAATAGTAGATCGATAATACATTAAAAGGAATTATTATAAGATCAAATTTATCAGTTAATATACGTACAAAATTTCAGAAATAAAATAAATAAATGAGAAGTCATTAAGAACAGTAAATTAAATAGACGAATATCAGTTAGCTTATTCGCGCGTCTTATTTATGTAGCTCGCGTGAAGTCTGAGTAGGAGTTCTACTTGTATTCTTCAGTCAGTTACTGGACACGAGGTACGGATTTCCGTCCTTTCAGTAACGACTTCCTTTCTATGCATGATTAGGATTCCCCGTCTGCAGCCAAATGTTTTTCCCCGTATATGTTTAAGCTTATCAGAAATCATGTTAAAAAAATGAAATAAGTTGCCTGAGCATTATATACAAGCACGACCAGTTTATGTACTAGGTACGGAGGTACCGTAACCACGGCACTAGAGGCACCGGTGTCGTGACTCACATGTAGGAGAGTGATATCCTGCATCGTCCCACTCATGTTCAGTTTGGCCATTTTTATATGTATGTTTAGTGGGGCGTATGGATGCATCCTACGCTTATCAGTTTACAAGTTATCAGGGTGAATGTGGTGTGTGCTCTACATCCTTCACATTGGAGTTGATCCCTCCACCCAGCACAGTATTTAGAGGTCACCCCTCTACAGTTATTTAGAGGTCACCCCTATATAGCATGACGAGGTCACCCCTCCAGTTATTCATGCACGGTTGTTACAGCACGTGACCTATATAAGCTCTGGCAATTAAAATATAGTAAATGCATGTTTTCAGATTTAATAGTTAATAATTCAGTTTCGGTATGTATGAACCAGGTTTCTCAGATATTTACAGAGTTCTACCATATGTTACATATCAGCCTCATAGCTTCATTTGTTGTCATCTATTCCATTACTTTCAGTACATTCTTATCATGCTTTTTATCCGTTCACTGAGCGTTATGCTCAGCCGTAGTTTTCTTTCATGTTTCCAAACGGCAGGTACACAGGGACGATCTTAGGACTTCTAAGAGAGTACGTGCATTTGGATGAGAGCTATCTAGACTCCTTTATTTTATGCACACATTACATTACTTTGGTTGTTTGGACACTGTTTCGTCCTTTTCTTTCAGTATTTAGATCTTTTTATCTTGAGCTTACGTTTGGACTACCGATGTTTGATTCCGGTATTTTCGTACGGTCATTTAATGTTTAATACATTGCCTTGCATGCTTTGATGACACGCCATAGATACACGTAACGGTCCATTTATCCAAGTGGGGTGTTACATTCATATTCCATGATTTCCATGAACCTTAATTATCGAACAAATTCGTAATTGACCAAATTCATTTGGTTTAAATTTGGTAATTGATATGAAAACTTCAATGGATTTTTAATGGCATTGTTAATGCTTATCTAATAATAATTTTTGAAAACTAAACTTCAAATTTATAAATGACATGTATAGTTCATATGCATTTGTCAATGGCGAAATTGTTACATTGTGAACATAGGATTGATAAGGAATTATCCTTTGATTAGTCAACTGATTGATTAACCACATTCTTATGATTTTGAAAAATATTAATACTAATGTAACAAAGAGTGATTTGTGGATATATTTTGTTTATTATCGGTACTAAAAATGCCTTCAATATCAAAAAGACCACCGAAGAACTAGTGTCTATATGCTTAAACTTTCTGAGTCTTGTATTTCACCTACCCTTGCAAACACTTTGCGTTCCCTTGAAAACGTTACTTTCACGAGGGTCCTGTTGTGTTTTCGGAAATTTAAGGGTATACTTATACTCGTTCGATGTGCAAGCACATTGATTTCCATTGCTTACTTGACATCAATCAGGTTATATACCATCAATTCCTTCTTTAGTTCTTTAATCTTTTCTCCATCTTCTACGATGATGATGGCATGTTCATTATTCTTAAAGGTAAGAAACCCTTATTAGAGTATTTTAAGGTGTTTAGAAGCAAGTGTTTCATCTTTAGCACCAAAGATTACCTTACCAAGTTTGACCCAATGTCGTACGAAGGTATCTTTCTAGGTTATTCTCAATCTAGTAAAGCCTTTATAATGCTAAATAGAACATCGGGCGTAATCGAAGAACCACTCAATGTAAAATTTGTTGAAAGTCCCCTCCCCCTAAGACATCACCTTTGGTAGATGATGACTTAGATGAAAATGATATAGTTAGAGCCAAATGTCACGCCGTCAAATTATCAAAGTACGTGAGTAGACTGGGGTACGACTATCATGACTATCATAAGACCTAATAATAAAGCACCACATTTAAATAAGTTGTTTTAATTGATTTAAATGATTATAATTATAAAAAAAATTTCGGAAGCATTTTTATACAACAACATAAGTTAAATCAGAGTTTTCAGTAACATAAGTAAAAGCTCAAAACACCATTTCATAGTCACATGTTTATTATCAGCCATGGCACAACCAAGTCACTCATCCGTCTTGATACCTAAGAAAAAAAACATCGCTAAAGTGTCAACACAAAGGTTGGTGAGTTCGTAGGTTTAAGTATAGATAAGTGTGATGAACCATAAGATTTTAATCAGGCAACCGACATATAACCAACAAAGTATAATCATAAAAGTATACATTTTTATTCCTACGTCTAAGCCCATGATACCGAAGCGTTAACCAAACCAACAACATATATAAGAGCCCAAAGCAGATGCCTATCATAGAGCATCCGCGAGGATTCAAATGTAAGTGTATCTAATTTGACCACACGGTCACAATTAGATAGGGGTGTCACCTCCAATAGATCTATCCATAAATTCGCGCTTACACCAAGTAATTGAAGGTTCGTGATAGTGGGCTAAAGGGAACTAAGATATCGGGGACTTATACATCAAGTAGGCATACGTATCAAGTTTTAGCACTTATGTTCATCCATAAAACAAGCAATGTTCTCACCCCAAAAATATATAAAATAATTAAAAAGTGAGGCTATGAAACTCACCTCGAAATGATAGCAGAGATATAATGGCACAATTGTAGATAAGAAAAAAGATAGCTCAAAACAACCCGTAGCCTAGATTAAATAAAGTATGTATCACTATACATGCAAAATGACAATAAATGTCACATTTAGTCCCCTAGTATGTGCTTGAGATTATTTAAATAAATCGATAGTTTTTAACAAATGCGAAATTTTAAGGTTTTTGTAATAGTGTAATCATTTAATCAGGATATATTTAACAATATTGATCATTTCGTTGTCGAGCCAGTTTTTTAGTTGAGTCATTTAATGGGTTCAATATCCTAAATACATTTTATTAAATATCTTAAATAAATAATTTAATTTAAATTAATTAATATATTAATTATTAAAATAAGTAAATTTCATAAAAACAATTATTATGTCGGATGTCGGGTACGGGGAACAAATAAATTGGAATGAAAATAACTGAAATCAACAATTAGAATTGAATGTTATTTTTTGACTCGGGGTAGAATGGGTGTTCCGACAGTTTTTCGGCGTGATAGTGGGCTCAATTACGGTCCTCTGAGTAAAAACGAGATAATGGGATTTATACAATAAATAATGGGACTTGTGTGGTTTTCTCGAGTCTTTGTCTTCCTAGTTATTAGGGAGTGGGATTTGAAGGGATGTGCTATGCATAAACACAATTTGTAAATGTACAAAATAGAAAGGCGAAAACATATCGCATGCGTAGAATACATTAACAACATTTATGAACAAGTAGCATTATAGAAATAATTTTTCGTGGAAACGGTCTTCAATAAACGTCAAATTTTAATACGTATATACTTTACGAGGGAACAAACGAGGAATTTTCAATAGACAAACAAGTCAACCCCGTTAACTAAGATTTAATATTAATTAAATAGATAAAAAATTCATGATTGTTACATTGGATACCTGTCAATTTGAGTTTTGTTCCAAAATCAAACGTCGATGTCTTTAGACAAAACAAGAGATAAGATATAGTACTTTCGTATGGTTACACGGCTTTATTTTTTTGGAGTTCATCGTTTACGCTATCCTTAGTTTTCTAATAAGGTTAGAATTACTGTAACTACGTTGAAATTAGATCGATCAAAAGTTTCTTTCAATTTGTACATGAACATGTGGTGTTCCTTAGTGATTCTTAGTAGCGGTTCTTTTTCTTTGTATGTCGAATTTCCTTGACGATATTAGTTTTGTTAAGTGAATTTTGTCATCAATAATTTCCTCATCGTCTCGCGTATTATTTCCAATCTAAAGAGTCGTGTGTTATCATCTTCTGAAGTGGCGTGTAACTGTTAGCCCTAAAATGTGAGCGACTAACGGAATTACAATTATTTACATAGCCGGGACTTGGAGGAAATAATATTGTCACATGTAAGTAGTTCAAGTCCCAAGCTATATATACCCCTCCATACTTCCATGGAGGGGTGAGGATTGTCACTTTCTTGTTTTCCTTACTCTCTCTAATAAGCACACACTAGAGTATCTTCTCTCTCTCTTTCTCTCTCTAAAATGGCTAAAATTCTCTTTAATCCTCCCGACCTCCAGATCAAAACCCGTGTTAATTGTAAATCTTATGTTAATAATTGGCATCAAAGCTAACCGGGGTGTTTCGTATTTTTGTTTTGATGCTTTGTGTTCGTGTTTGTGTGTCAGATCTACTTGATATGGTAGGATTCTTTTCTCTCTATAACTGTGTTGCATAGTTTTCTACATCATCACCAAATCTCCATTTTTCTTTTCTAATTTTTTATTTAAAAATTTATATCAAACTGTTTCTTTTAACAGTTTTCTATATTCTTATCTGCTTTTAGTTTTTTTATATCAGTCTTGCTCCCATCGGTTTATTCCGTTCCAGTGTCCATCCAGTCTACTTTTTCCCATCATTCCCCATCTAAAAGTTTTTATTTTTATATATCTGTTTTTTCATTTTTTTTATCTGGGTTCTGGTAATTTCTTGTTGATAAAAAAAGACGAGATCCAGTTTTTCGCGATAAGGATAAAGATAAGATTTTTGAAACATTTAGAGATCTTGAAACCCTCATTATTCAGAGATGTCATGCAAAATTATTTTGAGATGACACGGAAAAAATTGTTGCGATATGACATGAAAAACATTGCGAGATGGAGTTTTAAAGAAATTTAGCAAGATTTTTTTTGACAACATTGCGAAAGGGAGTTTATAAAGAAATATAGCGAGATGATGTTACAAACATTGCGAGATTTTTTTAAACATTGAGAGATTGGGCTGTTGCATATATTCTGAGATGAGATAAAAAATTAATCCGAGAATATCAACCAACAACAACCATTTTACCCCATCCTCACCTTTATCGAGATTCGAAAAACAAATGTAAAAATTTCGATCTCAGATTCAATTCATTTATGACATGCATGTCAAGATCTATACAGATCTAACGAATATCAATCATCATAGATCTAAGTAGATGTGCCAAATTTTTTAATTTATGATTCAAAGCAAGATGTATAAGATGTATGTCATTATCACACCTTTGTTTCGATAAATCATAAGGAAGTAACCGCAACCTACTTACCCGAGACCTATACCAAGATCTTGAAGCTTAGAAGTCGCACTACTTGCAATGATTTGTGATTATAATGAACACTATAAGGCTTTTCAATTTGAAGTTTATTGGTCTGATTGGGAGATTCGTTTGACGATTATCGAGAGATCAGAACGAAATGGGGGATTTGGTGGATGAGAGTGATTAGAAAGTATAGAGGCGGAGGTTTCTATGAATGAGATTAGGGTTACATCTACCCTAATAAAATGGCTGGCATTTATCTTTTAAGCTTAGACCGGGTTCAGTCACTTGGATTTAGACCGGGTATAGGTACCATAGATTTGTCACAATGGACAAAAGGTATTAGGGTCTTATCCGAATTGTTAACATGACATGGGCCTGATGTGTACTAACGGGACTAGCATTATTTTCAACCGTATCTCGCAACATGAAGAACACATTGGCTTCTTCTTTCGTTTTCTTGGTTAATTGTGGTTGAGCCGAATATGGTAATATTTCGAATGATGGATATTGGATTGGATTAATAACAGTTAGACGGGATTTATTGGATTCCATATTCATTCGGATCAAAGAAAACCCTTGTTTAGAAACCCATTTTTCGGAAAAAAAATCGACGATGGTCTGCGCATCAGTTGGGTATATGAATGATTTTGGGCTTCAAAGTAAACTTAACTAGACGACGTTGATGGCTTCTCAATTATTAGTGAACGTTGGTTTCCTAGTTAACAACACTTAAACAACACACAACAAAACGCAACAAACACGGCAACAAAACACAACAAACATGACAAAAAAAAAACAAATAAACACGAAAACGATCCTTTTTAAAGATTCACTCAAATGTCAAACGGCTAGTATTCGGAGAAAAGAATGTCAAGTGATTACGAAGTGGATTTGGTATTTCTTATTTGAAGTTGAAGTGGGATTTCACGAAGGAGTCTACTTATTTCATCATCGAGCCTTCTCACCCCGTTCTACCCCTTTTCTCTAAACCCAGTCTATCGATTGATGACTTGATTGAGCGTTAAAATTTATGATTGAGACTTGAATTATCTAGTTTCCAACGTCAAGGGGTGGATGGTCGAAGACCTGAATAACTATCACTTAAAGGAGTTATGTTGTAGTGCTCAGTGTCACACTTACTTGCAGATGTGGATATTTCAAGAGGTGTTGTACTTCTTATACTTTTCGTGACCGGGGTATAATGTACTTAAAAATCTTCTTCTGCACCGTTCGTCTATCAACAAAAGTGCAAGCTTAAGTAAGAAATTTGGGGGATTATACTTCAGTTTCATGTTTGGAATATCAGGTTTACTTCACAAGTGGTCACTACAGATAGCCGAAAGAATACGAGGTTGGTAAGTTTAGCCAAAGAGTACAAGCGTAGAGATATGATCAACAAACAAATCTCACTATACACATTTGTGCTACACAATGTCAAATAATACTTCATTGTCTAAGTAAATCTTTCATAGTCTTTCTAACTTTCTCAACCTATAAAGATTTCTGCTTTAGACAAGAACATCTCGCGATTCTGATTGTACACGTCAGATGATGCTTTCGAGTGTTCTTAACCATCATACTTTTGACAACAACATCTCGCGATTCTAAGCGTACACGTCAGATGATGCTTCCAAGTGTTCGTAACCATCATGGGGAAACAACTTGTACTTTTGAGTACTTAGTTCAACTTCCAAGGGGAAGTACTCTACAAGCATGAGAAGATTTTTTGCTGGTTTCTTGCATGTTCCCCCAAAGGCATAATCATGAATACTAAAAATGTCAAGGTAGCAGTACTACTTGGTATGGTTTGCTTCTTCTTTTACAAAATTCCGTTTTCCACATTAAATGTAAAAAATAGAAGATTGCTCAAGCTACAGGTTCTGCTCAAGACAGGGATATTGGTTTGGGGGAAGCTGATTCAGAAGCTTCGTCAAAAAGAAGTCTACGAAGAAAGCTTTTCAAGACATGGAGTATGAATTGGGGGAAAGTTAATCCAGTTCATACATGATACAATGGTTCCTCAACAAGCAAAGACAAAGAGGATTCAAACCGAGGTACAAGTTTCCTTGAGGACTTAAAGACAGCGACGTCATCCTCAGCATTGTAAGGAAATGGTAATTAGGGCTTATGAGTTGTGAACAGTGCACGTTTGATCTGTTAATGGGGATTAGGGTGTTGTTATGTGCCAAAAGTATTAAATTATTTTTTACTTATTAAAAAATAAGTATTATTAAACACTGGTTAGGGGTGTGGGCTGGTAGGATCGGGTATTGGTATTTGGTTATGGGCTGGTAAGTTTAATAGGCGGGTTTGGTGGGTTTTAGATGGGATATGGTTATGGTAATGGCAAAAAGGACCCCTATTGTATCCACAACTTTACTTTTTCTTCAAAAGTTTCTCAATAGCAGATTAGGGTATTCACTTCATTAATATCTTTAGCCAAATTGCATTTTCAGTCCCTTCATGTTTTGTTAACTTAGAATGAGGACTATTCTTGCAATTTTAACAATCTTCAAGGGATATTAATAACTATTCTTGAAACATTAAGGACTCCATTGTAATTTTTGAGATTTACAAGGGCCTAAAGTGACAAGTCTTCAAAGTGTAGGGACCAAACCTACACAATCTTTAAACTTCAAGGATTATTCTTGGAAAATCAATGCTCGGGTCCAGTTCTTTATGCGGCTTCGTTTCCCGTGTTCGGTTTTGCTTGATTCTTTTGATCTTTTGGTGAATTCATGATATCCGAACCTACAATCACACATTGAACCAATACAAAGGTTTTTGCACGGGTTTTAAGATATACTTATACATTTTAAGGCTGATTTGGACGATGAGAGTATGTATAATTGCAGTGTCATCATAGTCTTTTTGCCTTTTAACTGTTGTAGTCAAAAGGATTTTTAATCCTCTCTCAAGATACCAAAGAGACTTGTTCAGCTGTTGAACAAGTCTTCTTTGGAGTATTGCTGCTCCCTACTTGAATTGTGAATGGGGAGAGGTGAAATACTTAATCTTTCCTTCTTTAATTTTTCTCAAGAAAAAAAATATGCTTGGTGATTTGCTTATGCATGCTAAGTAATTCTTAATTTGTGGCTTAAATATGCTGAATAGGTGATCTTAGATTTGTTTGTGTTGTAACCTTTCTTGTTAAAGGGTCTAAAATCATTATTGCTTTGTTAAACTTTGGTAAAAATCAGTTAAAGGAGTGTTTGGGACAGTCTGTTAAGAGGTTTTGGGTGACACAAAGCTTTAAGATTCATACCTGCACATCTTTAAATCAGTTAGGGGGTATAGATTTTAGATGTTAGTTTAAAAAGTTTTTGTTAAAATCCATTTTGAGTCTTTTGATTAATATGTGATTTTCAAGATCTTTGTTGTTGTCCAAGTTATATGGTGTATTGTTGATTCTTGGTTAGACTTGCGTTGTGTTATCTGTTTTATTTAAGATTGGTGGGTAGTCTAGTTGAACAAGATTTGAACAAAACTTTCACACTATCTGCCTAAAATTTAGCTAAGAACATCAGATAGCTATTCCATTAGGTAGAATTTGATTTAGGATGTTTAATTAGGATATTTGTTAGATTTAGGGATGTTGTAGGCCTGCTTTAGGTCATTTCTTAGTTTATAAGCTTATTGAAGCTTATTGCTGAAGTTGAATTTCACCAAAAATTTGTTATTAGCATTTGTATGATATTTTCTTTGCATGTTTTGTCTGATATTTGATAATAAAGGCTATTGATTTATCCGATATCTGATAACATAGTGATTTGCGTGCTTTTGAACTTTGCTGATTTGAGCTTATTTGATTGCTTTTCCTTGCTTATTTTTGCTGTTTTTAGCTTATTTATCATCTCCCCACAAGTCAAACGCTTGTGGGGTTGACTCTACCCTAAAGAAAATTATAAAAAATATAGAAATTCCAAAAAGGTATAGCCTGGGTCTCAAGCACGCAACCCCTCGAAGGGGGAGTATGTGCTTTACCAGTGTGCTATGCCTGTTTATCTGTTACCCTTCACTTCACATTTTACTTAAGCCCTTTTTCTTCCCTTTGTAGAATAATAAGCCGTAGCTTATTTTGAGTTTTTCTGGCTTATTCAGTTTAAGTTTAGCCCATCTTTTATTTTTCCCTTAAAGTAGGTATAATTTTAGACATTTAGAAAAAATTTCAGATTTTTCCATTTAGTTAATTATTTTTAATCATTTTTTATTCACTGTTTTGGTTTTTAGCCAATAAAAAAATCGTAAATTTAGTTTTAAAAATTTAAAAAAAAAATTTTAGCTTTTAAATAAATAGGTTGAGGTTTGAAAACAATAAATTCTTGGTTTGCAATTTTTCTTAATGATAGGTGTGTAAACACCCATCCTTTTTACCACTTAATTACAATAATAACCGAGCCAAAACGTGTATTTTATGTCTTTTATGTCGGAATTATGCGTGGTTTGTGTTTTTGTTGTGATTTAGGACGAAAAGGTGAAAAGTGGAGAAAACACGGGCATTTACGGGCTTTTATTGAAGAAAAAGATGAAAGACGAAGTAAGAAGTCGAGAGTGCAAAAAGAACGGAAGTCCAAGACTAATTCTGAAGATTTATCGAAGAAAAAGTCAAAAGACGGAAGTTTATCAAAAGCCGAAAAACTCAAGTCTAATTTATTGAAGAATTACAAGACGAGTTTGAAGAAATCCCGAGACAAAGCCATGTAAAGTCCAAGATTAAGAAGATTAAAAGGCTTAAGGACTAATGGTGCAATTAACAAAAGATTAAGAAGAGAAGGACTAAGCATGCAATTAAGGAGAAAGGAAAGAGGGGAGGAAGCTTCCTAAGCACCCCTTAATCCTCCCCTATAAATAGTCATTAGGATTAATCTTTTCATTTTTGTTGGCTAATAGTGACAATTAGTTCTTCCACTTTTAATTACCTTGTCATTTAATTACTTGTCAAATTTAAATACTTGTCTTGCACCTTAATTACCATTTAATTTCAAGTAAGTTTTTCTTTTAATTCTTGTCAATCTTTATCTTTATTGTTCATCTCTCATTCTACCTTTCTTAATCTTTGATTTTTATTGTGTATGTTCATGTTCATGTTCTTATGTTCTTATTTTGATCAAAGTGGGTTTTGATTATCTTGATTAGTTTTGTTAGTTTTGTTGTTTTGGATTGATTGTTTATGATTAATAGATGTTTATTTGTTAGTTTGATTTAATCTTGTGGATGATTTTGCTTAGCTTTTATTAGATCTGTATAGTTTTGTGTTTCCTTGTTCTTCGGGGTGTTTGTTTCTGTATTCCCAGGTTCTGATCTTCCCAGACATTCCGAACGAAGGATTTCCAAGTCTGTTCATCCGGAATATTGGATATTCCGGATCAGTTGGGTTTACTCAGAATAATATTTATTCCGCATAAAGGTGCTTATTCTGAATATTAAAACATTCCGAATCAAAGGCTTTATTCGGAATAATATTCCGGATCAACCAAAAGTTCCGGATCAATCTATTATTCCGGATAGGCAGAATATTCCGGATAGGCAGAATATTCCGGATAGGCCAAACATTCCGAATAGCAAGGATATTCCGGATAGAGAAGATATTCCGGATAGAGAGCTTCTATTCGGAATAAGTGACATATTCCGAGTAAGGTGTTCTATTCGGAATATTATTCCGGACCAAGGAACATTCCGGATCAACAGCAACATCCCGAATCAAGACTAACATTCCGAATAGAGAGGATTATTCCGGATAGGTGACATATTCCGAGTAAGCCATTTATTCCGAATAAGGGTGTTATTCCGGATGAGCTAATTTTTCAGGTTTCTTTAATTCCAGTTTTTAATTTTCTGCTTTTTAATTTCGAGCTTTATTTTTCCCGCCTTTTTTCTCACTCGCACTTTAAGTTTAATTGCCTTAGATTTATTTAGCCTTGCCTTAGTTTTAAGTTTTAGTTGCGTTTTAAGTTTGCCTTACTTAGATTTAAGTTGTGTTATTTACTTTTAGAACCCTTTAATTTTAGTCACGTTTTTAAATACTTGCACCATTTATTTTAAAATTAGATTTAGATTTACTTTTAAGTCATTTACTTTAATTGCTTTGCACATTTTATTCAAAAAACAACCAAAATATTTGTTTCACCAAAAACAATAGAGTCGTACTTTAAGCCGGAAATCAATTCGTTAAGATACCGAGAACAACAATTGAACCTAGCAAAATCTCTTCATTAAAATGGCGTCGCTGCCGGCTCTTTTCGTAAAGATTAACGGTTTTCTGTGAGAGACGCGTTGCTTTTTTGAATCCGTTCATTCGTGAGCGTTATTTTTCTTGCACAAAAATTTTCAAAAAAAAAAACCATAAAAATTAAAAATTGTCAAAAATCCATAAAAATTAAAAATTTCAAAAATCCAAAAAGATTTTATTTTTATTCCGTATATATATTCTCTTTGCGTTTGGTATTGTTTTCTTTTGTCTTTGTAGGTGTATGCGTACTAGATCTTCTAACTATCAAGAGCCCGAGACTCGAGAAGATTTAAGTGTGTCAGGTGTTAACAACAACAATAATCCACCACACCTCAATAACAATAACAACAATGTTCTTCCACAGCCAGATCTTCGGACAATGGAGGAGCTTTGTCAACCTACCATGTTTGGACGAGGAGGACCGATTGCGCCGATGCAAATCACGACTCCAGAGTTTTCGTTGAAGCACCACATGATTCAGCAAGTGCAAACTAACCCATTCCGTGGATTGCCTGATGATGATGCCAACAAACACCTCGACAAGTTCATTACAATCACTCAAAGCATGAAGTTGCCTGGTGCCACAATGGATGTTCTTCTCCTACAACTCTTTCCACATACTTTATCACATCATGCCGAGAAATGGTTTGATCGTCTCCCGAAGAATTCTATTCATACTTGGGATGACATGACTCAACGCTTTTTGTCGCGCTACTTTCCACCATCCATGGTCACGAGCCTTCGCAATCAAATCAGCGGTTTCATGCAAGAACCCGATGAATCTCTTTTTGATGCTTGGGAAAGATATAATGTCTTGATTGATCGTTGTCCAAACCACAACATGCTCCCTGTGACCTTAATTGATACTTTCTACAACGGTTTGACTTTTCGAGATCGTGATACGATTAATGCAGCCGCCGGTGGCACATTTATGAAAAGGAGACCCGAGGAGTGTAGAGAGCTTATTGAGAACATGACTATTCACCACAAAAATTGGGATTCCTCCGCTTCTTCAAGGAACAACCCGAGAGTCAATGTTTCTTCCACTTCAGCAAACCCCGATATGACCGAACTCACCCGCATGATGACTGAAATGAGCAAAAGTATCTTGCTTCTCGCTTCAAACCAACAACAACAACAAGTTAAAGCGGTTGCCAATCCTTGTGAAACATGCGGCGGTCCTCACTCATACACCGATTGTCCTTCTACACAAGGAAATCCGGAAAATGTGTATGCAGCTTATGGTAATTATTCACCGGAAAATTACCAAGCTCGACCTCAAGGGGATAGAAATTTGCTGAGTTACCGGTCAAACAACTACCTTTCACCCGGTTTTTCTCCTCAAAACCAAAACCCCGCCAACAACTACAATAGAAGCAACCAAATCCCACCAAGAGCTTCTAATCCTTATCACCCACCCACTCAACAAGCCCCACCCATTAACCCGGATGTTGAAGCCATAATGAGAACCCAAGGTGAGCAAATCAAGAATCTGCAGAGTCAAATTATAAATTTGAAAGGAGATATCACCAAGCAAGGGAATGAGATAAGATCCGAGCTTCGAGATAATATCCAATCCTCCTTCAGCAATCAAACAAATGATTTGAAGAATATGCTTGCTAGTTTCTTGCCAGCCGCTCAACCTTCTTCTTCTTCGAGTTCTCTACCTTCAAACACCGTCACCAATCCGCGAGCAAATGTGAGTGCTATTACTACCCGTAGTGGAATTACCATTGTCGATCCACCTATCCCGCCAACATCATCTACACCTCCTCCACCACCATTTATCCCTACTCCTCCTACACCTAGTATTAGTGCACCATTACCGTCTCCGCCTCGTCATGACGATGTTTCCAAGAAGAACCCTTCAACATCTCAACCTTTACCTACACCTACACCTTCACCACCCAAACCCAATATCCCTTATCCTTCACGTTTAGGCAAGACCGAAATGCTAACCAAGGATGACTCTCAAGTGACGAGCTATGTGAAGATGCTCTCTCAAATGAACATCAACATTAGCCTTGTTGAAGCACTTGTCCATATTCCAAAATTTGTCAAAGCATTCAAGGAATTGCTTAGCAAGAAGGAGAAGCTGATTGAGATCGACAACACACGCTTAAATGAAAACTGTTCTGCAGTTATACTTAAAGAACTTCCGGAAAAGCTTGGAGATCCCGGTCGTTTCGTGTTGCCTTGCCTCTTTAACAAAACTGAAGAATTTACTGCCCTTGCTGATCTCGGGGCCAGTATAAATCTTATGCCTTTGAGTGTTTGGAAAACACTATCATTACCCGACCTTACTCCAACAAAGATGACTCTTGAACTTGCAAATCGCACTCTCGCTTACCCCGTTGGTATAGCCGAAGATGTGTTCATTAAAGTTGGCACATTTTCTTTCCCGGTCGACTTTGTCGTTGTTGACTATGAAATGGACCCTCGTATTCCTTTAATACTTGGTCGTCCATTTTTGAGAACCGGACGAGCTTTAGTTGATGTGGCCGAAGGCGAGTTAATCTTAAGAGTCGGGAATGATTCACAAGTTTTTAAAATGGGAAAGCTTACAAGCAAATCCTTTGGAAGAGAATCCGTGAATATGATTAATGTGCTCGATGATTTTGTCGTCTACAACAATCCCCTATTCGATTCTTGCATTGATAATCCACTTTTTCAAGATGATGTGGATGATTCTCCCTCCAATTTGGAACCTTCTCCTATTTATGATTCTCCACCGATCTTTGATGCTTATGATGATGATCTAGCTCAGATTCGGATGATTATGATGACCTTACTTCCGAGTATCCCGACCTGCCCACATATGATGATTTTGATGAGGCCGATACTCTTTCGAGTGATTCTTCACATGATGAAGATCCTCCGCCATCACTCGATCCTACTTTGGACGATTACTCATTTGAGGAAGACTTCTCTACGTTTCTCAACACTTACTTCCCTCATGAGAGTGATGCTCCTCCTTTAGATTTTGAAGATTATCGTCTTGATCCTACTTTGGATTTGAAGAAAAATCTTTCAAAGGAGAAGAAACCGGTCGACACCAATATCCGCAGCACATATGATTTAACACCTCTTTGTCCACCTTCTGAGGACGAGGTTGTGCATCTTCTTCGCGGATCTTCTTCACACTCTGCTGAGCCTGAGTGCTATTTTCCCTTAAAGGAAACGGTGTTCGACCCCGGTATCGATATTCTGCAGCCATCTCAGTATCTATCTGATGAAATAAAAGGAAATATTTTTGGAACTTATGAAAATCTGCTTGCACCACTTCACCCTTGCTTCCACCGTGCTCCATCGCTGCTTAAGGGAACCTTTCCTACTCTTCTTTGGCTTGCCTTGTTCGCCTTAAGCTTGTGCTATTTAATGGACGAAAACTATGTCTTTGATCCTGGTGGATATGTTTCATGCTTCTTCCTATGATGATCAAGGTCGAGTCAGGCTCACGACTCGGTAATAAAAAATCAAGCGCTTCTTGGGAGGCAACCCATGTATCTATCTTTTAGCTCTCTTTATCCTAGGTGTAGGGGAGACCCGTTGGTGTTTGCTATTTCCTTTCCTCTCTTAATCAGGTATTCGAGCTTCAAAGATCCACTCTTGATGATTCTTGACGACCCGTGATTCCGTGTTCACTTCTTCCCGGTTCTATCCTAAACTCTTTTCGATTCACTATTTTATATTTTCTCAATATTAAAATAGGAATCTCTTTAGTTGTCTCTTCCTTAGCGAGATTTAAACAAAGTGCACAATGTTCTAGGTGTAGGGGAGTTTACTCCCACATGCTTAAACATTGAGGACAATGTTTATGTTAAGTGTAGGGGGGACTTCTATCGAAGTTAAGTGGCCTTTTCCTTGTATTTATCCTCATTTTAACCGTAAAATCAATTTTTCGACATTTTTCAAAATTTTTGATCTATTTTGGCCTATTAGTTTTTACCTTTGTATAGTTATTTTCTTTCTTTGCTAGAATAATCTTTAATAAAGTGGTTTTAATTTTCAAACGTTGTGAATCTTTTGACTCAACCCGAGTTTACTTATCTTAGTTTACTCTAGCTAGTATCCTTAACGTGTTTAAGTCAAGTTTTGCTAGGATTTTATATAGGGAGCTATAAAACGCGAAAGTCTTAACTCTCACGGGTTAAGGACAAGAACTTTTCGCAAGTTCCTATAATTGATCCTAGAGAGTCGTTTATCAAGGGACCTTTAAAATGCGATTTCTAAAACTTGAAAAAGTCTAAGAGTTTGCAAGATCCTATAGGCGACTCGAAAACCCAAAACTTTGATTTAATAGGCTAAGCATCCACGAGTCTCATTCCTTGATATTTTAAACTGTGGAGAACGAGAGATGATAGAGCCAATTATAAGTTTGGTATTCTTTCGTGAATTTATGTGAGTTAATTATAAGCCTATTCTCCCATCGCTTGCTAATAAATTTATCTGCAATAAATAAGGTTGTACGATTTGAAAAGTTACTTAGCTTCTAGCCCAAGATCGTTTAAAAGTTGCTCGGTATGGATTAGAGTTCATAGCCAAGGCATAACTTATTGAAGCGAGATGCGAAGATTGGCGAGTCCAAAAAGGTCCTAACAAGACATGAGGGCTATATTTTGTTGCTAAAGATCCCAAGTGATGTGAAGAATCATTTATAAAAAAAAATCAATATGAAGGATCGAGACACACGACGAAAAGCAAAAACTCCCCAAAAGTCATGGAGAAGTGTATCCGAAAAGACCCTAGCAAGGTATGAGGATAAATAGATCCAAGTCAAAAAGGAGGCGGATCGTTGTATATCAAAGTCCAAAATAAAGATTGGAAAAAAATGAAGAAGTCGTGGTCCAAGTATGAATCTCTCAAAACTTCAAGTGAAGAAATCCATTATGAAGAGAAGACCATTATTTCATGAACGTCTATCAATGTTTGAAGTATGAAGTCGCTGCCAAATATCGGTCCGAGAAAGGTCTCAAATCGTGAAGCGAGTTATGCCAAGATATGAACTTTATGACGTCCCGAGAAGCAGTTTTAAAAGATTTTGTCCTTTAGCTAACTATTGATCAAATCGTTCACTTTATTTTCGGCCTAATAAACTATTGAAATAAGTCAAACAATGCATCCTCGTGATAATTCAAGACAAAAATAAAATATAAGAGATACACCTAGGAATAAGGGAGTCTAAGTAAATAATTGGCCCACATGAGTTCGTGTTAGTTTGCTAACTTATAATATCAATGATCTCGTTTTTAAGCTTGGTTTGGAGAAAGTGAAAACTTGAGGATGATGATTATTCATGACATTTCCAAAACCCAAGGTATGCTTTTGATTTCTTTACTTTGAATGTTTGTAATTTTCTATCTCTTTAATAAAGGCCAACGTGGATTGATTATGATGAAAAATGTAAACGTGCTTTGTAACTAATGCATTGCATGAGGACATTGCAATGGTCAAGTGTAGGGGATTTGATAGGTGTGTAAACACCCATCCTTTTTACCACTTAATTACAATAATAACCGAGCCAAAACGTGTATTTTATGTCTTTTATGTCGGAATTATGCGTGGTTTGTGTTTTTGTTGTGATTTAGGACGAAAAGGTGAAAAGTGGAGAAAACACGGGCATTTACGGGCTTTTATTGAAGAAAAAGATGAAAGACGAAGTCAAGAAGTCGAGAGTGCAAAAAGAACGGAAGTCCAAGACTAATTCTGAAGATTTATCGGAGAAAAAGTCAAAAGACGGAAGTTTATCAAAAGCCGAAAAACTCAAGTCTAATTTATTGAAGAATTACAAGACGAGTTTGAAGAAATCCCGAGACAAAGCCATGTAAAGTCCAAGATTAAGAAGATTAAAAGGCTTAAGGACTAATGGTGCAATTAACAAAAGATTAAGAAGAGAAGGACTAAGCATGCAACTAAGGAGAAAGGAAAGAGGGGAGGAAGCTTCCTAAGCACCCCTTAATCCTCCCCTATAAATAGTCATTAGGATTAATCTTTTCATTTTTGTTGGCTAATAGTGACAATTAGTTCTTCCACTTTTAATTACCTTGTCATTTAATTACTTGTCAAATTTAAATACTTGTCTTGCACCTTAATTACCATTTAATTTCAAGTAAGTTTTTCTTTTAATTCTTGTCAATCTTTATCTTTATTGTTCTTCTCTCATTCTACCTTTCTTAATCTTTGATTTTTATTGTTTATGTTCATGTTCATGTTCTTATTTTGATCAAAGTGGGTTTCGATTATCTTGATTAGTTTTGTTAGTTTTGTTGTTTTGGATTGATTGTTTATGATTAATAGATGTTTATTTGTTAGTTTGATTTAACCTTGTGGATGATTTTGCTTAGCTTTTATTAGATCCGTATAGTTTTGTGTTTCCTTGTTCTTCGGGGTGTTTGTTTCTGTATTCCCAGGTTCTGATCTTCCCAGACATTCCGAACGAAGGATTTCCAAGTCTGTTCATCCGGAATATTGGATATTCCGGATCAGTTGGGTTTACTCGGAATAATATTTATTCCGCATAAAGGTGCTTATTCGGAATATTCAAACATTCCGAATCAAAGGCTTTATTCGGAATAATATTCCGGATCAACCAAAAGTTCCGGATCAATCTATTATTCCGGATAGGCAGAATATTCCGGATAGGCAGAATATTCCGGATAGGCCAAACATTCCGAATAGCAAGGATATTCCGGATAGAAAAGATATTCCGGATAGAGAGCTTCTATTCGGAATAAGTGACATATTCCGAGTAAGGTGTTCTATTCGGAATATTATTCCGGACCAAAGAACATTCCGGATCAACAGCAACATCCCGAATCAAGACTAACATTCCGAATAGAGAGGATTATTCCGGATAGGTGACATATTCCGAGTAAGCCATTTATTCCGAATAATTGTGTTATTCCGGATGAGCTAATTTTTCAGGTTTCTTTAATTCCAGTTTTTAATTTTCTGCTTTTTAATTTCGAGCTTTATTTTTCCCGCCTTTTTCCTCACTCGCACTTTAAGTTTAATTGCCTTAGATTTATTTTAGCCTTGCCTTAGTTTTATGTTTTAGTTGCGTTATAAGTTTGCCTTAGTTAGATTTAAGTTTGTGTTATTTACTTTTAGAGCCCTTTAATTTTAGTCACGTTTTTAAATACTTGCACCATTTATTTTAAAATTAGATTTAGATTTACTTTTAAGTCATTTACTTTAATTGCTTTGCACATTTTATTTAAAAAACAACCAAAATATTTGTTTCACCAAAAACAATAGAGTCGTACTTTAAACCGAAAATCAATTCGTTAAGATACCGAGAACAACAATTGAACCTAGTAAAATCTCTTCATGACTTAATTATTTTGATTTTTAGGTCTTTAATTAGATTTTAAAATTAAATAATAAATAATAAAAAGTGGTTCAAAAAAGTTTAATTGATTTTTAATTCTTAATTAGACTTTTTAGGATTTCTTTTCAATTTTCTAGAATTTTTTAGATTACTTTTTATTTTTCGTCTCCATTGGCGTAAAAACGTGATTTCGTCGTAGTTTAATTTTTTAGTGTAATCCGTCTTATTCTTTTTAGTCCTTTCTCTTTCCAAAAATGTAAACTCATACAAACAACGATAATTGGCATATCAATCCATTTCCTTGAAAACGAATCCACATCGGTTTTTACGTTTTCCTAAACGTTTAAACTTAATACTTGCACATATTTCCTACATCAACTTATTTTAATAATTAATATATTGATTAATTCAACTTAATTAATTTATTTAAGATATTTAGTAAAATCTATTTAGGATATTGGACCCATTAAACGACCCAACTATATAAATTTTCCTAACAACGAAATGATCAATATTGTTAAATACATCCCGATTAACTATTATAAAAACATAAAAATTTCGCAAGTGTTAAAAACTATCGATTTATTTAAATAAACTCAAGCACATACTAGGGGACTAAATGCTATATTTATTGTCATTTGTCATGTATATTGATACATACTTTATTTATTCTAGGCTACGGGTTTTTTTGAGCTATCGTTTTTCGTATCTATAATTTTGCCATTATATCTCTGCTATCATTTCGAGCTGAGTTTTATAGCCCCACTTTTTACTTGTTTTATATACTTTTGGGGTGGGAACGTTGCTTGTTTTATAGATGAACATATGTGCTAAGACTTGATACGTTTGCCTACTTGATGTCTATTTCCTTGATATCCTAGTTTCTTTTAGCCCACTATCATGAACCGTTAATTACTTGGTGTAAGCACGAATGTTACAGATTGATCTATTAGGGTTGACACCCCTATCTAATTCTGACCATGTGGTCAAATTAGATACACTTACATTTGAATCCTTGTTGATGCTCCAGGATAGGCATCTGCTTTGGACTCTTATTATATATTGTCAGTTTGGTTAACGCTTCAGTGTCATGAACTTAGAAGTAACGTATAGTTTTATGATTATAGCCTTGTTGGTAATATTTCGGTAGCCTGATTAAGTCTTATGGTTCATCACACTTATTTATACATAAACCTTTGAACTCACCAACCTTTGTGTTGACATTTTAGCAATGTTTTTTTGTCTCAAATATCAAGACGGAAGAGTAAGTTGGTTGTCGCATAGGAGATAATAAATATGTGACTATCAAATGGTGTTTTGAGCTTTTACTTATGTTACTGAAAACTCTGATTTAACTTATGTTGTTATACAAAAATGCTTCCTAACAATGTTTTATACTTGTAATCATTTAAATAAATTAAAACGCTTATTTAAATTTCGTTCTTTATTATTATGTCTTAAGATAGTCATGATACCCGTACCCTAGGGTATTCACGTACTTTGATAATTTTGAGGTGTGACAAATTGATATCATAGACATGGTTATAGGGAACTAGGTTACTTTTATAAAAATTATTTTTACAAATGTTGTGTCAAACTGAAATTTTGAAAAAAGAGTAATACTAGACTATAACCATTTCTCTATCTCCATGGGCCATATCACTTCACGTCTTCGATACAAGTAAGTTGCGACTTGAATTATTTCATGTGTTTGACATACTAGTTTAAAGTTGACTGCTATGTGTTATTGACATTATGTATTCCCTTCCCTTGTTTGAATAAGATCCATATACGATATCATTGTAGAAATATGCATTAAAATGATTTTTCATTTATTTTAAAATAAAAATGCATAACATCCTTGTTTGGATTGTTATATTACTAAAATGGTTTGTGCCATACCTATTTGAACTAAAATAGCTTGTGTCATATTTATTTTGGACTAAAACGTACACAATTTATGCTGAATTTTGTTGAAAAGTCCATTGGACTACTATCGGCTATCGAAACATCTATGTGTTACTATAGTACCCTATATCAATATACGTAGAATTAAAAGTATCGCCTCATTTTATAGAACTTAAAACTACACGAGTATCTCCATATACCATGTATGTGGTAGTATTAATGTTAAATTTGTAGTAATACTTGACTCAAGCGGTGTTATTATAAAAGTCGAGATGAGCAACCATTTATTTGGATCCCGTAAATCTTACTCCATTTGACATTTATAGTAGACTCGATTGAGGAAGAGTAGCCTACATTAATTCACGGGTTAGTAACTGGAATTGAATACGTAAATTATCATGTTGTACCATTTTTCGCTCATATTTTAGCACGATCGAAGAACGACGTCGTCGTCTCTCTTTATATACAATATATCACGATAAACACTTTATACAAAGTATTAACCCTATAATACTCTAGAAAGCACCATGTCATAAGGATGAACATAAATTAGTATTACAAAAATATGAAAACTATCCGAAAATACGTCGACACGTAAATCGAATGTCTATTAAGGAGAAGTCTCATTTGGAGCAATTATACAAAGACAAATCAAAAAAGTTCTAGTCCATTGGTTTACGACTAATTTACTATAAAGTTACTGTAACATTACGATGTTGATATAACAACTAAGACTAAGGAAAGAACCCAAAACGTGAAGATTACGCCGGTTTCTAAATCAAAGGGATTATCGCGTGTCGCGAAGTTGAGATTCCCATATTTGAAAATGTGGCCACCTCTTGGAAATTTTAAATTCGGATATCTTATATAATATAAGATTGAGTTGCAAGTCATTAACTGTGAGTATTAATGAAAACAAACTCATACATGGGCATATCTCTTCTCACATAATACACGTACATGTTTAATGAGATTGCAAACTTCTCATTGGCACTAATCATACGAATTAATATCAAATGCAGGTTACATTCTATAGTCTATTGGAAGAGTCGAATATTGAATGAGATCTTTTCTTCTTTCTTCCTACAGTTTGTAATCACTGAATCTTGGCCTTATAAATTCCAGTCTGATTTAGCACTTTCCATCATGTTTTGTCCCATTCAATCACATAATACTAACGATATGAATTCTTCTCCCACACAATCCCAGTCTGATGTGAAAACAAAAAAGGCCGCCCATGTTGATCTTGCACAGGCCCAAAATCACAGCAAGGCGAAAAGAATGTTGTTTGCTGACCATTCTCAATAACATTCTACAATCAGGACGCGTTCTTCTACCCGAGCAAAGAAATATGTAGTTATTGACCCTGCGGAGCCCGAACTTGATAGCCAGTTTGATTATGTCTCAGATGCGGGGGATGTGCATACCCAAAAGGTGGTGACTACTCAGGCTAAGGGTGAGTTGTTCCTGAAGTACCTTGATGTTGGGGTTACTGGCGCAATAGTGGTTATGTTATGAAGGTTATGGGATGTGAATTCTCCGACTGGCCGTTATCTAAGTACTGATTTCATAGTTTCTGATGCTCAGGTACACCTCTTATTAATGTTACTGTCAATCAACATGAAAAAGATAATAATCAGATATGCTCATCCTTATGTGATTTTGTGACAGGGTAATGTTATGCACTGCACGACAAAGTCCACTGTAGCTCATTATTTTGTGAAACTCAAAGAGGGACATGTGTATTCAGTCAGAAACATTAATGTGCAACCTAACAAAGATGAGTTTCGTGTCCTAAGTAATGTAGCTTTCATTCTGGAATTTGATGGTGGGACGATAGTTAGGAAGGCCTTTCATTCTGGAATTTGATGGTGGGACGATAGTTAGGAAGGAAACTGTCAAATCCAATGGATTTGTCGAATATCCTTTTGAAATGGTGGAGATTCCTAATCTTGAACACACGCACAATAAATACATGATAGGTAGGCGTGACTATATTTATGCTGGCTAAATAATGTAGTTCATTTGTATCCTAAATTAACATGTTTCTTCGTGTTTGTTGTATGCAGATGTTGCTGAATATGTGCAGCATGTTGGGAGGATCTGCACCCAACGTTCAGGCTCAAGAACACTCAATTTCAAATTGTCTAATCGCATGTATGTTTAAAAACTTTATATATTGGTGTATTCGCTTATACCATGCTTTTGTATAGTTTTTTATATATTCGTAAATGCAGGGGAAAGTCGGTAAAGGTTACCTTATGGGGAGCTTTGGGTGAGCGGTTGATTGAAAAACGTACCCGTCGGGATGGCGTTTATGCTGTTGTTTGACATGCATGATCCCTAGATCTTATAACAGTTAGGGTTCTTTCCTACACAAAAAAAAAACAAAAAAAAGATCTATGTAACAAAAAAATAATGTGCACCAAATCAAAGAAATAACAATATTTGATGCTTACCTTATAGATAAGCTATATATTTCAAGCTCTTCTTCCACGTTAATCCTTGATGATGACGCCATCCTTGCAGTACGAGATTTGATGGGGGAAAACAGGTCAGTGTATGTGTGGTAATTTTCCCTAAGCATATAATAATTAATTTGTTGTAACATAAGTTTTATTTGTGGATCCAGTGGTGTGGAACCTGTTAGGGAGGCATTTCCCCTAAATCATAATGAACCAAAAAATGGGACGCTGGAAAACTTGCTGATATGGTCGCGGAATCATACCCAAGATGTAAGTAATGTTTTATTATGCAATATGTCCACGTAATGCCCTTATATGTGTCTAAAAGTTTTCCCTTGCCCTATTCACAGACTGCAATCTTTTATTGCCAAGTACAGATAACCAACATACGGACGAAGAGAGGTTGGTATTTCCCACATTACGGTGGCGACAAGTGCCGAAAGGGGCGTGGTAGAAAAGATGGGAGGTCTTACTGTGATTCATGTGAAAACCGGTTGAGTATCCAGTGTTACGGTGCGTGCATTTGTACATGTAAACTATTTGGCACAACTACGTTCTAAACAATGGTTGGGTGACATACTATACAATTGTTATCGCATATATAGGTTGGAACTGGAAGTGTCCGACTCGACTGCATCAGTTATAATTGTGTTATTTGATGAGACAGCAAGGGAGTTGGTTAAGCTCTCAGCTGATTCAATAGCTTAGTCGGTTGAACATGCATGTCCACGTAAATTTATTATCTTATTACCTAAAATGTTTCTAAGTACCTTGGTTATGCAGGTTGCTGGAGCTGGAATGAATTGCCTCGCGTGTTAACAGCTCTAATTGGTACTTCCCCACCAATGGAGCTCAAAAGCCAATCATATTTTGAGCACGCCAATTTTGAAAGCTTCACATGCTGGAAAATCATCTCTGTCTCAACTGATGACGAACATGCAGATTCAACTACGGACACACCGCCCCCTCCAAAAACTAACTCTTTGAAACGTTTGTCCATGGAATCAACACTTGCTACTCCATCCAAACCTGTGGAGGAAGACAAACCAATAAGGTTAGTTTCAGTTTATTGTTAGACACGCTATATACGTCGTAAAAGAAGCATGTGTCTTAAAGTGTTGTCTAACCTATTCTAATGGTGGGGTACTTGCAGGACTGAGCTTGATGATTCTGATTCTGAGGAGGAAACTTCAGTTGCATCTGACAAAAAGAAGAAAATAAGGTATAATTGTGCTTTGTAGTTGAATAACACATTTGAATGGTGTATGTTGCTAACATAAGTTACCTGCGATTTTAATCTTTCAGATATATTGATTCTGACTTTGCTTCTGAGTAAATGTCCAAGTGAAAGATCATGGGACCATCAATAAGGCCATAACTCAAGTGTTTGGTGCAATGAAAAATAAATCCCGTGTTAAAAACTCTATAAGACATTTTGTTTCAGTTATTTTAAAACATTTGAACAGTTTGGTTGGTTGTTTGTATGGTCGGACAAATGGTTTGGTTTATGCAGTACTAACATACAAAATTTCCCTTTATATGTTTATGGTTAAATGTTATTTGTATATGACTGATAAGCAGGTACCCAAATATTATGATTATGCATTTACAAGAGGATGCAGATCCATAGAGTGACCATAAAGGTTTGTATTTCTTTGAGTACGCACATGATTAAACGGCATACCATCGAGCTTTTTTAAGTATATCTCACATGAACTATGGTGTATTTTGTAAGGTGACACCAAAAAATACCCCAAGAGATGGTGCTTTAAGTTTGGTGGACATGCAGCCCTTTACAAGCAGAAAGGTGCTCACCAAGAATTTAGCTATTTAATGTTGAACATTATGTAGGTTGTGATTGTAACTTGAACAATGTAATAGTCGATTTAATCTTAGTATAGCATAATATACAAAATCTCGCAATTTTGCTATCTATTTTTGAGCAACACGTGCAATATTATGATCATACAAAATACATGTTTCGACTTCCATAATCACTATTCACATAAACACTTTCGTGCTACTAATACATATTGATTAGTTCATATGGTATAAGACCATTCATTCGCATAAGTTGACTGCAGTTATTTGTTCAAGATCATAAACTTAAATGGCTTACATTCACTATTTCCATATATTTGTGAAGGCTATATAGCTAACTTTATCAGACGGATTTCATGTGTACGTAACCGGAATGATTTGTGTTTGTATTTTTATCATAAGACATGAGGACCATCCCTATAGTTAGACAGGTTGCTTAAAAATATATGTTCAACAATTCCCCTTTTAATTATCATGAAAATTCTGAAACTTTAACTGAAAACAACCTATTTGGCATACTCAATATTTATTATGCTAAGTATCATTGAATTATGCATTTACTTATAATAAACATGTAGTCTACATAACTTCTGACCTTTTGGTAGGATTAACAGTTATAAAACTAAAAGCAATATTTATGATCTGAACATCCTATATAAACCTATCCACATGATAATACTTGGAGAATCTCCACATCTATAATATGCATAAAATATATTCCAATAACTAAGTTTCATTGTTTATGGATAATCAATCAGTCTATACGTGTACAACCCCATTAAACAATTCTACAAATGTTCCTTCCCTATCCAATATGCTGCATAATTCCCTGGTAATCCATACAGTTGTTCAAAATGGAAGTGTTCAGAGTTTTTGTGGATTAAAATTGACAGAACTACCTATGTTCTTACCAGGTAATCTCAAAGTGAAGACTTATAATATATATAGGTTTATATGTACTGACAATACTCCTCCCATTTTCAGGACTGTCCGATCCATCACGGAATGTAGCGGTAAACAAACACAATGGCACAATAGCTTCTACTTCAAAGCAACCATTTAGGCAGTCTATTCCGAAAGGGAGAGGTTAATACTACCATATTTATTTTAATAATTTAATTTCCAATATATGTATTATACACTGTATCCTAATTTATTTTTGTGCCATGTCTATGTCAGAACCGACGTTCAAGCGTGGTAGGAAAAGATTGTCCAAAGGACAAGGGTTGACTTCTGCAGGTAATATGTTGTTTAAAAATAATTGAGTTTTTTTATGAACATTCATGTTTGTAATGAATCACATACATCTTTTAACCAGCTATTGAGGTCGTCCCACATTACCTTGTCCCTCCAGCGTATCGGTGTAAATGTTGTAATGCAATCATGTGGTATGATGAAAGAAACACCAAGGGTTACAAGCCTCGAATCCCTACGTTTTCATTGTGCTGCAACAATGGGAAAATACTAGTACCAAGATTCCAAGAAACTCCACAACCGTTACGGGGTTTACTTGACTATGAGGATTCAACTACAACGCGGTTTAGAGACCAGATCAGAGTATATAATAGTATGTTCTGCTACACGTATTTTGGAGCCAGGATAGATCATGGCATCAATGAAGGAAGGGGCCTATACACTTTTAGGGTTAATGGACATAATTATCATAGGATAGGTTTACTACTTCCGAAAGAAGGAACTCAGCCAAGATATGCTCAACTATGGTTTTTTGATACGGATAATGAAATAAGGAATAGAATGTCATCTTTTATTAGCAATGACCAGACAAGTGGGGTGGATGGTATAGTGGTAGGTGGTTTGATAGAAATGTTTGATCGATGTAGCGCAATTGCCAATTCTTTTCGAATGGAAAGAGATTGGTGTATTGTTAATGATTCGATTGATGCTGAGTTGCATCTACTTGGTGACAAAAAAGCAACAAGGTAGTATAATGCCCCGACAGTTTCGGAAGTGGCAGCCCTAATTACAAACGATTTCGATGATGGGGAACCTACAAGGGATATCGTTGTAAACGCAAAAGATACTGGCCCAAAAAGAATTTCGGAATTACATCCATCCTACATGGCGCTCCAGTATCCATTGTTATTCCCTTACGGAGAAGATGGGTATCATGATAAGATATCTTATCATACAAATATGGGGACACGGAAGACTACCCGTGGGTATGTAACGATGAAATAGTACTACTCATATGTAATTCAGCAAAGAAATGATCAGGGGAATACTTTATTACGTGGAGGGCGTTTGTTCCAGCAATATTTAGTGGACGCCTTCACTGCGGTTGAAGAACAGCGACTTAAATGGACAAGGAACAATCAGGATACCTTGCGCGTAGATCTCTATAATAATGTTTGTGATGCTGTCACAAGAGGCGACATAAATGCTGCAGGTTTGGGGAAAAGAATTGTATTACCAAGCAGTTTTACTGGAGGGCCGAGGGTATATGATGCAAAACTACCAGGATGCTATGGCCCTATGTCGAGTATATGGAAATCCAGATTTGTTCATCACGTTTACCTCTAATCCTAAGTGGGCTAAGATTACTGAGATGCTCCTAAATGTGCCCGGCCAAAAAGCACATGATAGGCCAGAATTTGGGACACGAGTCTTTAAGATGAAGCTATACGAGTTATTAGATGATATAACCAAAAAACAAATATTCAGCGAGAGCTGTGCAGGTATTTCACACTTTGCCATAATATTGTTGCCTAAAATATTCACACGTTTATGATTAAATGTTTTAAACGGTTTACAAACAAAATTTTGCAGTTGTGTATGTTATTGAATTCCAAAAGCGTGGGTTACCACATGCACACATATTGTTATGGCTTGAGGAAGATTACAAGTGCAAGATGGGGGATCAGATTAATGATTTAATATCTGCAGAACTCCCATGTCCAATCAATGACCCTGTCGGGTACAATGTTGTTACCAAATACATGTTACATGGGTCGTGCGGTAAGGATGCTAAGTACGCTCCTTGCCATGTGGAGGGTAAATGTTCAAAACATTATCCTAAGTCATTCTTTGCAAAAACAGTTATTGATGACAATGGTTACCCTATTTATCACAGAAGAGATAATAAGATTGTTTTTAAAAAGGGGAAGGTTGTATATGATAACGGAAATGTGGTTCCTCACAATCGTTACCTGCTTCTTAAATACAAAGCGCACATAAATGTAGAATGGTGTAATAGGTCCAAAGCAATTAAGTGCTTATTCAAGTACTTAAATAAGGGGCCTGATAGAGCTACCATTGTCATTCAAGAGAATATACATAATGGTAATCATGTGACGACTGAGCAGGTGACTGAAGTTGATGAGATAAAAAATTATCTAAATTGTAGATATCTGGCTCCATGTGAAAACGTTTGGCGTCTTTTTTCCTTTGATATTCATTATTCATATCCTTCAGTAATGACAATGAATTTTCACCTTAAAAATCAGAATCCGTTACATTGCGTTACTCTGAAAGTTTACTGGCTTTGCTAGAAAAGGAAGGCATTGACGTCACCATGTTTACGGATTGGTTTTAATTGAATGAACGCGATGAAGATGCCCGTACACTTACTTATGCACAAATACCTGAACATTATGTGTGGCACGATAGGCTAAAACTATGGAAACCGCGAAAACAACGAAAGGTTATTGGCCAAATAGTTTACTCATGCCCAGCCTCCGGAGAACGGTACTATCTTAGAATGATACTTAATGTTGCTAGAGGGCCAGAATCATATGAGGAACTAATTTTTGTTAATAACAAAGTATATGGAACATTCAAGGAAGCATGTTTTGCCTATGGGTTACTTAGTGGTGACAAGGAATAGACTCATGCTATATCTGAGGCAAGTATGTGGGCTTTTGGTCCACAACAGCGTGACATATTCGTTACGATATCGTTATTCTGTGAGGTGAGTAGACCCCTGAAACTTTGGGAACAAAACTGGGAACTTTTGTCTGAAGATATCCTCCACAAAAGAAGGAAACTTTATAACTATCCTGAATTGCAGTTGACGCCTGAACAACTTCAAGACTATTGTTTGATTGAAATCAAGGAACTATTGAATAGAAATGGAAGGTCTTTGTTAGATTTTCAAGATCTGCCAAAGCCTAATCCAAAGTTATTAACGAATACAGACAATCGGTTAATCAGGGAAGCTCTTGCATTTGATATGCAAAAGAGTAAGGTTGAACATGAGAGACATCACTCATTGTTAAACCCCAAACAGAGATTAATTTATGAGGATGTCATTGACTCCGTGTATAATAAAAAAGGTAAGTTCTACTTTCTTTATGGCCCTGGCGGGACCGGCAAGACTTTTGTATACAATACTATCATTGCACGATTAAGATCAGAAAGAAGGATTGTACTTGCTGTTGCATCCTCAGGTAAATCGTCATACACGTGTTTGAAACTATATTATTATGGAATTCTAAAGGAAATTATATGGGTTAATGTTTGTTTGTGTCGCTGTTGCAACAGGTATTACTTCATTGTTGCTCCCAGCAGGGCGCACCACCCATAGCAGGTTTGTAATATCGCTTGAATTGTTAGAAAACATCACGTGTGGCATAACCAAGCACCTCTCTTACCCACTCACTATCTAATAAACCGGACTGGCTTATTATCTGAATGAGATCGGAAAGAGAGGAGGTAGCCCAAATCTTCCAATAGGCGCATACGAAAGGTTCTGAAAGAATTGAAAAAGCTCTGAAAAATAAACAACCCGACCTGAGGAACTACCAACAACGGAAGAACTAGCATCCAGGATTGGAAGAAGTGCTATATGAGGACTTCGAGATCAAATATAATATGTTCCTTTCCATTCCTCGTGAGCCACTGATTTCTCCGAAACAAGAGATCAAAGTGCAGAATACACATTTGGTGGCGTTAATGCAAGAAGTTCAGCTAATAATTTGGGATGAAGCCCCGATGACTCAGAAATTTGCTTTTGAGGCATTGGACAAAATTTTAAAAGACATATTGGGATACAAACAACTAGCAAACAGAGACGAGATCTTCGGAGGACTGACGGTATTGATGGGAGGGGACTTTAGGAAAATATTGCCTGTGATACCAAAAGGAAAAAGGGCCGATATAGTTCAAGCATCCATAAACCGGTCGGAACTATGGAAATTTTGTAAGGTGTTCACGCTCACACGTAGCATGAGAGTCAATGAATATTATGCAGACGGGGATATTGACACACGAAAACAGGAATTTAATAGATGTGTTTTAGATGTGGGTGATGGGAAAATCCCTGCGAAAAATAAAGACGGTGAAGATGAAGCGACAAGGATTGATATTCCTGAAAGGTTCCTTATTAAATCATGGAATTGCCCAATTGAACAGATTGTTGAAGAAACATACCCAGGGTTTACCGCATGTTAAACAGACGGGGAATATCTTAAAGAAAGGGCAATTTTAACTCCGAGAAATGAAGATGCTGACAAGATTAACAAATATATGTTTGATAAATTAGATAGTTAGGAGGTAATATACAACAGTGCTGACGAAATTTGTAAAGCATCAACAGATACGCTAGATCAACACAGCCTGTACCCTATTGAATTTCTGAATTCATTAAACTTTTCAGGTATGCCTCCGCACGCTCTTGCTCTAAAAAAAGAACTACCTATAATGTTGTTGCGAAATATTAACCCAAGACAAGGACTATGTAATGGGACTCGATTGATTATCACAGATCTTGGTCAGTTTGTTATTCACGCCAGAATACTGACTGGATCACATGTAGGCAACGATGTCTTTATACATCGTATCATTCTCACATCAACACAGTCCAAATGGCGTTTTGTATTAAAATGAAGGCAGTTGCCTGTCAAAGCGTGTTACGCAATGACGATTAACAAGAGTCAAGGTCAGTCTCTTAATTTTGTGGGACTCTACTTACCACAACCGGTTTTTAGCCATGGTCAACTTTATTTGGCGCTCTCAAGGGGTACAAGTCCAGAAGGTCTGAAGATACTCATGATTGAAGATGACGGCACACGACTTAAAAACTGTACTAGAAATATAGTTTTCCGAGAAGCATTCAATAATCTTTAATAAATAACTTATATTTATATTTGATAACAAAACGTTTTTTTGTGTCTTATCTTCCCATATCACTACTGCTGAATATAATAATCTTTAATTAAATAGATATTAAAATAGATTAAAAAAGAGTCTAAACTCTGAATGATGCACATGCCTAAAACGTTGACACATATAATTGAATTGAAACCCTAAATACCTGGCATATCTAATTGAAATGAACATCATTGAACCCCTAAATTCAAAGCACATCGAATTGAAATGAACATCTAAATTAGCAAAAAATATAATCGATATGCGTACCTATGATATAAACATTCGGAAGAGCATCATGGCAGATCATTACACTCTGTTATTAAATCATGATCAAGCACCACCCCTGCAAGTTAAACCAGATTTCAAACAACATAAATGAAATGGAACAACTTTTTATCGATATATTAATAATATAAAACCAGTAATATTTCTAAAATAGATCCTCCAAATTGGGTGTTTGTGCAAATTTTAATAAAACTTATATTATGAAACTATTATTTAAACTAAACACAAACACCTTGTTAAAACAATTTTCATATCAACCGATATGGCTTATGCACCTTTATCATTTCCAAACATAGATTCTAATCCTAGCACCATAATTCCTTTCTAACAAATCATTTATAAAGACTATGAACGACACGGAAAATCTTTCTACCTGGACTGAATCCAAACACCATGATTAAACATTGTTCATATCGTATGTGTTGGGAATCTAAACTTATTAGATTCCCTGATCATTGATTTAAACATAATTAGGCTGATAGATAGTCCCTTGCCTGTGCCTAGGAGGCAGGCAAGTTTCGTAAGACTCACAGAGATCCAAGTCTCTGTGAGCAACCTCAGAGGAGTCCATGTCAGAGACATTGTCAGGGAAGTCGAAGATTACCTGAAGACATACTCCTTGGCTGTGATGGATAACAGCCAAGATGTATTAGGGACTCTGAGGGGTTGAGAGTTAACAGGGGTGGCAATACCCTGATAACTCTCAGCACACTTTGGACATGCCATTTGTGTGTTCGAGACTATGAAGAATAAGGAAACTGTTTTTGACAACTGTTCCTTAAAGCATAATGGAAGACTACCAAGAATAGAAGGACATCATGTGACTGATGTGGGAACTTGTAAAAGCTTGTGTAGTCGACATCAAGTACTGTTTAAGTCAAACTCGTAACACTATAAATAGGATGTGTATCCATGCATTAATGTTCAACACTTTGAGATATTAAGAACATTAGTGCGTATAACTTAGTGAATCAAACAGCTACGACTGTATTCATAAGTTAGGGTTTATTGTTGTTCAAAGTGTGCACAACACATTGTCATCAAACGGTGTTATCCATAACACTTGTAATTCTTTATTATACAATAATAAGATTACGTTTGAAAAGTAATATCTTGTGTTAATTAAGTTAAGATTAGGGTTTCTTGCATTGATTAGGGACTTTCAATTGGTATCAGAGCGGTGTTTGATATTAAAACCTTCAAGAAACATCGTTCTCAGTTTTATAATCAAGATCCACCATGCCGGAAACTTCTAGCCCACAATCACCTTCCACAAACCCATCTTCACCAAGACTTAACCCTCCAGCCAATGACGATGATCTACCTCAACTTCTTGACTCAAGAGGTGGATCACACGTAACCAGTGTACCAGTCTTTGATGAAGAAGACTTCGCCAGTTGGAAGAGTCAATTTCTTGTATACCTTGATGGACTTGAACCTTTTCTCTTAGAAATTTTAGAAAATGGTCCATATATTCCCATGGCGCTTACATCCACTGAAGAAAACCCTCTTCCCAAACCTGTCAAACAATGGACTTCAGCTGATAGGAAATTAGCAAACCAAGATAAACGTCTCAAAAGCATCATAATTTCCTGTCTTCCCAAGCATATCATGAAGTCTGTCATTCAGTGTCCCACAGCTAAACAAATGTGGACAGACCTCATTCTTGGCCATGAAGGACCCTCTGAAACAAGAGAGACAAAGATTCAGGCACTCAGACTTCAGTTTAATGCCTTTAAGTCACTTGAAGGTGAAAAGGTTCAGCAAACCTATACTAGGCTGAAGATTCTTCTAAATGACCTTGCTATGAATGATGTCACTATTGGTCAAGCTGAGATCAATGCTACTTTTGTCAACAGCCTTCCAAGAAAGTGGCTGAGCATGAATCAGACTCAGAGAGCTAACAACTCAATCAAAAATGATACCCTTGCTCAGCTCTATGGTAAGTACAATTATGAAGAAGGGCTGATCGATACTATCTACAAATCAGAGACTGAAAGATTTGTAGTTCAAGGAGCATCCTCCAAAGCTTTGATCTCTGCAACACATCCTCATGACAGCGATTCTGATATTGAAGAAGATACCCGTAGCAGCCAAGAGTTCTTGTCAGACCTCAATGCAGAATTCCATGAAAGAGCATTGCTAGCCAACCAAAGAAGATACTACAAAAGATCTGGAAGAGTAGGATCAGCTAGCAAACCAACTGACAGGTCAAAAGAAACATGCTTTGCCTGTGGAAAGCTTGGACATTATCAAAAAGATTGTCCTTCCACCAAGACATCCTCACCCTCTTATCCATCATCTTCATCCAAACCCTACAAGTTCAAACAACATAACAACTCATCTCAATCCAATTCTTCAGACACTGAGAAGAAAGATTACAAAAATAAGTACAAGGCACTTAAAGCTGAGTTAGAACAAATGAACTTGAAGATTGAAGCTATGTCCAAAAAGAAAGGTGGTGAGAAAAAGACAGAGAAAGGGTTGGTTGCTGAAACTTATGATTGGAATGATGAACCACTGACTTCAGATGAAGAAGACACCACAAGAGTCAGGGCTTTTATGGCGATAGCTGAGGATGAACCAGCTGTTGGAAAAGGTGATGCTAGATCAGGACAATGGGTGACATCACAATGAAAAAGGTACACAGGCTTTTATCTATGTCTGATAGTGATGAACGTAAGCATGTCCTTGATTACACCATTGTTGATTTGCACTTTGTTGAGGAACAAAGAAAGAACCTACTTGAGAAGTTTCACTCTGTTAAATCTGAAATGATAAATGCTAAGGCTGAATGTGAAACTCTCAGGCGGGTTAATTTAGAGAAAATATCCCTGCAAAATGAAGTAGCTAGATTAACCTTGAAAAACATAGCTCTAAATGATCAAGTCTCTGAATTGAACAAGATTATTGAAAAATGGCTGTGTGCTAGGTTTACTATTGATGAATTGCTTAGGGATGAAGTGCCTGCTGACTTAAACAGGGATATAACTGCTAAGAATAAAAAGCTGAGGATTCTTACCAAACCCAAAGACATTGTCTTTAAATCTACAGAGACTATTCATATGTCAGATACCTCTTTGACTAATGACCCTGTCTCTGAAGATGTGGCTGAGCTACCACCTTTGCCCAAACTCTCTGGAGTTGAACCTAGCAGCTCTTCTAGATCTGCTAAGGACGAACTTAGGATAGATATTGAGAATCCTCCAGCCAAGGTTTTTCGTGTGCCTGCTAAACAGACTGGTAAACAAGTAACTTTTAAGCCTGTCACTTCTAAAACTGTGAATAAGGTTGACCCCACCACTGAAGATCGCTTGTTGTCTCTTATGAAAGAAGTAGAACTCTTGAAACAACACATTAAGCCTTCCGCTGAATGCTCCACTTCTCATGAACCTAAGTCAGTCCTAGGTGAACCCAAAGGGGAAAGGTTAATCAAACCTTATTGCAATGTATGTAAAAATTCTCACCATTCGACCTTAGATCATGACAGACACATGGCAGCTAAAAGAGCTCAGACACCCTCTAGGGACAGACCACAGAGTTCCAAAAGGCAACAGGGAAATTACAATTCTTATCCTCCCTGTAAATTATGTGGGTTCACAGACCATCACTCAGACGAGTGTGGTGACTTCCCTGGGTGTGATATCTGTGGGAGTTACAATCATGAAACAATGAACTGTCCATCCCAACGCCAAAAGTTTTTCAGGAACACAAGAGTTGCTAACAAGCAATTCAGGGAACCCACTGGAAAGTGGGTTCACCATAGGAACTAATCTGTTTCTATGTATCTGTGCAGAAATATCTCAAGGAATCGGTATGGTATCTAGATAGTGGCTGTTCTAGACATATGACAGGGATTCAACAATACCTGCACAGATACTCAAAGGAGCCAGGTCCCAAAGTGGTGTTTGGAGATAACTCTTCAGGTGACACATAAGGATATGGCTCAGTGAACTGCAATGGGATCACTTTTACCAGGGTTGCATATGTGAATGGTCTTAAACACAATCTTATTAGCATCAGCCAATTATGTGATGCTGACTATAAGGTTTTGTTTACTAAGACTCAGGGAACCATATTCAATAAAAACAATGATGTTGTGCTGATTGCACCTAGAAGGAGAGATGTTTATGTCATCAACATGGCTGTGTGCTCTGAAGACAGTTCAAATTGTTTTCTTGCCAAAGCCTCTGAAAGTGTCAACTGGCTGTGGCACAAAAGACTGTCTCATCTCAACTTCAAGAACATCAATAAGATAGCCACTCAAAACTTGGTTGCTGGTCTACCTTCAGTAATGTTCTCCAAAGACAAAACGTGTTCTGCCTGTGTCAAAGGAAAACATCACAGGTCTTCATTCAAGACCAGGCAATCATTCTCTATTGACAAGTGCTTACATCTCCTTCACATGGACTTGTTTGGGCCTGTCAAACCTCAAACCATTAATCACAACAAATACACCTTGGTCATAGTTGATGAATTTTCAAGATATACATGGGTGTTCTTCCTCAGAAGGAAAAGTGATGCTGCTGAAACCATCATGTCCTTCATCAGACAGGTTGAAAATATGAATGATGTTAGAGTCAAAGCTCTAAGAAGTGATAATGGTACAGAATTCAAGAATCATCAACTTGAATCATTTTGTGATGAAAAAGGGATTTCTCAGAACTTCTCTTCAGCTGGCACTCCTGAACAAAATGGTGTGGCTGAAAGAAGAAACAGGACTCTGATTGAAGCAGCAAGAACTATGTTAAATGGTGCAGCCTTACCAAAGCAATTTTGGGGAGAAGCTGTTCACACTGCCTGCTACACTCAAAACAGATCAATCATTGTCAAAAGACATGGCAAAACCTCCTATGAAGTTTTCAGAAAAAGATCTCCAGACGTCAGCTATTTTCATGTGTTTGGATGCCCTGTGTTTATTTATAACTACAGGGATAAACTTGGAAAGTTTGATGAAAAAGCTGATGATGGTTTCTTTTTGGGATACTCTCCAACAGCCAAAGCCTTCAGAGTATTCAACATCAGAAGACAAGAAGTAGAAGAAACATTCCATGTCAGATTCAATGAAGATGATGAAGTCATACAGAGAACAGGAACAGAGGGTGATGAAGTAGATTTTAATGAAAATATTTCTTTCCCAAGTGATGAGTTCACAGAACCCAGACCTACCAGTCATCATCACTCCAACACTCTCACTCCTTATGTCCCTGCTTTTGACCCTCTGTCTACTCACAACATAGAAGTTCCTACCTCTCAGGAACTTGATGAAGAAGAACCTCAAATCTCTGATGGTCCTTCTCATAGTATTGATGACTCACCAATTCTTCAAATCTCTGAAGATTCTCCTGCTGATAATGTAATAGCTTCCCTTGATATGGCTGAAGAAGACTCTGACACTGAAGTAGTCTTTGAAGAAAGCCCTCCTAGTCAGCAGGATGAGACTCAAATTGTACCAGCTGTGCCCTCAAGTACCCCTGCTCTTGAATCCCCTGCTCCTCAAAATAAGTGGTCAAGAGATCAACACATTCTTCTTGTCAACATTATTGGGGAACCAAATGCAGGGGTCACAACCAGACAGCGAATCCAAGACTCAGAGTCAGCCTCAGCCAATGAATGTCTATTTGCTGAATTTCTTTCACAAATTGAACCTAAAAGAGTAGCTGAGGCTCTGGTAGAAGAAGGATGGGTAGCTGCTATGCAAGAAGAAATCAATTAGTTCAAAAGGAACAAAGTATGGACACTAGTGCCAGCTCCACCTGGAAAGAATATCACAGGCACTAGATGGATCTATAGAAATAAGATGGATGAAATTGGGAACATCATCAGGAACAAGGCAAGACTGGTAGCACAGGGGTTCTCTCAGACTGAAGGAATTGATTATGATGAAACTTTTGCACCTGTTGCTAGACTGGAGGCCATCAGAATCTTTCTTGCTTATGCTGCCTATATGAACATCACTGTGTATCAGATGGATGTTAAGAGTGCCTTCCTCAATGGTGATTTGGCTGAGGAAGTGTATGTTGCACAACCTGAAGGATTTGAGAACAACGAGTTTCCCAACCATGTGTACAGACTTCACAAGGCAATGTATGGTCTGAAACAAGCTCCAAGAGCATGGTATGAAACTCTTTCAAATTTCTTATCTGAAAATAAATTTATCAGGGGTTCTATTGATAAAACACTCTTTACCTTCAAGGACAAGAGTGATTTCATCATTGTGCAGATTTATGTGGATGATATCATCTTTGGGTCAACAAATGTCAATCTTAGTAAACGTTTTGCTAAATTAATGACCAAGAAATATGAGATGAGTATGATGGGTGAATTAACTTACTTTTTGGGCTTTCAAATTAAACAATGTCCTAAGGGAATTTCTATTTGTCAAGAAAAGTATGTTAAGGATTTACTTAAAAAATATGACTTAGCTGATTGTGCATCAGTGAAATGCCCCATGCTTCCACCCAACAACTTGGGCCCTGATGAGTCAGGGGTCTCTGTCAATGAGACGCTATATAGAGGCATGATTGGGTCACTGATGTATCTAACAGCCAGTCGTCCAGATATCCAATTCTCCACATGTCTCTGTGCAAGGTACCAAGCTAACCCAAAAGAATCCCACCTAGTGGCTGTTAAGAGAATTTTCAGGTATCTCAAAGGTACACCATCCCTAGGTCTATGGTATCCAAAGGAATCAGGCTTTGATCTCAAGGCCTATTCAGATTCAGATTATGCTGGATGCTGTATTGACAGGAAAAGCACTTCAGGCAGCTGTCAAATCCTAGGAGGAAAATTGGTTGGTTGGAGTGCTAAGAAGCAAAACTCTGTGGCTATGTCTTCAGCTGAAGCAGAATATGTCGCTGCAGCCAGCTGTTGTGCTCAGGTACTCTGGATGAAAAGTCAATTGGCTGACTATGAAATCTTGTATGACAAAGTACCAATCTTTTGTGACAACACCAGCGCCATTGCCATATCCAACAATCCTGTTCTTCACTCTCGCACCAAACACATTGATATCAGGTATCATTTTATCAGGGATCATATAATGAAGGGAGATATTGAGCTGCATTTTGTTCCCACTGAGCTGCAACTAGCTGATATATTTACAAAGCCTTTGGCTGAACCTTCGTTCAACAGGCTAGTTGCTGAGCTAGGGATGCTCAATATCTCAAAGCCTGTGGCTTGATATTAAATGTGTTCATTAAATGATTGATTCTATATTAAATGTTTTTCACATGAAACTAGGTAGTTACTTTCCAAGTAAATGCAAAAAACATTCTCAAAATATTTAATCATTTATTTTTCGGATAACGAGGAGACAAACTTTTTGAAAGGGCAAGGGGACCCACTTGAGCAGTCATTTTCGCACCTTGCATTTAATACGGTTTAATAACTGTTCATGTAAGTTTGAATATATATTGTCTTCTTTCTCTTCTCACCCACAATTTTAAAATCTACTTCTCTCTCTAAATTCTTATCTCTCTCAACCATCCGCCATTTTCATTCACCTTCAACCTCCAATCCATGGCGTTTTCAGTTCCAAAGGCCTCCAATGTTAACTTCGAGATCAACGAGAGCATCCTCGCTTCCAACAATGCCATTGGATGGATTAAGGCACCAAACAACACCTATTCAGATCTGGTAAATTTCATGCAAAATTGTGACCTAAATGAAGCCTTCACCAAAACACCATCCACATTTTACCAAGAATACCTTAGGGAATTCTGGTATTCTGCAGAAGTAGTTGAAGACACAATAACCTTTAGCCTTTCTTGCAATGAACACCCTTTTGCCTTCTCCCTCAATGATTTTTCAAGTGTGGCCGGATTAAAACATGGAGAAGAATGCCTGAAGGTTGTTGATAAAAAGGCTGTCAAGGAAGCCCTGGCCACACTAAACCCTTGCCATGATGTTAATCCTGCCGTTACACCAGCTGAGGTCCTCGCCAAATCCCCTCTGAAGATTAAGTATTTCACCCCTATGTGGCGTGTCCTCTTCACCCACATTGTGAAGTCCCTGGGAGGAATGCAGGAATCACAGGATCAGATGTCGTTCAATCATCAGGCGATTGCTTATGGATTAATCTGGGGAGTTGATGTGGACGTTGGAAGTATTCTATTCTCAAACCTGGTAGAACAGCTAAAGGGAAGGAATCAGGTCAGGGAAAAGAATATATGTTATGTGCGCTTCCTGTCCCTGATCTTTGAAAGTTTGCTGGGAGAGAATTACCACAACAAGGCTTTGACTGCCCTTAAGCCCTATCGCATCACTGGCGCCATCTACAAGGAAATAGGAGCTGAGGATATCCCTGTCACCGCTCATATGCTGAACGTGGCCAATCAGGTACCTAACGCTGAGAAGCCCTTGCTCCCTTCCTCTGTGAAGGTGAATACTTCTAGTGTTGCTGGCAAGTCTATGTCTTTGACCTCTGGGCCGCACACTACTAAGTCCAAGGCTTCATCTGGCCAACAGCCAAAGAAGAAGAAAATCCCCTCTTCTTCCAACTCCAAAGCTGTTAGTAAGGCCAAGGAAAAGAAGACTGACACCGCCTCTGGTCCAGATACTCTTGTGGACTCAGAAACTTTGGCTGACAAACAACAGGAGTCTAGTGTCTCTAAGTCAGCTGAGACAACAGGAAACCAGCCAAATCAAGCTGATATCTCACAGGTAATCAGTGTACATTTTTAGAGGTTCACAAGCAGCCACTCTCATTTGTCTGTAGGAGAGAGTGGTGAAGTTAGGGTAATCCTCGACCCATAGAAGTCTGTCGTTACACTTAGAATACTTTAAGACTTCTGTACACCCTGTCTTTGCACCAGGGAATGATTCATTTGTGTTTATAAAGAACCCCGATGACCCTGAACCCTCTAGACAGTATTCAGGTTAACAACAACCTGAATATACTAATGTCTCAACCTTGATCAGCTGTACTTCACACAGCCTCTTGGTTCCCTCCTTAAAAGAGTCCCAAAGGATTTATCCTTTCAGGGGGAGCTGAATCATCACCCTCAGCTTTCCTAGGGACAGCGTAACAGGCGACCCACAACAACATATGTTTCACTCTTAAAAGAGTCCCAAAGGTTTTAACCTTTTGGGGGGGCTGAATAATCACACTCAGCTTTCCTAGGGGCAGCGAATGGCGATCCATAACAACATATGTTTCACTCTTAAAAGAATCCCAAAGGTTTTAACCTTTTGGGGGGGCTGAATAATCACACTCAGCTTTCCTCGGGGCAGCGAATGGCGATCATTAACCACATTTTATTCACAATTAAAAGAATCCCAAGGATTTATCCTTTGGAGTGGCTGAGCAATCACCCTCAGCCTCTCTAGGACAGCGTAATGGCGACCATTCCCCTTATATTTTTCCCTGTTACTAATTACAACAAATTTGCAGGCTGAAATTATACAGCCAGTCAAAGAGTCTCAGGTACACGAGAAGGAGGCTGAAACAATGACTCAGGATAAACTCAATGCTGAAGAGCCTGTGTTAAATGTTGATGAAGAAATGCTCTCAGTAGAAGATTATGTCTCTGAATTTGAGCCCATGCCTGAGGATGAATTCCCTGAGGGAATGTTTGATGAAGAGGATGAAGAAGATGAGGACGACCAACTGTCTGCCTCTCCTCCTAAAGATATAGCTGTGTCCACACCAGCTGATGACAAGACTTCTCCTCTCAAGGAAGCTGTTGACACTCCAAACTCTGCTACATCTGCAACAACAGTCTTCCAAAGACCAACATATGATCCAACAGCCGAATTCCTCATGTTTGATCATCCTGCCTAGACCAACTTTGACTTCATTCCAAGGGGGGATGATTTTGCTCAGCAAAGCCTCAATATCAAGAACCTTCAGCCCGTACATCATCAATCTGATATTGAGCGCTTATCAAGGAAGCTGGATGTGATCAAGTCAGAGATGCACAATTTTACTGTCACATTTCCAGGCATCATAAAGAAGGCTGTGACTGAGGCTGTCACTGAGCCAATTCAGGAGGGTGCAAGAAAAGGTGTGGCCCAGGGACTCAGTCATCTCTCAACACGAATCAAGGATGCCATTGACTCAGTTGTCCCTGCTATGTTCCATGCACAAGAAAACACCATGAACAGGCACTTCAATGCGGTTCGCAACAGGCAATACAACCATGCTAACTTTATTGTCAGGCGTGTTCAAGCAAATACTAATGCCAATGCCAACCTCTTGCTGAAGATTGCCAGAGCTTCAAGAAAAAGACAACGTGCCATGGCTGCCTCTGTGGAGCAGATTGCAAGACATTTTCAGGCACGTTCATCCAAGCATCAGCGAAGTAAGGATGAACGTGAGGGGGAGAAGAATACTACACTAAGCCTTGCATCTGCTGAACAAGGCTCATCATCAGCTAATCCCTCAACTACACCTGTTCCTCTACAAGTCATCACACCAGTTATAGTACCTGATGATGAGGATGATACTCAGGGGGAGCAACAAACACAAGATGGAGCTGACTCATCTAAATCTATGATCTTAGTTAACATCAGCAAGCCTGAGGATGATGATGAGCCAGCGGCCAAGAAATTAAAATTCACTGTTAGCTCTCTCCCCAAATCTATTCAAACTCAGGCTCAGACAGCGTTTTTCAAAAGAGCTGATGTTTTGAAAAACATAAGTGTGGAGTCCTCTGTCTCAAAGAAAGGAAAGGAGATAGTTTTGGTTGACACAGATACCAAACTTAAGAAGATAGATGCGATGCTAGAGACATGAGGATCCACCACAGACCTTTCCCACTTTTCAACCTTTACACCTTCCGATGAGATTCCTTTAACCCCTGAAGAAATAGAGCAACAGGCTGAAGAATTCAAAAGACTAAATGAGCTCAAGACAGCCAAAGAATTAAACGAAGCTACTCTGAGGAAGATGACACCACCTGAAAGGGAAAAACAAAAACAAAGGTTGAGGGAAATGGAACTAAAACGCGCTGAGGCATTAAAGAAAGTCAAAGCTGACTATGATGCCTGCGTGAACAACAGGTATGCTGCTGGCAAGATAACCAAGTTTAAATACACCATTCACAAATCCACAAACACCCCACAGATGATCTTATGGAGGGAAAACCAATAGAGGAATATGGATGTGTTTGACAACTTCAGGTTAAAGACACTTGGGTTATTAGAATGGTTTGAACTCGAAGCCTTAGCTGCCAAAAAGTCTGGACAGGCAAATTCCTTCTGCTTAAAACTCTTAAGGCTAAGTTTAACTGGATCAAGGAAACAGCAGCCAAACTCAAGATTGATCCCCCACCACAGCTTTTTGAACAAGAACCCCCAAAGACAGGCAACAAAAGAAGAAGAATTTCACAAATTGTTAATGAAACTTTTGTTACTGAAGATGTTCATGTGGATGGTATGCACAGGGATTTGATCCTTCCAAATGGTATTGTTGGCCCTGTTGATGGTCAGACATACTCAGAGCCTGAAAGAGGAATGGCATTTATGAACAAGGCTTGCCAGTATGCTTTTCAGAGGGAAGATGAGCTGTGCTTGGCTTCAACTATTCAGCTACTCTGTCACAAGAAGTGTCTCAAGATCAACACAGAGTATTCCAAGAAGTTTGCAAAGACTTTGCAGGATGAAATTGATAACAGATTAGATGTGGCCGAAGCTGAAGAAAGAATCAAAAATGATGACTATTGAAAATGGTGTCAGCCCTTTTTACCTTCATCTTTTATTTTACTTATGTAATGAACTTGTAATTTTCTTTAAGTCTTAATAAAATCATGAGGTATGTTTGTTTAGATCTGTTATGTGTAAGAAGAAGCTGTTAAACTCACTTACCTTAACTTAGTTAGATCTAGTATTATTTATGTTTAAATAGGGGGAGATTGTTGGGAATATAAACTTATTAGATTCCCTGATCATTGATTTAAACATAATTAGGCTGATAGATAGTCCCTTGCCTGTGCCTAGGAGGCAGGCAAGTTTCGTAAGACTCACAGAGATCCAAGTCTCTGTGAGCAACCTCAGAGGAGTCCATGTCAGAGACATTGTCAGGGAAGTCGAAGATTACCTGAAGACATACTCCTTGTCTGTGATGGATAACAGCCAAGATGTATTAGGGACTCTGAGGGGTTGAGAGTTAACAGGGGTGGCAATACCCTGATAACTCTCAGCACACTTTGGACATGCCATTTGTGTGTTCGAGACTATGAAGAATAAGGAAACTGTTTTTGAAAACTGTTCCTTAAAGCATAATGGAAGACTACCAAGAATAGAAGGACATCATGTGACTGATGTGGGAACTTGTAAAAGCTTGTGTAGTCGACATCAAGTACTGTTTAAGTCAAACTCGTAACACTATAAATAGGATGTGTATCCATGCATAATGTTCAACACTTTGAGATATTAAGAACATTAGTGCGTATAACTTAGTGAATCAAACAGCTACGACTGTATTCATAAGTTAGGGTTTATTATTGTTCAAAGTGTGCACAACACATTGTCATCAAACGGTGTTATCCATAACACTTGTAATTCTTTATTATACAATAATAAGATTACGTTTGAAAAGTAATACCTTGTGTTAATTAAGTTAAGATTAGGGTTTCTTGCATTGATTAGGGACTTTCAGTATGCTATGCTATTGATTCTGTAACTTTAGCATTATTTAACTAATCTTAACAAGATATCAGCGCAAATAAAGTAAACAATAACGATCAATACATATTCTCATTACAAATTTTTGCCAAGTGTTTTGGTCAAGTGATCTTATAAAGCATAAACATTCTGCAATTTCATTGCAACCATTCTACTTATGATTTCAAGTGGTATACATACACCACCACGTTATCCTAAAATTCGCATCGCAAACCCAATACTTCCCTATTTCAACTGATCACATAAAATGATAATATGATCAGCCGGATGCACTTACTATATTTAATACAATATCTGCAACTTATGATAACTTTTCGTATTACAAAATCTAAATTACTTTCCACTCTATAAATAATCCAATCATATCGAACATCATTGTATACATCAATATGTCTAAAACTGAATCAATTGGCCAAAAGTCTTATGCCCGGCGAGTTTCATGGAAGAAATATCAAATGTTACTTGCGCTAACATACACAAACATCCTGCTTATTGCAGAAAGTATCTCCAACATAAGCTGATGGATATCGAAGATGTTGCTACCATTCGTGCTATGTGTGTCAAGAAAGTTGATGCTAAAAATAGAGGGTAACCATGTAGTAGCATTACAAGCTGTTCAATGTAATGCATTATGCATAAATTTGATCCTCAATAAAACTTTTTATATAAATTGATTACTAATAGTCCACATATGTTCTAATAATACTAGTTTATGCATATTTGTATTGTTATAACTAGCACACATATAAGGAAATATCTGATATGATAATCAAACAACCAAATCTATATTAGAATAACTAATTATTTAAATATGCATATTAATTAAAGCTTCATAACAACTTTCATTTCATAATGCCCAAAATATAAAGTTACATCATCATATGACAAGCTTCATGGATTTAGTCCACGATTACATAAACATACTAAAAGAAAAAACATAATATCTGCCATTTTACCAAACCCAAAAGACAAAGTAACCCATTTCCAGAGATCTATTCATCGTGGAGAGCCATGAAGCTGACGTACCCATCTTTTTGGCTAATTGAGTCTTTAGCCTTTGCCAGCATCCCCCCAATTGAAGCCATCATCTTACTTTCAATCTCACCAAGCTCCTTCAACGATTCAATAGCATCAACGACCTCTTCAGTCTGCACCTCACGTTCCAGTTCACTAACAAACATGCAAGTTTTTGAAACCGTAGCCTTGAGATTATCAAACTGAGTGCTCAACACATTGGCAAATATATGTTCTTGATTCTTCATCTGATCAATATAGAAGCTAACACACTTGCTTATCTCAGTCTCTCCGGTGACATCCTTTATTTCATTGAGGATTGGTTTGCTAGAATAGGCCATTGATGAATTATTGGTTTATGATGGCTGATTAGAAAGTAGATAGTGATATTTAGGTTAAACTGATGGTAGATAGTATTATATATACTAATAAAGGGGAGTTTTGTGTCGTGGTAAACCATCAGTCAATGCACCGAAGAGGCACCGTTTACATGCAATAATGGTTAGTGTTGTTACAATGAAACTGATAAATGAAGTGGTGTAGTTTGTCTATTAATATTATACCCCTTTAGAGTCTTAATATTACAATAACAATCCTTCCATTATGAAAAATATTATCAGAATATTTTTGGTAAATATTATAATGTCTAAACCTGTTAATGTACATATTATAGTTGTATCCCGATATAGCACGAATATGTAATTATTTATGTATACTAAAGCACGCTTGATATAACTCACTAATTATAACTATTTTAAGAAACCCGTAATTAAACAGAATACCATGTTAACAACTTCGTGATACAATCGGGGCAATGCCCGGGTTCGACAAGCCTCGTTTAGCACAAAAGGTTTACTTACCGATGACGAGTGAAACGCAAGATGAGAACAAAATGACTAAGACATGTGAGATATAATAGAGCATAATCAAAGCTTAGATAAATTCTTGCGATAGAATTGAGTTATTGATTTGACTGGACAAATTAAACAATTTGTTGGTGAGTAAAATTATTAGTACACGAACTAGCAACCCTTATTTATGGGAGATCAAAGAATGAACACAAAGAACTAGTATAAGCTACGATATAGCCGTGAATTGACTTAAAATTCAAATACATATTGGTTCATCCGATTTATAGTAGTGAACGTATAGCAAGAAAATTCCAAAAATGAATATTTGGGCAAACCCAATTCGATGAAAGGTTAAATATTGTTTGATGATAATTGTATTTATCCATCCGTGGTTTATTACTACTAACGAAAAGTACAAACATGAGTATGTGGAAGAGCATGTTAGAAGAATCTAACATTTCGAGATCATCTACGATTTCCATGTAAGGGCTACTTGGACATTTAAGTAGGCCTATGGAACGATTGTACAAGAACTTATTCTAAATAATAGAAAACTCACAAGACATCATACTGATGTTTCTTGTTAAAAGAACCTATGAACAACATACCTTATCTCTGTATAACTAACGACTGTTATCTTTCATTGGCGACGTGTGAGTTTTGAAATTGCCCCTCATTTCATTTGTCATTTTACCATCCGAATATGACAAGGAAATTACCCCCATCTGGGGAGTAATCACGGTTACGGATGACGAGCAAGATTCCTTAGTCATGTCACCAAATGTCACCACGAAAGAACCATAAATAATTTTGAATATCCCCTCTGTTACAATATCATTTTCGACACCTATACCTTTACAATTACTCGAAACGTCCAGAAAAAGAAACCAATCATTTCCACCGCCACCACAGCCTAACACTATTGCTTATCCATATAGCCGGACTACTCAAGAAACAACTGAGTGCGATGCAGAAGTTGTGATAGCCCGACTAGAGAATGTAGGACGTGGAGTGGATAATATTACAAAAATGATACAGATAATGACCTATTAAGAGCAGATGATGTTGAAGCCAAGAAGGTTGCGGATCGAACTCCGATTCAGGATATCCTACGCTATTTAGGCCTTTAGGATGTCTCACTCTCCTAATAGAAGTATGATGTTTTATATTAAAAATATGATGTACGGAATGTGTTGAAGCATAAATTGGTCTGGTTTGTGACAATCTAACATTTTCAGGTAGTAAACTTATTCTCGTATATTATTTTTATATTATATTTTTGTATTGGTTCATGAACTCACATATTTACGGGATGAAATTAGGGCTTATGTGCATAATTTAACGTCTTTTACGATTAAACCGGGAACCCTAGGTTTACGTATTTACGCTCTCGTGCTCCATTTTTTATGAGACAATTTTTATTAGAATCGTTTTGTGCCGTAGTTTCATAATTTGCAAAAACTCTTTTGGTAAGTCGACCTGAGGGCACGTAAATCGAGGAAACTTAAATCGAGGAGTACCCATAAAATATTAGGGATGAGACAAGTTTAACACTTGCCCCACCCCTAATAGGGGCAGATTTCACAAGGGTGTAACACCCTTTGTTGTCAATTTTCTAGCCTATGTTGAGACACTTGTCTCATAACATGATTAAGGTACAAAACCTCAACTTCTCACACACACTCACACACACTTGCATGTGTAAGTAAAAAGTCTACCAAAAATCTCTCTTCTCTCCCTCTTTGGCCGTCCACCACCATCACCATACCACCATTTTCATCAAATTTTAACTTACAACTTAATCTATAATCAACATATGATGATAACTACATAAACGGAGGATGATTGGAGGTGATTACAACTTGTGAAAGGAAGTTTCTAAGGAGTTCTTGGGATGATTTCTCAAGATAAGTACATATATTTGAAGATCATAAAAAGTTGTCTTGAAATTTAAAGATTTGGGTGCATAGATCAAGCTTGTTCATCTAAAATCTCATCATTTTCATCATTTGGTTGGTATAAAGATTGTTTTCTTTCTATCATCATACTCTTTTTTATAAATGTACTAGTCTATTTACTTCAAAACGTATATGTATGATAGTGATGAATGATGATCAAAGTATTGCATGGGGATTTTGTGTCATTAGAATAAGATAATAATGCTAAATCTACAAGTAAAAGTTGATAAAATCTTAACTAGTTATGTAAGCTGTGAAAAATAGTAAGTTTCAATATTTTTACTTGATTACATGGATTAGATTATTTGATATAATGATAGATAAATGATTTTTACAAAAGTGGTTAATTGGACACACAATGGATTATTAAAAATGAGCAAGATATGGTCAAAATACTTTTGAGACACTAATATGAGTTATCTGTTTTGGACGAATTAAAAGTGATATTTAGAGGCTGTTTGAGAAGGAGCCATAGAAGAGTAATTTGTAGAGCATGTAATTTAGTATCTACAAAAAAACATTTGGGGTTCTAACTCATTATAGAACTCAAGATATGATAAAAATGTTGAACTTGACTTTTTACATCAGATTTCACAAATAAGTTATATAATATTAAAAGGCAACTTGAAGTAAATTAATATATAAAATAAGCATGTAAAAGTAAATAATTGATAATAACTATTGTAAAAATATTTCTATATACTATAATAACTAAATATCACATTTTATAAAAATAAAACTCAAATGGTTTCTAACTACAAACTATATATATGAATTTTACGTCTTTTCGGCTAAAACCGAAAGGATGGCGTTTTCGCCAAATAAAACTTAGATGGTCGGACCCATATAATGTAACATTTTTATAAAATATATACTGATATATAAACACATTTAAGAAGTAAAAATCGACAAACCCGAGCTTTGTAACATATGGACCCGTAATGGACCAAATTAGCTTTGTTTGACCACTAGGCCCAACTAGTTTGGTTTAGCACTATTGGACTTGTTCATGGGCTCAACCCACTTGGGCCCAACATATGAGTAGAGGTCTGGTCCTAAATAGATAAATGTACTAATAAAAACATATTGGACTCTTAATGGGCCTATAAGGCCTTAACATATACATGGGCTAAAATTAGTATAATTGGACTAAGTTAGCTAAATACTTAACAACTAATAATGTTGTATAAAGTGATAAAAAGCTCACTTGATCATCATAATTATGACTTGATTACATATACATAATAAATTTTTATAAATATTATTCGACATAGTCTAAGATCGAGTATTATTTTCTTAGGTTTCCCGTGATCGAGGCACGCACCGTACATCTTAATTGCCGATAACCCGCCTTCCCAAACCAACGTGAGTTCATAGCCTCGCACTCTTATAAATGTTTTATGAAATGTTTTGTAAACCCGCGAGGAAGATAACATGCGATTTTTAATAAAAATAGAACACAAGTGGTCTCGATTGTATGCTTATTGATATGGATCCGATTGATTGTATGACCCAATGAATGATTGAAATGGATTATTATTAGTTAGGTTACGTCACTATAAGTCGCATTAGCATGAATTGTGAACTACCGGGAGTTGGTAGATGCTTATGCATATAATAGTACTATTGGGGGAAGATCACCCCAGTTCGCGTCTTGACGGTTGATCCCTGTCGTGTCACATTGATTGGCAAGAGAATTTATGTATGAGAGGATTTATTTATATAGCGTGATATTAGTGACGACACGCTGATTTAAATGGGCACATATTTGTCGGGCTCGCGACCCGTTGTATATTATAGAAAGGCAACAATGTCATGCGGCTTATAATAATCCGATAATAATACCGATAATGGTAACACTGAGGCTGCAGTCTCAGGAATAATGTATGATATATGATTTGAATTATAATATATTGCCTGACTAGCAATATGGGGTCTTATTACTGATATTATGCTTGTGTTCTACTTTACATAACTGTTTTATATAACGGTTTTTACTAAACTATATGAATTCACTCGGCATTCGCTAATTAATTTTTCTCATGTTTTATCTCAGGTGCTTGAAGGTAACTTGGACGGAGATCGACTCTGATGGCCCACTTGATAATAATATTCATTCGAGATATGTTTTGTAACTTTATGACTATAGAATTGGGGGACCTTGTGTAGAACTTTATACTTTTATTCAGATGAATGTATGTTTAACTTTGTACAACCCTTTTTATGCGTTGTCTATGATTTGAGTTATTGTACTATCCCGTAACACTCTATTGACCCTTCCGCTGTACCGATACGAAATTTGAGAGTGTTACATGGTTGGTCTTGAAGACTCTCTTGATACCGTTCGCTATCATCCCAAGTCTTAAAGGGTGTTTCAAATAACGAGAAACCGGTTAGAAGGGGAGGAGGCCATACATAGGAAAGGAAGGAGGCCAGTCACGGACGGGGAAGGAGGTCAACCGCGGAAAGGAGAGGACCCCATCGGTGGAAGGGAGGGACACCAACTCCGGAAGAAAGGGAATCTAACCCATTATGGGCTAAACCTCTGCAAAATGTACTCCAAGTATGAAATGTAGGACCCATTATGATAAGAAAGTTATGATCTACTCTGGTGTGAATTCTCGATATAAGAAAAACTCGTATTACAATAATTTTAAGGAAACTTGGGTCACATTAGAAACTGTTATGATGAACGAACTAAGGATTTGTATGCCCAGAAAATTTAAGATATGACAGTAAAGCAAAGACAAAAATGCAAGAATCTTAAGGAAGTGAATTTCTGTCAATATCATAATGACATTAAGGTAGTTGACTCATTGATGTTAGTATTCGTGCGAAAAATCAAACCGTGAGCATGTTCTCAAGAATAAGGAAACAAGGGTTACCCCAGTTAACACTCTTGAACCTTGAAACGTCTTTTCAAAAGCCAAACGGACTTGCGTTGGTGGTGAAAGAAAAGGACCCTACAAGAATAAGTATCCCATGTCGGGAAGCAATCCAATGTTGGACTTAATAAGGAAGGGTTAACGGAGGATTATCCCTCACCATCCGACCAGACCAAAGAACCTACCATGCAAAGCGATGTGTGCTAACCAAGGAAAGGATCCAACCACCTATTCACAATGAAAGAAACAGTCCCTCAGATACTGTACCAAAGCCAACTCCTACATTGAAGGATGGCTATCTTGGTAAACTACCGTTTTGCCATAAGTGTGAGTACCATCACAAAGGTACTTACTCAGACCACTATATGCTCTGTGATGAGTTTGGACGTTGAGAAAAAGATTGTTTATGGCACATGAGAAGTACGTGAAAAGGTGTTACCTAGGAGAATGTCAAGTGAAGCATGATTGGCTCTATAAGGGAAAAGAAATTTCTCAAGAAGGAAGCCCATAGATGAAGAGTATGAAATACTTTGCCAACGTCATTTACCATGTACCACTTGAGAAGAGTGCCCCTAACAACTTATAAGTGTCAACCGGAGGACTTTTAACCTCCGTCATATGTAGAATTTAGAGATTGCGTGGAATATGAAAAATAACTTACTTTTATGCAAATCAAGTGACTTGACATCCGTCAATGTTACCACCAACAAAATTTAATTATGCAATCGTATTTTAATTTTTTATCTAATTATTTTCAGTTTCCTTTAAAGTTATCTTTTACTAAAGAAAGATTTTTATCTTACAATATTTTCTTTTTATATGTCGGAGAGAAATTAATCAAATATTTTTGGAAAACATTACGAAAAACTTTTTACTACAAATGATCCATCACCGAGAACTTTATTAGTGGGAATGACAAAAACATTGATAAGGTTGGGAAAATTAGTAAAGGTATTACTAATAAAACACTGCGACTAATGACAAAACATTTTTTGTAAGGACTATCATTAAAAGTTTTAGAAAATCTACTTTTACGAACAACCTAATGTGGAGGACACAAACTATTGACGAACTTGATGAGAACTATTACGAATAACCGTGAGAATTATATTGTTAATTGTGGAAGTGAAAAATGGTAAATAATGAAATGAACTATGGACTAATGTGTTGATTATGGAAGTGAACAATGGTAACGAAAAAAATGAACTACGTACTACCAATATATAAATTACAACCTCAAAGAAATAAATTATGATGAAAAGGAGGATGCAACCGTTGGACCCGAGACATGCGTAGCCTGATCAACTACGTATGATCGTGGTCCAACGCGAGCATGCTCGTAGTAGTCACCAGAAAAATAAGACAGAAATAGTAATGTTAGAATATTTTCAATTTTGTTTTATTTGCCAAAGAAAATTTGTTTTGTGTTATAAACGTCAAATACTCCGAAACCGTCATCTATGTTAAGTAACACCACAGATTCCTTAGAAGTAAATCTCTTATGACTATTCTCTTCACTACCATGACGTACGAGCTAGCGTAAAAAGCGGGAAATATTATGAGCACTACAAAATAAAACGCATGAGATCCTAAGACAGTTAAACTATAATAGACTTGATTCGGGAGGAATATAAGAGAACGAAAAAATTCAGACAATGATGTGGAGAACGAAACACCATTCAAGTAAAACTCAATTTACTGAATATCGTAACACTGCCATATGATAATTGATATCAACAAAACGATTTGCTAGTAATAATGACGAGACACCCAAAGGAGAAAAACCCAAATTTAACGGGTATCGGGACCCCATTATGGTTTGGCCATAATTAAGCACCAAACTTGGTCGAGATAAGTATAACCTTTTGTATAAGAAGAATGGAAGCCATGACCACCCGGATAAGGATCTATTATTACTTAACAAGATTGGGGTATAGGACATACTCATATAACTAAGAAAAATTAGATACTACACATTACCGTAAGAATATAACACCGTTCTGGTCATGAATTGATTTAATTGTGAATGATCTATCCATTTTATCTCCATTAAAAAGATAGGAACGTGAAGGATTTAATAGCGAGAGTAGTCGACACATACCATTCATTCTCCTACCATATGAGGAAATAATTTAATTAGTTTAACGAGATTTTCCTAGAAAGAAATACCCCATAGAGGGAAGAGAAGTCTCAACCATTATGAGTTGAGATGATCATTTATTTTAGGACTTGGAAAAATCGATTCGAGAAACTTTGGTGTATGTACTACTCATCACTACCAGGTAAACGATCAAAGTGAACGAAATTAACTAAACTATAGAGAATGGATTTTGCAATTGTGCGTGGATATCCTTAGGAGTATTTGGAATAAACACACAATGATTGAGAGGATCCTAGTAAAAATATAGTCATAGGGGGTAACATGGTTTAAGACCTTACGGGAGTAGAAAGTATTGTTACTGTTAACATAAGATTCACCATTAACACGGGTTTTGATCTAGAGGTCCGGGAGGATTGAAGAGATGTTTAACCATTTTAGAGAGAGAGAGAGAAGATACTCTAATGTGTATTTATTAGAGAGAGAAAGGAAAACAAGAAAGTGACAGTCCTCACCCCTCTATGGAAGTATGGAGGGGTATATATAGCTCGGGACTTGAGCTACTTACATGTGACAAAATTAGTTCCTGCAAGTCCCGACTATGTAAACAATTGTAATTCAATTAGTCGCTCACATTTTAGGGCTAACATGTTAAGATTCATGAGGGTAAATTAATGGGGTTTGTTCTCGGGTTTGGTGTTCAGCCGCCACACAACCGAGAGTCCCACGACTCTCGGTGTAGCTTTGTTCGCACCACCACACGAGACTAATGTCTCGGTGTTGTTGGATCACGGTCGGCAGCAGGGAACAAGGCACCCCGACTCGCGTCAGGGGGTGTCCTTGTGTTTGGTTTGAGTCGCGTCAACCATAGCCCCAACCACCAGCTTCAGCCGGTGGCTATTTTTGGAAAGCAGGGGAACCGCGGGCAAGCAGGGGGAACTACCGACACACAGATCTTTCATTGATGGTCCCTTAACCAAAATCCCACCCCCACTTTTCCACCTCATCACTGTAAAAACTCCCACATGGGTGCCCTGCCCCTTGTATCCCCGTTTTTAGCAATTCCCCCAACATCCACAGATGAATCAATGGCTCTCATGAATTTTTTGGTCCCTAATGCTCCTTAAACGGCCTAGAGAAAAAAATTATCAGCTGGATTCACATGAGCTCATTCAGAGATTCACATGAACTTGTTTTGACCAGATTTTCAAACTTGTTCAAAGGGTAGAATAGGAAACTTAGTGCTATGCTTTTCTTATGTTTTCAATATTTCTAGAATAGTCCTAAGCTAGCTATAAAAGGAGGCTCAGCTTGTTGGTGACCCCTTTGTTCCAGTTTTTCCTATGTGTAAACTTTTTTTTTAATAAAATAGTTACAGTTTGTTAAAACCTTGCAAAAGTGAAAGTTGAGTTCCATTTTCTTTATTTTTCATTTTAATTCTTGTTTGTTTAACTTAGTGGAAGTAAACTTCTTTTTACGAAAAATTTTATCAAAATGTTTTTGAGAAAGTTTTTGGGATCCTTGGGGGTATTGATGATCATAGTAGCTTGAACTTGAAAAATTGAAGCTGTGGTGAATCAATACTTTTGAGTTATCATTTCTTGTTGTTACCTTATAATACTGCATAGTATTTTGGTTCCAAGAATCTCATTTTCTTTATTCTTTATTTTAGTTAACACCAAACTGTTTCATAAGCCCAACCAAAAGCTGCTTGACAACAACTTTTGGCCAAGCTTTTGAGACTTGTTATTTGTTTCTTGTATTATGGTTCAGCAAGGTTGAAGATATATCACCTATCTTTATTCATTTTCTTGGTTTTTAGACTTTTGTAGTCCTCCAACGAAAACCACAACTCTCCTTCTCATAAGCCATCATAAGCTAAAAAATCTCAAAAAAAGGCATCAGCCCATTTACTTGGCCTGAACAAGGCCAAGTCAAGTAAGGCTTGAACCATTTTGTTCCTTATTTAAACTTATGTGATTTTGTGAAAATGATGTTTGTATGCTCATATTGGTAGATTAATGATTGATTCATGTTCTTTGATGCCTAGTTTAACGTTTCTAATAGTATAGAGTAAATTTGAGTTGGTTTTGTGTGTTTTCCTTTGATAAATTTTCAAACTACATGTTAAAGGGTGTTTGGTTTCTATGCTTAAAAGGGTAGGGTGATAACTAACTCTTTTCATCTAACCTGCATACATGTTTATTTGTTAGGTTGAGTGGTTTTTGATTCTTTGTTTCATTTAGTTTAGTTGTGATAGAAGTTTGCTAGTGTTATTCAAAAACTGTCTAAATATATGAGTTGAGATTTTTTTATTGAATGTTTGATTTGATGCTTGAAACTTGGCCATTTGTTAGTTTAGGGTAGGCTTGTGGTCTGCTTGTTAGTGGCTTGTGATTTTAGAGCTTATTGTATGTAATGACCCACTTTAATAAGAAGATCGTTACATTATAATTATGGCGTGTCATCAAAGCATGCAAGGTAATATGTCTTAAAACATAAATGACCATAAAGGAAATCCGGAAACAATCATCGGCTCCAAAACACAAGCTCACATGCATAAAGTAAATGAAGTAGGAAAAGGGACTAATCATTGTCCAACCAAGCATAATTATATAAAATGTAGAATGGAAAAGAAGTCTAAGGTAGCTTCCATCCTATGCACTTACTCTCAATGCTCAAGTTCGTCCCTATGTACAGTATGGGACATGGAAAGAAAATACGGCTGAGCAATACGCTCACTGAACGGATATTATGACATGATAAAAATAACTAAAACATAAGTAAACGACAAGAAATGCAGCGGGATATGTGTATGTCCTGAAAACCGGGAACATGTTTTATAAACTAGTTTATAACTGAAAAGTCTTATGTTTATACATGTTGTTGTCCCATGATTTGTGATGATTATACACTAATAAAAGTGAGAAAAAGTAAGAAAACAGATGAAATCTAGAGATAGAAAGTAGATAGAGAAAGTGGTTGGAACTTGGTGAATATTAGATTGAGAGAAAAAAAAAGAATTACAATTACCAACACCCTCCTAAGATTATAGGATGGTAGTATTTATAGCCAAGCCTACATGTGGCTTATGGGCTATGTGATAATGGGTCGGGCTTATCTTTGGGATTTAAATAGCTTAAGGTTAAGCCCATGAACCCGACTATCCTACTACATATTACAACGCTCTAAGAATTAATACATAATAAACCTATGACCGAACATTCTTGTTTGACTCAATATTTTGAGGCTAACAAACTCCCCCAATGAGAGTTCATTCCTCTACGACATTTGGAGATTTATAGAAATTACTAATCTCGCCATAAATGAGTCGGGAACATGTAATAGTAGTCTTGTTCCTTCATGCTGTGATCTTTGAGCCTTTGTCATTGTCTTTAGACTTTGTCTTTAATCTTGAGATCGTCAAATCTGTGACCGAATCATTCTTGATGACACAATATTTTGAGACTAACATCTCACTCACTGAGAGGTCATTCCTGTATGACATGCGAGTATTTATGGAGATAATTAATCTTTAGTATTACGACCTTCAAAATGACTACTTTATTCTTGTTGGCCACCATACTTGACTTGTCTTTGTCATCTTACGATCTTGTGTCTTCATCTACATGCTCACACTATGCACCATCTTGAGAGCTTGCTGACAATCTCCTTTAAAGAGAGGTCATTCATCTACATGCTCACACTATGCACCATCTTAAGGAAGATTCTGAACATCAGAGTTGCAGAAGACTTTTGCTTTCTTGATTGTTGAATATGTCTTTTGGCATGAGTATGTGGTATTTGAATCTTTGACTTTGCTGAGTACATCGTAACGCCACCGTCTTGAGACAAAACACAAACACAGACTGAATGGCTTTGACATTCATCCTAAATCGATAGCGTTTTACCTCTGGTCGATGAAGACCTTGATACGATATTAAATACCGTACCTGTGATTAGGTAGATTCAATTAAGAACCTCCTTGACAGGGTTTCGCGGTAGTACTAGCCGTTCTCTTTACTCGACCGTGTCAAAGCAAGACTGCGAACATAAAGAATGAATCAAATGGATAAATATCCACTTGATTAAAGTCGTCAATTCAAATTCCTGGAACAAGTTTGATTCATTAAGAATCTTGCCATTGTTGCTTTCTAGTTGGCACAAGCTTGATCCATAAAGAATCTCGCAAGTCACCTACCATAGCGCTATTTTAGGTTAACGCTAGAAGGATTTCCATTCGTTACTGTGAATATTAATGAATATCACTCTGAATATTCAGGCAAGACAATAAAGATATTACGTAGAAACCTGAAACGAGTTTGAATCAATTAAGAATCAAACCACTGTTACTTTTCAGTTTACACATATTCAATTCATAAAGAATCTAACACATGACCTACCGCAGTGCTGTTTGATGTTAACACTAGAAGGATTTCCACTAATCATTGTGAATATTAGGTAGTATCACTCTGAGTGTCCTAGCAATATCGTAAGGTTATAGCGTATGACTCTCTTTTTCGTCATTTCATTTGTCCTAACGAGATTTGATTGATCTCTAGGCTCTAGACTCGATTAGTGCACTTTTAGTGGTCGAAGGCTACAATAGATGCCACCTATTCAATATCAACTATCTCGGAGTGAGAAAGTCAATAGAAGTCGTGTTGATCTCCATGACAATAAAACAAACTTATTTTGAGAGAAGCCCGAGTCAGCTGGGGAAGGGTTGTGCATCACATCATTGTGTCTATGATGTGTTGTCTTCATGATGTGTTGACCCAGTTTGTGCCTAAGTTGTATGGAGGGCTAATTTCTTTACACCCTAAATCCTTACATTTCTTTTTCTTTCTTCAACCCTTCAATGCTTACCAAGACGTCATCACTAGAACCTTGTTGTGATCGTTTTAGCACTAGCTTAAGTACTTAGTCGGAATTCAGATACATTCACATTCTACTCCATCTTTCCTAAGGAATTCTAATAATCTATTGGATTGTCCCTGGGAAGATCCCTCTGGTTCTGGTTGGATCATAGGACATGTACCTTACCACCTTTTGACACCAATAACATTGTGAATTAAAGAGGTTGTGGGTATATTAGATCGAAACCATAAAAACACTTGAAAGTATACCAAAGTGTTTGAAAACATTTAACATCTTGATATTTTTGTCGTTTCATAAAAGCTCCCCCTTTACATGTGCATCGATAATCGAAAGTGTTTCGCACATGTGGGTAAGAGTTAAAGTGCTTGAGTCTTTAGATCACATTTTCTCCCCTATCTCTAATATATAAATCTTTTGATATTAGATATACCAAATTTGATTAAAATATATCGTGAACAATAGTCTTGAAAAACATCAGGAGAATAATGTGAAGGATTATTAATATCATAACAGTTATATAAAACCATAAACGAGATCAAAGCACATATAGCGGAAGCAATTTAACAAAATCATAATAATAACACAATTATAATTAATCGAATTAGGGTTACATACCTTTACGCTAAAGCAAATCCACAAGACGAAGAACGAATCACCAATTCGGGTTGATACCGTATAGACCAAGATATATTCTAAAGTAAGACTATATTACGAGCTTATACACACGTAATACAACGAGCTAATCGTGATTCTTGCACGTGAAATCCGAGCTAAAATGCTTGTAATTAATCTACCCAACAACCCTAGAGAGGGGCTAGGACTAGATTATCAAGACAATCGATCAACCAAGAAAACCAACTGAAACCCTTCGTGGTTTACTCCTTGCGATCGAACCAAAAAAGAGAGTGGAAAGAGATTCAAGTTATGTTGTGAATTATGAGGGATAAGGAGGTATATTTATAGACCCCAACCCATTGTAGCCCAAATAATTAAAAGGAAACTTTTGCCTCCCCCTTGCTCTAACCGACGGTCGAACACCCCTTGTGGGGTGTTCCGGAACCTTCCGTCCTTCTTTCCTTTTAATTTCTTACTATATATTGTTTTAACATTCGTTAATACTTAACTATTAATTAATTAACGATCGTTAAAGTTATATAGTTATTTGCTTGGTTTAAATTAATAAATACATAAATATATTTATTAAATAAATTAATAAATACAATAAATATATTTATTAATTAAATTAACTCTTTACGTATTGTGTGAAATCCCGTAACCTCGAGTTCGATCCTATCACACGACTATTAAATATAAGTCCATAAACTTACAAAATGTGTCTTACTAGCATGAATTATAGGGAGAAGTAAGATGCTGAACAATTCCATTATCACTTAGATAATCTATAAACTCTTGAATTAAATGTTCACCACCTCTATCAGAACGACGAGCTTTAATCTTCTTCCCTAATTGCAGTTTTACTTCTGCTTTAAACACTTTGAATGTTTCGAATACCTCATGTTTATACTTAAGTAAATAAACATAACCATAACGTCTATAATCATCCGTAAATGTTAAGAAGTAGCTAGCACCTTTCCTTGACGTATGTCTAAGTGGTCTACACACATCAGTATGTATAAGTCCAAGTAGATCAGTAGCTCTTTCAATATTGTTATTAAAAGGTTTCTTGGTCATCTTTCCAGAGATACAAGACTCACATTTATCAAATGATTCATCATTATTGATTTCCAAAAGACCTTCATGTTGAAGCTTTTGATACGAGTCTTCCCAATATGGGAAAGTCTACAATGACAAAGATAAGAAGAGTTCTTGTCAAACTTTCTCTTCTTACTCATGCTAAAGACAGATTTATCATTGTTAGATTCATTATCATGCATGTCTAATTCAAACCCACCATTCACAGAAATTGCATTAAAATAGAAAATACCATTTTCCAAAAACAAATTCCATTATTATTAATCGTGTGAACGAATCCATTATTTAACAAACAAGAAAAGGAAATAACACCCCTAACAATTGTAGGTGCATAATGACAATCATTTAATCTCAGTACTAAACCCGAAGGTAAAACTAGATTAAAAGTTCCTATAGCTTCAACCGCTGCTTGTGCGCATTGGCCGCTTGCAGATATTGTTCCCTATAGGAAAGCTTCCTTTCCAGATTAAATCCCTGCAGCGTATTACAAATGTTAATACCGCATCCCGTATCATATAGCCAGGAATTTAATTTGTATGTTAAATTGAAAAATTCAATCATAAATAAAGTACCTGAAGCTGCAGCGCTCAGCTCAGACTTCTTTTTTATTTCTCGCAATTCTTCGAGGTTAAGAGGGTAGTTCCTCTTCCAGTGACCACTTGCCTTGCAATGGTGACAAGTCTCATCCTTTTAAGATATACTCTTCTTGACAAAGTTCTGCTTAGGTTTCGAATAAGTCGCAACTTATTTGCCCTTATTAACCTTGCCTTTGCCTTTCTTCTTATTCGCTTGCGGTTTTGGCTTACTCACTCTAGCCTTTTGTATGGTTAGTATAGAAGGCGTAGCGGTAGATGCCTTGTCTTATAACCTCTTTTCATAGTCAATGAGCATTGCATGCAAATCATTAAATGTCTTCCCCGTGCAATGCATATTATAGTTTCTAACGAAATCATTTAAGTCCTTGTTAAGGGACCTATTGATCAAGTTAATAGCCATATTATGATCATAGGGTTGTCCTAGTGCAATGAGTTGTTCCATATAACCCCTCATCTACAAATAATGGGCACTTACAGACTTTCCTGGAGCTTGCTTGCAGCTATGCAAAGCATCTACTAGGTTGTAGATCTCCACAGCTTGCGGCTTCTCGAACATAGCCTTGAGCTCATCAAGCATTCGTTTAGGTAAAACTAGCTCATATTCTGTTGAAGTGCATGAGACATTTTTCCTAGCACTAAGCAAGCCACCTTTGAGTGCTTCTTATTAGCAGTGTGTTCAAGCCTTTGCTCATTAGATGCTCCTTCAGCAAGATCCTCCGGATAGGGAGTAGTCAAGATATCGATAGTACCCGCTGCTCTCAAGACAAATCTTAGTGAGCGGTACCAATCATTGAAGTTTGGGCCAGTAAGTTCAGGACATTCAAAGAATTCCTTGAACGCAGAACTTATATTGTTATTGGTGGGTTGATCCATTTCTATGGAAATAAGTTCAAATATTAGTATTTTCGATAACAAAATACTTTCGAGAAAATAAAATTACCCTGGTGTAAAAACCATATTATTTTCTGTGAATTCTAGAACTATATTGACATAGATCTATTACATCAGTTGATTTGCTAGTAATGAATGAACTCAACATAGCGACTTGTCGGACAATATAATTGACCAACAATTTTAAATTTCTAGATATTTAAGGGATTTACATTGCCAAAAAAACGTTTTGCATTGTAAACATGTTTCACCCCTTCTGAATGCATTAAGTTTCCAGATCTCACTGAGTAACTTAATTAAGTCATCTAATCTGATTAACGTAAAACCATCATACGAATTCTCATTTTACAAACGGTTTTCTCTCCATCACAACATCACCCAAAAATCTCATTTGATGACGAAGTAATTTCATGTGTTCGTCAATTAGGAGCATTCGACATAAATTTTAAGGGTATAAATTTTGATGTCAAAATTAATGTATGGAGAAGCATGCATACAATCTCCATATCATAAGTTTAATAAAACATTTAGTAAAAATTTTCACAAGATTAAATTTCTTCATAAATTATGTTGCGGTATTGGTTAAAGCAATTAAAGAATTTACCCACAACTATTCACAACGTACTTTAGCTAGAACTCGGCTACGCACAAAGCAATACCCTTATTCATTGTGTTTCGGATGTGAATTTGTGGTAAATCACTCTTAATGTATAATTAAATTAATAATCGTAGGTAATTTCAATTTACCGCATAGGCGAGCTGGGAATTTGGTTAGCGACTAATGGCATAACACCTCCTTCCTTAACCGGGTACATGACCAGCGGTGCGTTAAACCCACTTAATAGTTTGTCTAAAGGAGTAGGCCGTTAGATTATTATTGCAATTCACCGATCAATGTAATATTACGTAATTTAAATCTCTACAAATCATTATTTTAATATGATTTAGTCCATATTATTTATTTTCATAAAAAAAACCCTTGTTCACAACAATTCACCAATTTTTAATATAAACAAGTAAAAAAAACTAAATCATAAACACATAATAACAATTTATATGTTCAATAAATGAATCAAATATCCACGTGCATACGATTTATTCAATAATTATCAAATCTAGGTCTTTATATTCATATAAAAGTCTTCCCTAATTCTAGATTTATTGAATCAAATAATCACGTAGCACATAAAATCATATAAACATATAATTTTACGATCTATGAAAACATGCATGTTATCATGGATTCCCCATAAATCTTAACAATTAAATCTCTATGGATCGTAACCATACATGACATAACAATTAATCATGCAATTTAATCTAAAATTATCCCACATGTAATTTAGGGTTTCAAAACAATTCCATTGTTTTATTAAAAGTTCAGCCAAAACCCTAATTTTTAAAAAACAAAACGCAAATTTTATGAAAACCTAAAAAACATGTTTAACTCAAAATAATTATTAGTTAATAACTTTATATTTTCGATAATTATAACATGTTAAAACGGCTCTTGATGCCACTGGTGGATTATTAATATCATAACAATTATAAAAAAACACTAAACGAGATCAAAGCACATATTGGGCGGAAGCGATTTAACAAGATCATAATAATAACACAATTATAATTAATCGAATTAGGGTTACATACCTTTAGGCTAAAGCAAATCCTCAAGACGAAGAAAGAATCACCAATTCGGGTTTATACCATATACACCAATATATAGTCTAAAGTAAGACCATATTACGATCTTGTATACACGTAATACAACGAGCTAACCGTGATTTTATCACGTGAAAACCGAGCTACAATGCTTGTAATTAATCTACCCAACAACCCTAGAGAGGGGCTAGGACTAGATTATCAACACAATCGATCAACCAAGAAAACCAACTGAAACCCTTCGTGGTTTACTCCTTGCAATCGAACCAAAAGAGAGAGGGGAAAGAGATTCAAGTTATGTTGTGACTTCTGAGGGAGAAGGAGGTGTATTTATAGACCCCAACCCATTGGAGCCCAAATAAATAAAAGGCAAATTTTTCCTCCCCCCTTGCTCTAACCGACGGTCGAACACCCCTTGTGGGGTATTCCGGAACCTTCCGTCCTTCTTTCCTTTTAATCTCTTACTATATATTGTTTTAACATTTGTTAATACTTAACTATTAATTAATTAACGATCGTTAAAGTTATATAGTTACTTGCTCGGTTTAAATTCATAAATACATTGTTGTCCCATATATTTGTGATTGATTAAGCAATGAATTAAAGAAAGAAAATAGATGAAGAAGAGATGAATTCCTAGAGAGAGAAAGTAGTGAGAGAAAGTAGAGAGGAGATGATTAACTTGGTAAGTTTAGATTAGAGAAAAGAATTTGTTACAAATGACCATCCACCCTCCTAACATGCTAGGAGGGTAGTATATATAGTCCACCCACATGCGGGCTTTAATGGACTATATATTGGGCCGGGCTTGTCTTTTGGACTTTAATTAGTTTAAATCCAAGCCCGTGAACCACGACTAAATAACTACTTATTATAACGTTCTAGTAAATATTACAATAGAAACCTATGACCGAACATTCTTGTTTGACTCAATATTTTGAGGCTAACAATCTCCCCCAATGTGAGGTCATTCCTCTTTGATATTTGGATTCCAATGGAGATTTATGAATTTCGTCATAAATGAGTCTTGAACGTGTAACAGTAGTTTTGTTCCTTCATGCTATGATCTTTGAGCCTTTGTCGTTGTCTTTCGACTTTGTCTTTAAGTCTTGAGATCTTCAAATCATCCATGACTTGTCATTGCCATCTTGCGATCTTGTGTCTTTGTCCACATGCTCACACTATCAATTGTTGGATATGTCTTTGGGCATGAATATGTGGTTGTGAATCTTTGACTTTGCTGAGTACACCGTGACGCCACCTTCTCGAGACAAAACATAGACACAGACTGAATGGCTTTGACATTCGTCCTAAATCGGTAGCGTTTTACCTCCGGTCGGTGAAGACCGTTATACGATATTAAATATCGTACCTGTGATCAGGTAGATTCATCTAAGAATCTCCTTGACAGGGTTTTGCGGCAGTACTAGCCGTTCTCTTTACTCGACCGTCTCAAAGCAAGACTGCGAACATAAAGAGTGAATCAATTGGATAAATATCCGCTTGATTAAAGTCGTCAATTCAAATTCCTGGAACAAGTTTGATTCATTAAGAATCTTACCATTGTTGCTTTCCAGTTGACACAAGTTTGATTCATAAGAATCTCACAAGTTACCTACCGTAGCGCTGTTTGATGTTGACGCTAGAAGGATTTCCATTCGTCACTGTGAATATTAATAAATATCACTCTGAATGTTCTGGCAAGACCATAAAGATATTGCGTAGAAACCTGAAACGAGTTTGAATCAATTCAGAATCAAACCACTGTTGCTTTTCAGTTTTACATATGTTCAATTCATAAAGAATCTTGCATATGACATACCGCAGTGCTGTTTGATGTTAACACTAGAAGGATTTCCACTCATCATTTTGAATACTAAGTAGTATCACTCTGAGTGTTCTAGCAATATCGCAAGGATATAACGTAGGACTCTCTTGATCTTCATCCGTGTGTCCTAACGAGATTTGATTGATCTCTTGGCTCTAGACTCGATTTATGCACTTTTAGTGGTCGGAGGCTGGAGCAGATGCCACCTATTCAATATCAACAATCTCGGAGTGATAAAGTCAAAAGAAGTCGTGTTGATCTCCGTGATAATAAAACAAACTTCTTTTGAGAGAAGCCTGAGTAGCTAGGAAAGGGTTGTGCTTCACATCACTGGGTCCATGATGAGTTGTCTTCATGATGTGTTGACCCGGTTTCTGCCTAAGTTGTATGGAGGGCTTCTTTCTTTAGACCCTTTATCCTTACATTTCTTTTTCATTCTTCAACCCCTTCAATGCTTACCAAGACATCATTAATAGCACCTTGTTGTGATTGTTCCAGTGCTATCATCAGTACTTAGTCGGTATTCAGCTACGTTCACATTCTACTCCATCTTTTCTAAGGACTTCTAATAATCTATTGGATTGTCCCTGGGAAGATCCCTCCGGTTCTGGTTGGATCATAGGACTTAAACCTAACCACCCTTTTGACACCAATAACGTCGTGAATTAAAGATGTTGTGGGTATTTGATCGTAACCATGAAAACCACTTTAAATTATAACAAAGTGTGTGAAAAACATTTAACACCTTGCTAGTTTTGTCGTTTCAGAAAAACTCCCCCTTCACATGTGCATTAAAATGCAAAAGAATTTAAGTAAACATTTTGCACATGTGGGTAAGAGTTAACGTGCTTGAGTCTATAGATCACATTTTAATCACATTTTCTCCCCCTATCTCTAATATATAAAATCTTTTGATATTAGAGATACCAAATTTGATTAAAATATATTTTGAAAAATAGTCTTGAAAATCTTCGGGAGAAAGATGTGTTAATCTTTTGCATGAAGTTGAATTGCTCCGCCTCAAAAATTGATCCAATGGAATTGTCATTACGAGGATTTGATCCACATTAAACTTTTGAGGATAGGAGTTGTTGAACACATAATTTTTGGAAGATTTTGAATATCATTGAGAAATTCTTGAAAAAATTGTGTTCAACGCTTTTTGAAAAATCAATTCTTTTTGACGAAAAGGTTTTTCTAAAGCATAAACTTGAGTTCATAGACTTTGAATGTCTTGACGAATCCACTCAAGTGTAAGAAGATTTAACTTCTTTTGCTAAGGGTAAGAGTACAAAAGCGTACACTCCCCCGTGAATTTAGATCCGGGTTGCAATCTGAAAGTGATTACAAGCCATTGTGTTGAGCTCAAAACATTGATTATTTTGTGACAAGCTCAACCCAAGATAGATTGCTCTACCCGTTGTTGGAAATATTGTCCAAAATAGACAATTTCCTTTTGAAAAGATAGAAATGACATGTTTTGAAAAATATTTACAACTTTCATTCGAGCTTTATGTACACACTCGTGTCGTTATTGAGCGACATTTCTAGGTACGTCCATATTATCGATACTGAAAGACATGTCGAGAAGAATATTTTTGGATTATCAAAGATTTTTTAATTTTGTATTTTGCCTTTTGATTAATATTTACAGGTAGATGTTTGATAGATGAATCAAGCAGGCTTCTTTGCCAGAACCTCCAGTTCTGCTGGAGTCAAACATCTCATACCAATTTGCCTAACTAGATATACAAACCTCTCTTTCGAAAGAGCTTTTGTAAACAAGTCAGCTAATTGGTAATCAGTTACAACAAAGTATAATTCAACAATACCTCTTTCAACTTGTTCCTTAATGAAGTGATATCTGACATCAATGTGCTTCGTACGGGAATGCTGAACGGGGTTGCAGGAGATGGCTATGGCCGACTTTGAGTCACAGTACATAGGTACTTTATCAAAATGGAAGCCATAATCCGTGAGTTGTGTTCTCATCCAAAGAACTTGAGCACAACACGCAGATAGAGACACATACTCCGCTTCGGCTGATGAAAGTGACGTGCAATCCTGCTTCTTGGAAAACCATCCCACAAGCTTATCTTGACCTAGAAATTGTGCACCACCAGAAGTACTTTTACGTGTATCAAGACACCCTGCATGATCAGAATCTGAATAGGCCGTTAGAAAGAAACCGGTTTCCCTCGGATACCAGAGTCCCATGTGAATGGTATTCTTAAGGTACCGAAAGATCCGTTTAACCTCCTTGAGGTGCTTTTCAGTGGGTCGTGCTTGATATCGTGCACAATAACAGGTAGCATGATGAATATCAGGTCTGCTTGCTGTCAAGTACATGAGGGACCCGATCATGGAACGATATCTCGTTTGATCTATGGGTAATCCCTCCAAATCAGCATCTAGGGATGTGGTTGATAATGGTGTCCCAACAGGGTCACATGATGTCATACCATGCTTTTTGATTATCTCTTGACAATACTTAGCTTGGTTAATAAAGATACCACTTGGGGATTGGTGAACTTGAATTCCTAGAAAATATTTTAGTTCGCCCATCATAGACATTTCAAATCTGCTGTGCATTACTTTTTCAAACCATTTTGAAAGTTTTGGGTTTGTAGACCCGAAAATAATGTCATCGACATAAATTTGCACAAGCAGAATGTCATCCCCATATTTATAAGTGAACAAAGTTAAATCAATGGAACCTTTTGAGAAACCTTTGGAGACCAGAAATTTCGAGAGCTCGTCGTACCACGCCCTTGGAGCTTGCTTGAGTCCATAAAGTGCTTTGTGGAGACGATACACCTTGTCAGGATAATGAGGATTGACGAATCCTTCTGGCTGCGTGACGTAGACTTCTTCCTTCAAAGGACCGTTAAGAAACGCCGTCTTTACATCCATTTGATGGACAATGAATCCCTTATGTGCCGCATAAGCAAGAAAAATCCTGACCGCTTCCATACGAGCTACTGGTGCAAATGATTCTTCAAAATCAATACCCTCTTTCTGTCCATACCCTTTAGCCACAAGCCTAGATTTGTTCTTGATGATCGTGTTCTCTTCATCTATCTTATTTTTCCAGATCCATCGAAGATTTAATGGTGTTACATCGTATGGTCTGTCAACAAGTTCCCAGACTTTAAGTCTTTCAAATTGTTGAAGTTCATCCGTCATCGATTCAATCCAAGCATGATCAGCTAATGCTTCTTTGATGCTTTTCGGTTCAGCTGAACTCACGGCGAGTGCGAACATACAAACATCGGCATCGGTGTTAAGCTGTCGTCTTGTGCGAACGGGCTGTGAAGGGTTTCCAATGACATGAACCAAAGGATGATCTCGGGTCCAATGATGTGTTGAAGGATGTCGTTGATAGAAAGTATGCATATTTGACGGATCAACATGGCGAGTAGAAGACTCTCCAGTTTCGTGTACCGGTGTACCGAATGGGTTGATAAATTCGTCTTTGTTAGATAATGCATCGTCTGCTTGATGTGTGTTCTCTGGAGCAATGACAGTAGTTGTGGATGTTGTAGGATCGATTGTTGAATTGATATTTTGAGGAGGTAAATCTGCAACAACCCGTGTTGAAGTAGATGAAGTTGTATCCATTTGTTGATGATGATCGGTATCATCATTCTTATCATGAGTAACAGCGGAAGACTTCGATGCAACTTGTTTCTCCCCCGTGAAATATTCATCATACATTGGTCCATATAACATTTCCAACTCTTCAAGTGTCGTGTCCACTGTCATATCTGCTCTAGGAACATGTTCAGGAACCAGCTTTGAACTTGACGGTTCATTGCTGTGGTCTTGAGTTCCGAGTTCCGTGCGGTTGTGAACGGAAGTTGTTTGTCGTTGTGGGTCGGGACTTAAACTGTTTTGTTCAAGTGCCATTTCTTGTAATCCATCAAATCGGATGTGAATAGTCTCGACTATCAATTTTGTTCTCTTGTTGTACACTCTATATCCCTTTGACTGAGTTGCATATCCCACAAGAATACATGCATCACCTTTTTCTTTCATCTTATCCAAGTTTTCACTATCTCGAATGATGTAACAAGTACATCCAAAAACATGAAGGTGTTTGAGTGAAGGTTTTCGATCATGAATTATGTGATATGGTGTCTTTTCGTGTCTTGGGATAATTAAGGATCGGTTTTGTGTGTAGCATACGGTTGACACGCCTTCGGCCCAAAAGTATAGTGGAAGTTTTGAAGCGGATAATAATGTTCGAGCAGCTTCAACCAAAGTACGGTTTCGTCTTTCAACAACGCCGTTTTGTTCGGGTGTTCGAGCAATAGATGTTTCATGTTCAATCCCTTCGGCTTCAAAATACTTTCTCAGATTTAAATTCAAAAATTCTGTACCTCTGTCAGTACGAACCACTTTAACTTGAGCTTGAAGACCACGTTGTATCAGTTTAAGAAAGCTGATGAGAACTTCGGGTGTTTCATCCTTGGACCTCAAGAAGTGGGTCCATGTGTACCTTGAGTAATCATCGACAATTACCAGAATATATTTATTTCCATTGATACTCTGAACACGCATGGGACCACACAGATCCATGTGAAGAAGATCTAACCGTCCTTTAGAGCTTGGTGTGGTCTTTGTTTTGAAGCTACTTCGTTTAGCTTTACAAAGTTCACAAGAAGAACAAAGATGATCTTTGATGAATTTCAAACTTAGAAGGCCTCTCACAATATCTTTCTTGGAAAGCAAGTTGATGGTATCAAAGTTGAGATGAGAAAGACGTTGATGCCATAACCATGCCTGAGTCGTTGAAGCTTTTGCCATGAAGCAAATTGGAGTTGATGAAGTTGTGTCTTGAAGTGAAATTGTGTAAAGATCAGTACCCCGTGTACCGGTAAGTACGTCATTCCCATCATAATCACGAACAAAACATGTCTTCTTTCTGAAAGCAACTTCCAAATCCGCATCACAGAATTGACCAACCGAGAAAAGATTGTGATTGAGCCCTTCGACGTAGTATACCCTTTTAATCGTGATATTCCCCTGAACCAAATCTCCATATCCTAGGATTGGTGCAAATTGGTCATTTACGAATCGGACCGTACCTAGGAACTTCTCCACGAAGTTAATTAGAAGCTTGAGATTCCCCGTCATGTGCTTCGTGCATCCGGAGTCCATTATGAAGAGAATTATTTGTATCACCTGCAGAAGAGTTAGAACACGATGGAGAATTTGCTAAATTGGATACCACAGTAGTTGTGATAGTAGAATCATTAGTGTCCTTATCAACATTTAAAGGCAAACTAACACTCGTTTTCACATTTTCTGTCCTAACTTTAGGCATCCATTTATATCCGGGAGGACATTGATTAGCAAACCACCATTTCCAAGACTTACTGGCAGACTCATATAATTCCTTAATTTTGCTTCTAGGATTCTTAGTGGTGGAGTCTGATGCATTACTTTTGTTAGTGGGGGTTGCACCAGAATGGTTCACTTTGCGTTTGGGTTTACTAGCTCTAATAGGCATTGCAACTTGCTTCTTAGTTCTAGTATCTACGCCTTTGACTTTATTTATAACACATATAGAATGATTAGCATTAGCACACTTTCCACATTTGACACAAACAAATTTCACATACATAGCATTCAAATCATTCACAGCATTCAAATCGTCATTACATGCGATTACAGACTTTTTATTCTTAAAAACGTTCAAATTCCTAGGGTGTTCTTCTACTTCCTGCATCTCCCATTGATTCTTGTGTTTCCAGACCTTATCATTCACTTGAGTGCTCTTAAGCTGAGGCCGGCTAACACTAGTAGTGGAGACTATTCCTGTAGTAGAGGACACACGAATATTAGTGTTTCTAGAAGTCTGAGGCGAGTGAGTATCTTTGTTTGTGGGCTTCGTGAACATTCTATACATCCCTGGTTTAATCATATTATTGTGCTTAACGCTTGGTGCTACAGGATTCCTTATGGGTTGAGCTTGTGGTAACCTTTCCTTTCCATCCATCTTGGGGGCAAACACAGGTTTTGCAAATGAGGAATTAGATAAAGCAGATGGTTTTCCCAAGATAGAGGATCTATTCTCTTTAGAGGCATTGGGTTGTCTAACAACATTTTTCTTAATGCTAGGTTCCACAATTTTCCCACCCATTTTAGCAATGAGTTTCTGCAACTCTGCTATCGCTCTGTCCCTGTCTTGTAATTGAGCTTTCAACCCTTTAATTTCCAAATTCTGTTCATTCATTTCTCGAAATGTTTGGGAAAGTTTTTCTTGCAATTTATTATCATGTGGAAAACTACCAACTTCTTTTTGTAGAGCAAGTTCAAGTGAATGACAATGTTTTTGAAGGAAATCAGTTTTGTGTTGAAGTAACTCAAAAGCCTTTTTGTCAACATTTTCTTTACGTTTCGAAAGCTCAATTTCAAGACGTTCACATTCTTTGATCTTATCAAGATATTGGCATGCAACTTCAGAATATTCATCAATATCAGCACAAGATGTAAAATAAGCACACATAACATCTTTAGAAACGCATTCTTGCAAGAGTAAATCATATTCATCTGAGAAATCAGACTTCTCCATTTCAAGATCATCAATGTGTTTCTCAATAGATTCAACATATTTTAAATCATCAAACATTTTAGTCCGAATAAACTCCTCAAGTTGAAGAACAGTTTCTTTAATCAACACCGTGTTTGGAATTAGGAGTTCTTTGACAAGCAAGGTAATATCGTGAGGAATCGGACGTGTCCACTCAGCATTTTCACGTTTTGCCCAGTCTCTTTCAACAATAGATTTAACATTATCTATGTGATGTTTAAGAATACCTAATGTTTTCCTACTCTTGCTTTTAGATTCATCTAGAGGGAGGTAGTTGATGTATTTGTAAACATTAGATTTCTTAGGGGCAAATGCTTTCTTCCATTGAATTCTCTTTTGTTTGCATTCTAAGAACACTTCCTCACGAGTTTTCTGAGTTTGTTTGTTGAAGAGCCATAAAGACTATTCTCATAAGCATAATTATAAGGTTTCACAAACTCCTTATTAACAAGTGGTTGACTATCAGCATCCCAAAGGGCAGTCTCTTCACTATTGGCACTGACAGGCATGCAATCAAGATCTGTCCTTTCAGTCTCATAAAGATAAAGATGCGGGTTCGCAGCTTGAGCTTTGGCAAGATACTCAGGACTTGCAAAGCTAGCTTGACCCTTAAACATCAATGGAGGTGCTAGCATTCTTACGGATTGAATAGAATCATGCGTTTTATAAACAACGTTCTTCAAAAAGTCGGCTTGAGCTTCTAGTTTCGTAACTTTTTCGGTTTCTTTATCATATCTACTTTTGAAGTCTTGTTTTAACGCATCTACCTCTTGTTTCTTATCCTCTAGAATTTTAGCAGAATCGGTAGTGGTCATAGAGAGCTTTTGTTCAAGTTCATTAACTTTGGTATTGGCAAGGTACGTTTTTTGACGTTCATCCATTAAGAAAACATTATATTGACGCTTCTCTTTAGCTAATAACTCAAGAGTTGTATTATATTTGTTTTCAAAATCGTCCTTTTGACTTTTTAACGCACTTCCCTTGTACCCCTCAAGCTCTTTGGTTTTCTGAAGGAGCTCATCTCTATAGGTTTCAGTCATCTCAGTAGATTTGATAAGAGCAGCTTTGCATTCTTCAAAGCTTTGAGTGAGCGTAGCGTTTGCCTTCTTTAATTGCTTTTGACTCTTTTTATTTTCAATGACATCTTTTTGTAAAGTAGCAATTAAATTAGCAAGCGCAATACGTTCCTCTTCATCATATTCATTTGCATGTTGATCATCCTCAGACTCATTATTGCACATGTCTGATGAATCAGGTATGGTATTGCTATCAACCGTTTCCATCATACACGTGTCATTAATGGCATTGGGTAGATCACTATGCTCAGGAATATCACCAAACACATTATATTCATCAGTAGTGTTGACCTTATCGATTGGCTCAGTGTCAAAGATGGGGCCATTGTCATCTTCAGTGACTTTGAGAACTTCTTCAACCTTTGCCATGTACGAGTAATGTGCATCAAGCTCTTGATCAGAATCTTCATCATCAGTATCATCAAGCATGGCTCTTTCCTCAGCTGACAATTTAACCCCTACTTCCATCTTTTTGCATAGCAACATCTTTTCCTTGTGATATCTGGAGTCTCTAACCCTTTTTGGCTTCCTGCATTCCTTTGCCATATGCCCATAACCTTGGCAATTAAAACATTGAATCCCGCTTTGCTGAACCACTTGACTTCCAACCGTTTCCCTATTCCCAATAGCAGCAGCAATCCTCTGAGTATCATACTTTGCAGTTTGTCGATCATATCTTGCAGAACCCTCAACATGCGTTGGATTATGTCGATAATACCTAGAAGGACTTTCACCACGTCGACGTGTGTCATACCTTGGAGGACTCTCAACATATCGGTTCTTTGTGTTAGATGACGTGCGAAGATTGTTGTTGGTGGGTTTCTAGATTTTCTTGTAAGTCTTCATTATGTAAGCAATTTGTTGTTTCATCTCTCGGTTCTTTTGAGCTTGGTCTTCATCACTATCTTCTTCAGATGAGGACTCAGATGGTGGTGATGGTGCTCTTGGCGCTTTACCTCGAGATTTTGTGGAAGATGAAGACTTAGATGATGTGGAATATCGTGGTGAGGATGATGTATTGGAGCATGGCTTAGGAGAACGAGAGTGAGGATCTTGAACATGTTGAGTGGTAGTCAGTAAAGCAAGTGGATTAGCCGTCTTGGCAACACGTTCAGTTAGAATCTCATTTGCTTCATTCTGAAATTGCTTCAAGATGTCAAAGAGTCGATGATATGAGACCTCGTCTAACTTTTCTTGTTGTTTCACCAAAGTGACGAACCGTGTCCACTCGGGTTGAAGTTGTTGAAGAAATTGAACATTTACTTGCATGGTGGAGACTTGCAGATTATTTCTTGTCATGTCATTCATCATCTTATAAAACCTGGAGTAGTAAGAGTTAATTGATTATCCATCCCTTGAAGTAAACTTGCCAAAATTCCAAAACAAGTTTGTTTTGACATCTTGTTTGTTGAGTGATTCTCCTTGTTGCAAGTGTTCAATAGCAGTCCACATTTCATGTGCTATAGGGCATGCATGAACCGTGGAATAAATGTCATCTCCAATTCCACTTAGAACCATATAGATGGCTTCCTTCTCCGCATCATGCCAATCATAATTTTCAGGTGTGAGATCAGCTCTTGTTTCATCACGTTCACTTGCAGGTATTGGATCATTCATATCTGTGGCTGCTCTTGGAGGAACTGAGATCTTCTTAAATATATATGGTCCATGAGTAATACATTTCCTCAAGGCATCACCATTAGGTCTTGTATCAAGGTATCGTATGAAACGTGATTGCCATTGAGCATACCGACCAGATACAAGCATTGGTGGTCTCTCTTTGTTACCTGCCACCATTATGTTGTTGTTCGTCACACGATATTCGGCAGTAGAATCCATCTCAATATTCTCTGAAATGATGAAGTGAATATGGATCTTAAGTAGATTTGTTGTGATTGTTGTTGTGGTTTAAATTCCAAAAATTGCAATTTTTCTCCAGTCCGACAATAAATTCTCCAGTCCGACAAAAACGGTAGACCAAAAAATTTTGTATCGCCAAAATTTGAAATTGAGCTAGAAATTTCCTAAAGCTAGTATGGAAAATTTTTGAATTTACTTGACGGAAACGATATTCCGAAAAATTTTGTATCGCCAAATTTTTTTTTTTTTTTTTTTTTTTGATCTTCGTGGAAACGATATTCCGAAACTAGTCTAGATGGTGGCTAAGTCTAAAAAATACTCAAACAAAATTTAGCAAAACACATCATCGGAATCACTTATCGGAATCACTGATCGGAATGTCAAATCGGAATCACTTATCTGAATGTCCCCTAATCGGAATACAATCGGAATGATGTCATCGGAATGTAATAATCGGAATCCTTGTCGGAATTATCTAATCGAAATAAGCTTGTCGGAATGTGCAATCGGAATGATGATCGGAAAGCTGATTGGAATGCAAATCGGAATATTTTGTCCAATCGGAATGATGATCGGAAAGCTGGTCGGAATGTGCAAACCCTTTTCCGATGATACTGATCGGAATCACAATCGGAATCTATAATACCTTTTTCGATTACACCAATCGGAATAATAGTGCTGTTACGAGATTTTGGGGTAAAAAATTGAATTTTTCGACAAGAAATCCTTTAACCAACCAAATGCGACCAAATCCCTACCACAGCTATGTAGAAGATTTATATCAAGATTTAGAGCATAGAAAACACAAAGAGATCTTGAATTCGAGATGATTATAAGAGAAAATCACACGAACCAAGTAAAATGAACAACGAATCATAAAACTACCCCATGGCGATTGATACCAAGTGTTGTCCCATATATTTGTGATTGATTAAGCAATGAATTAAAGAAAGAAAATAGATGAAGAAGAGATGAATTCCTAGAGAGAGAAAGTAGTGAGAGACAGTAGAGAGGAGATGATTAACTTGGTGAGATTAGATTAGAGAAAAGAATTTGTTACAAATGACCATCCACCCTCCTAACATGCTAGGAGGGTAGTATATATAGTCCATCCACATGCGGGCTTTAATGGACTATATATTGGGCCGGGCTTGTCTTTTGGACTTTAATTAGTTTAAATCCAAGCCTGTGAACCACGACTAAATAACTACTTATTACAACGTTCTAGTAAATATTACAATAGAAACCTATGACCGAACATTCTTGTTTGACTCAATATTTTGAGGCTAACATACATAAAAATATTTATTAAATAAATTAATAAATACAATAAATATATTTATTATTAAATTAACTCTTTACGTATTGTGTGCAATCCCGTAATTTCGAGTTAGATCCTATCATACGACTATTAGATATAGGTCCAAAAACTTACAAAATGTGTCTTACTAGCATGAATTATTTGGAACGCTCCCCATAAAAAATTGATCCAATTGAATTGCCATTAAGAGGATGTGATCCATATTTTTCTTTTGAGGAAAGGAGTTGTGGAACACTCAATTTTTTTAATGATTTTGAATAATCATTTGAAAAACTCTTGAAAAAATTATGTTCAACGCTTTTCGAAAACCATTTCTATTTTATGACATGGTATTTCTTAAGCATAAACTTCAGTTCATAGACTTTGAATGTCTTGACGAATCCACTCAAGTGTAAGAAGATATTTCTTCTTTTGCTAAGGGTAAGCGCACTAAATCGTACACTCTCCCATAAATATTGACCCGGGTTGCAATCTCAAAGTGATTACAAGCCATTGTGTTGAGCTCAAAACTTGGAATGTTTTGTGACAAGCTCAATCCATGATATATTGCTCTACCCGTTGTTAGGATAAGTTATCTTTAAAGATACACTTTCCTTTATTTGAGGTTCGAGTTACAGTCTGACTGTTAACTGTAAGTCGTTTACATGAGCTTAAAAACTTGGAATGTTTTTATCTACAGCTTATGACCGAGAAAATTTTATTTTCCCGTTGATAAGGATAAGTTATCATCCGTGATCAGGTTTCCTTTCTTTATGGCATGCTTCACAATCTGAAGTAATTGTAAATCATTGAAATGACATGTTTTGAAAAATATTTACAACTTTCATTCGAGCTTCATGTACACACCCTGTCGTTATTGAGCGACATTTCTAGGAACGTCCATATTATCGATACTGAAAGACATGTTGAGAAGAATACTTATTTTTCATTTTTTTATTTTGTTTTTCTCTTGATATTTACATTTTATTTTATTTTTGTGTTTTTCAAGTTGTTGGAAATACATTTTACGTATTAGAAAGGATCGGTCACTCCAACAATAGTCTACGTTATAGCTCGTAGTTTAGTTATTTACTTTTATCAAACAAAGCCCGAAACCGAGCCCATGGATTGTATGGGCCGGCGGCCTATTGTAAACCCAAGCCCATCACATGGGCTTGGGTATATAAACCCTCTCCTTTGATGGAGAGGGTGTGGTTTTTCATTATTTTACACATAGTTCTTTCTTAGTTTCTCTCTCTAAAGTGTGAAATCCACCATCTCTCTATCTCTTTCTCTCTCTAAAATCATAAGCATAGATTTACAAATCTACAAATGGTATCAAGAGCTTGGGATGAAATATAGGTTTGTTTGTGTGATTCGGATGTTCTTATAAGCATTTCGTGGCTTTTTGAGTTCATTTTGCCGAATCATCAAAATTTTTTTTTTTTTTTTGTGTTTGTTCGTGATTTCAAGAAGCATAGCGTATTCAGTAGGATTGTAGTGTTTTTTGGTGTCTTGATTTTGGTTAAAACACAATCTTTCTTGGATCAAAAGTGCAAAAAGTTGGTGTTCTTCATTCCGAAATTTAAGCAGAAACATCCATCGGAAAGTACAGATTGTACTTGGGCTTCCATCGCAATAACCTTACCATCGGAAAGGGTTTGGTTTCTACATTGCGATCGTGGGATTTTTATCACTTATTCCGATCTGAATCATTCCGATAGCTATTGCGATCTGAGATTCCGACGGGTATAAGGAAGTATTTTAAGTCGTCACTCTGCTCGAATTTTGTCAGCTACTTTGCGATCTGGGTATTGCGATCTGAGTATTCCGATAGTTCATTGCGATCTGAAACTTTGCGATAGGACTTTGCGATCTGAATTATTGCGACAGCTTTGCATTGCGATCTAGGCATTTCGATACCAACAACATTTCGACAGTTCTATATTCCGATCTGGTATTACGATCTGACATTCCGATCTGGTATTACGATCTGACATTCCGATCTGGTATTCCGATCTAGACATTCCGACAAACCAAAAATTATTCCTTAAAAAAAAAAAAATTTCGAACAAACTTGCAGTTTGTGGGATCGTGTGTAATTTTGACTTGGAATTTTTGGTTTATCGAGAACATATTTTAGGGGATTTTAACATTGTTTCTCGATTATAACTCACAACAACACAAAAATACTTAACCTTATTTCATTGATCGATCAACTTTGTAAATCTTAACTTATTGAAATGGAGTATACATCTCTTACGGATAAGTCCATCCTCTCGGGTACGGATAATCGTCCACCAATGTTGGTGAAGACTATGTATGAGGAATGGGCTTCCCGAATGGAACTTTATATGTTGAACAAGGAGAATGGACATCTAATTTGGGCATCGGTGCTCAATGGACCATTAGATTATGGTACCGTGACGGAAGGTACGACTACTCGTCCTCGCACAACGGGTGAGTTGACTGGAGATATGAAGATTCAAGATAAATGTGATAAGTATGCAACAAACATCATTCTCCAAGCCCTTCCTCCAGATGTCTACAAACTCGTCAGCAAACATAAAGTTGCCAAAGAGTTATGGGATAGAATTCGGGTTCTAATGCAAGGCATCTCGTTAACTAAACAAGAACGAGAGTGTAAGCTTTATGATGCGTTTGATAAGTTTGCCTATGTGCCAGGGGAGACTCTCAATGACTACTATCTGAGATTTACCCTATTGTTGAATGAGCTAAATATTTATGGCATGGCAATTCCTACCTTTCAATTGAACACCAAGTATTTGAACACTCTTCCTCCAGAATGGAAAAAATACGTGACGGATGTTAAATTGGCTAAGGACTTGCATAACACCAATGTGGATCAACTTCAAGCTTTTCTTCAACAACACGAATGCCATGTGATCGAGGCTCGGTTGTCTACACCTCAAGTTCATGATCCACTTGCTATGTATGCTTCTCAACAAAACATGGCTTATACTTATCAACAACCATCATACTTGCAGCAGCCACCACCACCACACATCTATCAGCAACCACAGCAACCATCTTATCAACCACCAATGATGCCACAGCAAGAATATCAACAAAGTGTTCATCAACAATCTTTTCAACAGCAACCACCATATCAAACATCACCATCACAAACCAACACTTCTCCATTGGGCTATACTCCTCAGCAAGGATATTTTCCAATTGAAGCACAACCAGCACAAGCTTTCTACTCTAATGAACTTCCACCAATCCAAGCACCGGTCTTTACTCCAAATGATACGCCAGCTGATGTTTTAAACCATCTCACCGCCTACTTGTCAAAACTTGTTGCAACTAGAGGATTTCCACCAACAAACAATCAGCTCCGCACCTCATCAAATCCTCGACAACAAGCCACTGTTCAAGATGGTCAAGTAACGGTGCAACCTATTCAGGGAAGGCAAAGTTCATATGGACCTCCTACAAGGACTGGGAACAATCAAGCTGTGAATTCTCAAGCTAGTGGAAATGGGAGTCCTATTGGTCCTAAGAAGGTTGTGACTTGCTACAATTGCCGAGGACAAGGTCATATGGCTAGGGAATGTACTCAACCGAAAAGGAGGAGGGATGATGCATGGTTTCGTGAGAAGATGTATTTGGTTGATGCTCAGTCTAAGGGGAAGATTTTGGATTCAGAGGAGTTGGCATTTCTGGCAGACCCAGGGGCAGCAGATACTGAAGGCATTGCAGTTGTTTCCACTTCTAATGCAGCTTATCAAGCGGACGATCTTAATGCATACGATTCAGATTGTGATGACATTCACTCTGCCCAAGCTGCTCTCGTTGCTAATCTCTCTCACTACGGTTCTGATGTCATCAGTGAGGTACCAACCACATCTAATAATATTGATGAAAACCAACATCAAGTTGGGCATGAAAATGACAACCTCGAACAGCATTCGGGAACTAGTAACTCAAATAAAATGGTACCCAATCCAACACATTTGAGTGAACCTCAACCAAATGCTGCGACGGGTATGGAATCTTATGCTCAACATGATTTGGTCATGGTGCCTAAACATATTATTGATCAAATGCATATGGCCCTCAGACAATCCGTAGATACCAATTCCACCCTAACTGCTGAGCTTGCGTTGCATAAAGAAAAGGTCAAAGCTTTTGAAATGGTCCCTCAAGCAGAGAAAATAACATGTTCTGAATTTGACCAATTTCGTTTTGAAAAGATTCAAAACCAACTTCTAATATTCCCGTGTTGCCTTCTACAGGAGTAAGCACCACTACTAAGGCTCAAAGATCTAAGCTTAAAAGAAACAAGAAGAATGATAGGATCTTGCCCCCATCTAGTAGTCAAGTGAAGAAGAAAGTAGAAGCCCATCCTAGGAATGTTACTTCTGTTTTGAATAAAAAGAATCATGTAGCTAAACCTAAAGGCTCTGCGGTTGTGCAGCGTTCTAAGCCTAGTGTGAATTCTAATTTGAAATGTTGGAATTGCAATGAATGTATGTTTTCTAGTCATCATGATTCTTGTCTTATTGACCATGTGAATGAGATGTATGCCCGAAAACATGGATTAGAATGGAAACCGACTGGGAAAGTGTTAACCCAAGTTGGTTGGATGTGGCACCCCACTGGTAGAACTTTCACTATAGTAGGAAATACGTGCCCTTTGACTAGGATCACTCCCACTAAAGCGAAGAAAGCGTGCCCTTTAACTAGGAGTACCAAGGCTACCAAAACACAAGCGTGTCCTTTAACTAGGAACACCAACACTACTGTAGGAACAAAGTTCCCTTTAACTAGGTCTACTCCCACTGTAGTGCTCGCGGATAATCCAAAACCTAAGAAAGTTGGAACAGTAAAACTTGTTAGTGCTAAGACTCACATTAGAAAATGCAGGAAATCTAAGGATCTCAAAAATGTTAGCAATTCTGATAATTCTATATCTATATCTGCTAACACTCCGGAACCAATAGTTTCCAATGCATTGTCTACTGTTGTTATTGAAAACAGGTGGTCCAAATTGTTCTCTGGTATTTGGACTCTGGTTGCTCCAAGCATATGACCGGAGATCGCTCTCAGCTCAGAAATTTCGTTAGCAAGTTTCTTGGTACGGTTCGATTTGGTAATGATCATATTGCAAAGATAATGGGTTATGGTGAATATCATATTGGGAATGTTATAATTTCAAGAGTGTATTACGTGGAAGGTCTTGGTCACAACTTATTTTCTGTGGGACAATTTTGTGATGCAAACCTAGAAGTCGCTTTTCGAGAGCATACCTGCTTCATTCGTAATTTGGAAGGGGTTGATTTATTGAAAGGTACTCGAGGGAATAATTTGTATACTTTGTCTCTACAAGACATGATGGCCGCTTCTCCCGTATGTCTTCTCTCCAAAGCATCGAAGACTAAGTCATGGTTATGGCATCGACGGTTATCTCATCTTAACTTTGACGCTATTAATCACTTGGCGAAAAACGAACTTGTTCGTGGTCTTCCTAAACTATCATTTCACAAGGATCATTTGTGTTCCGCGTGTACAATGGGGAAAAGCACTAAGAAATCTTACAAACCCAAGACGGAAGACACCAACCAAGAGAAACTTTATCTGTTTCATATGGATCTTTGTGGGCCTATGCGAGTTGAAAGTCTTAGTGGCAAAAAGTACATCCTCGTTATTGTCGATGATTACTCTCGGTTTACATGGGTGAAATTTCTTAAAGCAAAAAATGAGGCACCTAAATTCATCATCGGATTTCTCAAGATGATTCAAGTGCGTCTCAACACTACTGTCCGACGCATTCGTACATATAATGGAACCGAATTTGTGAATCAAATCTTGCGTGATTATTATGAAGAAGTTGGAATATCTCATGAAACATCCGTTGCTCGCACTCCACAACAAAACGGTGTCGTTGAAAGGCGAAATCGCACACTTATGGAAGCTGCTCGAACGATGTTAATTTACGCAAAGGCTCCATTGTTTTTATGGGCAGAAGCAGTATCCACAGCAGTGTACACCCAAAACCGGTCACTAATTCGTAAACGCCATGGTAAAACACCTTATGAGCTTCTCCATGGAAAAGTACCAGATTTATCATATCTTCATGTATTTGGTTCTCTTTGCTATCCAAACAATGATGGTGACAATTTGGGAAAACTTCAACCAAAGGCTGATATTGGTATTTTCATTGGTTACGCACCCGCAAAGAAGGCATTCCGAATCTACAACCGTAACTCTCGCAAAATCCTTGAAACTATGAATGTTGATTTTGATGAGCTGACAGCAATGGCTTCTGAGCAAAGCAGCTCTGAACCCGCACTTCATGAAATGGGACCCAGTAATATTAGTTCTGGTCTTGTCCCAAACAACCCTACTTCATCGTCATTTACACCACCTTCTAGAAAGGAATGGGATACGTTGTTTCAACCGTTCTTTGATGAATTCTTTACTCCTCCAAGTATTGTTGCTCCAGAACCTGAAGTAATAGCTCCGGTAACCGAAGTTGTCGCTCCAGCAACCGTTGCACAATCAGATACATCTGCACCAACAATTGGTCAAGATATACCTTCAACAAGTAATTCTCAACCAACACGTGTCTCAACTACCCATGTCATGCCTATTGATGATGAAGAGGATGATGATGATCACGATTTGGAATTCGCTCAAATGCGTGAACTTCCATTCTTTGGTGTATCTATTCCCGACCCTAATCAAGCCGGGTCGTCCACCTCAGAGGAAGCTCCTTCTACAGTTTACTCCAATCCACGGATTCGTGAACATGACAGCAAGTGGACAAAGGATCATCCTATAGATTCTATTATTGGTGACCCTAATCGTCCGGTATCCACACGAAGTCAGTTACAAGAAAGTGCAATGTTTTGTCACTTTGATGCTTTTCTCACTGAAGTTGAACCTAAAACATGGACAGAAGCTTTTACTCAATCCTGTTGGATAGAAGCTATGCAAGAAGAACTTAATGAGTTTATACGTCTTGATGTATGGGAACTTGTCCCATGCCCGGATCAAGTGCAGTTACTCACTTTGAAATGGGTTTACAAGGTGAAACTCGATGAGTTAGGCGGAATATTGAAGAACAAAGCTCGTCTAGTAGCTCGTGGATACAAGCAATTATTGGGCATCGACTTTATGGAATCCTTTGCACCTGTTGCCCGTTTGGAAGCTATTAGACTATTCCTCGCTTATGCAGCCCATATGAATATGGTCGTCTATCAGATGGATGTGAAGACGGCATTTCTTAATGGTGAACTCAAGGAAGAGGTCTATGTTCAACAACCGGATGGTTTTGTGAATCCTAATTATCCTAATCATGTGTACAAGCTTAAGAAGGCTCTCTATGGGTTGAAGCAAGCTCCTCGCGCATGGTATGATCTTTTGTCACAATTCCTCATTACGCAAGGCTTCGCTAAAGGCAAGGTGGATCCCACGCTGTTCATTCAGAAACGAGGTAAAGATATGATTATGGTACAAATATATGTTGATGATATTATATTTGCAGCCTCGACCCAAACCTTATCGGATGAGTTTGGGACACTCATGTCTTCCAAGTTTAAGATGTCAATGATGGGCAAGGTATCATTCTTCTTAGGTCTTCAGATATCTCAGAGTCCCAGAGGCATTTTTATTAATCAATCCAAATATGCCCTTGAATCGCTTAAGAAATATAAGATGGAATCTTGCGACCCCGTGGACACTCCAATGGTGGAGAAAACTAAGCTTGATGCAGATCCACATGGAGTTGCCGTTGATCCGACACTTTATCGTGGAATGATCGGTACTCTTCTGTATATCACAGCCAGTCGACCTGATCTTCAGTTTGCTATATGTATGTGTGCCAGGTATCAAACTAGGCCTACTGAGTTACACTTAGCTACTGTTAAAAGGATCTTTCGATATCTTAAAGGAACCATTAATCGGGGACTTTGGTATTCGAAGGACTCTTCTATTGCACTAATGGCATATGCAGATGCGGATCACGCGGGTTGTCAAGATACAAGGCGTAGCACGAGTGGAACTTTGCAACTACTAGGAGATCGACTAATCAGTTGGGCATCGAAAAGGCAGAAAAGCGCTGCAATTTCAAGTACGGAAGCAGAATACATAGCTATGTCCGGTTGCTGTGCTCAAATTCTTTGGATGAGATCGCAATTAACCGACTATGGTCTAGGTTTCAACAAGATTCCGATGTACTGTGACAACAAGAGTGCAATTGCCTTATGCTGCAACAACGTTCAATTCTCCCGGTCGAAGCATATTGACATTCGCTACCACTTCATCAAGGAGCAAGTGGAAAATGGAGTAATCGAGCTTTACTTTGTCCGATCTGAGTATCAATTGGCGGATATTTTCACGAAGGCTTTAGATCGCGCTCGAATTGAATTTTTGGCCGACAAGCTAGGAATGAGAACCTTCTCGCCTGAGACTCTAAAGGAACTAGCAGATGAAGCGAAAGAATAGTGGTGGTAAAACTATTCTCCGTATCCTTGGTGATCATTTGTATATATTGTTTATATTTTTATCCACAAAAGCAAAATACAAAAATATAAAACCATATAAAAACCATAAAAATTGAAAAATTCAGAAAAATCCAAAAATATTTTTACTTTATTTTTCAAAGGCATGTCTTTTGGTACGATAATATTTACGGCCTTAGAAATGTTGATTAATATCGACACGGCGCCATAAATAGAGTTCGTACAAAAGTTGTAAATATTTCATAAAACATGCCTATATGGCTTGTAGTTATTTCTGACTGCAACCCGGTTTTCACATTAAAGTCAAGTATTTCTTATGAAAGCTTTGGCTCACAACGGGAATTAAGTTTCTCGGGCAAGGTTTACTTTAAAACCTTGTAAGGGATCAAGTTTACTTTATAACTTGGTCTAACACAAATCTATGTACGTTTCAGTGCATTTATTTGTTAAAACAAGAGAAGTCTTGTTTTTATGAAGCTATCATCTCTACAACCATGCTATCTACAATTGGTATCTACATACTCGATGATGCGACTACTCAACTGACGACTACAGCTCTTTCAATAGAACACGGGTCAACAATTGAGGGGGAGCAACTGTCAAGCATTCAGAATCTTCGATGCCGAACGTGCCAAGTTCACAAGTTGGTGTCAAGACAACAATACCAATCGTACATGTGGTGTCAAGAGATGACTTCAGACGTGACGAGGCGACCAACATATGCTGACAAGAACCATTTGATCTTACCATATGATGTTCTCATCTATCAGGTCCAACCTTGTCAATTCTTTTTAATATGGTGAATATGTGATCATGTTACAAATAGATGTCATGAAGATAAAACGGACTCGCATTTTACTTCCCAAAACATTTGTTAAAACTTCATTAAATCAATTGATATTAAAAACATCGATTGGGTTAATATTTTTAATATGGGGGAGAAAATGTGATTTAATATGGGATATTATCACAAATGGTTTGACTTAATGTGTTGGCTCATCTCTATATATGCGAAATGTTTTCGAATATCGTAGCATATGTTAAGAGGGAGCAAAATGGATTTTCTATATCAAAATGGATTTTCATGGTGACATATACTTACCCAAACCTCATTTAATTCACGACGATGAAGATTGTGGTGACATAAGGATGGTAGGATAGGTTAAGTCCAATGATTCTTCCAGAACCGGAGGAATCTTCCCAAGGACATTCCATAGCTAGAAATAGTAGTCCTTAGGAAAGTTGGAGAAAGTTTGTGAACGTAGCTGAATGCCGACCAAGTACTTAAGTTAGCACTGGAACAATCACAACAAGGTGCTAGTTATGACGTATTGGTAAGCATTGAAGGGGTTGAAGAATGAAAAATAATTGTAAAGATAAAGGGTGTAAAGAAAGAAGCCCTCCTTACAACTTTAGGCAGAAACCGGGTCAATACATATGCTATTGAGATCATTTTAATGAATCTTGATATTGAAGACAGACATCATGGACCCAGTGATGCAATGCACAACCCATCCCAGCTAACTCAGATATCTCTCAAAAGGTATTTGTTTTAATCACACAGAGACAACACATTATCTATTGATTTTTTCACTCCGAATAAATTGGTATTGAAAAGGTGGCACTCCTCTCCAGCCTCCGATCACTAAAATCCAAAGTGCACGATCGAGTCTAGAGCCATTTGAGATCATCAAATATCTCATTAGGACACACTTTCATAATTCCTTGCTTCTTCACACACTGTGAAAAGTAAGAAAGATTTTAAGAGTCCTACGCAAAATCTTCATGATCTTGCCTGAACATCCGAGTAATACGAAAGTATTTACAATGAAGATGGAAATCCTTCTTGAGCGAATATCAAAAAGCTCATGGTAGGTGACTTGTGCGATTCTTTATGAATCAAACTTGTGATAACTGGAAAGCAACAGCTGTTTAATTCTTAACTGAATTTAAACACGTTCCAGGCCTCTACGCAATATCTTAGTGATCTTGCCAGAACACTCAGAGTGATACCTTAGTGTTCACAGTGATGAGTGGAAATCCTTCTAGTGTTAACCTCAAACAGCACTTGGTAGGTAACTTGCAAGATTCTATACGAATCAAGCTCGTGACAACTGGAAAGCAACGATGGTGCGGTTCTTAATTGAATTTCACTTGTTCCAGGAACATGAATTGACGGCTTCAAATCATGCGGATATTATTATCCAAATGATTCACTCTTTATGTTCGCAGTCAGCTTTGGACGGTCGAATAAAGAGAACGGGTTTACCCGCGAAATCCTATCAGGAAGTTACTTAATTGAAACTATCCGTCACGGGTACGATATCTAATATCGTCCAACGGTCTTCACTGAACGGAGGTAAAATGCTACCGATTTAGAATGAAATGTTCAAAGCCATTTCGTTCGTGTCTACTTATGTTGCGGCATTTGAAGACGGTGGCGTTGCGGAATCCGAGAAGAAGTCGTCCCCGCATGCTTATACTTTATGCACTTAATACCTCATCTAATTCAAGAAAGCCTAAAAGTTAAGTCTTCCGCTGTATCGAACTCTGAAGCTTTCAAGAATTACTAAGGTATAAGTATGTGGGACGTGAGGTCACGAAGAGGCAAAGATCACAAGTGATGGATGCACAAGATCAAGGCAAGAGATTAATGCTCAAGATTGATATCAAAGATCACATCAGCATGTTCACCAGAAAAAGAAAAAGAAAAGAAAGACGAAGACTACGAGCTCAAGACAAGCATAGTATGCTAGGTTTATTTTATTGTAACTTGGGTAACGCCCTTGTTTGGAGTGACCTCCCTTAGGGGGAGATTGTTGGAAATACGTTTTACGTATTAGAAAGGATCGGTCACTCCAACAATAGTCTACGTTATAGCTCGTAGTTTAGTTATTTACTTTTATCAAACAAAGCCCGAAACCGAGCCCATGGATTGTATGGGCCGGCGGCCTATTGTAAACCCAAGCCCATCACATGGGCTTGGGTATATAAACCCTCTCCTTTGATGGAGAGGGTGTGGTTTTTCATTATTTTACACATAGTTCTTTCTTAGTTTCTCTCTCTAAAGTGTGAAATCCACCATCTCTCTATCTCTTTCTCTCTCTAAAATCATAAGCATAGATTTACAAATCTACACAAGTTTTTCAAAAATAATCCAAAATGGACTTTTGTACAGCAGAAGAAGGTGATATCGAATGTACAGAATTTGAACCCTTTGAGGAATAAGTGGGTTCAGAATCCGTTGTTTTACTTTCAATGAATGAAGAAGAGTTTGCACAAATACTAGTATTAGGAGTAACAAATTCCTTTTCCACGTGTAGAACAGTAGCATTAGTGTTGATGCAGGTTTCATCACTCTTCTCTATTAGAATCCACTTAAGACCAACATCCTTGAAGATCCTACCCGTTGGTTTCCACTGAAGGCTAGATTTATGAATAGTTTTCTCTTGCACATCGGAAGACTTCTTTGGAGATAAACTATGTCCTTTTTTAATCCACGTTTTAGATTTGTTGTTATTACATTTCTTTGCGATGGGTTTGTATCTCCTTGTTGTCTTATGGGATTCTGCATTCTTTCTTTGTACAAAGGCACACGATTTGACCTCATAAAGGTATTAAAGAATGCAATGGTCATGATTTCCATTGTGAAAGCCTTTTTTGCACGTTGGGCATGTAGGGAATTTGGAATTCACGAAAGGTCGTGTGTACCTAGGTTTTGCTGATCATTCAGTCGCAGTGTTCGGTACACAACTACTCTTTGATGGTTGCCAATTCCTAGGTTGCTGGGAAGGGATCCTAGGTTTTGGTTGACTACCATTAGGAGTGTCTTGAAATCTAGCGGTTGTTGGTGTACTAGGTTTTGAATACACGGTTTTTTCTTTCTAAATCTTCCCTTTTTTGCGTAGCATCCTCTAGGTTGTTGGTATGAACTAAGTCATTTGAACCTGCATATTCCTTTGTGGATGCGAATGTCACAGGCTTGAGGTTATTCCTAGAAGTTCTAGGTGCATTCACATGGTTGGATTTAGCAAAAGTGTGCTTTCTAAATGGAGGAACATAGTGTGATATGGATGGTTTTATAACACTTGGTTACACATCACTATTAGGGGGTAACCTAGATTTTACATGAGAAGAATTGGAGAAAGGAGTCGGTTTTCCTAAGATAGATGCCTTTGGATACTTGTAGGCATTGGGTTGTCGAACAACAGGTTTCACAACTTTAGGTTCCACATTTTCCCACCCATTTTGGCAACGAGTTTCTTCAACTCTTCTATCGCTATGTCCTTTTCTTGCAAATGAGCTTTCAAGTCTGTAATTTCCATACTCTTTTCGTTCATTTCTCAACACGAGGCAGAAAGTTTTACTTGCAAGTTATTATCATTTGGACCTTTTCCGACTTTGTCTTGCAAAGCAAGTTTAAGAGAATGACAATGTTTTTGAAGGAAATAACATCGGTGTTGAATTAACGCAAAAGCCTTTTTATCAACATTTTCTTTATGTTTCAAAAGCTCAATTTCAAGACGTTCACACTCTTGGGTCTTATCAAGATATTTGCATGCAACGTCATAATATTCATCTATATCAGCACAAGATAAAAGCGTAACACACAAAATATCTTTGGAGAGACAATATTCTAAGAGGAGATCATATTCGTTCGAGAACTTTGTTTTTTCAGTTTGAAAGTCATCAATTTCTTTTTCAAGAGACTCAACGTATTTCAAATCATCAAACATTTCTGACCGAATTAAGGTTTCAAATTCAGAACTGTTGCTTTTATTGTCGCCGCATTCGGTATCAAAAGTTATTTCACAAACAAAGTTATATCTTTAAAAATCTCTTTTTTCCAATGATTATTTCACGTTTTTTCCAGTCTCTTTCAACGATTGATTGAACATTATCAGTGTGATGTTTAAGAATGCCAAGTGTTTGCCTACTCTTGCTTTTAGAAGCATCAAGAGGCAGATAGTTAATGTATTTGAAAACTTTAGATTTCTTTCTGGCAAAAAAATTTCTTCCATTGAATTCTTCGTTGTTTGCTTTCAAAAAACAATTGCTCACAAGACTTCTGTTTTTGTGGAGTGAAAACACCATAAAGACTGTTTTCATAAGCATAATTATATGGTTTCACAAAATCTTTATTGACCGGTGAGCTACTCTCCTCTTCCCAATGGGTTGTCTCTTCATTATCTGGCCTAACAAGAGGACAATCAGGATCGGTCCATTCGGACTCATCTAGATAAAGACACGGGTTCTCGGCTTGAGCTTGGTCGAGGTAGTTAGGACTTGCAAAACTAGATTGACCCTTAAAAAACGACCGTGGTGCTATCATTCTCATAGTTTAAATAGAATGATCCGTTCTATAAACAATTTTCTTCAATAAGTCTACTTGTTCTTCTAGTTCTGTTACTTTTTTAGTATCTTTTTCATGTCTACTTTTGAAATCTTGTTTTAACGTTTCAAAATCTTGTTTCTTAACATCAAGATTTTTAGTAGAAACGGTGTTATTCATTGAAATCTGTTGTTCAAGTTAGTTAACTTTGGTTGTAGCAAGGTACGTTTTCTAACGTTCACCGATTAAGGAAACATTATATTTACGTTTCTCACTTGCTAAAAAAGCAAGAGTCTCGTTGTATTTATTTTCATAATCGTCCTTTTAACGTTAATTAAACGAACTTTGTACCCCTCAAGCTCTTTGTCTCTTTGAAGAAGTTGAGCTCTATAACTATCTATAGTCTCACTTTATTTAATTAGAGCAACTTTGTTTTCTTCAAAGTTTTGAGTGAGCTTTGTGTTTGCCTTCTTTAATTGCTTTTGACTCTTTCTAGTTTCATTGACATCTTTTTGTAAACTAGCAATTAAATTAGCAAGCGCGACACGCTCCTCATCGTCATACTCATTTGCATGTTGATCTTCCTCAAACTCATTATTGCTCATTTCTAATGAATACGGTGTGTTATTACTAGTAACCGATTCCTTTATACATGTATCAATAATGGGTGTAGTTGGATCACTATGCTCATGCGTATTGCCAAACACATTATAATCATCATTGTTTACCTCTTCTAATGGCTCAGAGTCGAAGATAGGGCCATTATCATAGGAAGGTGTATTGCTAATGACTATCTCAGATCTGATGCCTTGTTTGCTTGAGTTATTGCTTTCATTCTTAGGGTTGTTGTCATCAAGGCGGAACTATGTGTTGGAATCCCTGATCTGCAGCTTGTCTTCTCAATATCTGATGTTGTCCCATAACTTGCATTGATCCTTTCATCAATCTTTTGTTTTATCAAAATTGTGTGGTTCACATAGGTTACAATAAAGTCTATGTTACGGGTGATCAGATCTTTGTATGATAAAGCATCCTTTCCATTATTTCTCCTGAAGCATTCCTTTGTACGCGAAGACTTGATGAATTCAGAATCAAAGGTCTTTTCAAAGTGTCGACTTGAGTTTAGTGAAAGTGGTCTTGCATTCAGTAGCAAGAAGTTTTTCTTTGACAAGTTGTGCTTCAAGTTTATCTATGGCTTGGGTGAATGTTCTTCCGAATGTGCCATTGGATTCACCTAACTTTAGCAGGACTTTTGAAAGGAGCTCAAAAGATGATTGAAGTCCTCTAAAACCATCCATAGCATTTGCTCTCAAGAGACGTATCTTTTGGTGTAGTCGTTCCATCTCAATGTCTGTCACAACAGAACTCTCAGCATCCATATTACTCTTTTCCATGATGATCGTTTTCTCTGTTGATGAAGTGAGTTCGGATCATAAGTAGATATGGTGTGATTAGGTTGGGATAAATATTCCAAACATTCCGATTTTTTCTCAGTCCGACAATAAATTCTCCAGTCTGATATACCGGTAGACCAAAAATTTTTGTAATTGCCAAATATCGAAATCGAGTAAGAGATAGCCAAAAACTAGTGTGGAAAGAATTTGAATTTACTTGACGGAAAAATTTTAACTTTTTTTTTGGAAACGATATTCCGAAACTAGTCTAGATACTGGCTAAGTCTAAAAATGACCCGAACAAAATGTCGCAAAAAAAAATCTCAGAATAATCTTTAGTGAAAGATCTTGGAATAATTTGTTAATAAGAACTCAGAATAATGGGATTTCGGAATAATGCGATCTGGCAATATTCAAAGATCTCGCAATATTCAAGATTTTGCAATATCCAAGATTCCGCAATATCCAAGATTTCATAATGTTCAAGATTCCGCAATGTTCAAGACTCCGCAATATTCAAGATTCCGCAATATCCAAGATTCCGCAATGTTCGAGATTCCGCAATGTTCAAGATTCCGCAATAACTTAATCTCTGAACTTTAATTATTGCGAGATTTCAAGGTAAAGATTCCGTAAAAAGATTCCGCAAAACAGTAAAAAAATGTTGTTTTGTGCCAAAATCGAGCCAAAAGACCCAAAATTTTTATGTTGTTCACCAAAATAACTATCCCAAATCACTACCACAACTATGTAGATGATATTGGAAAAGATCAAACCATAAAAAACAGGAAAATTTTTTAGGGGATTCGAGATGAAGATCAATAAAGCTCACGAAATGTAGTATAAACCAAAACCAATCACTAATCTACCCCGTGGCTCTGTTACCAATTGTTGCCCAATGATTTGTGATGATTATACACGAATAAAAGTGAGAAAAAGTAAGAAAATACATGAAATCTAGAGAGAGAAAGTGGTTGGAACTTGGTGAATATTAGATTGAGAGAAAAAAAGAATTACAATGACCAACACCCTCCTAACATGCTAGGATGGTAGTATATATAGCTAAGCCTACATGTGGCTTATGGATTATGTGATAATGGGTCGGGCTTATCTTTGGGTTTTAAATAGCTTAATTTTAAGCCCGTGAACCCCGACTATCCTACTACATATTACAACGTTCTAAGATTTAATACATAATAAACCTATGATCGAACATTCTTATTTGACTCAATATTTTGAGGCTAACATATGCAAATGTAATTTAAATGCCAATGAGCTCATATAGGTCATGATATATATCAACGTGCATGAATACATATAAGGTGACCTCGTCATGCAGTTAGAAGGGTGACCTCTAATTATATAAGTATAGGTGGAGGGATCAGCTCCAATGTGACGGATGTAGAGCACACACTACAGTCACCTTATAAGCCTGCAAAACATGTACTAGGATGCACCCATACGCCCCACATGATGATAATAATAATAATAATAGCCAAAGTAACTAAAGGGACGCCGCGAGAAATCACTCTCGTCACGGAAGAGTCATGACACTGATGCCTCAAGTGTCATGGTTATGGTACCTCCATAACTAGGTGGACATGGTCATGCATGTATATAGCTCAGGCAGTTTAAAATGATAGCATGTCAAACAATGAAAAGTTTTATGACATGTAAACTGGGAAAATAGATGGCAGCAAACGGGGAATCCTAATCATGCATAGAAAGAGAATATCCTTACTGAAGGACGGAATATCCGTACCTTATGTCCAATAACGAATGAAGATTAAAGGCGGAAAGTAACTACTCCGACTTCACGAGTGCTACATAATAATGGACGTGTATGAGTTGTATGTTCATGTATAACTTACTGATTCTTAGTTTAATCTACTTGTTCCTGACTTGTTTTACTTGTTCTTGAGTTGTTTTACTAATTCATGTTTTATAGTGTCTTTCTTAGTGTTTCATGTGCTCTTGATTAACGTATTACATGTTTCATGTGTTATTATACTTGATGTTTCATAATTAGTAACTTTCTAAAATAGTAGGTTTCTGTATATAGTAACTTTCCAAGAATAGGAGGTTTCCATATATAGTAACTTTCTATAAATAGTGAGTTTCCATAAATAGTAAGTTTCCAAAAATAGAAAGTTTCTATAAATAGTAAATTTCCATAAATCTTAATAAGCTTGTTTAATAATCATATAATATAAGTCGAAGCTTAATGAACATATTTTATAGGTCATGATTTATTAAATGATATGATAGTAAAGTTTATTAATAAATAAATACTTTAGTCTAACATAAAAATTATTAATTAATAATATAACATGATTATAGGTGATTATTAATTAATAATATAACATGATTTTACATTAATAAAACATTACCATAAACCTGATAATTGTATAATTAAATTAAAGTAGTAATTAATTTAATTAGACCAAGATTAAAATGTAATTAATTAAATAAGCCAAGTCTTTAATTAATTTATTAAATGTGCCATGTTTAATTTCATGAATAATTACATAAAATAATTATTATAAGTCTATAATAATTTAATTAAATGGGGCCATGATTTACTCATTAATAGTTAATTAATTAATTATCCTAAGTCTCAAAATTAATTAAGCAAAATTATAACCAAACACCCCCTTGGTGTTTGGTTTGGCCGAGCCCCCCTAAACAAGCCCACCGAGACCACCGCGGTCTTGGTTGCAGGAAAACCTAGACAAACAACACCCCCGACGCAACCCCTTGCTAAACGGGTTGCCACTGCGAGACTAAAGCAACCGTCGCTGCCCAAAGCTTGCGGCTGTTTGGTTTCATGTGCAGCTTTCTCACCGAGACCACAAGGTTTCGGTTTGCCACTACTCAAACCAAACACCCCGCACTGGGGTCCCTGATGTTGTGGCTCCCCATGAAGCCCAGCCACTGAGACCTTTGTGTCTCGGCTGGCCGGCTGTTTACCCCACCGAGACCTTTATGGTGTCAGTTTCTGTGCCAAACCAAACCAAAACCCGATCTATTCCATGTTTTAGTTATTCATACATGTGTTCTTACATTTAATTCATAGATTCATGATTAAAAATAATAATAAAAGAAATATTTAAAATTGGTGATAACGAATGCACCCATCTTGGAAAAGTCACCTAAGAATAGTCCTTTGACTAGTAAGATCATGGTTGTGACTCCTGTGAAATGTTCCCAAGAGGGTGCTCACATCGACTCTTTAGTTTGATGACGATGGTTATTTTGCTGAGATCGAGCATATACTTCATAATCTATCATCCATCTTCGAGGATTTACCCTTTGATAAATCCTCAAATGAAGATGATGATTCCATGTCGGAAATTTCTTGTGATTACGAGGATGACGACACTTTCACTAGGTTCTCGAACTTCGCATATGAACCTATTTTTCATCATAATCCCATTTTTTATGAAGGGTTCGAGAACGTTAATGGCCAAATTATCAATACTCCTTCGTTTCACTCTTGTGATGATGAAGAATTTTTTTAAGGAGGTCGATGATTTTCTTGCTATAGACACAAATCCCATTCTAAAAGAGTTAACTTATTAACACTCCTCATTTGAGAATGACGTTAGCCACATTCGTGAGGATTTAATTCATAAACAATCGTCACAAAAGAATGATGGTCACGTTCTTGATCGTGATCTCTTCGAGAAAGTTTCAAAATTTTGTAATGACGGCTTTGAAAAACCTTGGTTTGATAAGCCTATTTATGATGAAAAATCAAAGAAATGGACGATCTTGAGGATGATGACGTTTATCTTAACCCCAAGGGGAATGAGTTTTTTTTATTAACCATCGTTTTAAAATTTTATACAATTCCCCTCCCGTCACCCACGACTTAAATGTGAGGATTTTTAGTGTGCCTAATATCGAGTTAGAAACGCCAAATATTTTCGACACAATTAATCGGGTTTTCATAAAGAGTTTTTAAAAGATGAAAAAGGAAAGGATTTTAAAGTTAATTTGAATGGTGTTCCTTTTTTAACTCGGTCATCACCACGTGTATTGAGTACTACCACCTCGTCTACTCCTTTCGACGATGGTGTGTATGGTTTTAGTGTGGGGGAAGCCCCTTATGTTTCCTCACATTTTTCCATCGAGGACGAGATATTCGATCCCGAAGTTGCTTGTAAAGGAAAATCTCAGTCTTCCACCAATGCAATAAATGGAAATTTATATATTTGCTTTGTGTGAGTTGATGAGATGACATTTATACATGATCTCATCATTCTTTTCGGGCTTAAAATGAATAAAATGTCATAAAAATACCATATATATATATATATATATGCTTGTGTTTGTTTACTTGTGTATTTTAGGTATGGGTATCGTGAAGAAGACAAAAGATATCAAGAAACAAGGAAAAACAAACACGAGAAACGAAGCCGTACAAAGAATCGGGCCCTAGTTCATGATTTCTCAAAGAAAAACCCTTGAAGACTTGAATATGTACAAGATTGATCCCTCATCTATGTAGAAATGGCACTTATTACCCTTGTATATTCATAATTACAAGTTTGGTCCCTTAAGTTTGTCAAAATTACAAACATGTCCTTCAACTTTGAAGATTTGAAAAGTTTAGTCCCTCAACAATTCTTAATTTTCAACAATGGTCCCTCATGAAGTCAATGAACCAATGAAGACCTTCAAAGATGAGAAAGTCCAAGATCAGTCCTTGAAGTATTCAAAAGTGGCAAAAATAACCCTTGAAACCTTTCCACCAAAGTTTTGGGGTAAATGTGTGAAGTTGAAAACTTAAACAAGAAAGGAAACCAAGTTTGTTGGCTGAAAAACACGTTTTATAACTTTCACCAAAAGACAAGGGCCAATGATGGACAAATGAAACATTCAAAATGAAATTGCGCCAAACACACACTCCACAAAAAACAGATCAATGGAGTTAGTATTCACCCCAAGAACCCAATTACCACCTCACTTAAAACAAAGGGTAAAAACAAATTACCCAGGCACACGTTTGATTCACATGCCCAAAAACCCATCCCACACCAAAAACCCTCAATCCCACACACCAAAGGACCCCACCCATCAACATGTCCACCAATCAAAATCCAACTTCCTCTCCAAGGAATGACACGTGGCCAAACCAACAACCCACACTCCTTGCTTGGTCACAAAGCTAAAATGAACGACTTGGATGCATTTGAACAGCTCAACAAAAACAAACGTCTAGAAGATTCAAAGGTCATTTTAGGGACATCTTAGCTATGGTTTTCATTGTAATCTCAGCCCTTGTGGCCTATATAAGGATTCCTCAACCTGTGAGAGAGCCTTGTTCCAGTTTTACTCTTTAAACATTGTAATTCCTTTTTAAAATTTATAAAAGTTTGGTATCTTGAAAAAATTGTAATTCCTTTTTATGTTTATAAAAGTTGGTATTGTTTAAGAGTGATTCTGAGTTCCATTTGATGTTACAAAGCTGTTTTGATCTTTGGATTGAAGCACGTTTTGGTTTGGTAAGGTTTTCAAGTTTGAAAAAAGCTTGAAATCATTGTTCTGTTTGCTTATTTTTAACTGTCTTAACCCTAACAAAAGCTATAAGCCTTTGCAAGCTTGTTGACACCAAGCTAGTGAAAGTTTATCAACCTTTGGTTAGGTTGTTTGTTGCTTGTGTTGAAGAAATCAATCCCTTGAGGTTCTGCTTTGAACCATCAGCCAAGGCACATATCATCTCCTTTGTTCAAGGACCTTGGTCACTCTCTAGCTGTTGAGAGTGGTCCAAGGAGCATAGATGATCTCCCTAGGAAGTTGTGGGGGATAGGTATAAGCTCTCTTTAAGTTTCCTCTAAAAAAATTTCATGTTCATGTCTGTTATGAATTTTGCCATGTGATTTGGTGTTCTTGTGTTTGTGCTTTATGTTTCATTGTTTGTTTCTGTTAGTTGTCACCTAGGTAAGGTATTTGAACCATAAAATCAGTAGGTTGTGTGTTGGAATTAAAAGTTTGTTTGAAAAAGGGCTAAAACAAGGTTGTTTGGTTTTTGGTGTTCTTGTGTTTGGCCTTGTGCCCTTGGTTCTTAGGGTTTCGATAGTGTAAACAAGTCATTTGCAACTGGTTTTGGTCATTGGTTAAGTCTCAAGTGGTTTAGATAAGGATTTCAAAGTTTTGGAAAAATCTGAAAATATTGGTTTGAAATTGGTCAAACACATAAGATCCAATAAAATCTTTGTTTGTTGGATCTAAGATCTGAAATTTGGTTTGGGAAGAGTTTAAGTGATAAGCTATCTGTGCAATATCTGTTTGTTGAATTTGGTGGCTTATTGTGGGTGCTAGAGCTTATCAAAGTTGGCTGAAGTGGTCATTTGCATCAGCAAAGTGACCACCTCAATTTGGGCTTGCATTTGTTATTCTAGTGTATGCTTAGTTGTTTAACCACTTGAATCTTGTTATTGGGTTGCTTGTGAGTGCTATTTGCAATTTGGTTTGCTTATTTGCTGGCTTATAAGCTGACTGGCTTATTGGCCTAATTTTGCCAAAATCTGTCAAGGTTTGGTCAACTGACCACTTGATTCACAAGGGCTAAACCTTGAGTTCTTCACAAAAGTTTCTTAAAGCAAGATTATAAACAATCCCTGATCATTTGGTAACTTTTGGTGGACTTTGACTTTTGGTCAAATAAGCACAATTTGGCTTATTTTTTAGAACTGCTTATTGGTACATGCAACAACTTGGCTTTTGTGATAGGTGTCATTTTTCTCAGCTTAATATCATATTTGAAAAGTTACAAGTCTTTTGGTTAAGCTTTTTCTAGGAAACTAGCTTATTGTGCTTTTTCAGCCAACTTATTTGCTTCTACAACTTATTCTAGTTGGCTTTTTGTGAATTTTCTTGTTGATTCTTCTTAGTTAAGCTATTTGTGAGCTTTTGCAAAAAGAATCAGCTTCTGAAACGTCCTAGAACTCTAACTCGACTATTTTGTCGTTTAGTGAAAAAGTTCTTTTCAAAGTTCTGGCTTATTACTTGAGCTTTTTCAAAATTTCTTTTTGTAGATTGGTTTAGAATCTCAATAAGATGTTGTGTGTTCAATTAGAGCTTATGGCATTAGCTTATGGCTTAATGGGCTTATTGGCCCATTAAGAATAAGCTGTTGACTTATTAAGCTGTGATAAGCACATTTTCAGCTTTTGGGCCTTTAGACTTTTGTGCTTAAAATCAAATTTTGAGTCAGATTGGTGATTTTTAGCTTATTTGGACAAGTTTGATTTTATTAGGCCAAAAAGCCCATTTAAGTGGATTGTTTTCATTTTTAGCCCATTAGGGGTATTTTGGTAATTCACTTTCATTTTCTGTTTATTTAGGTTAAAATAAACTAGTTTGCAAGTTTTTAGAGTTTTTTATAATTTTTGAATTTTTAATATTATTTTAATATTATTTTATAATTAAATTTCAATTTTCACATTTTTGCACTTTTATATTTTCTTAGGTCTAATACATTAAAATAGGATTTTTGCAATCTTAGATTAATTTTATCATCATTTTCTTAATTTTTAGAATTATTTTAAGATTTTAATAGTTTTTAATCATTTTAAATAGTTTTAACTAGTTTAAAAATTCAAAAAAATAGTTTTTATTCTTATTTCGTCGTTTTAGAGGTTTACAAAGTAAAAAAACTTTATTTGGGCTTTTTAATAATTATTTTGATTTTTAGGGATTTAATTAGAATTTAAAAATTAATATTTATTTAATTAAAAGGTTTGAAAAAGTTTTGATAATTTGTAAACTCTTAGTTTATTTAATTTGATTTTTGATAATTTTTTGGGAATTTTTAGATTTAATTTTTATTTTAGAACTTTTTACGGTTTTTAATTTAGTCATCGTAGTAATAATTTTCACGTATCCGTCATTCTATTTTTCTCATCCCCTTCTTTCTCTAATATTAATCTCAAATATCATTACATTTTAGTCACACAAATATACCTCCTTGGGAAACGAACTTAATTGTGTCATTAACACTTGATTTTCCTAAATCATTTGTTTAATACTTACCGCTTTTACGCCTTTTTCCTAAAAGGTGTATTTTTACCCCAATCATTTTGGCGCCGCTGTCGGGGAGGTGTGTCGTTATTAATTTCTCATTTTGTTTTTAATATTAACCATAAATAGTATTTGTATTAGTAGAACTCTACTAATATGTATTATCGGTTTTTCGTTTTTCTTGTGAAATTATTATTACTATATTGTATTAAGTATCACAACAAAATCAAAATATCTTCAAAAGTGTGAAAACACAACCTTAATTGGGATTTGATCTCCTAATTATTGTATTCGAATCTCAAACAAAAAGAAAAAGGCAAAAATAGATAAATACTTTCGTGAAGCTCGATTTTGAAAAATACAAACTATAAGGTGGGTATAAGGCGGGTATTATAAAATATACCCTAAGGAAAAAGGCTCTTAAGTGCTTCCCGCTGCCTCGTTTTCCCACTTGCTTGTGAGTATTTTGAGATTGAAAGCTAATCAAGGGTTTTGCCGCCCAAAGTATTACTACGTATCATATATTTTTGCTTGGTTTCTTTGTGATTAAACCCTCTTGAACAATTTGGTTTTCACCAAAGTTCTAAAGTCATTCAAAGGCGTTCACTCCACGTGATCTTTTTTATTCTTTTGAGGTTTCTTTAGTCAAGAGTTTGATTCGAGGAGAGATTTGGTAGATTGTTGTCTACGAAGATACACAAAATCCAAAAAAAAATTAAAAACAATCAAAAACATAAAAAAATGGAAAATCCACAAAACACCCAAAAAGAATCTTCTTTGCTCACCTCCCATTCTACGTCAAGTTTATGCTAACTCGTAATCAAGCAAAACGAGCTCGTAAACATCGTCAAAGTCAAGGAAATCAAGAGCCTTTGATTGAAGAACAAACTCCAATTGTCGAACCCGTTGTAGAACCAATAGTCGCCATGGCTAATCGTACTATGATGGAGTTGCTTCAAGCACCCACCGAGGGTTTTGGAGAAGCTATTGTGATTCCCGCCATCCTTGCGGAGAATTTCGAGATTAAGACGGGTTTAATGTCGATGTTGCAAGCAAATAAGTTTATAGGTCATGAGAAAGACAACCCGCATTACCACATAAAGAATTTTAATCGTCTCACCGCAACAAGCAAGTTTAAGGATGTTCCACATGACGCCATTAAGATGATGTTGTTTCCATACTCGTTGGATGGACCCTGATATGTGTGTAAACACACATCTTTTCTACCACTTAATTACAATAATAACCGGACCAAAACGTGTATTTTATGTCTTTTATGTCGTAATTATGCGTGGTTTGTGTTTTTGTTGTGATTTAGGACGAGAAGGTGAAAAGTGGAGAAAACATGGGAATTCACGGGCATTTACGGACTTTTATCGAAGAAAAAGATGAAAGACGAAGTCAAGAAGTCAAGAGTGCAAAAAGAACGGAAGTCCAAGACCAATTCTGAAGATTTATCGAAGAAAAAGTCAAAAGACGGAAGTTTATCAAAAGCCGAAGAATTCAAGTCTATTTTATTGAAGAATTTAAAGACGAGTTCAAAGAAATCCCGAAGCCAAAAGTCCTTTAAGTCCAAGTTTAAAGAAGATTATAAGAAAAGGACTAATGATGCAATTAATGAAGATTAAAAGAAGGAGGGACTTAATCTCGCAATTAAGAAGAAATGAAGGAGGGGAGGAAGCTTCCTTAATCCTCCCCTATAAATAGTCATTAGTTGTTAAACATTTTCTTTGTTGGCTAAGTGTGACAATTAGTCTTCCACTTTTAATTTCCTTGTCATTTAAATACTTGTCAATTTAATTACCTTGTCTTGCACATTAAATTCCTTTAATTTCAAGTAAGTTTTCATTTAATCTTTTTCAATCTTTACTTTATCTTGTTAATCTCTCATCTACCTTTCTTAATCTTTGATTTATATGTTTATGTTTGTGTTCATGTTCATGTTCTTTATTTTGATCAAATGGGTTTTTGATTATTGTGGTTAAATTTGTTTGTTTTGTTGATTTAAATTGTTAGTTTATGATTATTGATGTTTCGTTATTAGTTTGATTAAATCGTTTGATTGATTTTGGTTAAGTTTGTTGTTAGATTCGTGTATTTGTGATCCCTTGTTCTTCGGGGTGTTTGTTTCTGTGTTTCTGTATTCCCAGGAAACTTCCGAATCAAGAGAAGAGAAAGGCATTATTCGGAACTCAAAAGTTCCGGATCAAGGGTTTCATCCGGAAGTCTTCTGAATCTAGAGTTGTTCATTCAAAACTCCAAAACTTCCGAACCAAGCTAGCTTCATCCGGAAGTCCAAAAGTTCCAGATCAGGCAATTCATTCGGAACTTCCAAAAGTTCCGGGTCAAGAGGTTCATTGAAACTTTAAAAGTTCCGAGTCAAGTCTTCCGAACGAAGTTCCGGACGAAAACTTCCGGATCAACAAAAGTTCCGGATCAATATCTTCCGAACGAAGTTCCGGATCAAGGGAAGGAAAAAGTTCCGGATCAACACCAAAACTTCCGAGTCAAGACTGTTTCATTCGGAACTCAAAAGGTTCCGAGTCAAGCTAATTCATTCGGAAGTTTTGAACTTCCGAATCAAGGTTTCTTTCAGGTTTTTGTTATTATCTGCTTTTAAATTTCTGTCCTTTATTTTCAAGCTTTATTTTTCCCGCCTTTTTATTTAATTTCACTTTAAGATTATTTGTCTTAGCCTTATTTTAGCTTTGCCTTAGTTTAAGTTTTAGTTGCGTTTTAAGATTGCCTTAGATAAATTTAAATTTGCGTTATTTACTTTAGCGCCCTTTAATTTCAGTCACGCTTTTAAATACTTGCACCATTATTTTAATTAGACTTAGATTTACTTTAATTGCACTTTTACTTTAAAGTTTTGCACATTTATTTAAAAACAAACAAAAATATTTGTTTCACCAAAGAACGACTGAGTCACATAGGGAACCTAGATCAATTCGTTAAGATACCGAGAATACAAACTTTAATTTTTATACGGGCAAAAGCCTTGTATCAGACCCGCTAAAATTTGGCTCGAGAAAGAACCGCCAAATTCGATTTTGACATGGGGTGATCTTGTCTCTAAGTTTGTGACCCAATTTTTTCCACCATCTAAAACAACACATTTGAAAAATGAGATTTCAAGGTTTACACAACGTAATAATGAAAGTTTTTCAATGGCATGGGAACGATTTAAGGAAATGTTACATGAATGTCCACACCATGATTATTCGGAATTGCATCAAATAGATACTTTTTATAATGGGCTTAACGATCATGAACGAGATTATTTGAATGCCGCCGCGGGTGGAAATTTTTTGTGTAAAACGACCGATGAAGCTTTAAAGATTATCGAGAATAGATCCAAGGTTTATAATCCTCGTAACACACCGAGTGTTGCCAATATGGGTTCGTCATCGTCGTCATCGTCTCGTCACATTAATGCCTTACATGATGAATCAAATGAGGAAAATCGATTTTTCGATAGGATTTCAACGCTTATGACACATTGGAAAGCACAAGATGCTTTGAATTCCGCATCGGTTAAAGCGGTTGAAAAGATTTGTTTATCTTGTGGTGGAGCTCATGATCTTTCCGATTGCATTACCGCCGGTGGTAACACTTCGAGTGCTTACGTAGCAACGGGAACTTACGACCAAAACGGCCAAGGTTACCGCCCAAATCAAGCTCCACCAAATCAAAATGCTAACAACTATCGAAACAACAATCAAAATGGTTGTTATCAAGGCAATTCACGTAATTATAACAAAGGGAATTATCAAAGTGGGAATGGACAAGTTTCAAATCAAAACCAAAACTGTGATTTTCAAACTACTACACAAGGTTTTCAAAATGATCACACCAAAAATATTCAAGGAGAATTTTTGAATTATGCTAAAGAAAATGATGCTAAGTTTGATAACATGCAACGTGAGATGATTAGCTTAAGATCCGAGTTGAAAAACGAGCTTAAAAACGAACTTGCTAATGAACTTAAGACTCATGCTAATAAAATGGAAGGAAACGTTCAACGTCTTCAACAAAATCAACAAAAGATGGAACAAGGACAACATGATATTAAGCAAGAATTTTTAAAAGCGGATACTAGGCAATCAAAGTTTGAAGACCGAATGGAAAAAATGTTTGAAGCAATCATTTGTAAACCCTCTTCCTTGGGTGGTCTTCCTAGTGATACTCTGACAATCCGTCAATTTATGGTCGATATTTTATTCTCAAGTATTATTTAAAATCATTATTTTAATGTTATATTACGAACACACTCATTTTTGGGAATAAATTTGGAATTACGTCTTGAAGTAGCATCGACTACGTCTAAACCGGAGGATTCTAGGTTACATGCTTACGTTTACATACACCGTTTTTGGTGAGAGTCCGATATTTCAGGAAATTAATTTATTCTTGAATATTATGATGGAATTTTAATTTGTGTTTGGTTCATATACTCACAAATTTACGAGAAGAGATTAGGACTTACGTGCATAATTTAACGTCCTTTACGACTAAACCAGAAACCCTAGGTTTACGTAATTACGTTTTTGAACTCCGTTTTTTGATGAGACAATTTTTATTAGATTTGTTTTGTGCCGTTGATTCATAATTTATAAATATGTTTTTCGTAAAACGACCCGAGGGCACGCAAATCGAGGAAACTAGAATCGAGGAGTACCTGTAAATTAGTGGAGATGAGACAAGTTTACACTTGCGTCACCCCCACTATGGGTGGCAAGACTTAGCCAACACACCATATGTGGTGTCAAGTTTATATACACACTAAGGACACATGTCCTTAGTGCATACAAGAACCACCAAACTAACAAAATTAGCTACACCATAAACCATTTCTAATTTCATACATGCAAAACCACTCAAACACTCTCTTCTCTCTCTATGAACGTCCATAGCCACCCTCCTATCACCATTTTCAACAAATTTTAACCGTAAACAAAGGCTATAACCAACATATGTTGAAGCCTACTTGAAAAGATGAAGATTGGAGGTGATTATAACATGTGAAAAAGAGTTTTCATGGAGGTCTTTGGGCTGATTTTCAAGAAGGCGTTTAGGGCTGATTTCATGGAGGTGTTCATCCATTTGAAGAACTCAAGAAGTTGCCTTGCTAAAGTTGAAGATTTGGTAACAAGGAACCAAGCCTTGTTCATCAAAATCCCATCTTTTCATCATCTTGGTGGTATAGAGATTATTTCTCCCTATCATCTGGTTATTTTGAATACGTAATCTTGTATTTTCTTCATTTATGTATATGATGATGAATGATGATCAAAATATTATATGGGGATTTGGTGTTGATAAATTTGGTTAAAATGATTAAAAGCTACATGAAAGGATGTTAAAATCATGGCTAAAAATGTAGGCTGTATAAAACAGTAAAGAACTATATGATAACTTGTTAAAATGGCATGGATGAATTAATATACAGTAATTTATAAGACTTATACACATGTGAGAGTTGGCCAAGCAATGGAATCATTATAATGAGTGAGATATGATCAAAACAAAATTGATGTACCAATCTGAATAGTCTGTTTTGTGAGGACTGTTAGGGACAATTCGAATTAGATTGAGCAGTAGCTAAAACTAAGTTAAATGTAGCACATAATATTAAGTTTATGTCATCCAAGAATGAGCTTCTATCTCTTTGTAGAACTCAAGATATGGTAAAAATGGTGAAAGTGAAAGTAAAAATCAGATTTTGTGAAATTAAAGTATAATAGTATAATAATAGCACTCAAATAAATATAGTATAAAATGTAAATTTAAAACCCACTAACTTATATATTACATAATAATAAGTATGTACAATAATAAATAAATGAGACATTTTATAAAAATGGCAATTTGATAAGTTTTAAAAGTTATAAAACTATAAACATGGATTTTACGTCTTTTCGGCTAAAACCGATAAATTAACGTTTTCGTCAATTAAAACTTAGACGGTCGGACCCGTCTAATGTAAGCTTTTTACAAATCATATACTGATGAATAAATATATATTACAAGTAAAAACCGATAAAACCCGAGCTTTAGAACATATGGACATTAACGGGCCAAATTAGCCTTATTGGACTATTAATCCAACTAATTTGGCTAAACACTAATGGACTTACTTATTGGGTTTAACCCACTTGGGCCCAATATGTAAGTATAGGACTAATGTTAAAAGTGTAATTGGACTAATAAAATGTAATGGGCTTATCATGGGCTTATTAGGACTTAACATGTGAAGAAGTTAAACTAGTGAAACTAGTATAAAAATTTACCAACACTTGACACTATAATGAGTAAATAAAGATGTACAATCCCACTTTATCATCATAATATTTATAAAATCATCATATGTATACATAGTTATTATTTTCATAAAGTCATTGGACAAAAGTCTAAGACGAGTATTATTTGTTTAGGTTTCCGTGATTGAAGCACGTACCGTACATCCGAATTGCCGATAACCCGCCTTCCCACATCAACGTGAGTTCATAGCCTCGCACTCTTTTAAATATTTTATGAAATGCTTTATAAACCTGGGAGGGAGATAACATGATAGTTTTAATAAAATAGGACACTCGTTGTCCCGATTGTTTGCTTATTGATATGGACCCGAATGATTAAATGACTCGATGAATGATTATATGACCCGATGAATGAAATGAAATGGATTATTATTAGTTAGGTTATGTCCCTAAAAGTCCCATTAGCATGAATTGTGAACTACCGAGATTTGGTAGACGCTTATGCATATAATAGTACTATTTGGGGAAGATCACCCCAGTTCGCGCCTTGACGGTTGATCCCCGTCGTGCCACATTGATTGGTAAGCGAATTTATGTATGAGAAGATTTATATAAGCGTGATTATTGTGACGACACGCTGTTTTAGATGGGCAAATGAGTTTCGGGTTAGCTACGCGTTGTTTGTTATAGTAAGGTAGCAATGTCATGCGGCTTATAATAATCCAATAACGAAAATACTGCTATACACATTGAATTACAATATATTGCCTGACTAACAATACGGGGTCTTATTATTGATATTATGTTCGTGTTTTGTTTTTTCATAACCATATTCATATAACGGTTTAACTCTATACAACGTTATAAGGCGTTTTGTATGATGTTTTTGCGACAATGGTTCGTATAATGGTTTTGAAGGCAAAAGCCTATAGTATGATTTACAACAAAGATTTGTATAAAATGTTTTTGGCTTATTTTATGGCCTACGACAAAGAATTGTACAAAATGATTTTCGGTAATAATTTTATACCAATGATATATTAACGGATTTCATTAAACTCTATGAATTCACTCGACGTTTTCGCTGACCTTTTCTTTTAACATGTTTTATCTCAGGTACTTGAAGGTAATTCTCGGGAAGACGACAAGAATTTATGGCCCGCACTTAAATAACAATTTCCATTCAAATGTTTTGTGAAAAAGAGATTTTGTTAACCCTTTTTGTATTTATATTATCGTTCCTCGACTCACCCGAATTGATTTCCGATTACGTTTCAACTTAACTTGTTTTTGGTAAAATCTATTTTTGGGTATTTTAAACTAACTAAAAATTATATAATTAAAAACTATTATAAAAAATCTATTTTAAAAACTAATTAAAATGATTAAAAAAATCTAATTTACTTTAATAAACTAAATTTTAAACTATTTAAATGAAATAAAAACTTTTAATCTAATCTATTTTAAAACAAATCTATTTTATTTGAAAAATAATTTGTAGTAAATAAAACTTAAACTAATATTTAAAAACAATTAAATTTATAAAATTTAAATAAAATATATTTTCTTTTTTTTATATATATATTTTAAAAAAAAAACTGAATTAAAGAGATTGAAATAAAACTTATACTAAAATTAATTAAATTAAAAAACTTAATTAAATCTATTAAATTTAAAACTAAACTGCCTAATTAAGACTATCCTATATTAATTTAACGTTGCATAAATGAACACAAAAAGATGCCTAGTAGAGATGGTTGGGGCGTTTGGTGGTTATGCTAGAGGTCCTGGGTTCGAACCCCAGGACATACCAAATTCGGCCATTATTATATTTAACTTTTTATTTTATAAGCTCTGGAATTCGAGTAAGCAGACTAATGGAGTCTGTTAAAATTCAGCAAGCAGTAAACAATATATGCAATGGCACCAACAAAAAAAATAGTGAACTAAAGAAGCCAAAACAGCAACTATGAAATGTCAAAATAAGCTAGAACCAAAAGCATCAAATAAACAAATAAGCTATCAAACTAATCAAACTATAACTAAAGCAGATACCTAATATCAAACTTCCCAATTAGAAACTTCAACAATATAAAACAGATTAAAAAAACGTAAACAACTTTACCTAAACATATACCCAGAAAATAAGCATTAAATACGAAAATAAATAAGAAGATTAAAAAGACTTCCCAAAACCAATCAAGCATAAAACAGACAGCAAAAGCAGATCCAAACATAAGCGAATAAATCAAAACAACCCAAACTGTAACAAAACCATATATAACTGAAATCAAATAAGCAATAAAAAAACTGAAAAGATAATAAGCTGATAAGCAAATAAAAAGAAATAGCAAAAGTAAAATCAAATAATAATTTAAATAAAAAATAAAACAGATTTAACTACCAAATCAAAACAGTAAGCAAGTGAAACAAATAAAAATCATCAACTGATAATCTAACAAGCAAAAGACTTAAATAGCAATAGACTAAAATTAAAACTGATGATCAAAAGTGGCCCAAACTAATCTTAAAGAAACATAAACAGTAACATGAACTTAAACTAATTCAAGCAGATCCAATTAACATTCAGCAAAATTCAAACATAAGCAATAACAGTAAAAAGAAGATTAAAAGAACCTATTTGTCGAAACCCTTTGGGAAGAAGTATCGCGCTGAGCGTACTTGTGAACCGAAATCGAGACCACCGTAATCATCAACTTCATCATCATCTTAAAACACTCGAACCGAACCAACTTCTCGAACCAAACAGTTTTATTTGTTTATTTTTTTTTATTTAATTTCTTTTTTTTTAAATCATACGGATAACCGAATACAAAACAACAACTATATAAAAAAAAAGCAGATTAAAACTTGAAATAAAATTTAACTGGAAATTAAAAGAGACGAATTAAATAAAATATATAACTTTTCATTAATTAATAAAAATTACAATACTGAAATTTAAACTTACAAAATTAAACCTAATCTATTTTTCTGAAAATTAAATCTAATTTTAACCCTACTCCTAATTAAAAAAACTGAAAAATAAAGAAAAAGCTTGATAATACATCTTGGAGATGGGGTTTTTATAAAGAAACCCTAAACTTGGTGCCCACGTTCTTCAATCCTAGCCCTTGATTCAACTTCTCTTTTTCTCTTTCTTCTCTTCAAATCAATGGATGAGATTGATTCTTGCCACGGATTGCCACGTTTGATTTTTGAGAGAGGACCACCATTATGCTTGCTCCGAAAAAGATGGGGATTTAATCCCCATCCGTGTGAATTACACGAGTAAGGAAAAACCCCCAAATTTTGTGGGTAAAATTGATTAGGGTTTGATGGTGGTATGAGTAAAAGTGGGAGAGCAGGAGTTAAAAAGGGGTGGTGGAGTTTTCTTGTTTTTAACTATAGATAATGAGATGGGAAGTAAAAGTGTTTTATTATTTAAAGTGTGGGATGGAAAACACGTGTGTGGGTGTTTGGTGTTGACCGTGTGAGAGAGAGAGAAATAGTTGACTAGGGAATTGACCCAGCAAAGATTTAAGTTACTCCATCGTTTCCTTCTTTATTCATAAATTGTGCTTTTAGCCCAATACACTTTCAATCCGTCCCTTTTGTGCAAATAGGCTTAAACCAAATTATCCATCCGTTTAGTTTTAGGTAAATCATTCCTTAAAATGGGCTTGTGGGCCCATTAAGCAAAAGTGGGACCCACAAGGCCCAAAATCTTCGTAAATGATTAAGTTTACTAAAACGAGCTCGATTTTGGCTTTGTCGATCTTTTTCTTTAAACTTGTGCTGACTTAGCCGGTTTTCGTGATCTTAGGCACACTTTTGGTCTTTTGACTTTGTCTTCGTCTCTTTCTTGACTTTTCTTCGACACTTGACCGTGAAATCCCGTGTTTTCTCTCCTTTTGATCATTTGTACTTATTTAAACACAAAAACACAAAACCACGCGTAATTCCGACTTTTAAGACATTAAACACATGATTTGGTCTTGTTTTTCCTTGATTTTAGTGGCAAAAGGATAAGTGTTTACACACTTATTAAATCCCCTACACTTGACCATTGCAATGACCCCATGCAATGCATTATTTCAAAACATAAAGTACATTTTTCTCATTAATAAACCATCTCGGCCTTTATTATTATTACCACTACTACTACGATGAAAAGATAAAAACTTAAAAGGAAACAAAAGTTATAACAATTTTATTAACTTGAAAATTATTCGATGGAAGAAACTCGTAAAGAAATCTAAGACTTGAATTAGGGCTTTGGTGTTATGAATATAAATCAGCCTCAAGTTTCACGTTCCCCATACCAAGCATAAAAACGAGATCATTGTTATTACAAGTTAGCACAACTAACACTTGCTCATGCGGTTTAGTTAATCACTTCGACCCCCTTATTCCTACGGTGTATCTCTTGTATTTTATTTTTGTCTTGAATGATCACGAGGATGCATTTTTGACTTATTTCGATAATTTATTAAGGCCGAAAATAAAGTGGGACAATTTAATCAATAGTTAGCTAAAGGACAAAATCTTTTAAAACGGCTTCTCGAAACCTCATAAAGTTCATATCTTGGCATAACTCGTTTCACGATTTGAGACCTTTCTCGGACCGATATTTGGCATGTACTTGAAACTTCAAATCTTGAGAGACGATCTTGAAATTATGGTCTTCTCTTCATTTTGGTATACATCTTCATAAGGAGTGAAAGATGCTTCAAACGTTGACCACGACTTCTTCATTTATCCTCTTCTTTATTTAGGATTTTGATATACAACGATCCGCCTCCTTTTGGGACTTGGATCTATTTATCCTCATACCTTATTAGGGTCTTTTTGGATAGACTTCTCCATGATCTTTAGGGGAGTAATTGCTTCTTGTCGTGTGTCTTGATCCTTCATATTGATTTGGATTAATGATCTTCACATCATCTTAGGATCTTTAGCAAAAAGTGAATCCTCATGCCTTGTTAGGGCCTTTTTGGACTCGGGTATCCTCATGCCTTGTTAGGGCCTTTTTGGATAAGCCAATCTTCGCGTCCCGTTTCAATAAGTTATGCCTTGGCTATGAACTCTAATTAATACCGAGCAACTTTTAAACGATCTTGTGCTAGAAGCTAAGTAACCTTTTAAATCGTACAACCTTATTTATTGCCAATATATTTATTAACAAGTGATGGGAGAAAAAGCTCATAACTAACGCACATAAGTTAATGAAAGAATACCGAACTTATAATTAACTCTATCATCTCTCGTTCTCCACAATTTAAAATCTCAAGGAATGAGACTCGTGGATGCTTAGCCTAATAAACCAATTAAGGTCCATATGGTTAAGGATACTAGCTAGAGTAAACTTGGATAAGTAAACTCGGGTTGAGTCAAAATATTCACGACGGGCCTAATATATCAAAGACATCTAAACTTGTTAAAACCATTTTATTTATTTATTTAATTTTTGACTTTATTCTTGAAATGGAAATTATTACGATGCGATATTAAAAGGAAAGAAAATAAAATAAAAATACTACTAGGCCAAAATAAATCAAAAATTTGAAAAACATTGAAATTTTTTTAAATTTTCCGGTTAAATGGGGTCAAGTTCATGGAAAAGGCCACTAAAATTTCGATAGAAATCCCCCTACACCTAAGATAAACATTGCCCTCAATGTTTAAGCATGTGGGAGAATAAACTCCCCTACACTTAGGACATTGAGTGCGTTGTTTAAATCGAGCTAAGGAAAGGACAACTAAAGTGATTACATTTATTCGTTTTAAGATAGAATCACAATAGCAAAAACTTATCGAAGGAACCGGGTACACGGGTAACACGGGAACACGGGTCACGTCAAAAGCACCAAAAGTGGATCATCAAAGCACATGTACCTACACAATCACAACACACAAAACAAACAACCTAAACGGCTCCCCCTACACTTATTGATAAAAATAGATAAAAGATAGAAAAATAGATAATCGGGTTGCCTCTCGAGAAGCGCTTGTTTTTGTTAACCGAGTCACGAGCCTGACTCGACCCCGAATTAAATGGTCCATGGGGAAGCCTCGAATGTAATACCGGGATCAAAAATCTTATCCTCGGTCCCGGATGAACATAATAAATGAGAGGCAGGAGGATAAGTCATAGAAGGTAAAAAGGTCCTCTCAACATACGAAAAGTATGTGAGGTCGTGATCCACGGGAGGTGGGATGGGTAAAGGAGACAAATTGTCATCCCCCACAAACATAGGATGGTCACAATTCGGCAAAGTCGTAAAGGTATCAATCAAAGAATGGTCAATGTCACCTCCCGGGTCAAAGCATTCATCCTCATGAACGTGAATCTCTTCGATTTATTCATCATAGATAGGCTCGTCAAACAAAGGTTTGTCGTTCCCTTCATTGAGGATTTTAGAAATTCTCTCGAAAAGATCATGATCAAGTACGAAACCATCATTCATTTGTGGGATTTGTTGATAAGTCAAATCCTCACGAATGTGTTAAATGTAACTCTCATTAGAGGAGTGTTTATTAGGTAACTCCCCGAGAATTGGATGCGTGGTCATGTGAGTTGGTTCGTCATTATTATTATAAATAAGACGTTCCAACTCATCAAGTTCGGCCTCGATATTGGAAAAATCGACCTCACTTGTAGGTGGAAGTGGAGGTAAAAGAGCTAGCTCTCGGTCGATAATTTCCTTAATCTCGGGCTCGAAGACGAAATCATCATACTCACCACATATAGAACTCTTATTGGAAGAATCAATTATCGCTTTTAGATTTGTGAGTATGTGATCATGGACTAGCGGAACGACCGTGTTCGTAAGCTCAGCAAAAGTCGGCACATCATAAACTTCATCAAAGAATTTGTCGAGCCCAAAATCACTAATCTCACTCGATGTATCAAAATCCTTAGATGCATTTGGGATATTGAGAGAAGGAATTACAATTGCACTAGGACATTGAGCACAAAGATCATCCCAAGAAATAGTATTCTCATCGTCATCATCATCATAATAGTAAGAACGCACAAGAGGAGGAGTAGAAGCACTAAGAGTAGAAACTTGCTCTTGTTGTCTTTCGTCATGCAAGCTAATTTTGAGTTGTTTTAAGCGTTCTAGAATTTCATCCAAACTAATGCTTTCTTCCGTAAAAGAAGGTTGATGAACGACGAAGTTTTGTGGGGGTTCAAAATTTTGAAAACCGGAATTATAGCACGGATGTGGCTCATAATTCATCGGTTGACAATAAGAAGTATCGTGAGGGCCCCCACAATGATTGCAACACGGGTATTGAGAAAAACCCGGTGCATGTTGAGGATAGGGATTGTCATAGACGGGAGGAGGGGAAAAATTTGTGTAAGAGGAGAAGTACGAATTTCTTGAATTGCACAATGGACAAAATCCAAATTGTGTATTGTCGATATCGGAACCACACTTCGCACAAGTACACCATGGACATATTGGAAAACCAAGCCATGGTCTCCCACACCGAACGCAAGACAAATCCATGAAGAATTATAAATAAGAGGGGTTGAGAAAAAGAATTAAACACAATAGAGGATAAAGAAGAATATTTTTGTATTTTTTAGAAAAAATATATATATACAAAAAAATCAAAAGAAATCGAACTAAGAAAAATAACACTAATACGTAATATTTTTGGTGTAATACTTTTAGGAAAAAATATTACTTTTGGATTTTTTAATTTTTTTTTTGGTGCAATTCTTAGGAAAGAAATTGCTTTTGTGATTTTTTAATTTTTTTGTATTTTTAAGTTTTTGATTTTTTTGTATTTTTGATTTTTTGTGCAAGAAAATTAACATTCAAGAATGAACGGATCCCAAAATCCAAACTTCTTCACGAAAAGTCGTCAATCATACGAGCGAAGCGGCAACGGCGCCATTTGAAAAAGAGATTTTGTTAACCCTTTTTGTATTTATATTATCGTTCCTCGACTCACCCAAATTGATTTCTGATAACGTTTCAACTTAACTTGTTTTTGGTAAAATCTATTTTTGGGTATTTTTAAACTAACTAAAAATTATATAATTAAAAACTATTATAAAAAATCTATTTTAAAAACTAATTAAAATGATTAAACAAATCTAATTTACTTTAATAAACTAAATTTTAAACTATTTAAATGAAATAAAAACTTTTAATCTAATCTATTTTAAAACAAATATATTTAATTTGAAAAATAATTTGTAGTAAATAAAACTTAAACTAATATTTAAAAACAATTAAATTTATAAAATTTAAATAAAATATATTTTCTTTTTTTTATATATATTTTTTAAAAAAAAAAACTGAATTAAAGAGATTGAAATAAAACTTATACTAAAATTAATTAAATCTATTAAATTTAAAACTAAACTGCCTAATTAAGACTATCCTATATTAATTTAACGTTGCACAAAAGAACACAAAAAGATGCCTAGTAGAGATGGTTGGGGCGTTTGGTGGTTATGCTAGAGGTCCTGGGTTTCGAACCCCAGGACAGACCAAATTCGGCCATTATTATATTTAACTTTTTATTTTATAAGCTCTGGAATTCGAGTAAGCAGACTAATGGAGTCTGTTAAAATTCAGCAAGCAGTAAACAATATATGCAATGGCACCAACAAAAAAAAAATAGTGAACTAAATAAGCCAAAACAGCAACTATGAAATGTCAAAATAAGCTAGAACCAAAAGCATCAAATAAACAAATAAGCTATCAAACTAATCAAACTATAACTAAAGCAGATACCTAATATCAAACTTCCCAATTAGAAACTTCAACAATATAAAACAGATAAAAAAACGTAAACAACTTTAGCTAAACATATACCCAGAAAATAAGCATTAAATACGAAAATAAATAAGCAGATTAAAAAGACTTCCCAAAACCAATCAAGCATAAAACAGACAGCAAAAGCAGATCCAAACATAAGCGAATAAATCAAAACAACCCAAACAGTAACAAAACCATATATAACTGAAATCAAATAAGCAATAAAAAAAAACTGAAAAGATAATAAGCTGATAAGCAAATAAAAAGAAATAGCAAAAGTAAAATCAAATAATAATTTAAATACAAAATAAAACAGATTTAGCTACCAAATCAAAACAGTAAGCAAGTGAAACAAATAAAAATCATCAACTGATAATCTAACAAGCAAAAGACTTAAATAGCAATAGACAAAAATTAAAACTGATGATCAAAAGTGGCCCAAACTAATCTTAAAGAAACTTAAACAGTAACATGAACTTAAACTAATTCAAGCAGATCCAATTAACATTCAGCAAAATTCAAACATAAGCAATAGCAGTAAAAAGAAGATTAAAAGAACCTATTTGTCGAAACCCTTTGGGAAGAAGTATCGCGCTGAGCGTACTTGTGAACCGAAATCGAGACCACCGTAATCATCAACTTCATCATCATCTTAAAACACTCGAACCGAACCAACTTCTCGAACCAAACAGTTTTATTTATTTATTTTTTTTTAATTTTTTTTTAATTCATACGGATAACCGAATACAAAACAACAACTATATAAAAAAAAGCAGATTAAAACTTGAAATAAAATTTAACTGGAAATTAAAAGAGACGAATTAAATAAAATATATAACTTTTCATTAATTAATAAAAATTACAATACTGAAATTTAAACTTACAAAATTAAACCTAATCTATTTTTCTGAAAATTAAATCTAATTTTAACCCTACTCCTAATTAAAAAAAAACTGAAAAATAAAGAAAAAGCTTGATAATACATCTTGGAGATGGGGTTTTTATAAAGAAACCCTAAACTTGGTGCCCACGTTCTTCAATCCTAGCCCTTGATTCAACTTCTCTTTTTCTCTTTCTTCTCTTCAAATCAATGGATGAGATTGATTCTTGCCACGGATTGCCACGTTTGATTTTTGAGAGAGGACCACTATTATGCTTGCTCCGAAAAAGATGGGGATTTAATCCCCATCCGTGTGAATTACACGAGTAAGGAAAAACCCCCAAATTTCGTGTGTAAAATTGATTAGGGTTTGATGGTGGTATGAGTAAAAGTGGGAGAGCAGGAGTTAAAAAGGGGATGGTCGAGTTTTCTTGTTTTTAACCATAGATAATGAGATGGGAAGTAAAAGTGTTTTATTATTTAAAGTGTGGGACGAAAAACACGTGTGTGGGTGTTTGGTGTTGACCGTGTGAGAGAGAGAGATAGTTGACTGGGGAATTGACCCAGCAAAGATTTAAGTTACTCCATCGTTTCCTTCTTTATTCATAAATTGTGCTTTTAGCCCAATACACTTTCAATCCGTCCCTTTTGTGCAAATAGGCTTAAACCAAATTATCCATCCGTTTAGTTTTAGGTAAATCATTCCTTAAAATGGGCTTGTGGGCCCATTAAGCAAAAGTGGGACCCACAAGGCCCAAAATCTTCGTAAATGATTAAGTTTACTAAAACGAGCTCGATTTTGGATTTGTCGATCTTTTTCTTTAAACTTGTGCTGACTTAGCCGGTTTTCGTGATCTTAGGCACACTTTTGGTCTTTTGACTTTGTCTTCGTCTCTTTCTTGACTTTTCTTCGACACTTGACCGTGAAATCCCGTGTTTTCTCTCCTTTTGATCATTTGTACCTATTTAAACACAAAAACACAAAACCACGCGTAATTCCGACTTTTAAGACATTAAACACATGATTTGGTCTTGTTTTTCCTTGATTTTAGTGGCAAAAGGATAAGTGTTTACACACTTATTATTTTGTAAAATTGTATTAGATACTATGACTTGGGACCTATGTAATTTTATGTTTATGAATGGAAAATTTTTTATTACTAAATGACGCGATTTTTAAGTGTTGTCTATGATTTGAGTAATGTGCTATCACGTAACACCAACGACTCTTCCGCTGAACTAAAGTATGAATATTTGGGGGTGTTACAGTTTGGTACCAGAGCTCTCGTTATAGAGAACGAAAGATTTTTAAAACTAAGGTTTTGAATAAAACATTTCAAAATCTTTTAACTATAAACATTTTTCTCAAAATGTCAAAAAATATTTTGACTATAACGGTGCCGAAGAATTCCCGAGTTACCGACAAGGCCAAACTAAGAAGTGTTATTTTAATATATATATATATATATATATATATATATATATATATATATATATATATATATATATATATATATATATATATATATATATATATATATATAACTTGGATTATATATATATGATGTAATTTGATTACATGATTGTTTGATGATTGTTTTAATACTTATACGAGGTATTTATACGACGTAGATTGTCACAAGAAACCCTAACTTCCCTAGCAAATCAATCGAAGCTATTCCTGTAGGAAATCTAGCTATCCTAGATCTATACCAGGTTGTGGATGTTTATGATCCCAACAAAATGGTTGATGTTAGTAGAAATGTTGATATTAGTTGATTGTGATATTAAAGAAGAATTGGCGAGATTAAATATGATATCGATGTCATGACGATCTTTCCTTATAGAGTGGAGTTTGACAAAACCTTACCACCTAAAAAGATGTCATCTGATTCGGTGTCATCCATTTCTTAAATATGAAATGTAAAGGGTGAATGTTGCACTTGAGGCTGTCATTGGAACCATTACCCAAAAGCCTCATGCCACTAGTATCTTTCCGAGAGGTCTAATTGAATGTGTGAGTCATTTCATACTAGTGACTCATTTGATAACTATTGTTGTAAGAGCTATAGGATTGGAAATTAAGTGTTGTTTATATCGAGCTTTTATTGCCCTTTCAAGATCTAAGAATAAGGTTGAAAGTATTAGAGAATGAGGTAGGATATCGAATTGAGTATAAGTTGGTTGAAACTTGAATAAAGTAAAATTTAACTCGTATGGAATATGAGATTGTTAAGAGGAAGTTGTTGAGTCCTGTAATTGAATTATAAGGTTTTAAATGATTGTTGGTTCGTGTTAAGGGTTGTTCCTAGGCTATTGTCCAAAGACAAGGATGCCCAGTGTCCAAGAAATAAACTGAAGAAATCTTCTTCTGAATTGGGACCAATGGATCTTCTGGGATAGGTGGAACACCTAATGACTCTTGTAGATTAGTATTCATTGTGGTATCTTTTAAAAATCCCTAACTTAACTGAGACATCAGTTGGTAGGATGAGTTCTTGGAATTGTATGACATAGTGACACGTAATGTGTTACGGTACAATTTTTGACTTGTTTGAGATTAATGAAAAGGATACCTCTGATTGCTAAATCCTACATGTATCGATGTTATCTATCTTTTCTTGCTGCTTCCTAATGTTCGCATTAGTGATGCAACCATTGAACAAGTACTCATCTCGATTTGAGTTACGTTGTGAATTATTCCTTTTGAGTGCCATCGAGGTCATGAACCTCATGATTAATTGGCTAAAGCTCATTTCCTATCATATTATAGTTAGTTCTTGGTGAACAACTCTTCATCACTCTTTTGCAGATCACTCATTATTTTTATAAGTTAAAACAGTATCTCTTGAGAAAATTGAATTTTCATCACCATATGGATTATTCAAAGTGAGATTTATGAGTAATCGTTATCGAAATAAAGTTGCTTATGAAACACTTTGGAAAACTTAATTGTTTCCATAACAAAGAACATCTCTGTAAATTCATTTTTGATTCTTATTTAAGAATTAAGCATGAAAATGTTTTTATTTTAAACATGATGACAAAATTTTGACAAACTGAGTATTGCATCGTTAATCCTAAAATTGTATATAATTGCGCGCCTACATACAATTTGGAAGGGACCATGCAAGGCTGATTAGTAGTCACCATGAAATTGTTAATAAACATTACATTTTCTTTGTAATTGTGGAAACTTGAATTTTTATGACATTTGCAATAAACATAAAATAGGGACATATTGGTAGGGACACCTACATATGTGCCCGTACCATTTATTTTTCTGAATCGAATTTACTCATATGTGGAAATTGTCTTATTTGACAATTGATATCCCCTTCTTGTCCAATTCTCTCGTAGTGAGATTCTTTGAAAAAGTATTTGATTACCGAATGCTGATACCCGACTGGATGTATCGATGTTCCTATCATTTCTTTTGATTAGATTTCATTTGAATGACCTGGGTAACGATCCTAGGAGCTTTAGAATGCATACTCAATTTATGAAAACATAGGATATATTCATATTCGTTAATGTTTTTGTCTGTATCTGATTTGAAATTCTCTCGCGTAGATTATACGTTGACCTTACTCTTTTAAGGTTACTTATGTCTCCTGATATCCTTGAATTTGTGAAGGATTATGAGTTATTATTAGCCTTTTGAGAAGTTCACATCTTAACAACAGTGACGAAACTGGAAAGTTGATAGTGCCAGTAGAATGGATTGATTGATTATGACATGACGTCATTGTCTTAATTGATGGGAACTCGAGTAGAAATCCCCTAAAAGATAAGATGTTGACTATAAGAAGTGATCTAAATAATTCTGTATGGACGACCATATCCTGCAATTTGACTTGAAAATTATACCATGAATGGTTATGGACTAGTCATAGATATTATAATCTAGAAAGAACTTAAAGTAAATGTATGAAAACATGTTCATGTTATTTGAAACTTTAGGAGGTATTTGCTGGTGAATTACCTAGACTTTCGCCATTAAGGCAAGTTGAATATGGTATTGATTATATTCCCAATGCTGCACCCGTGGCGTGTGCACTGTACTTCAGCACCATCTGAATCGAAAGTGTTACCGTATAACTGAGAGAGTTGTCGGAGAAAGCTTTTATTCTACCAATCTCGTCATTATGAAGAGCTATGGTGTTATTATTCCTTATATTTGTTGAATTACAGTGAACTAGGTAAATTGATGATCAAAATCTATATCCACTACCCAAGATGATAGATTTGTTCGATCATTTACAAGGTTCTAGCGTATATTCAAAAATTTGATCCACGGCATGGTTATCATCAACTTCGCATCCGCGAAAAATATTATCTATTCCAATCACTACATCCGGGACTCGTAATGAACATTATGAGTTTCATGTTATGTTGTTTGGATTGACCAATGCACATGTAGCATTCATAAATTTGGTGAATCATGTGTGTAGGCTGTAATTTGATAAATTCAGGCTTGTGATCATTAAGGACCATTTGTTTGTTTCTAAGAATAGGAAGGAGTTAATAATCATTTATAGACTGCCATGTGTTGGCCGAATAGTGAAAACCTGTACCTTGAGTATTTAACATGTAATTTAAGGATTAATACTTTACATTATTTGACCGTTTGATTAATAGAAAATGAAATCTATATTGACTCTTCAAAGATTAGAGCCATTAAGGCTTTGGGTTATACCAAAAAGAAAGTGCAAAAATGTTTTGAAAAATATTTATCAAAGGATTCTTAAGGAATCATGCCCTTATACCCAAAACATTTAACTAAACTCCTTTATGGGTAAATGTTTGTGCATACCTCAAGACAACCTAAGATGGATTGAGGAAACCATTTAAACCATGACTTGAAATTTGAAACGACAATTTTTGCTTTTCAACTAAGAAAATTTTGACCAAAGTATAACCAAAGATTTTTCGAACATTTACGAATCTTATTAATTATTTTCAATAAATCAAAAAAATTCGTGTTAATCAAATTCAAATTTATTTTGAACATCTTTCTATAATTCGACGAACCGAGAAATAAAAAAATAAAAAAATTTTACGTTGACGATTCATAAAAATTAAATAATTATTATTTAATTACTTGTAATAATCATCGACGCTTTAGACGTCGGATTGAGCAAAACTGATAAAAATGATAGATGAGACGAAACTAAAATTTAGAAAATATGAAGAAAGAAATTCTGAGTGAATTGTGGTCATGATAGTTATTTCATCAGGGAAGGTGAATGTAAATACTGACACATAATATCGAAAGGATAAAGAATCAATTAGGATGTGTTCCTTAATAATGACTGTGCAAAATAAATTGCCGAGCAATTTAAAATATAGTCGATGCTTGTAAAAAGGATAATATAGATAATAAAAGGGGTTCGCGGCTAATGTGAACCATTAGAATTGAGAAGCTGATGGCGTTAAATGAATAAAAGGCCGCTTGTGGTTGCCTAAATACGGAGGATTTCGAGATTTAGTCATGTTGGAATCTCATAAGATTAAGTATTATATTCATGCCATTTCTGATTTAATGTATCTTTATCTGAAGAAATTGTACTTATGGCAAATTATGAAGGCAGACATCGCCTCATACATTAGTAAACATCTAAATATAACAAAGGTCATCATCTGAATTTGATTCGATTTGGGTCATCATCGACACACTGACCAAATATACTAATATCATTCCCGTTAATGATAAATTCTTGATGAAGAAATTGACTCTTTGTATTTAAAGGAGTTGTGTAAACATAGTGTGCCGCATCAATCATCTCTATCAAGATCCTGTCTTCGCATCAAATTTCTAGAGATTTTCTTAGAAGTCATTGAGAACGAACCTTGATGAGAGTACTTTTTACCACCTCAATCGAAGAGACGAGGTAAAGTAATGATGCAGAACACTAGAAGTGTTGTTTTATGCTTGAATAATTGACCTTTGGTAATAAACTATATAATCGTTTTCCTTTGGAGAGATTATCATTGATAATTTTCGTATTAGGATCGAGATCGAATCTTGTGAGGATCTATATAAGAGCATCTGTAAGCAGGAGTTGGGATGAAGATACCCGACATACACCCATTGTGAGTTGGACATGTCTTTCAGGTTTAAGGTTGCCTATGATGACAAACCTAACCTTACAAAATACCTGACCCGCGAGACCTGAAATGATTGTTGAAATTAGGATATGATTATTGACTGCCAATAGTGGGCAGGAGGTTATGTGAATATGAAATGTAGATCTTGAAGTGCAGGAAGGGTAGCGAAGTTATGTAATAACTAGATTTTAACTTAGTTATGAAAGTTCGTTAATTCCAGTCTTTTCGAATTGATTACTAGTTAAGAGTGCGACTCAGTCGTTCTAGGAGAAAAAACAAATAGTTTGGTTATCTATTTGAAACTAAAAGTAAATATGAAAATTTCGTTGAGTAAAATAAAATCTTTAAAAATTAAACTAAAAATTACTAGAAAAACACTTGGTAAAAATAAAGATTTCGGGAAGCGTGCAATTTTTGGAAATTAAATCGTAATGAATTTAAAACTTGAAAAATTTGTAAAACTAAAAACTTAAACCATCGGAAGGTTTGTGTCAGAATGTATCAAAGATGAAACCATCGGAATAAGTGAAAATAACTTCTATCGGAATAATCTATCTGAATGTCTAGTATCGGAATCCAAGGTATCGGAATACACTATCTATCGGAATAATTCCTATCGGAATGTATAAAGAGGCTGCAATCGGAATAATGGAATTCAAGTTCTATCGGAATGTCAAATTTAGTATCAGAATAACAGTAAACACATTCTATCGGAAAGAGGCTAACAAAATCGGGCAGATTTTCGTCTTAATAAAACCTTAAGACCCGTCGCAATGTGCGATCGCAATGAGCGATCGCAATCACGATCGGAATAAGGGGGAAAACACTTGATCGCAAAGTAAAACCTTAAAGGTTATTGCGATCACAATGAGCCAGTCGAAATGTAGCGTCGCAATGAGTAATCCCTAACTTTGCGATGGAAATGATAATATTGGGATGAAAGCAAATAAGCTAAAACAAATAAGCACTAATAAGCAAATACAAATAATCACTTGTTCAAACCTTAACCAAATCAAAACAAGCATAAAATTTAAAAATTTTCTTTTAAAACACGAAATAAACAAACTTTTATAAATCAAACTTTAAAATGACTAAATTTTTAAGAAAAATTAAAAGACAATAAGTTATATATACGAAATAAGCCAATAAGCACAACAAGCTTAAAGCTTAAACTGTATAAAAACTTAGTAAGGAATAAAAAGATAAACTTTTTAGTCACAAAAACATCAAAATGAAACAAAACCAAAGATAATTTTCGGATCAAACAAGTAAAAATCAAGAAAGGTAGAAAGAGATTGGATACGAAAAATTTAACTTGAACTTGTAGATTAAAGATTCAAAAATAAAAAAGTGAATTAAAGCTTAAACATGAAAGGAAGAAAAGATGAAGTTTTAGTGAGAGAAAGTTAAACACTTTCTCTCTCTAAAATGAAAACTAAGAAAAGAAAATAAACTAACTAACACCCTCCTAATGTGTCATTAGGAGGATATTTATAGGAGGTGGGGAAGGTGCATGTGTTGCTTCCTTCTTTCTGTCTTCTCGACTCGATTTAAATTCTTTGTCTTTCTCGACGTTGTCTCGGGATTTGTCGATATAGATTGAACTTGTCTTATAATTTTCTTCTTCTATTAGACTTGAGTTCTTCGACTTCATTAAACATCCGTATTTAGACGTTTTCTTCGATAAATCTTCAGAATAGGCCTTGGACTTCCGTTCTTTTTGCACCCTTGATCTTTTGACTTCGTTTTTTCTCGTTTTCTTCGATAAAAGCCTGTGATAGTCCATCTTTTCTTCCTTTTTCATATTTTAATCCTGAAACACAATAAAAACACAAACCAATCATAATTCCGACTTTTACGACATAAAATACACGTTTTGGTCTTGTTATTATTGGAAATAAGTGGTAAAAGGATAAGTGTTTTCACACTTATTAAATCCCCTACACTTGACAATTGCAATGCCCTCATGCAATGCATTAATTTCAAAGCACAGTTAACATTTCTCATCATAGATAACCCACCTTGGCCTTTATTAAATACTAAACTTTAAGGAGATTAAAAAGATAGAAATATGTTCAAAATAAGTAAAGAAATAAAATACTTACATTGGGGTTTTGGCTGTCATGAATGTTCATCATCCTCAAGTTTCACGTTCCCCAAACCAAGCTTAAAAACGAGATCAGTGTTATTATAAGTTAGCAAACTAACACGAACTCATGTGGCCCAAATATTTACATGGACTCCCTTATTACTAGGTGTATCTCTTATATTTTAATATTGTCTTGAATGATCACGAGGATGCATTGTTGACTTATTTTGATAGTTATTTAGGCTGAAAATAAAGTGGGACGATTTAATCAATAGCTAGCTAAAGGACAAAATCTTTTAAAACTGCTTCTCGGGACCTCTTAAAGTTCATATCTTGGCATAACTCGCTTCACGATTTGAGACCTTTCTCGGACCGATATTTGGCAGCGACTTCATACTTCAAATCTTGAGAGACGTTCTTGAAAATATGGTCTTCTCTTCATAATAGGAATTTCTTCAATTGAAGTTTTTGAGAGGTTCTTCATATTTGGACCACGACTTCTTCATTTTCTCCAATCTTTATTTTGGACTTTGATATACAAAGATCCGCCTCCAATTAGGACTTGGATATATTTATCCTCATACCTTGTTAGGGCCTTTTTGGATAGACTTCTCCATGATATTTAGGAGAGTATTTGCTTTTCGTCGTGTGTCTCGATCCTTCATATTGATTTTTGATAAATGATTCTTCACATCACTTGGGATCTTTATCAACAAAATGTAGCCCTCATGCCTTGTTAGGGCCTTTTCGGACTCGCCATTCTTCGCATCCCGCTTCAATAAGTTATGCCTTGGCTATGAACTCTAATTAATACCGAGCAACTTTTAAACGATCTTGTGCTAGAAGCTAAGTAACTTTTCAAATCGTACAACCTTATTTATTGCAGATAAATTTATTAGCAAGCGATGGGAGAAAAAGCTTATAATCAACTCACATAAATTCATGAAAGAATACCAAACTTATAATTGACTATATCATCTCTCGTTCTCCACAATTTAAAATCTCAAGGAATGAGACTCGTGGATGCTTAGCCAATTAAATCAATGTTTTGGGTTTTCGAGTCATCTATAGGATCTTGCAAACTCTTAGACTTTTTCAAGTTTAGAATTCGCATTTTAAAGTTCCCTTGATAAACGACTCTCTAGGATCAATTATAGGAACTTGCGAAAAGTTCTTGTTCTTAACCCGTAAGAGTTAAGACTTTCGCGTTTTAAAGTTCCCTATATAAAAGCCTAGCAAAACTTGACTTAAACACGTTAAGGATACTAGCTAGAGTAAACATAGATAAGTAAACTCGGGTTGAGTCAAAATATTCACGACTTTGAAAAATTTAAAACCACTTTATTAAAAGTTTTATTCTAGCAAAGAAAGTAAATAATGATAACAAAGGAAAATACTACTATACTACTAGGCCAAAATAGATTAAAAATTTTGAAAAATGTCGAAAAATCAAATTTTCCGGTTAAAATGAGGGCAAATTCATGGAAAAGACCACTTACTTCGATAGAAGTCCCCCTACAGTTGATATAAACATTGTCCTCAATGTTTAAGCATGTGGGAGTAAACTCCCCTACACTTAGGACATTGTGCATGTTGTTTAAATCTTGCTAAGGAAGAGACAACTAAAGTGATTTAAATGTGAACATATAAGATATGAAATATTGAATCACGACAGTTTAGGATAGAACCGGGAAGACGGGTACACGGGATCACGGTTCGTCAAAAGTCATCGAGAATGGATCTTTGAAGCTTTAATCCCTGCACATCATAAGAAACAAGACAACAAACACATACGGGACTCCCCCTATACTTATTATGAAAACGGTAAAGGATAGATCAACGGGTTGCCTCCCGAGAAGCGCTGGTTTTTGTTAACCGAGTCACGAGCCTGACTCGGCCCAGAACTAATTCAGTGGAAACGTGGTGAAGGATGGAATCATCTCATGAGAGATGTCCTCACCAAAATACAGCTTCACACGCTGGCCATTCACTTTAAAATTAGGCCTATTTGGCTGAGAAAGATCAATGGTGCCATAGGGGAAAACTTTGGCGACGGTGAATGGACCAGACCAACGATTCTTTAGCTTGCCCGAGAAAATCTTCAACTGAGAGTTAAAGAGGAAAACTTGATCACAAACGTGGAACTCTCTGTTCTTAATCTTAGCATCATGAATGATCTTGGTCTTCTCCTTGTAAATCAAAGAATTCTCGTAAGCTTCATTCCTAAGTTCATTGAGCTCGTTGAGTTGAATCTTCCGAAGATCACCGGCTTTGTTGATGTCAAAATTGGCCCACTTCAAGGCCTAGTACGTCTTATGTTCCAGCTCAATAGGGAGGTGGCATACCTTCCCGTACACAAGACGATATGGAGTGCAACCAATCGGCGGCTTATATGCGGTACGGAAAGCCACAAAGCATCATCTAACTTATCGGCCCATGAGGCACGATGCTCTCCCACAGTACGCTCAAGAATTCGATTCAATCCATGGTTAGATATCTTAGCTTGACCATTTGTTTGAGGATGATAAGCGGTGGAAAGACGGTGATTGACACCGTACTTAGCCATGACTCGAGCAAATTGATCGTTGCAAAAATGAGTCCCACGGTCACTGATAATAGCACGAGGAACGCCGAATCGAGCAAAAAGTTGCTTCAGAAAGTTCACAACCACCCTCGCATCGTTCGTAGGGAGAGCCTTAGCTTCCACCCATTTAGATACGTAGTCAACGTCTACAAGGATGTACTTGTTCCCTTTAGATGATGGAAATGGCCCCATAAAGTCGATACCCCATACATCAAAGATTTCACATTCTTGTATGAACTTTTAAGCCATCTCATCTTTATGTGTGATCTTGCCTTGTCTTTGGCAAGCATCACAATGTTTAACCATTTCATGAGCGTCATGATAAATGGTGGGCCAATAAAATCCCGATTCAAACACTTTCTTCGCGGTGTAATTGGGACCAAAGTGACCACCGGTGGGTCCTTTATCGCAAGCTTCAAGGATTAGTAAAGCTGTCGGCCCATCAACACATCGACGAATGACAAGATCCGCACATTGTTTGAAAAGATAAGGGTTGTCCCAAAAATAGTGTTCAATGTCTTTAAAGAACTTTTTCTTTTGTTGACACGTTAACCCTTTCTTGAGAATTCCACCCGCTAAGTAGTTTACAATGTCTGCAAACCACGGGGTGTCATCATGATTGGAATTGATAGACATTAAGGCCTCAAGGGGAAAAGAGTCATTGATCTCTTGATTCGGATGATCCCCTTGATAAGGATCCTCAAGTCTACTTAGATGATATGCGGCTAGGTTTTTGGCTCCCTTCTTGTCACGAATTTCAATTTTAAATTCTTGAAGGAGCAAAACCCAACGAAGAAGTCTTGGCTTAGAATCTTTCTTAGTTAACAAGTACTTCAACGTGGAATGGTCGGTATAGACAATGGTGGTGGATAGAACAAGATAGGGGCGAAACTTCTCAAAAGCATACACTACAGCTAAAAGCTCTTTTTCGGTAGTGGTATAATGCAATTAAGCCCCCGTCATTGTCTTGCTAGCGTAATGGATTGGTCGGAAGTGTTTGTTCACTCTTTGGCCCAAAACCGCTCCAATAGCAAAGTCGCTAGCATCACACATCAATTCAAAAGGTAGCTCCCAATTTGGGGTAACCAAGACCGGTGCCTTAGTTAGCATGTCCTTAAAAAGATTGAAGGATTCAAGACACTCTTTAGAAAAGATAAAAGGAGTATCTTTTTCCAAGAGGTGGGTCATCGGGCGAGCGATTTTAGAAAAATCTTGAATGAAACGACGATAGAAACCCGCATGACCAAGGAAACTTCTCACGCCCTTCATGGTCAAAGCACACATATAGCAGAAGTGATTTTACAAGATCATAATAACACAATTATAATTAATCGAATTAGTGTTACATACCTTTACGCTAAAGCAAATACACAAGAAGAAGAATGAATCACCAATTCGGGTTAATACCGTATATCACCAAGATATAGACTAAAGTAAGACTATATTACGATCTTGTACACACGTAATACAACGAGCTAACCGTGATTCTAGCACATGTAAACCGAGCTTTAACGCTTGTGGAAAATCTACCCAACAACCCTAGAGAGGGGCTAGGACTAGATTTATAGCAAACCTAATACCAAGAAAAATCAAACTGAAACCCTTGTGGGTTTGTTTGAGTCGATCTTCCAAGAAAACAAGAGAGAAAGATTGTGTATTGAATTATGAGGGTATGAGAATGTTTATATATGACTTTAAAACTTGAATTCCAAGATAAACAAATAAAGGCAAGTGACAAGTTCCCTTTTTTTCTTCCCCCTCCCCTTTGGTGTCGAAAGTCGGAAACACCCACAAGGGGTGTTCCGGAATCTTCTTTCCTTCTCTTGTTTGTTCCACAACGATCGTTTGTACTTAACTCTTAATTTTTAACGATCATTAAAGTTAAAGCTAACTTTAATTTAATAAATACATAAATATATTTATTAAATAAATTAATAAATACAATAAATATATTTATTAAATAGTATAACTCTTTACGTATTGAGTGTAATCCCGTAATCTCGAGGTCGATCCTATCACACGACTATTGAATATAATTCCATAAAATTTCAGCTCCGACTTGGACATATTTCGAATATCGTGATTACATTGACTAGCGTCTAGTTCCACTAGCAATGTCTCTAGTATAACTCGAGTAAGGTCTCCTGGATAAAACCTTTTAATGATACATCATTATTATTATCCTTTAATTTCTAATACAACATTAATAAGGATATGGATCTTTGTCATTCCTTTCATTTACCATTATGTTTCTCGTTCACAGATTCAGCAAGATTACCAAAACAAATTTGGGTGTGGCCACACAAACATCTTACTAATCCCACGAGGGGCCTAGCTTTATTAAATTCCAAAATGAAATCAGAGGAAATAAATTCCATATTGACTACAAGCAAAACTTATGAATTTTGCAACACTTCCAAAAATAATCCTTATAGCTACCAGTTACGTTTAACGTTAGATTATTCAATAGAGATGCACTAGACTTCATAACAGTTTCTTGGTATCTCAAGTCTAAGGATAACTATTTATGATTTACTTGATGACAAAGATCCACAAAGTAAAATCATATAGTTGGGATAAGTACAATATTCAATTCATCGAATATCATCCAAAATCGATCAATATACTTTTAAGTATACTCTATCACTATTTTTTGTCTTATTTTAATAATATTTCCATATTATTAATCGACAACGGACATTTAGCATAACAATTTATTCATGGATTAAGTAAAAACATGTAAATTAGGATACACAATTAAATAATAAGAATAAACGAAACTCAATCTTTATTTTATTAAATAATAATGTCATAACATCCTTTATCCAACTACTAATCACAGATTTATTACATGAGTTCGCTAGCTAGTTGTAGCCCAATAGCCTTGGCATGCTTAACTACCTTTGGTCTAGGCAAAGCCTTAGTTAAAGGATCAGCTACGTTATCATCTGTGTGAACTTTTATTAATTTGATTTAACGAGCTTCAACTTGTTCTCGGACGTAGTGATGTCTACGTTTAGAGTGTCTGGCGCCTTTCATTACTCCAGAATCATTGGTGAATATTATTGCAGCAGAATTGTCGCAATATATATCAATAGGTTCTTTAATTGAAGGCATCACTCCAAGATCTCTAATAAACTTCCTAATCCAAACAGCTTCCATTGCAGCTTTTGAAGCAGCCATGTACTTAGATTGAGTAGCATGCATTGCCATCATTGTCTGCTTCTTTCTCTTCTAGTTAACTGCACCTCCATTGATAACAAAACCATAACCCGTCTAAGACTTCGTATCATCTTTATCACATTGCTAGGAAGCATCACAGAAACCTGTCACATTCCGTTATGTGTTTGGTTTCCCTCAAAATACCAAAAACATATCTTTCGTACTCCTCAAATACTTTAGAATATGTTTAACAGCAGTGCAGTGGAGCTTCCCTGGATTCTGTTGGTATCTACTGACCAAGTTCTTAGCAAACGCCACATCAGGCCTTGTGCACCTTACATCATACATAATAGACCCTACAACCGAAGCGTAAGGCACCTTCTACATGTATGCCTCATCTTCAAGAGTTGATGCATCCATCTCATGACTCAGATTATGCTTAACTTCCATAGGTTGAAAACCTTTCTAAGAATTATGCATATTATTGTTCTTTAATATCTTATCTATATAAGCATCTTGACTTAGACCAATTAACCGTATTTTCCTATCCCGATAGATCTTAATTCCCAGAATGTATGCAGCCTCTCCTAAATCTTTCATAGAAAAACATTTACCATGATAATCCTTAACAGCTTTAACTCTTGGAATGTTACTTCCCATGATTACTTGGTCATCAACATATAGGACTAGAAATACTACATCACTCCCACTAGCTTTACGATATACGCATGGCTCATCACAATTTTGAATAAATCCAAACTTTTTGATTTCTTCATCAAATCATTTATTCCATTGACGTGATGCTTGCTTCAAACCATAAATACATCTTTGAAGTTTGCACACGTGTCCTGGATTCTTAGGATCAACATACGCTTCTGGTTGCTGCATATAGATGTCTTCATCTAAGCGACCGTTCAAGAAGTCAGTTTTAACATCCATTTGCCATATCTCGTAGTCATAGTATGCTGTTATAGCCAGTGTTGCAAAACAAGGTCTACAAGGCCGATTAATCACCGATAAATCACTACAAGGCCCTTTACCTTGCCGATTAATGAAAATACGATTAATAGGGGTCAACTGTGGTCAACGACGGTCAAGGGAGGTCAAACTTGCCGAAAACATGCAATTTTTTCCGAAAATACCAAAAACTCGTTGTAAACATGTGTTTATCACTTATATTAACTATTTATATGTAGGATAAGTTGTATTTTAAGAATAATTTGCCTAAAATAGCTAAAACTCTTTAGAAATACCCAAAACTTGTCAAAAATACCAAAAATTTGCTAAAGATTCAAATCCGATTAATCGACGATTAATACCGCCTAGAACGATTACAAGCTACAAGGTGGTCGATCGGCCGGCTAGTGATTCGCGATTTTTTCAACATTGGTTATAGCTATGAGAATCCTAATAGCTCTTATGTCTGCTACAGGATAAAATGTCTCCTTTTAGTTTATGCCAAAAGGTTGAGTAAAACCTTTAGCTACTAAACGAGCTTTATAGGATTGTACTTTTCCGTCCATGTCGGTTTTCTTCTTGTATATCCACTTATATCTCACTAATTTAGCATTTTATGATGGATCTACAAGAATCCAAACATCATTAACTTTCATGGATTTCATTTCCTCATCCATAGCAACCATCTACTAATCCCTTTCAGGACCAAGCATGGCAGATTTAATTAGCAGGTTCACCAAGATCCCCTACTTCATCAGTATCCTCTATATTAAGACATATATTGCTATTTGCGTTTTTAATCCTTGCGAATCTACACAAACGAACTAATTCTGGTAGAACCGCTAGACTTTCTGGTTCTACAAGAATTATTTCGCTAGTGTTTTCAGAAGGTAATGTATCTATATGACTCTCTTCAAGATCATAATTTCTCCCACTTAATTCTTGATTAACAAGATCACTTTTAGGAATGTCTCCATACCTAACAACAATCACTTCGTTATCAGGTGGATAATAAAAGTAGTAACCTATAGTTTCCTTAGGGTAGCCTACAAAGATACATTTCATAGTTCGTTGTTGGAGTTTGTCTCCCGATTCACGTTTCACATACGCCTCGCAACCCTGGACCTTTAAATAAGACAAATATGGCTTCTTTCCATGCCATAGTTCATATGGTGTCTTATCGACCTTCTTTCTGGGAACCATATTTAAAATGCGAACATCGGACTCTAAAGCATAATCCCAAAAGGATAAAGGTAAAGTTGTAAGATTAAACATAGATCGCACCATATCTAATAATGTACGATTTCTCCTTTCGGATATACCATTTTGTTGTGGAGTATATGGAGAAGTAAGATGCTGAACAATTATATTCTCACTTAGATAATCTATAAATTCTTGACTTAAATATCATCACCTCTATCAGAACGAAGAGCTTTAATCTTCTTTCCTAGTTGCAGTTCTACTTCAGCTTTAAACAGTTTGAATGTTTCAAATACCTCATGTTTATGCTTAAGTAAATAAACATAACCATAACGGCAATAATCATCCGTAAATGTTAAGAAGTAGCTAGCACCTTTCCTTGACACATGTCTAAGTGGTCCACACACATCAGTATGTATTAATTCAAGTAGATCAGTAGCTCTTTCAATATTGCTATTAAAAGGTTTCTTGGTCATCTTTCCATTGATACAAGACTCGCATTTATCGAATGATTCATCATTGATATTTTCCAAAATACCTTCACGTTGAAGCTTTTGTATACGAGTCTTCTCAATATGGGCAAGTCTACAATGCCAAAGATAATAAGAGTTCTTGTCAAACTTTATATTTTTATTCATGCTGAAAACAAAATTATTATTATTCTTGGATTCATTATCATGCATGTCTATTTCAAACACGCCATTCACAGAAATTGCATTAAAATAGAAAATACCATCTTTCCAAACATAAATTCCATTATTATCAATCATGTGAACGAATGCATTATTCAACAAACAAGAAAAGGAAATAACACCCCTAACAATTATAGGTGTAGAATGACAATCATTTAAAATCAACACAAAACTCGAAGGTAAAACTAAATTAAATGTTCCTATAGCTTCAACTGCTGCTTGTGCGCCCTTGCCCACTTGCAGAAAATTTTCCCCATAAGAAAGATTCCTTCAAGATTAAATCCCTGCAGCTTATTACAAATGTTAATACTGCTTAGGTTTCGAATAAGTTACAACTTGTTTGCCCTTATCACCCTTGCCTTTGCCTTTCTTCTTATTCGCTTACGGTTTTGGCTTACTCACTCTACCCTTTTGTATGGTTAGTACAGTAGGAGTAGAAGTAGATGCCTTGTCCTTTAACCCCTTTTCATAGTCAATGAGCATTGCATGCAAATCATTAATTGTCTTCCCCGTGCAATGCATATTATAGTTTCGTACAAAATCATTGAAGTCCTTGTTAAGGGACCTATTAATCAAGTTGATAGCCATATTATGATCATATGGGTGTCCTAGTGCAATGAGCTGTTCATAACCCCTCATCTCCAAGTAATGGGCATTAACAGACTTTCTAGGAGTTTGCTTACAGATATGCAAAGCATCTACTAAGTCGTAGATCTCCACAGCTTGCGGCTTCTCGAACATAGCCTTGATCTCATCAAGCATTCACTTAGGTGAAAATAGCTCATACTTCTTTTGAAGTGGAGGATCTATTTTACCTCGCACTAAGCAAGCCACCTCTAACTGCTTCTTGACATTAGCAGCGTGTTCAAGCCTTTGCACTACAGAAGCTCCTTCAGCAAGATCCTCCGGATAAGGAGTAGTCAAGATATCAATAGTACCCGCTACTCTTAAGACAATTCTTAGTGAGCGGTAACAATCATTGAAGTTTGGGCCAATATGTTCAGGACGATCAAAAAACGATTTGAACGAATAACTTATTGTGTTATAGTCGGTTTGAGTCATTTCTACATAAATGAGTTCAAATATTAGTATTTTTGATAAGAAAATTCTTTCAAGAAAATAAAATTACCCCGGTGGATAAACCATAGTATTTTCCTTGAATCCTAAAACTATATTGACATTGATCCATTACATGAGTTGATCTGCTAGAAAGAATGTACTCAATGTAGCGACTTGTCGAACAATTCAATTGACAAACAATTTTCAATTTCTAGATTTTTAAGGGATTTACAATGCCAAAAGAACGTTTTGCATTGTAAACATGTTTCATCCTTTCTGAATGCCTTATGTTTCTAGATCTCACTGAGTAACTTAATTAAGTCTTCTAATCTGAATAACGTAAAACCATCATACGAATTCTCATTCTATGAAAGTTTTCTCTCCATTACAACATCCTCCAAAATCTCATTTGTTGACGTAGTAATTTTAAGTGTTCGTCAATTAGATGGCATTCGACTTAAATTTTAAGGGTATAAATTTGATGACAAATTCAATGTATGGAGAAGCATGCATACAACTCCATAGCATAAGTTTAATAAAAACATTTAGTAAACTTTTTCACGAGACTAAATTTCTACATATATTATGATGAGGTATTGGTTAAACCAATCAAATAATATTACCCACAACTATTAATAACCTTATTCATTGTGTTTCGGATGTGAATTTGCTGTAAATCAACCTTAAGATATAATTCAAATAACAATTGTAGGTAATATTAATTTTGACGCACAGGCTGTGGATTTGTTTTTTAGTAATCTGGTGGTCTAGGTGGGTGGTGGAATATGGTGGCAGCCATGGTTGAGTTGAGAGAGAAAGGTTGTGAGTGTGAAAATAGAAAATGTATTACAAGTGAAAAGAAACAAATGAAACACAATCAACACCCCTCCTTGGAAGCCTTGGAGGGGTATATATAGTCACACACCAACACTTAACTATACATTGTTCCTAGTCTAGTCTAAGCGTGTGTGACTATGATAACTAATGGGAATTCTTAAATGTCGTCACATAAAGTGATATTCCAACAATCTTCCCCCATGGGACGACGTGTAGAATTCCTTACAATATTTTTCCTAACAAGTACATAATGATTAAGAACAAAAGCTTTCATGAAGCGTCCAATGCTGATGATGTCTTCTGAGGCCTTTGACTCCAAGTCTTCACTTCAAAATGACTCTTCTTAAAAGTAACTTGTAGTAGAAATACTGTAACGGCGCGAGCTAAGTAATCCATATACTTCTGGTTAAGGAGAAGCTTTTGAATTAACTTCCCCCTAATTCATGCCACATAAACTTGATGTAGAAGCTTTTAAATAGCTTCCCCCTAAACCGACAATCCTCGTAAGCAACTTCAAAGCTTTCAATAAAGCTTAGAATTATTAAGCGCACAACGGAATTTAAAAATCAAACCCCATCATATAACATGATAATGTTGCTATGAGGGATTGAAAGTAAGGGGCACACCAAGTAGATCAACAACGTCTCTTCTCACGCTTGAATAATTCTTCTGAATTTTTCTTCCCCCTGAGAGTTCAAGTTATGCATATTAGAAAGAATCAAGACATTTCTTCCCCCACATAGTTGAAGAAAATAAACCAATCCCAAGTATGAAGCTCAAATACCGAAGTAGACACTTTATCCCATTCATAAAGTTGACATCGTAACACCATAGTCAATTAAGTCCTGGAAATGCACATATCTTCTTCCGGAGATGCACCAGAGTCAATTAAGTCCCGGAAGTGCATATCTCTCCATATAGGATAATGATGATGAATAATTGCAACAACCAAACAATTAAACATCGAATCAGTAGTGTACCGTTTAGAGATTGATAACGCCACGAGTTAAAACACTGATTTTATCTGCGGTTATGAAAAATGTCTTCCCGGAATGTCTTCAAATCAAATGAAAGGTATGAAGTTCATCACGTGTACTCGTTGTGCGTTCAATGTGTCTTCTTCTTCCCCTTTGATGGTTTCGAAATTCGGAACCAGCAATAAATCGTATTCACATGAACCTGAAAATCTCGAGAGAATAATAAATAAGCTTAATTATATTCGGTGAGAATCAGTTGTTGATCGAAATTCTCTACTCATAAACTCTCCATGGCCATCTTTACCAACCCACTTGTAAGCAATCAGAAGTGACCACTGATGGAATGAACCAGATACATCAAACATGAAACTGAATAAAAATCCCTCGATCTTGTGACTTAAGCTTGCAAAATTGTTGAAAGAGGAGCGGTGGAGAAATTTCTAAGTACCCAATACATCACTGAAGAAGTATATAAGCACAACACCTCTTGAAATTATCCACGTCGACTAAGCGCGTGACACTGAGTACAACAATGTAACCCCTTTAAGTGATAGTTATCCGAGTCATCAACCATCCACCCCGAACCCGGAAACTAGATAAACAAGTCGTCATTCTAAGATTAAGCTCGAGCAAGTTATCTTCAAAGATAAAATAAGTTCACGCCTTTGAAAAATCCGTCTTCAACTTCATATAATTAATACCCGATTAAACAAATCCGTAGCCACTAAAAATATACCCATTTTTCTTCGTCTCGTCTAATGAATCTCATCACTTTGTCTCGTCACTTTTTGTCTCGTCACTTTTTGTCTCGTCACTTTGTCACGTCTCGATTATGACTAAAGTATAACTTAAAACACAAATTTTTTCTAAAATATAATTTTTGGCAAAAAAAAAATAAAAAAATTGTTCAATGAAAAGTTGATACTTGGCCCATATGTAACACGCATCCAACATATACTTGAAATCTGCCCAAGTGAGTAGTCATCCAGCCCTTCACAGGTTTAAAGTACCCGATCCACCATGACTAGGTCTTCCAACTAATCAAATGATAACACCACTAGGCCCATTAATGCAACGAATTCATGAAATAGAAATTCACCAAGATAATGTTATGATACAGTAGCTTAATGAAAACCAGTTAAAGGACCATTAATATTGAATCTTTCATTCTAGTAGTCAAAACTAGGATATAAAACAACGAGTATACCCTAAATAAACTAACATTAGCAACCCTAAACTCATTCACTAAAACACGCAGCCACCAAAAAAAATATCTGGAATCTCCGCCCCTATTTTCTCCATTTCCTTCTCAACCACCAGTAATCTTACATACCATCTCAAAACACTCCGCCTCTATTCTTTGACAACATCTAAGCCACCATCCAAAATAGATATCCAAGATCAAACAGATCGAATCATTAATCTATCAATCTATCATTTCGATATTCTCAAATTCATCAAAATCATACACAGCCATATTAATCAACAACCCATATGACGGAGTTGAAGATAAACAAATCAAGACATCAAGATCCATAAAAGGATCTCGGGTAGGTGAATAGCATGTCGGTTTTGTTTTTTCAAAAACGAATCAAAATACGGATAATAACAGATTTGTTATTAATCTTTATTTAATTTCGTATATAAAACTTGGTGCAAAAACCAAACATGGGTCTATGATGATATAATTTTCGTGGGTTTATATCTTTATAGATCTTGACATGCATGTCAAATCATGATTATAAAGTGAGATCATATTATGTTTTAGTGTGAGTCAGATTGGAGTCTTGATGATTTAAATGGGATTAGGTGTCGATGGGAATATTTTAGATCATGGTGTTGATGAGTAATAAGGATGGATTGATATGTTAGTACTGGTAATATTGGTTCTAGTCAAGTCTTGGTCTCGGTCAAGACAGTCGGTGCATGGGTTTGTTTTTGTTAAACTGTCACACTTTTTTTTCTAAAGACAAACAGTGAGCCATCACAAGTCAATATGAGTCATCGCAAAAATTTTATTTTCAAACCCATCGCAACAAAACTAGAGTCCATCACAATGTTTCTGTTCCATCGGAATGTGAGAAAAAAAATCAGCAGCATGACGTCATATATACCATTGCGATAGGTCAAACCACCCATTGCAATGTGACTCATCGGAATGAGTCCCATCGCGATAGATAGGTCGAACCCATCAAAATGTGTCAAAAAACAACCACATCGCAATCCATGCGATTGAAAGTGCCATCGGAATGATAGCATCAGAAAGCCATCGCAAAGCTTGCATCGCAAGGCCATCGCAATGCTTGCATCGCAAAGCCATCGCAGTAACCAAGCAAAAATATTATCCATATATATACTTTTTCCTGATTTTCAAGATCTGGAGATTGGATATGATCTAATCTTCATCATCATAATAAAATGCCAAGAATAAAACTATTGGACCAGAAAAGAACAGTAATTATCGTATAGACCAATAAAAGACATCGGTGACCAGAATTGAGACCAATTGTGACCAGTGACAGACAATAAAAGACAACGGGACAAAAAAGTATTATAACACAAAAAGTATTATAACAGATTCTGAAACAAAAAAAATTGATAGATCGAGACCAAAAAAGATTTTAGACCACCAAATCAAAAACAAAAACACGATCCAAGGAATGAACCGAGGCTCTGATGCCAATTATGTATTTGCTTTTTAGTAATCCGGTGGCCTAGGTGGGTGGTGGAATATAGTGGCAGCCATGGTTGAGTTGAGAGAGAAAGGTTGTGTGTGTGAAAATAGAAAATGTATTAAAAGTGAAAAGAAACAAATGAAACACAATCAACACCCCTCCTTGGAAGCCTTGGAGGGGTATATATAGTCACACACCAACACTTAACTATACATTGTTCCTAGTCTAGTCTAAGCGTGTGTGACTATGATAACTAATGGGAATTCTTAAATGTCGTCACATAAAGTGAATTTCCAACACAAGCGAACCGGGAATTTGGTCAACGACTAATGGCTTAACACCTCCTTCCTTAACCGGGTACATGACCAGCGGTGCGTTATACCCACTTTATAGTTTGTCAAAAGGAGTAGGACGTTAGATTATTATTGCAATTCACAAATCAACGTGATCTTATGTAATTTAGATCTCTAACAAATCTATATTTTAATATGATTTAGTCCATATTATTTCTTTTAAAAAAACCTTGTTTACAACAATTCAACAATTTTAATATAGACAAGTAAAAAAACTAAATCATAAACACATAATAATAATATATATGTGCAATAAATAAATAAACTAGCCACATGCATACGATTTATTCAATAATCATCAAATCTAGGTATTTATATTCATATAAAAGTCTTCCCTAATTCAAGATTTATTGAATCAAATAATCACATAGCATATAAAATCATATAAACATATAATTTTACGATCCATGAAAACATGCACGTTTATCATGGATCCTGCCACAAATCTTAACAATTAAATCTCTACGGATCGTAATCATACATGACATAACAATTAATCATGCAATTTAATCTAAAATCATCCCATATGTAATTTAGGGTTTCAAAACAATTTTTTTTAATAAAAAATCGATAAAACCCCTAATTTTTAAAAAACAAAACCCTAATTTTAAGAAAACCTAAAAAAAACCATGTAGTTTTAACTCAAAAAAATTATTAGTTAAAAAACTTTAGATTTTTTATAATTATAACATGTTAAAACGGCTCTCTGATACCACTGTTGGTTTATTAACATCATAACAATTATATAAAACCCTAAACGAGATCAAAGCACACATATAGCGGAAGCGATTTAACAAGATCATAATAACACATTTATAAGTAATAAAATTAGGGTTACATACATTTACGCTAAAGCAAATCCACAAGAAGAAGAACGAATCACCAATTCGGGTTTCTACCGTATATCACAAAGATATAGTCTAAAGTAAGACTATATTACGATCTTGTACATACGTAATATAACGAGCTAACTGTGATTCTAGCACGTGTAAACCGAGCTTTAACACTTGTGGAAAATCTACCCAACAACCCTAGAGAGGGGCTTGGACTAGATTTATAGAAAACCGAATACCAAGAAAAATCAAACCGAAACCCTTGTGGGTTTGTTTGAGTCGATCGGCCAAGAATACAAGAGAGAAATATTGTGTATTAAATTATAAGGGTATGGGGATGTTTATATAGGCCTTCAAAACTTAAAGTCCAAGATAAACAAATAATAAGGCAAGTGACAAGTTCCCTTTTTTTCTTTCCCCTCCCCTTCGGTGTCGAAAGTCGGCAACACCCACAAGGGGGGTTCCGGAATCTTCTTTCCTTCTCTTGTTTGTTCCACAAAGATCGTTGTACTTAACTCTTAATATTTAACGGTCGTTAAAGTTAAAGCTAAGTTTAATTTAATAAATACATAAATATATATTTATTAAATAAACTAAAAAATACAATGAATATATTTATTAAATAAATTAACTCTTTACGTATTGAGTGCAATCCGGTAATCTCAAGTTCGATCCTATCACACGACTATTAAATATAAGTCCATAAATTTTCAATGAATACCCTAATCTGCTATTGAGAAACTTTTTGAAGAATAAGTAAAGCTGTTGATTCAATGGGGGTCCTTTTTGCCATTACCATAACCCATATAATACCCACCAAACCCGCCCAATAAACCTACCAGCCCACAACCAAATACCAATACTCGATCCTACCAGCTCACACCTCTAACCAGTGTTTAATAATACTTGTTTTTTTAAATAAGTACAATATTATTAAATACTTTTGGCGCTTACCAACACCCTAATCCTCATTAACAGATCAAACATGCCATGTTCACAACTCATAAAACATAATTACCATTTCCTTAATCCTAAAAATTAAAACACAAAAACCTCCAGATCTTTGATTGATGGTTCCTTAACTAAAATCCCACCCTCACTTTTGCAACCTCATCACTACGGACACTCACACATGGGTGCCCTACCCCTTGTATCCCCGTTTTAGCAAATCTACCAACATCCACAAATGAACCAATGGTTCTCATGAATTTCTTGGTCCCCAATGCTCCTTAAACGGCCAAGATCAAAAAATCATCATCTAGATTCACATGGGCTCATTCAGAGATTCACATGAACTTGTTTTGACCAGCTTTTCAAACTTGATCAAAGGGCAGAATAGGAAACTTGGTGCTAGGGTTTTCTTATGTTTTCAGTAGTTCTAGAATAGTCCCAAGCTAGCTATAAATGAAGGCCAAGCTTGTTGGTGACCCCTTTGTTCCATTTTTTCCCTTTTGTAAACTTTTTTTAATAAAATAGTTACAGTTTGTTAAAACCTTGCAAAAGTGAAAGTTGAGTTCCATTATATTTATTTGTCATTTTAATTCTTTTTTGTTTAATCTAGTGGAAGTGAACTTCTTTTTACCAAAAATTCTATCAAAATGTTTTTGAGAAAGTTTTTGGGATCCTTGGGGGTATTGATGATCATAGCATCTTGAACTTGACAAATTTAAGTTGTAGTGAATCAATACTTTTGAGTTATCATTTCTTGTTGTTACCTTTTAATACTTGCATAGCATTTTGGTTCCAAAAATTTCATTTTCTTTATTCTTTATTTTAGTTAACACCTTACTGTTTCATAAGCCCAACCAAAAGCTGCTTGACAACAACTTTTGGCCAAGCTTTTGAAACTTGTTATTTGTTTCTTGTGTTGTGGTTCAGCAGGACTGAAGATACATCACCTATCTTTATTCATTTTATTGGTTTTTAGACTTTTGTAGTCCTCCAACAAAAACCACAGCTCTCCTTCTCATAAGCCACCATAAGCTGAAAAAGTCTCAAAATAAGGCATCAACCCATTTACTTGGCCTGAACAAGGCCAAGTCAAGTAAGTCTTGAACCCTTTTGTTCCTTATTTAAACTTGTGTGGTTTATGTGTTTTTGTGAAAATTATGTTTGTATGCTCATATTGGTAGATTAATGATTGATTCATATTCGTTTATGCCTAGTTTAATGTTTATGATAGTATAGAGTAAATTTGAGTTTGTTTTGTGAGTTCTCCTTTGATAAATTTTCAAACTGCAAGTTATAGGGGTGCTTGGTTTGTATGCTTAAAAGGGTAGGGTAAAAACTAACTCCTTTCATCTAACCTGCATACTGTTTATTTTTTAGGTTGAGTGGTTTTTGAGTCTTTGTTTAATTTAGTTTAGTTGTGATAGAAGTTTGCAAGTGCTATTTAAAAACTGTCTAAATATATCAGTTGAGATTTTTTTATTGAATGTTTGATTGGATGCTTGAAACCTGGCCATTTGTTAGTTTAGGGTAGGCTTGTGGTAGCTTGTTATTGGCTTGTGATTTTGGATCTTATTGTAGTTGTTAGCTTAAAATATAAGTCATAAAAAGTTGTACGGTTGCACTCACCTGATATCTCTGTTGTTTTAATGTCATCAAATATCGGAAAAAAAGGCTTTGCTTTTGTGCCCGATATCTGACATAAGTAGCTGTTTGTCTGTGCTTATTTTTGCATAATTGTGCTTAATTGAGGCTTATCTGTGCTTATTGACTTAGTTTTTTCTACTTAATTTGACTCCCCAATATCCTAACGCTATTGGGGGTGCCTTCGTTCTAAGAAAAAAAACCTAACCTAGCCCGAATTCGAACACATGACCTCTCAAAGGAGGGCTTGGTGGTCTTCTCGGTGTGCTAGCGGTTATCTTATGTATTAGTTTACCCAGTTCTATACTTGTAGTCATTTTCATTTCTTAGATAAATAATAAGCTATGGCTTATTAATAAGCTTTCTGGCTTATTCCTTGTTTCTTTTTGCATTTTTTCAATTTTTCCTTGTTTCTGTTTATGTTTAACACTTTTTAAAATTGTTTTTAGATTTTTCACTTTTGTAGATTATTTTTTTATGGTTATTTCTTTCTACTTTTTTATTTAACTGTTTAAAAACAGATAAAGTTAATTTTAAATTTTTGAAAAATACTTTTTAGTGTTAAATAAATATAATAAAGGTCTACAAATAATAAAATATTTGTTTGGGCTTTTTCTTGATTAATTTTTATTTTAGGCGTTTTATTATATTTTAAAATTAAATAAATAATTATATAAAAAGTTTCAAGTAGTTTTGATTATTTTCCACCTTGGTTATATTTATTATGATTTAATTGTAATTTTTATAATTTTTAGTGTAAGTTTATTTTTACGTCACGTTTTACGTTCTTACGTTTTATCGTCGTAGTGTAATTTTAGCGTAATTGTCCCTTATTTTTCTCTCTCTTTACCACAAAAAACGATACTAATCCAAATAACGTTTTATAATATTGGCACTAACAACATATACCCTCCCTTGAGGAACGAACCCACTTTCAAGTTTTATGTTTTTCCTAAATCGTGATACTTAATACTTGCCAGTTTTTTTATTTTTCCTCAAATAAGATCCTAATTTACCTACAATCAGACTACAACAGTGTTTTGGTTTCTTTTGGGTATCTATTTTGGATCACAAACAAAAACAAGGAATTTCCAAGTCAAAACCCTTTTCAAAAGCTGATTTTGAAACATCTTATGACAAGCTTTTGGACATTATAATAAAGAAAAACAAAGAACTTGTCTTAAAAACCTTTGTTGTACCCATATATAATCACTTCACCATTGTAGATCTATAAAATAAGTAAAGAAAATAGATGAAATCTAGATAGAAAAAGTAGAGAGAGAAAGTGTGTGACACTTGGGTGGTATTAGATTAAGAGAGAGAAAATGAAATAAGCCAACCCCTCCTAACATGCTACGAGGGTGTTTATATAGTCCACCCGTATGTGGGCTTTTATGGGCTATATCTTAATGGACCGGGCTTTCCTTTTAGGCTTTTGTTCCTTAAACATGAACTTTATACCTTAAATTCAAGCCCGTGATTCCCGACTATTTTACTACTTATTAAAACTTTCTTCGAAATGATACATAATAAATCTATGACCGAACATTCTTGTTTGACTCAATATTTTGAGGTTAACAATCTCCCCCAATAAGAGGTCATTCCTCTATGACATTTGGAGATTTATAGAGATTACTAATCTCTCCATAAATGAGTCGGGAACGTGTAATAGTAGTCTTGTTCCTTCATGTTGTGATCTTTGAGCCATTGTCGTTGTCTTTTGACTTTGTCTTTAATCTTGAGATCTTCAAATCTGTGACCGAATCATACTTGACGATACAATATTTGAGACTAACATCTCACTCACTGAGAGGTCATTCCTCTACGACATGTGAGTATTTATGGAAATAGTTAATCTTTAGTATTGCTCTTCAATATGACTGCTTCATTCTTGTCGGTCACCATCCTTGATTTGTCTTTACCATCTTGCGATCTTGTGTCTTCATCCACATGCTCACACTATGCATCATCTTGAAAGCTTGCTGACAATCTCCTTTGAAGATAGGTAATTCCTTTACATTAATTGGTAAGGAATATTCTAAACATCAGAGTTGCGGAAGACTTTTGCTTTCTTGATTGTTGAATATGTCTTTGGGCATGAGTATGTGGTTTTGAATCTTCGACTTTGCTGAGTACACCGTATTATCATCTTCTCGAGATAAAACATAGACACGGACTAAATGGCTTTGAAATTCTTCCTAAAACGGTAGCATTTTACCTCCGGTCGGTGAAGACCGTTATATGATATTAAATAATGTAGCTGTGATTAGGTAGATTAAATTAAGAATCTCCTTGACAGGGTTTCGCGGTTGTACTATCCGTTCTCTTTACTCGGCCGTCTCAAAGCAAGACTGCAAACGTAAAGAGTGAATCAATTGGATAAATATCTACTTGATTAAAGTAGTTAATTCAAGTTCCTGGAAAAATCTTGATTCGTAAAGAATCTTACCATTGTTACTTTCCAGTTGACACAAGCTTGATTCATAAAGAATCTCTCAAGTAACAACTGCAGTGCTGTTTGAGGTTGACACTGGATGGATTTCCATTCGTCACTGTGAATACTAACAAGTATCACTCTAGGTGTTCTGGTAAGACTATAAAGATATTGCGTAGAAACTTGAAATGAGTTTGAATCAATTAAGAATCAAACCACTGTTTCTTTTCAGTTTTGCTCATGTTAAATTCATAAAGAATCTTACACATGACCTATCGTAGTGCTGTTAAAAGTTAACACATGATGGATTTCCACTCATCATTGTGAATACTAAGTAGTATCACACTGACTGTTCTAGCAATATTACAATGATATAGCGTAGGACTCTCTTCTTCGTCATGTACTGTGTCCTAACGAGATTTAATTGATCTCTAGGCTCTAGACTCGACTTGTGCACTCTTAGTGGTCAGAGGCTGGAGTAGATGCCCCTATTCAATATCAACTATCTCGAAGTGAGAAAATTAATAGAAGTCGTGTTGATCTTCGTAACAATAAAACAAACTTCTTTTAAGAGAAGTATGAGTCAGTTTGGGAAGGGTTGTGTATTACATCACTGGGTCCATGATGTCTTGTCTTCATGATGTGTTGACCCGGTTTCTGCCTAAGTTGTATGGAAGGATATTTTCTTTTAATCCTTTATCCTTACATTTCTTTTTCATTCTTCAACCCCTACAATGCTTACCAAGACGTCATCACTACACCTTGTTGTGATTGTTCCAGTGCTAGGTTAAGTACTTAGTCGGCATTCAACTACGTTCACAATCTACTCCATCTTTCCTAAGGACTTCTAATAGTCTATTGGATTATCCCTGGGAAGATCCCTCCGGTTCTGGTTGGATTATAGGACATATACCTAACCACCTTTTGACACCAATAAAGTCGTGAATTAAAGAGGTTGTGGATAGATCGTAACCATAAAACCACTTGAAATACTTTGATTGTCTTTTAGCAAAGCTCCCCTTTCACATGTGCATCGATAATCAAAAATGTTTCACACATGTGGGTCAGAGTTAAAGTGCTTGAGTATTATATGTTTGTTTCATATATTTAGATCACATTTTCTCCCCTGTCTCTAATATATAAAATCATTTGATATTAGAGATACCAAATTTCATTAAAATATATCGTGAAAAATAGTCTTGAAAATTTTCGAGAGAAATATATGTCTTACTTGCATGAATTATTGGAACATTTTATGTAGTGTCGAGCACACAATTTTTTAAAGATTTTGAATAATCATTGAAAAATTCTTGAAAAAATTGTACTCGCACACTACATGTTCATGTACACATAAAAGATTGTCATTGAAGAATGTGCTCACGAACATCAAATCTTTTTCATGTGTATAATACCAAATGATACTTACGCACAATGTGTTGGATACATAAAAATTGTCTTGACTTAATATATCCAACAACATTAAAACTTTAATTTTGAAAAGATCCCCCTCAAAAATTGATCCAATTGAATTGTCATTACGAGGATGAGATCCACATTTAACTTTTGAGGATAAGAGTTGTTGAACACACAATTTTTGAAAGATTTTGAATAATTATTGAAAATGTTTTCAAAAACTTATGTTCAACGCTTTTTGAAATCCATTTCTTTCTGGCGACATGGTATTTCTTAAAGCGTAAACTTGAGTTCATAGACTTTGAATGTCTTGACGCATCCACTCAAGTGTATGAAGATTTCTCTTATTTGATGAGGGTAAGCGCACTGACTCTTACACTCCCCCGTGAATATAGATCCGGGTTGCAATCTTAAAGTGATTACAAGCCATTGTGTTGAGCTCAAAACTTTAAATGTTTTGTGACAAGCTCAACCCAAGATAGATTGATATACTAGTTGTTGGAAATATTGTCCAAAATAGACATTTTCATAAATTAAAAATAGAAATGACATGTTTTGAAAAATATTTACAACTTTCATCGAGCTTTATGTACACACCTGTGTCGTTATTGAGCGAAATTTCTAGGCACGTCCATATTATCGATATTGAAAGACATGTCGAGAAGAATATTTTTGGTATTTTGAAATATTTTTGCATTTTTTATTTTGTTTTTCTATGTTTTATATTTTTGTATTTTTCTTTTCCATAGATATATACAAGTAGATGTTTGATAGATAAATCAAGCAGGCACCTTTGCCAGAATCTCCAGGTCTGTTGGAGTCAAACATCTAATACCAATTTGCCTAACGACGTACTCAAACCTATCTTCTGACATAGCTTTCGTAAACAAGTCGGCTAATTGGTAATATGTTCCAACAAAGTATGATTCAACGATACCGCGTTCAACTTGTTCCTTTATGAAGTGCTATTTGCCGTCAATGTGTTTCGTGCGGGAATGCTCTACGGATTGCAGGAGATGGCTATGGCCGACTTTGAGTCACAATACATAGGTACTTTATCAAAGCGGAAGCCATAATTCGTGAGTTGTGTTCTCATCCAAAGAACTTGACCACAACACGCAGATAGAGACACATTCTCCGCTTCGGCTGATGATAGTGACGTGCAATCCTGCTTCTGGAAATACCATACCACGAGCTTATATTTTCCTAGAAATTATGCACCACCAGAAATACTTTTTCGAGTATCAAGACACCCTGCGTGATCAGAATCTAAATAGGCCGTTAGAAAGAAACCGGTTTCTTTCAGGTACTAGAGTCCCAAATGAATGGTATTCTTGAGGTACCGAAATATCTGTTTAACCTCCTTGAGGTGCTTTTTAGTAGGTCGGGCTTGATATCGTGCACAATAGCAGAGCATGTGCATTATCTGGTCTGCTTGCTGTCAAGTACATGAGGGACTCGATCATGGATCGATATTTCGTTTGATCTATGGGTAATCCCTCCAAGTCACCATCTAAGAATGAGGTGGATAATGGTGTCCTAACTGTGTCACATGAGGTCATACCATGCTTTTTGATTATCTCTTGACAATACTTAGATTGGTTAATCAAGATACCACTTGGGGATTGGTGAACTTGAATTCCAATAAAGAATTTTAGTTCGCCCATCATTAACATTTCAAATTTGTTGTGCATTAGTTTTTCAAACCATTTTGAAAGTTTTGGGTTTGTAGACCCGAAAATAATGTCATCAACATAAATTTGCACGAGCAAAACGTCATCCCATATTTATAAATAGACAAAGTTAGATCAATGGAAACTTTTGAGAAATCTTTGGAAACCAGAAATTTCGAGAGCTCATCGTACCACTCCCTTGGAGCTTGCTTGAGTCCATAAAGTTCTTTGTGGAGACGATACACCTTGTCAGGATAATGTGGATTAACGAATCCTTCCAGCTGCGTGACATAGACTTCTTCTTTCAAAGGACCGTTAAGAAATGTTGTCTTCACGTCCATATGATAAACGATGAATCCCTTATGTACAACATAAGCAAGGAAAATCCTGACCACTTTCATACGAGCTACTGGTGCAAATGATTCTTCAAAATCAATGCCCTCTCTCTGGCTATACTCCTTAGCCACTAGCCTAGATTTTTTCTTAATGATCGTGTTTTCTTCATCCATCCTGTTTTTCCAGATCCATCGAAGCTTTATTGGTGTTTCATCGTATGGTCTGTCAACAAGTTCCCAGACTTTGAGTCTTCCAAATTGTTGAAGTTCATCTGTCATTGATTTAATCCAAGTGCTAGAAATACGTTTTTATAGTTAGAAAGTCTCGGCCACTCCAACAATATAGTTAAGGGCCCGTAGTATAGTTTTAGTAACAATTTAAGTAAGCCTGATCCATGAGCATATTCATGGGCCAGAGGGCCAAGTCCACTTATGGACTTGGGTTTATAAACCCCTTAACTTCGTGGAAAGTGGTGTTGGTTGTTTCACTTTTCATGATACATTTACACATTTTCTCTCATCTTTCTCACTCTACTTTCTCTCACTAGAAACATCAACCTCACTTGTTAGATCATAGACTACCAATATTCTACAATTGGTACCAGAGCCATGGGATGAAATAGATGTGTGCTTTGTGTTGTTCATGGTGTTTAGTTGTGTTCGTGAGTTTTGATAGATTTTTACCCTAGTGTTAAAGTTTTTTCGTGTTTTTGGTGTTCCAAATGATGTACATATCTCCTACATAGTTGTGGAAGGGATTTGGGTGATTTGGAATGGTTAAAATCACGAACTTCTAAGAAAAAATATCATTTTTATTCACTTATTACGAAATCATTCATATTATTGCGGAATCTTGGCATAAAGAATTTTCGCAATAACTAGGATTTATGTTATTGCAAAATCTTTACTTAAAAACTTTTTGGAATAACTAGGGTTTAAAGTATTGCAAAGACTTAAATTTCATTATTGTGAAGATTCATTTTTTTTTGTTATTGTGAAGATAAAAGTTTTGAATATTCCGAAGACTTCAACTTCATTATTGCGAAGATTCAGTTTTTGTGTTATTCTGAAGATACAAGTTTTGCATATTGCGAAGACTTAAATTTTTGTTATTGCGAAGATTTGAATTTCCATTATTGCGAAGTCCTCATTTTAGTCATTGCGAAATATGTTACTTTGAGGGTATTTCGAAATCTGTCATAGTTAAATATTGCGAAATCTTTACCAATTTTTGCACAACTTCGAGAATTTTAGACTTTGCATTTATTTGAAGACTTTCACAACAACACTCAAACAAAGGATAAAATCAAACTGTTTCAACAACCACAAACACTTTACCTTTATTTCATTGCTCGATCATTTGGTAATCTTTCTTCAAGTGATAAAAAATGAATCCTCATTCATTCATGCCTACAATGACATCGCTTACTGATCTATCTATCATATCGGGTACCGATACCCGTCCATTATTGATTATCAAAGAGCTATTTGAGGCATGGTAAGGTCGTATAAAGTCATACATTATTTGTCGACCCAGTGGGAGTCTTATAATCAAATCCATTGGGCAAGACCCATTTGATTGGGACACAGTTACTGCAGATAATGTGACTCGTCCAAAGGAATTTCATGAGTTAACGCAAGCCACCCAATTAATTTCCGATGCGGATGAAAAGGTTGTTCAGACTATTCTTCAAGATCTTCTGCCCGATATTTATCGAATGGTAAGTCAACACAAGATAGCAAAGGAACTATGGGATCGTTTGGCGGTTTTGCTACAAGGGACTTCAGTATCTAAGCAGGTGCGAGACTGTTAACTTTATGATTTGTTTGATAGGTTCACCTACACTCCATGGGAAACTCTTCATGACTACTATTGGATATTCATTCCATTGATGAACGATTTAAACACTTACAATCTCACGATTGCTCAATTTCTTACCAACTTCATGAATACGTTGCCTCCAGAGTGGACCCACTATGTCACTAGTGTTAAATTGGTAAGGGATTTGCACAAGTCAAATCTAGATCAAGTTTATGCTTTCATGCAACAACACGAGAAGCATGTGCTCATGAAACGTATGTCTCAAGGATCTTATCCCGATCCATTGGCTTTAACGGCAAATCATCTAATGTTGTCATATAATAACATCTCTCATGCTATGGGACAACAATGTTCTTATCAGTCCCTGTATCAAACCCCAAGTTATACACAGTACTCGATGTTACCACAACCACCTACATCACATCAACAATATCACCTACCAGCACCATCATCACAAAGAGACTCACATCTATCACCTTATCCTCAACAACTATACTCTTCTTATCAACCACCTATAGCTCCTGCTATCATATACCATCAACCTGAAGTTCTTCAACCCAACTATTCACAAAATTCTAGTACTTCCTCAAGTGTTTATCAAGCTCCACCAGCACCAGTTTTATACTGTGATGATGAGGTTCCCATTCCCGAATTCAAACAAGGTGATAATCCTACTGACGTGCTAGCTGCCATGTTTACCTATATCACTCAAACGTTGAACAAACGAGGTTACAGAGGACCATCCCCAACAAATAATCAGTTGAGAACTTCTTCTAACTCTTGTCAACAAGCTATAATTCAAGAGGTAGGGTCATGGTTCAACCACTTTAGGGGAGACCAAGTTCATCAAATACCGGTGCACGCACATATAACACTGCTCCAAGGGGAAATACTACTGGAAAGGTGAAGATGATAATATGCTACAACTACAAGGGGGAGGGACATATGGCTAGGGAGTGTAAACAACCTAAAAGGAGAAGGGATGCTTCATGGTTTGAGTAGAAGGTGATGTTCGTCAAAGATCAAGCAAATGGCCGTGAGTTAGATGAAGATGAGTTATCGTTTCTTGCGGATCCAGGAGTTGCGGACAATAGAGGACTCACAACGACTTTCACTCAAAACGCAGCGTATCAAGCAGATGATCTTGCATATGACTAAGACTGTGATGACTTCAACACCACCAAGGCAGCTCTTATGGCAAATCTCTTGCTTTATGGGTCTGTCCAAATCTCTGAGGTACCAAGTACTACAATTGATACTAGTATTGTACCATATCAAGTTGGGAAAGAGTCTCAGTATCTAGAAGAGCCTCCATTGGTTAGTAATTCAAACGAGGAAACAAACAATGATCGATATATCAATGCAAGTCTCTAGACTTTGAGTGAAACACAACCGGGAGCTATTATGAATACGAATTCTCCTGCTTAACAAGATTTGGTAATGGTTTCGGCAACCATGCTTTGACAAATGAATATTTTAGTCCTTGAAACCCTAAGTGTTAATCAGACCTTATCTGCCGTGCTTGCTTTGTACAAGGGAAATGTTCAAACCAAGGAATTAACTCCCTCGACCAATACCTTAACTAATCTCGAATTTGATGGGTTTAGAAAAGTTCAAATTGATCATTTACTTGAGATTGAACATTTAAGAGCAGATCTTTCAAAAGAAATTAAAGAGAAAGAGTTAGTCATCACTAATCTTCAAAAACTTAAGACGGATTTCAAAATACTCGAGTCTAAAAAGGTTGAAATGGAAATTAATGCGTCGAATTAAATTAAAAAGAGTGATAATTTTCTTTTGAAACAATACTCCACTTCACACTTAGTACATTTTTTTAGTCATCTTTTAAGGAATTTAACTTATCGCGTCTACAAGACCTTCCACCTAACCCGAGTTATGCAAAGAAAGCTTTTATCTGCAACCCAAGACTTTATGATGCAACCAAATTAGGATTGGTATTAGATCTGATTGTTATTCTGGATGACCCCGAGTATATGTCACTAGTTGAAGAGGATCGGTCACAAATGATTTTGAAACATCCTAAGTCTGATTATGATAAACTTAACCAAGAGTATGAAAGGACGGATTTTAGAACTTGTTTTAACATTCAAAGGGAATTTACCAAAACACCAACTTTCGTGTCTACCAAAGATAACCCTAGTACATTTCCTACACTTGTCAACATGGATGAACCTAAGGAAATTCCAAAGGTTCTTCCACCGATAATTACAGTATTGTTAAGCTTGGAAGAAAATCAACGATACTTTACGAGGTTTGACAAGGTCATTATGGAATGTACGACTCCAACGACTCAAACCGAAGGAGTATGGGCTTTAGAACATATGAAAGCGTTGTTTAAGGCTGAGATCGTTCTGTTTGTAGAAAATCTTAAAAATGGTTTTATGTCTCTCGGTGACAATCTCAATTTTGAAATGAATGAAGTTCAAAACGTTTTCCATGAAATGGATGATGCTTATGAGCAACATTTAACTGAGACAGAACAGATTTTGTCCAAATATGACTGATTCTTAGAACAAGTGGTGTCTCTCGATGTGATGATTGTTGTGACTATTAATTGTGCTAATGAGATTACATATGTTGTGAATAAATGTGATGACGTGCATGATCTCTCTGTGAATATTGTTGAGACTGTAAATGATGTAGATAATCATTCTTGTCACGAATCTAACGCTTAATTTTCAAAGCTTCAAGATTCTTATAAAACACTTTCAAAACGTTTTGACGAGCTTCAACAACATTGTATATCTCTTAAAATCGAACACCAATCTAAAAATGGAACTCTTTTAATATGAATGATTGTGAAAACAACGTTGAGACAAGTGACAAGGTGATTCAGGTGGTTCAAGCATTAGAGGAAGAAATTATGAGACTTAAGAGAGAGTCATTAGTAGAGAAAGTGGAACTAGAGGCTACAGATAATAAAAACCCTGCCTTAGAAAATAGAACCATCTATATGCTAGGGGAGCTTGAATGAGAAAAGCAGGGATTTTCACACCTTTATGGTTCACTAGAAGAACGTTTTGCTTTTAAGGCGGCAGAGCAAAAGTCACTTGTTGACCAACTAAACCAAAAGTCTGAGGAAATATCTGACTTAAATATTCAACTTATAGAAAAAAACATGGTTTTAGCCGAGTTAAAGGAAACACTTCAACTGAAAGGACAAGAAGTTGTTGATAATGCAACTACAATCTCTGCCCCAACCCCTAGTGCTCCAAAATCAAAGGAAGTAGTGATTTATAAGAACCCGTACCATAAGAACAATCCACTATCATATATGGATTATATGAAACATGCAATTAGGCATGTGCTTCTTACAAGGGACATATTAGATGATTTATATGAATCTGATCCCACAAACAATGATTATAATGCTGCCCATTTATATGTTGAGCGGGTTCAATGTTGTTTAGCAAATCTTAATTTCATCGGACAATCAGGTTCTGCACCACTCAAACAACAACCATTTACCATTGCCATTACTCCATTCAATAAAACCTTAGGAGCTAAACCTACTTTAAGTACACCCGACAAGGAAAAATCAAATTTGGTCACTAATGATTCCTTTCCTTCTACAGGAGTAAAAGTTGCTACTCGAGCTAAAGGATCTCAAGACAAGAAAAATAGGATCAAGCCTTCTACTAGTTTGAGATGTTGGAATTGTAATGAGTGTATTTTTTATCAAATTTGAATAAAATGAATCATGTCGCTAAGACTAAACGCCCTGCGATTATGAAGCCGCCTAAGCGCAAAGTGAATTCTAATTTGAGATGTTTGAATTGTAATGAATGTATGTTTTCTCAGTGTCATGATTTATGCCTTGTTGATCATGTTAATGAAATGTATGCTATTATGAACAATCTAGAATGGATTCCAACGGGGAAGAAATTCACCCAAGTTGGATGGCAATGGCAACCCACTGGTAGGACCTTCACTGCAAATGGAACTAAGTGCCCTTTAACTAGGATCACATCCACTGAAGTTAGGTCTCAGCGTCCTTTAAATAGTAACTCTAGCATTAAGAAATGGAAAAAGCGCCCTTTAAATAGGTATGCGTCCACTATTGTGCCTACTAGTGAAGAAGTACCTCAGGATCTTAGACAACTCGAATCTAAGCCGACAACTAGGAAGAAAATTTAGAAACCTAAGAAATCTTCTGATATAAAATCTAAGATAACTGTATTTGTACCTGCTAACACAGAGGAACAATTAGATTCCGATACATCGTCTTTGTCTGGTGATATTTTTAGGTGGTCTAAATCATCCTCTGGTACTTGGACTCTAGGTGCTCCAAGCACATGACCGGAGATCGCTCGATGCTCAAAAATTTCGTCAGCGAGTTTCTAGGCACGGTTAAATTTGGTAACGACCATATTGCAAAAATCATGGGTTATTGTGAAAATCAGATTGGGAATGTTACGATTTCAAGGGTGTATTATGTGGAAGGACTCAGTCATAATTTATTCTCAGGAGGAAAATTTTGTGATTCCAACCTTGAGGTTGCTTTTCGACAACATACTTGCTTCATTCGTGATCTAGCAGGAAATGATTTGTTAAATGGTTCTCGAGGGGTGATGAGACTGCTTTTATACATAGTCTCATCGTCCAAAACGGGCTTAAAATGGTTAAAATATTATAAAAAGTGCCATATATATGCTTGTGTTTGTTCAATGTGTATTTTAGGTATGGATATCGAGAAAATGAGAAAAGATCACAAGAATCAATCAAAAACAAACACGGGAAAAGAAGCTGCACAATGAACCAGGCCCTAGAGTTGATTTTCCAAGAAAAGATCTTGAAGAATTGAAGATTTTACAAGAAGGGTCCCTCAACTTTGAATAATTGACACTTTAAACCCTTGTATATTCATAATTACAAGTTTTCTCCCTAAAGTTTGTCAAATTTATAAAAAGGACCCTCAACTTTGAATAATTGGCAAGATTGGTCCCTAAAATTTGAAGACTTGTCATTTTTAGTCCTCCATGAAGATAAGATACAAGTGAAGACCTTGAAGAATGAAGACATGCCAAAAACAGCCCTTCAAATATCATCAAATACAAAACAAATCCTTGAAATACCTTTGCAAAAGTTTTGTGGCCAAAGTCTAAAAAACAAAACTTCATTAACAAAGGGAAATTCGTTTTAGGGTTGTTAAACTTGAAGTGAAAAAATTGAAAGAAGACAAGGGACTAAACTTGTATGATAGCCAAATAAACCTAGACCTATCCCTATGTGCCACGTGCCCCACTATCTCAAACCAACCAATCACCACCTATCTCTTTGCCACATCACAATCCCACTCACACCGGTTAATAACTAATTTTAATTAGTTATTTAAAAGTGGTGCCTAACACATATTTAAACACTAAAGAAGATCAAACTTAGTGTTCATCAGCCAAGAAAAAATTTGGGTATTTATTCATCACTTGAAATTAGGCCTTAATCTTTTCTAGATTTAAGATTAAGGGTCTAATAACCAAAACTAACTCACAAACCTTATGCTACCTCACCCAAATGCTCACATGAAACCACCCTGCTACACACTTTTGGGGAAAATGACAAAGCATGCAGAGAATTAATGAACCACAATCCTGCTTCAATCCTAAGCTCACATTGGACACTCAAGATCACATAACAACAAGAAGTCTTCACATGTTCTTCAACAAACGTCCAAGGCAGTCAACAAATTTTCAAACTACAAGGGCAAATTGTGGACTTCATAACTAGGGTTTCTAGTTTTTTATTCAACAGTTTAGTTCATTTGTAGCCTATATAAAGGCATTAGGTTACAACATTTAGCTTTGTTCTTGGTTTTCCTAGGTCACAAATCTGTAAATCTTGTTTTCTAAGTGAATGGAAAAAGTTTGATGTTGATGAAGAATTTCAAGCACCACTTTACATTTCATGTTGTTGATGTTTGATGTTTTATGATTTTAAGTTCCAAATTTTAGTTTTAAAGTTTATGCAAGTTTTCTTCAAAGTTTTCCAAATCTGAAATTTTTCCATTTTCTTGTACAAACACTTGGAGTTTTTGGGCATTGGATTGATCATAGCACCCTAATAAGAGACTTATCAAAGTGTAGTGAGATCTAGGTTTGGGTATATTCAAGGAGTGGGTACAATTTTTGGAAGGATTCTGTTTCATTTTCCATTTCTTTTATTAATATGTTTTTTACTAACTTTGTTCTTAGCAGCTTATTGGAAGCTTGTGTCTTGTTTAGCTAGACACATAAGCTCAAACATACGTGAGTGTGGATGTACATTCATGAGATTTGAACTTCTTCTCCCGAAAATCTGTTAAAAAATGGTTCTATGTGATTTTGTTGTCTGCTGATATTTGGTGCTATATGATGCATGATTTGTTGTTCTAAGTCCTTTGTGAGGTTGTTATGATGCTTGTTTGAGTTTAGTTAAACCTAAAAACGTTTTTGGCTTTGTTAAAATTGGATAAAAAAAGTTAAAGGGTTGTTTGGGCTTACTGAATCATTGAACTTGGTTGTGTATTTAGTAGGTGTTTAGGGGTGTTAGGTGTTTTTATCTGTTATTGAAGTGTATGTGTGATGATATTTGCTCACTTTGTGGTTTGAATCATTGAATTTGAATCTTGGCTTATCTAATTTGTTCTAGGTTATTTTGGACTGAGATCTTTTGAACACCTAGACTTAATGCTAGACTAGGGCTAACAAGTGTTAAAACATAGTTTGTGCAACATGTTTTATAGATTTGAGCGTTTGGATTTAGATTGGAGGTCAAGTATATCAGCAAAGGTCATTTTGTTTGTTCATTGTTCATCAGTAACTATCATAAGCTTGAAACTAGCTCAAATCTTTAAGCCATGGGATGAAACAAGTTTATTTATGTTAAAATAAGTTTGTTTAAGCTGTTGTATGCTTTTGGTTTAATTTGGTTGGCTTAATCTTGCTTAATTTTCTTTTTAATCACCAGATCTGCATTTAACATGTCTGTGTCATGTTTGTGCATTCTTTGATTTAACTGTACAATTTGGCTGGTTGAAATTGTGTTTACTTGTTTTATTGTGACTCCTTACAACCCACTGGTTGTAAGGGTGCCTTGTTTGTCCATTGAATCTAACAAAAGTTCACTAAAAACAAAAAGTCAAGAAAGTCAAGCAGTGGGAACCCTTTCCCACTACTGCTAGCCACTGCTAGTGTTAATTAGTATTCAGCTTATCAATAAGCTATTCTAGCTTATTTAGACGTGTAAAAACCTTGTTTCGGTAATCAATCTTCCTTATTTGACCCATTTGACTATTCTGGAGCATTTGAGACTTTGACCTTTAGGTTTGACTAGAAAACGAACTAGTTGAGTTTTTACCAAACAACTTATTGCTTTTTCTAGCTTATCCAGTGTGCTTATTTGAAATCTTTTTTATTATTAAGCTTAATTAAGTGATTTAAAACCTTTTGCACGTTGAATCAGCTCTTGAATTGGTCTAGAACTCGAAAGCGACTATTTTGTCGTTTTGTGTAGTGAGCTTTGGCTTATTTCAGGCATATTTCTTGAGCTTTTTCAAAATTTCTTTTTACAAATAGCTTCATAAGGTCAAAAGAAGGATGTGTGTCAATTTTCAGTTTATGACATTAGCTTATGGCTTAATGGGCCAAAAAGCCCATTAAGAATAAGCTGTTTGCGTATTAAGCTGTGATAAGCACTGATTCAGCTTTTAGGCCTTTATAGTTTTTTGTTAAAAACTTGATTTTAAGCTAGACTGGAACTTTTCAGCTTATTTGGGTGACTTTTTGCTTATTGGGCCAAAAAGCCCATTTCACTTGGACTGTTTTCACTTTTGGCCCATTTGGAGGCCCATTAAGGGTAATTTGGTCATTTCACTTTAATTTTCTGTTTACTTAAGTTAAAATAAAGTAGTTTGCAAGTTTTTAGAACTTTTTATAAATTTTGAATTTTTAATATTATTTTAATATTTAATTTTAATTTTTAATCATTTTAAATAATTTTAATTAGTTTTAAATTTTTCAAAAATATTTTTTAGTTTAATTAAATTATTTTAGAGGTTTACAAATTAAAAATCTTATCTTGGGCTTTTTATTAATTAAATTGATTTTTAGGGCTTTAATTAGCATTAAAAAATTATTATTTAACTAATAAAAGGTTTGAGTTATTTTTTATTTTTGGTAAACTCTTAGTGCATTTTTTAGGATTTATTGTGATTTTCTAGTAATTTTTAGGGTAATTTTTAAATTTCGTCACGTTATACGGTTTTTCGTTTACGTCTTTCGTCGTAGTTTAATTTTAACTCTAATCCTCATCATTTTCTTTCTCACTTTCTTTCTTAATATTAACTCAAAGTTAATCAAGTCTTAACACACACAGCAAGCCTCCTTGAGAACAAACTCACACAAGGGTCATTTGTGCACGGTTTTCCTAAATCGTCGTACTTACCCTATTTTACGCTCTTTTTCCTAAAAGACGTAAAACTACGACTATTATTTTGGCGCCGCTACCGGGGAGGTGTGTTGTGTTTTGATTTGAACAAATTTTGTTTTAATATCATCCATAATAATTATTTGTGTGATTAGCAATCTAATCATACGTATTATCGGTTTTCGTTTTTTGTGAAATATTATTACAATAGTTTATATGTATCACAATAAACTCACAAGTACTCCAAAAGTGTGAAAACACAACCTTGATTTGGGATTTCATCACTCAATCATTGTATTCGAATCTCAAACAAAGAAAAAAGGCAAAATAGATAATTACTTTCGTGAAGCTTGATTTTGATAAACACAAACTATAAGGTGGGTATAAGGCGATTGTATTTCACAACCTAAAGGAAAAAGGCTCTTAAGTGCTTAGCGCCGCCTCGTTTCCTCCGCTTGCTTGTGCGTGTTTTGATAAAAAGGGCTAATCGAGGGTTTGCCACCTAAAGTATTATCTACGTATGATAGGTGTGTAAACACCCATCTTTTCTACCACTTAATTACAATAATAACCGGACCAAAACGTGTATTTTATGTCTTTTATGTCAGAATTATGCGTGGTTTGTGTTTTTGTTGTGATTTAGGATGAAAAGGTGAAAAGTGGAGAAAACACGGACATTCACGGGCAATTACGGACTTTTATTGAAGAAAAGGATGAAAGACGAAGTCAAGAAGTCAAGAGTGCAAAAAGAACGGAAGTCCACGACCAATTCTGAAGATTTATCGAAGAAAAAGTCAAAAGACGGAAGTTTATCAAAAGCCGAAGAATTCAAGTCTATTTTATTGAAGAATTTAAAGACGAGTTCTAAGAAATCCCAAAGCCAAAAGTCCTCAAATTCAAAGTTAAAGAAGATTAGAAGAAAATGACTAATGGTGTAATTAATGAAGAATTAAGAAGAAAGGGCTTAATCTTGCAATTAACAAGAAATGAAGGAGGGGAGGAAGCTTCCTAATCCTCCCCTATAAATAGTCATTAGATGTAAACATTTCATTTTGTTGGCTAATAGTGACAATTAGTTCTTCCACCTTTAATTACCTTGTCATTTTAAATACTTGTCAAATTTAAATACCTTGTCTTGCACCTTAAATTCATTTAATTTCAAGTAAGTTTTCCTTTAATTATTGTCAATCTTTACTTTATCTTGTCAATCTCTTATCTACCTTTCTTAATCTTTGATTTGTTGTGTTTATGTTTATGTTCATGCTTTTATTTTGATCCAAAGTGGTTTTTGATTATTGTTGTTAAAGTTGTTTGATTTCGTGTTTTTAATTGTTTGTTGATGTTACTGTTGATTCGTTACTATTTTTATTGAATTGTTTGTGTTTGATTTTGGTTAGTTTTTGTTTAGATCTGCTGTTACTGTATCTCCTTGTTCTTCGGGAGTGTTTGCTTTGTTTCTGATCTTTCCAGGAAAAGTTCCGAACCAAGAAGGAGGGAAAGTGTTCATTCGGAACTTCCAAAGTTCCGAATCAAGGTTTCATCCGGAAGATTTTTGGGTCAGCAAAACTTCCGAGTCAAGCTTGTTCATCCGGAACTTTCAAAGTTCCGGACGAAGTGAAAACTTCCGACTCAAGAGTATTCATTCGAAACTCCAAAGTTCCGAACCAAAGGTTTCATCCGGAACTTCTCAAAAGTTCCGGATCAACTAAAAGTTTCGACTCAAGGGGTAAACTTCCGAATCAAGGCTTTTCATTCGGAAGTCTTAAACTTCCGGATCAAGCTTCATTCGGAACTTCTTAAAAGTTCCGAATAAACTTCCGGATCAAGGGGCAACTTCCGACTCAAGAGGTGTTCATTCGGAAGTTCTAAACTTCCGAATCAAGGGGCTTCATTCGGAAACTTCCGAATCAAGGGTGACAAAATACTTCCGAATCAAGGCAAGATTTAGAGTTCCGAATCAGTAAAGTTCCGAACGAAGGATTGTTTTGGATAAGTGACATATTCAGATCAATTTGTTCCGGATCAAGGATTTTGGTAATATTCAAAGTGAAGAAGAATCATTTCAACCGAAGGTGACATTTAGGACGAGTGATTGTTCCAAACGAAGGTTTATTCCGAATGAGCTGTATTCAGGTTCTTATTAGCTTTTGACTTTGATTTTTATTTTCAAGTTTTATTTTTCCTGCCTTTTATTTAATTGCACTTTAAGATTATTTGCCTTAGCTTTATTTTAGACTTGCTTTAGTTTTAGTCGCACTTTAAGTTGCCTTAGATAGATTTAAGTTTACGTCATTTACTTTAGTGCCCTTTAATTTCAGTCACGTTTTAAATACTTGCACTTTATTGTAATTAGTGTTAGATTTACTTTAAGAGCCCATTTACTTTTAAAGTTTCGCACTTTTAATTTTAAAACACTACAACGACACATTTTGTTTCCACCAAAGAACAATAGAGTCACACATAGAGAGCCTAGATCAATTCGATTAGACCAATACAACTAACTTTAACTTTTTAATTTTTATACGGGGTGTCAAAAGCCTTGTATCAAATGGCCCGCTGCCGGCTCTTTTCGTTAAGATCAACAGTTTTCTGTGAGAGACACGTTGCTTTTTGGGATCCGCTCACTTGTGAACGTTACTTTTCTTGCATTAAAAAAATTCAAAAAACCATAAAAATTAAAATTTTCAAAAATCCAAAAAGATTTTATCTTTATTGTGTATATATATTGTTTTTGTGTTTGGTTTTGTTTTCTTTTGCATTTTCAGGTGTATGCGTACTAGATCTTCTAATTATCAAGAGCCCGAGGCTCAAGAAGATTTAGATATGGCAGGTGTTAACAACAACAACATTCCACCGAACCTCAATAATAATAATAACAACAATGCTCTTCCACAGCCCGATCTTCGGACCATGGAGGAACTTTGTCAACCAACCATGTTTGGACGAGGAGGACCGATTGAGCCGATGCAAATCAACACTCCTGAGTTTTCGTTGAAGCACCACATGATTCAGCAAGTGCAAACAAACCCATTTAGAGGATTTCCTGATGATGATGCCAACAAACACCTCGACAAGTTCATTACAATCACCCAAAGCATGAAGTTGCCTGGGGCCACAATGGATGTACTTCGCCTACAACTCTTCCCACATACTTTATCGCATCATGCCGAGAAATGGTTTGATCGTCTCCCGAAGAATTCTATTCACACTTGGGAAGATATGACTCAACGCTTTCTATCGCGCTACTTTCCACCATCCATGGTCACGAGCCTTCGCAATCAGATCAGCGGTTTCATGCAAGACCCTGACGAATCTCTTTTTGATGCTTGGGAGAGATATAATGTCTTGATCGATAGATTTCCAAACCACAACATGCTCCCTGTGACCTTAATCGATACTTTCTACAACGGATTGACTTTTCGAGATCGTGATACGATCAATGCAGCCGCCGGTGGCACATTCATGAAAAGGAGACCCGAGGAGTGTAGAGAGTTAATTGAGAACATGACTACTCACCACAAGAACTGGGATTCCTCTGCATCTTCTAGGAACAACCCGAGAGTCAATGTTTCCTCAACCTCAGCAAACCCTGAGATGACCGAACTCACCCGCATGATGGCCGAAATGAGCAAAAGTATTACGCTTCTCGCTTCAAATCAACAACAACAACAACAAGTTAAAGCGGTTGCTAATCCTTGTGAAACATGTGGCGGTCCTCACTCATACACCGATTGTCCTTCGACACAAGGAAATCCGGAAAATGTGTATGCTGCTTACGGTAATTATTCACCGGAAAATTACCAAGCTAGACAACAAGGGGATAGAAATATGCTGAGCTACCGTTCCAACAACTACCTTTCACCCGGTTTTTCTCCTCAAAACCAAAATCCCGCCAACAACTACAATAGAAGCAACCAAATCCCACCTCGTGCTTCTAACCCTTATCAACCACCCACCCAACAACACCCACCCATTAATCCCGATGTTGACACCAACATGAGAACTCAAGGTGAGCAAATCAAGAATCTACAGAGCCAAATAATCAATTTGAAAGGAGATATCTTGAAGCAAGGTAATGACATCAGAACTGAGGTTCATGATAATCTTCAATCCTCCTTCATCACTCAAACAACTGAATTAAAGAATCTGTTGGCTAGTTTCTTGCCCGAAGCTCAACCTTCTTCTTCTTCGGGTTCTCTACCTTCAAACACCGTCACTAATCCGCGAGCTAATGCGAGTGCTATAACTACGCGTAGTGGAATTACCATTGTCGATCCACCTATCCCACCATCATCTACACCTCCTCCACCACCATGTATCCCTACTCCTCCTACACCTAGTAGTAGTGCACCATTACCGTCTCCGCCTCGTAATGACGATGTATCTCGGAAGGACCCTTCAACATCACAACCTTTACCAACCACACCTTCACCGTCTCCCTATCAACCCAGAATCCTATACCCTTCTCGCATAGGCAAGACCAACGAGCTAACCAAGAATGACTGTCAAGTATCGAAATATGTGGATATGCTATCTAAAATGACCATCAACATTAGCCTTGTTGAAGCACGTTGCCACATGCCGAAATTTGTCAAAGCATTCAAGGAATTGCTTAGCAAGAAGGAGAAGCTGATTGAACTCACCAACACACGCTTAAATGAAAACTGCTCTGCAGTTCTTCTTAGAGAACTTCCGGAAAAGCTTGGAGATCCCGGTCGTTTTGTGTTGCCTTGCGTGTTCAACAAAACTGAAGAATTTACTGCCCTTGCTGATCTCGGGGCTAGTATTAATTTGATGCCACTGAGTGTTTGGAAAACACTATCATTACCCGATCTCATTCCAACAAAGATGACTCTCGAACTTGCAAACCGCACTCTCGCTTACCCCGTTGGTATAGCCGAAGACGTGTTCATCAAAGTTGGCACATTTACTTTCCCGGTCGATTTTGTCGTTGTTGATTATGAAATGGACCCTCGTATTCCTTTAATACTTGGTCGGCCATTCTTGAGAACCGGACGAGCTTTAGTAGATGTGGCCGAAGGTGAGTTAATCTTACGAGTCGGGGATGATTCAAAAGTTTTTAAAATGGGGAAGCTTATAGGCAAATCCTTTGGAGGCCGAGAATCAGTGAATATGATAAATGTGCTCGATGATTTTACCGTCTATGACAATCCTCTATTCGAGTCTTCCACTGATAATCCACTCTTTGAAGATAATGTGGATGATTCTCTCCCTACTTTGGAACCTTCTACCATTTATGATTCACCACCTGTCTTTGATGCTTATGATGATGATGATTCTAGCTCAGATTCGGATGATTTTGATTGTATTTCTGAGTATCCCGAGCTGCCCACTTTCGATGATTTTGATGAGGCCGATACTCTCTCGAGCGATTCTTCACATAATGAAGATCTTCCGCCATCACTCGATCCTACTTTGGACGATTATTCATTTGAGGAAGATTTTTCTGAATTTCTCAACACATACTTCCCTCATGAGAGTGATGCTCCTCCTTTGGACTTTGAAGATTATCGTCTTGATCCTACTTTGGATTTGAAGAGCATTTTGTCCAAGGAGAAGAAACCGGTCGACACCGAAATCCGTTGCACTTATGATTTAACACCTCTTTGTCCCCCTTCTGAGGACGAGGTTGTGCTTCTTTGCGGATCTTCTTCACACTCGGCTGAGTCTGAGTGCTATTTTCCCTTAAAGGAAAAGGTGTTCGACCCCGGTATTGAAGTCTTTCAGCCATCTAAGTATGCACCTGATGAAATAAAAGGAAAAATCTTTGGAAATATTGAAGACATGCTTGCACCTCACCATACTTGCTCCCACCGTGCTCCATCACTGCTTAAGGGAACCTTGCCTACTCTTCTTTGGCTTGCCTTGTTCGCCTTAAGCTTGTGCTATTTGATGGATGAAAACTATGTCTTTGATCCTGGTGGATATGTTTCATGCTTCTTCCGTTGATGATCAAGGTCGAGTCAGGCTCACGACTCGGTTAACAAAAACCAAGCGCTTCTTGGGAGGCAACCCATGCATCTATCTTTTCGCTTTCTTTATCATAAGTGTAGGGGGGACCCTTTGGTTTGCTATTTCCTCTCCTCACTTCTTAATCAGGGATTCGAGCTTCAATGATCCACTTTTGATGATTCTTGACAACCCGTGATTCCATGTTCTACTTCTTCCCGGTTCTATCCTAAACTCTTTTCGATTCACTAATTTTCTCAATATTAAAATAGGAATCTCTTTAGTTGTCTTTTCCTTAGCGACATTTAAACAACGTGCACAATGTCCTAAGTGTAGGGGAGTTTACTCCCACATGCTTAAACATTGAGGACAATGTTTATCTTAAGTGTAGGGGGGACTTCTATCGAAGTTAAGTGGTCTTTTCCTTGTTTTTGTCCTCATTTTAACCAGAAAATCAATTTTTCGACATTTTTCAAAATTTTTGATCTATTTTGGCCTATTAGTTTTTCCCTTTTGTATAGTTATTTTCTTTCTTTGCTAGAATAAATGTTTAATAAGTGGTTTTAATTTTCAAACGTTGTGAATCTTTTGACTCAATCCGAGTTTACTCTAGCTAGTATCCTTAACGTGTTTAAGTCAAGTTTTGCTAGGCTTTTTGAAACTAGGATTTTTCATCCTTTTAAATTAAAGTTCGTTTTATCCTCGATTCGACTCGAATTTGATTTCCGTTTTTACGTTTCAACTTAATTCGTTTTTGGTACAATCTCTTTTTGGGTGTTTTTAAACTAATTTAAAACTTATTAAATGAAAACTAAATTTAATTATCTATTTTTAAACTATTAAATTGAAAATAAATCTATTAAAAGCTATTTGAAATTAATCTATCTAAAAATTATAAAAATAAATCTATAAAAATAACTTTTACTTTAAAAATAATCTATTTAAAACTTTTTAAACTAAATACTTAATTAAAAATCTACTTTAAAAATAAACTATTTTATACTATTTTAAAACTATAAAACCTATATTAATTTTTTTGAACTAATAAAAAAAACTAATTTTTAAAAAACAAATTAACTAAAATATATATATATTTTTTTTTTCTTTTATATATATATATTTTTTTTTTTATCTTTTATAAAAACTGAATTTAAATAAACTATATAATTATTTTTAATTAAAATTTAAATAAGCTAAAACTATTATTAAACTAATTAAATCTGCCAACTAACTAATTTCCTATATTAATTACCAAAAGCAAGCTAATTAACAAAAAGCAATCTAGCTCAGATGGGATGGACGTTGGCCTGTATGCGAAAGGTCACGAGTTCGAGACCTGGAGTGGACGAATTTTTGTGGAATAAACTTTTTGCCAGTTTTTGCAAATAAAAGTCTTAGGAAAGACTTATGTGAAGCTTATTAGCTAGAAAAGCTGTGAGGTCACAAGCTTAAGCTGAGCTTAATCAGTTAAATGAACTGATAAGCATTTGAACAGGAACAATAATATCAGCAAGAATAAATAAGGAATTATCCACCAAGACAAATCAGCAACTAACGTTTCACATTCAGATCAAGCAGATAACCAAAAAGCCAAAACCAGATAAGCAATTTGCCGAATAATCAGATAACTAAATAAGCTATAACTAACTAGTATAACCAATAAGCTAGCTAAAACTGAATTAAAACTGCAAGTAAACTCAAATAAGCTAGTTAAAAACTGAAAATAAGCTATTCCTATAAACTAATCTATACGCAGATCCAAACACCTTAAACAGATTCCAAACTAAGCTATACTTAAATAAGCAGAAATCCAAATAAGCAGATCCAAACGCAGGTTAGCTATTCAAAGCTAATCTAAGCAGATTCTAAATTTATGCTAGCAATTTAAACCGATTCCAAACTCAAATAAGCTATAACTACGAGCTAACTAAAACTTAGACTAAATAAGCATAAGCACTTAAGCAGATTTAAACACAACTAGCAAGCATAAAACTCAAACAATAAAAGTAAAAGTCGATAGAACCTTTTGCGAAACCCGTTGAGAAGCAGGTGAGCGCTGAGCTCCCTTGAAACGTCAACAACTTCAACAAATAATCTAAACCGAACTCCAATCAAACACCACCTTGACTCGAAAACAAGTAGCCTTTCGAACCAAAACATTCACCAAAACTTTCGAACCACGAATACCAAACAGAATCGAAACGATGAACAGTAGCTTTTTTCTAATATTTCCAGTGGGGAAATATATATAACTAGCTTCTCTTTATTTTATTTTTTTTTTTTTATTTTTTTTTTTTTTTTTTATAATCTTACGAATACCAATCAAAGAACAGTAACCAAAATAACTTTAACAGAATAAAAAAAACTGGAGATTAAAATAGATTCGAGATTGAAAACACAATTTACTTTTCATTAATTAAAAACTCAAAATTACAATACTTGAAACTGAGATTACAAAAACCCTAATTAAACTATTTTCTAGAAATTAAAATAAAGAAAAAAGCATAAAAAATTACATGAAGAATGGGGGTTTTTATAGGGATCCCCCGAACCTTCTAGTCTTCCTTGGTGACTACGGCTTGCGATCTTGGCCTTTAATCTTCATTCTCTTTCTTCTCTTTAAATCTAACGGTGGAGAGAACACCTTGGTCACACGGATTGCCCTCCTGGCACGATTTGTGTTTCTTTAGCTATCTCTTTGCTGATGTGGTTAAAAATGATTGGTGGAGTGGCTGTGGTGATGTGTATCACCCAATCAATTGATGCCACGTAGGTAGAGGGAGGACCACAGTTGGGTGTTCATCCGAAAATTGGGGGTTTTTGAGTGGATTTGAGAGAATTAATTTATATAAGTAAAAACCCCCAATTTTCATTGAGTTAATTTAGGTTAGGTAATTTAGGGTTTTTTTGGCTGTGTAAAAAAAGAATGATGGAGAAGAAAAATGGGGTGAGAGAAGGTGGGTAACAGTGAGAGTGTTTTTGTTATTATCGAAAGTGGGGAATGGGTATAGGGTAAAAAATGTTTAATAAATAATGAGTGAAGTGAGGATATATCGTGTGTGGGGGGTTGCACTGTAAGGGGTAAGTTAATTTTGTGTGGTGAGGAGTACCGTGATACACGTGTGAGGTTGGTTTGGTAAAAACAAAAAGTGTGTTAGGTGATAGAGTGAAACGTTTATTAAACGTATTTTGTGTGTTTGACCAGGGGAGATGAGTGAATTGTGGGTTGACCAACCATTTTACTTTGTTCATGATTTTAAGATTAAACTAATATGGGCTTTTTCCATCCGTGTAAACCAAACCCATTTTGGGCCTTTTGGATCACCACTAACAAGTGAATTTAGCTTGAATGGGCTTTTAAGCCCATTTTCCAAATGTGGGTCCCACTAAGCCGTAAACTTAAGTCCGTAAATAGAATCGATTTGACAAATGATAAAATCCGCTAAAGTCGAACTCATTTTGGCTCTTTGATCTTTTTCTTCAAACTCGTGCTGGTTTTCATCGGTTTCCGTGATCGTTGCACACTTTTGGACTTTTGATCTTTGTCTTCGTCTCTATCTTGACTTTTCTTCGATAATTGACCGTGAAATCCCGTGTTTTATCTTCTTTTGATCATTTGTACCTATTCATCACACAAAACACAAAACCACGCGTAATTCCGATATTTATGATATTAAACACATGATTAGGTCTTGTTTTACCTTGATTTTAGTGGCAAAAGGATAAGTGTTTTCACACTTATTAAATCCCCTACACTTGACCATTGCAATGACCCCATGCAATGCATAGTTTTAAAGCAAAGATTTATATTTTTCTCATAATCAATCCATCCCGGCCTTTATTAATTATTACTACTACGGAAAGATAAAAACTTAAAAGGAAACAAAAATTGAAATGATAACTTGAAAATTATTTGATGGAAGAAACTCGTTAAGAAGTCTAAGACTTAGATTAGGGCTTTGGTGTCATGAATATAAATCACCCTCAAGTTTCACGTTCCCCAAACCAAGCTTAAAAACGAGATCATTGTTAATATAAGTTAGCACAACTAACACTTACTCATGCGGTTTAGTTAATCACTCAGACCCCCTTATTCCTACGGTGTATCTCTTGTATTTTATTATTGTCTTGAATGATCACTAGGATGCATTTTTGACTTATTTCGATAATTTATTAAGGCCGAAAATAAAGTGGGACGATTTAATCAATAGTTAGCTAAAGGACAAAATCTTTTAAAACTGCTTCTCGAAACCTCAAAAAGTTCATATCTTGGCATAACTCGTTTCACGATTTGAGACCTTTCTCGGACCGATATTTGGCTTGTACTTCAAACTTCAAATCTTGAGAGACGATCTTGAAATTATGGTCTTCTCTTCATTTTGGTATACATCTTCATAAGGAGTGAAAGATGCTTCAAACGTTGACCACGACTTCTTCATTTATCCTCTTCTTTATTTAGGATTTTGATATACAACGATCCGCCTCCTTTCGGACTTGGCTCTATTTATCCTCATACCTTGTTAGGGTCTTTTTGGATAGACTTCTCCATGATCTTTAGGGGAGTAATTGCTTCTCGTCGTGTGTCTTGATCCTTCATATTGATTTGGATTAATGATCTTCACATCATCTTAGGATCTTTAGCAAAAAATGAATCCTCATGCCTTGTGAGGGCCTTTTTGGACTCGGGTATCCTCATGCCTTGTTAGGGCCTTTTTGGATAAGCCAATCTTCGCGTCCCGTTTCAATAAGTTATGCCTTGGCTATGAACTCTAATTAATACCGAGCAACTTTTAAACGATCTTGTGCTAGAAGCTAAGTAACCTTTTAAATCGTACAACCTTATTTATTGCAAATATATTTATTAACAAGTGATGGGAGAAAAAGTTCATAACTAACTCACATAAGTTAATGAAAGAATACCAAACTTATAATTAACTCTATCATCTCTCGTTCTCCACAATTTAAAATCTCAAGGAATGAGACTCGTGGATGCTTAGCCTAATAAACCAATTAAGGTCCATATGGTTAAGGATACTAGCTAGAGTAAACTCGGATAAGTAAACTCGGGTTGAGTCAAAATATTCACGACGGGCCTAATATATCAAAGATATCTAAACTTATTAAAACCATTTTATTTATTTATTTATTTTTTTACTTTATTCTTGAAATGGAAATTATTACGATGCGATAATACAAGGAAAGAAAATAAATAAAAATACTACTAAGCCAAAATAGATCAAAAATTTGAAAAACGTTGAAAATTTTTTTAAAAAAATTTTCCGGTAAAATGGGGTCAAATTCATGGAAAAGGCCACTAAAATTCGATAGAAGGCCCCCCTACACTTGATATAAACATTGTCCTCAATGTTTAAGCATGTGGGAGACTAAACTCCCCTACACTTAGGACATTGAGTACGTTGTTTAAAATCGAGCTAAGGAAGGGACAACTAAAGTGATTACATTTATTCGTTTTATTTATATACAAGTATGAATCACAATAGTTTTGATAGAACCGGGTACACGGGAACACGGGATCACGGGTCTCATCAAAAGTATCAAAAGTGGATCATCAAAGCACATGTCCCTGCACACAATCACCACACACAAACAACCTACTCGGCTCCCCCCTACACTTATTGGTGGACAATGGATGAAGGCGAAAAAGGGTGGAAAGGATGGTAAAGGTAAAAATCTAACCTAGTTATACGATGCTTGATTTATTTATCACGAGTCTCTAGCTTGACTCGATTTCCCGAATTAATTCAAGGGAAATGTGGAGAGGGATGGAATCATCTCGTGAGAGATGTCCTCTCCATAGTACAACTTAACCCGTTGGCCATTCACCTTGAAATTGGGACCATTTGGTTGGGATAACTCAATGGTGCCATAAGGGAAGACTTGGGCCACGGTGAATGGACCGGACCAACGGCTCTTAAGTTTACCCGAAAAGATTTTCAACCGAGAGTTAAATAATAAAACTTGATCACCAACATGGAACTCTCGGTTTTTAATCTTAGAATCATGAATGAGCTTAGTTTTCTCCTTGTAGATTAATGAATTCTCATAAGCCTCATTCCTAAGTTCATTGAGTTCATTGAGTTGGATTTTCCTATGATCACCGGCTTTGTTTATGTCAAAATTAGCCCATTTCAAGGCCCAATAAGCCTTATGCTCCAACTCAATGGGGAGGTGGCACGCCTTTCCGTACACAAGGCGATAAGGGGTACAACCTATAGGTGTTTTATAAGCGGTACGGAAAGCCCACAAAGCATCATCTAATTTATCGGCCCATGAGGCACGATGCTCTCCCACGGTTCGCTCTAAGATTCTCTTAAGACCACGGTTAGAAACCTCGGCTTGTCCATTAGTTTGAGGATGATACGCGGTGGAAAGTCGGTGATTGACACCATACTTAGCCATGACTCGTGCAAATTGATCATTGCAAAAATGAGTCCCGCGATCACTAATAATAGCACGAGGCACTCCAAAACGAGCAAACAATTGTTTCAAGAAGTTAACAACCACCCTCGCATCATTAGTAGGTAAAGCTTTTGCTTCAACCCATTTTGAGACGTAGTCAACGGCTACGAGGATGTACTTGTTACCCTTCGATGATGGAAACGACCCCATAAAGTCGATGCCCCATACGTCAAAGATTTCACATTCTTGGATGAAATTTTGAGGCATCTCATCTTTATGTGTGATCTTGCCTTGCCTTTGACAAGCATCACAATGTTTAACCATTTCATGTGCATCATGATAAATGGAGGGCCAATAGAATCCGGAGTCGAAAACTTTTTTAGCGGTGTAATTAGGACCAAAGTGACCACCGGTAGGTCCTTTATGGCAAGCTTCAAGGATTTGTAAAGCCGCCGGCCCATCAACACATCTACGAATGATTAAGTCCGCACATTTCTTGAAAAGATAAGGGTCGTCCCAATAGTACGTTTTCACGTCCTTGAAGAATTTTTTCTTTTGTTGGGACGATAACCCTTCGATAAGAACACCACCCGCCAAATAGTTTGCAATGTCCGCAAACCATGGGGTATCATCAAGATTGGAATTAATAGACATTAAGGTTTCAAGGGGAAATGATTCATTAATCTCTTGATTTGGAGATTCCCCTTGATACGGATCCTCAAGTCTACTAAGGTGATCCACGGCTAGGTTTTCCGCTCCTTTTTTATCACGAATTTCAATTTTAAATTCTTGTAGGAGCAAAACCCAACGAAGGAGTCTCGGTTTAGCATCTTGCTTGGTCAACAAGTATTTCAAGGCGGAATGGTCGGTGTAAACGATGGTGGTGGAAAGCACAAGATAGGGGCGGAATTTCTCAAAAGCATACACTACAGCTAAAAGCTCTTTTTCGGTAGTGGTATAATGCAATTGAGCCCCCGTCATTGTCTTACTAGCATAATGAATGGGTTGGAAATGTTTGTTAACTCGTTGACCTAAAACCGCTCCTACCGCGAAATCACTAGCATCGCACATGAGCTCGAAAGGTAACTCCCAATTTGGAGAGACTAAGACCGGTGCCTTAGTTAATTTACCTTTAAGAAGTTCGAAAGAGTCGAGACATTCTTGAGAGAAGATGAAAGGAGCATCCTTTTCTAAGAGATGAGTCATTGGACGAGCTATTTTCGAGAAATCTTGGATGAAACGTCGATAAAATCCCGCATGGCCTAAAAAACTTCTAACTCCTTTGACGGTGGTAGGTGGAGGTAACTTAGCAATGACGTCAACTTTAGCACGGTCGACTTCGATACCGGCTTTGGAAATTTTATGACCAAGGACGATGCCTTCTTTTACCATGAAATGGCATTTTTCCCAATTAAGAACGAGACGAGTGTCTTCACACCGTTGGAGCATACGTTCTAAATTAGCAAGGCAAGAAGAGAAAGAATCACCATATACCGAGAAATCGTCCATAAAGACTTCCATAGTTTCTTCAACCATGTCATGAAATATCGCCATCATACACCTTTGGAAAGTCCCGGGAGCATTGCATAAGCCGAAAGGCATTCTTTTGTAAGCGAATGTTCCATAGGGACAAGTGAATGTGGTTTTCTCTTGGTCTTTTGGATCGATAGGGATTTGAAAATATCCGGAAAAGCCATCTAAGAAACAATAGAAATCATTACCCGCTAAACGCTCGAGCATTTGATCCATGAAAGGAAGAGGGAAATGATCCTTACGAGTGGCATCATTGAGCTTACGATAATCAATGCAAACTCGCCAACCCGTTACAAGTCGAGTAGGAATCAACTCGTTGTTTTCGTTGGGAACAACGGTGATTCCGCCTTTCTTAGGCACACAATGGACGGGACTAACCCATGGCGAATCCGAGATAGGGTAAATCATTCCGGCATCGAGAAGTTTTATAACTTCTTTCTTGATGACTTCATGAATTTTTGGATTAACCCTTCTTTGATTTTGGATTGCGGGTTTAAAGTCATCTTCCATGAGAATTTTATGAGTACAAAAATTAGGATCAATTCCGCGAATGTCGGAGATTTTCCAAGCAATTGCTTTCTTATGATTCTTAAGCACATCTATAAGTCGGGATTTTTCATCTTCTTTTAAGTCCTTAGCAATAATGACGGGTAACTTATTATCCTCCTCTAAGAAAACGTACTCTAGATGAGACGGCAAATCTTTTAGCTCTAAATCCGGCGGATTATCAATGGAAGGCTTAGTCAAAGGAAGATCATTGTTTGTAACTTCTTTTGGAGTGGGTGGAGAAATATTGTCCTCATTGAGAAGTCTCTCAATCGTACGAATGTCTTCATCCCAATTGGTGGGAGAATTATCATAGTTAATCTCGAGAGGACCCAAACTAGCTTCAAACTCATCTAAATCACTTTCTCCAAATGGAGTCAATGAAGGAGCAATAGAAGCTATGGTCTCAACATGAGGTAAAGGAGAAATCCCGCTCTTACAAGCCTCATGAAAATGTTCTTCGCATGCTTCGTCAAGCACATCGATGAAATTCACGGATTCGGGCTCATTGGGAAGTTTGGAAAGTTTACCCATGTTAAAGACGATTTTGTCATCCCCGACCCTCATGATAAGTTCACCCGCGGCTACATCGATTAATGTACGCCCGGTTCTCAAGAAGGGTCGTCCCACAATTAAGGGAACACGGGGATCCATTTCATAGTCGACGACGACGAAATCGGCGGGGAAAGTGAATTTGTCGACTCCTACAAAAACATCCTCGGCTATCCCTACCGGATAAGCAACCGTACGGTTAGCTAATTCCAATGTCATACGGGTGGGGACTAGCTCGGGTAAAGATAATTGTTTCCACACGGACAATGGCATAAGATTGATACTCGCTCCAAGATCCGCCAAGGCCATACAATTCTCAACACCCGGAAAATTACAAGGAATAAGGAATCGACCGGGATCTCCTAACTTAACCGGTAATTTTCTCAAAAGAACCGCGGAACAATTCTCATTCAATTGGGTATTGGCGATATCGAGCAATTTTTCCTTATCACTTAAAAGGTCCTTGAACATTTTAGCATACTTAGGCATGTGAGCGAGCGCCTCGGCAAAGGTGATATTAAAATTCAATTGTTTGAACATTTTTAGGAAGTTCGAAACTTGAATATCATCCTTATTCTTCAATTTCTCTTTCCGCAACCTTGAGGGATAAGGTATATTGGGTTGAGATGAAGGCTTTGGAGTGGATTGCTCACTCACATCCTTTGGAGGAGGAGGAGGAGTAGAAATAGAAGGTGAAGGAACCGGTTTTGGAACCGAAGGTGGGGTATAAAATTTGGGTATCGGTGGAACATAAGGTGTAGACGAATGCATGACGGGAGGTATGTCGCAAGTGGAAGAAGAGGGAGGTTGTGTCGAAGAAGAAGGAATCTCGGGTCCTTGGTTAGGTGGGGAAGGTTCTACGGTGGTCTTACCGCTCCTAGTAGTGATAGCATTAACATTAGCCCTAGGATTGGTCACGGTGTTCGAGGGAAGGGCACCTTGAGGACGAAAGGTTTGAATCATAGTCAAAAACTTCTTATCATTTGATTCTTGCATTAGTCGAGTATGCTCTTGCATCTCTCTCATCATTCGTTCATGGTCGGATAATTTTTGAAGAACCAAGTCCATTTGAGGATTATGCATGTTCATTTGATTATAACCTTGATTATTAAAACCTTGGTTTTGATATTGATTAGAACCTTGATTAAATCCTTGATTTTGAAAACTTTGGTTATTATATCCTTGATTATTCAACCCTTGGTTTTGCCCTTGAAAATTCCCTTGATTTTGATTAAAACCCCGTTGATTAGAACTTCCTTGAAAATTACCCCGTTGAGGAGCTTGGTTCCTATTTTGGGCGGGTGGGGGTGGTCTTTGTGGTGCTACAAAACCCGGGGGAGCCAAATAGTTATTAGACTTGTAAGACAAATGGTTAACATCAACATTTGGTTTGAATTGAATCCGATCAAGTTCATTGTTATTATAAGCATAAACTTCTTGTTGATCATTGTAAACCTTGTCACAATTAAAGTATGAATGTGGTCCACCACAAGTCTCACACGTCTCACTTTTTTCTTTCACGGCATGAACATGTGTAGTGAGGGCGTCGGTTCTTAGAGCAAGGGTTTTCACAATTGAAGTAAGCTCCTTAATTTGATCATTCACCTCACTATTACTCGTACTAGCACTTGCCATATTAGCCCTAACACTTTTGGTTTGTACTTTAGCCTTGTTCTCAATAATGGCCCAAGCCTCGTTCATTGTTTTCACAAGAATATTGCCCCCCGCGGCACTATTAAGTGAGTCTTGGTCGTTTAGAGTTAAACCATTATAAAACGTGTTGATTTGATGAACTTTAGTAAAACCGTGTTGTGGACATTTTCTCAAAAGATCTTTAAAACGATCCCAAGCCTCACTAAACGTTTCCCCATATTTTTGCTCAAAGTTGATTATTTCATTCCTTAAGGAAGTGGTCCGTGATGGTGGGAAAAAGTAGTTAATGAACTTGGTCTCTAAGTCTATCCATGTGGTAATACTTTGGGGTGGTTCCTTATCAAGCCAAATCCGGGCTTGTCCCTCGAGGGAAAAAGGAAAAAGTTGGAGGCGAACGGCCTCTTGGGGCACCCCATTGTATTTGACGGTATTAGCTAATTGGATGAAACGTTTGATATGAGCGTGTGGGTCATCATTAGTACGGCCTAAAAATGGTGTAGCGGAAACCATTTGAATAAAACCCGATTTAAGTTCGAAATGATTAGCTCCAATATTCGGCACCACAATCGCGTCATCGTTTCCTTCAACGTGAGATTGTAGAATCTCAATCATTGGTCGATTATCCGTTGCCATCGTATTGTCGAAAACTCGATTCTCGGGATCGGCTTTAATGACGGTCTTTTTGTTTTTCTTCTTCTTCTTCTTTTTGGAAGAATTGGAAGAGTTTGGTACACCACTCGGTATGTATGTATGCGCGCGAGTGCGCATACAATTAAAACTTTGGAATGAGGTAGGTGACCTCGGTCGACTTTGAAAGGAAAAGGATTTTCCCTCTCGAGGAGCAATAAGAAAAATCTACAAAAATATATACGTAAAATACTACTTGAGTTGGCAAACCAATAATCGGTCGTCCCTCTCAATATACGCACAAGCAAGCGGGGAAACGAGGTGGCACAAAGCACTTAAAAACCTTTTTCCTTAGACGGCCTTTTATAGCGCATCGCCTTATACCCACCTTATAGTTTGTATATGTCGAGTTCAAACGTCTTATTAGTATTTATCTATTTTGCCCTTTTTTTCTCGTTATGGATTCGAATACAATAGTTAGGTGATGAAATCCCAACTAAGGCCTTATTTGATAAGTAGGTAATTTATTGTGCTACGTAATATAATATAATAAAATGAAAAATCTTTTTGTATTTTTTAGAAAAATATATATATTCACAAGAAAAATCGAAAGAAATCGAATCGAAAAATTAACACTAATACGTAATATTTTTGGTGTAATACGTTTAGGAAAACGTATTACGTTTTTGCTTTTTTAATTTTTTTGTTGCAATTCTTAGGAAAGAAATTGCTTTTGTGATTTTTTAATTTTTTTGTAATTTTATGTTTTTGATTTTTTTGTATTTTTGACTTTTTGTGCAAGAAACGTAACGTTCAAAGAATGAACGGATCCCAAAATCCAAACGTCTTCACGAAAAATCGTCAATCGTACGAGCGAAGCGGCAGCGGCGCCAATTTGAAACTAGGATTTTTCATCCTTTTAAATTAAAGTTCGTTTTATCCTCGATTCGACTCGAATTTGATTTCCGTTTTTACGTTTCAACTTAATTCGTTTTTGGTACAATCTCTTTTTGGGTGTTTTTAAACTAATTTAAAACTTATTAAATGAAAACTAAATTTAATTATCTATTTTTAAACTATTAAATTGAAAATAAATCTATTAAAAGCTATTTGAAATTAATCTATCTAAAAATTATAAAAATAAATCTATAAAAATAACTTTTACTTTAAAAATAATCTATTTAAAACTTTTTAAACTAAATACTTAATTAAAAATCTACTTTAAAAATAAACTATTTTATACTATTTTAAAACTATAAAACCTATATTAATTTTTTTGAACTAATAAAAAAAACTAATTTTTAAAAAACAAATTAACTAAAATATATATATATTTTTTTTTTCTTTTATATATATATTTTTTTTATCTTTTATAAAAACTGAATTTAAATAAACTATATAATTATTTTTAATTAAAATTTAAATAAGCTAAAACTATTATTAAACTAATTAAATCTGCCAACTAACTAATTTCCTATATTAATTACCAAAAGCAAGCTAATTAACAAAAAGCAATCTAGCTCAGATGGGATGGACGTTGGCCTGTATGCGAAAGGTCACGAGTTCGAGACCTGGAGTGGACGAATTTTTGTGGAATAAACTTTTTGCCAGTTTTTGCAAATAAAAGTCTTAGGAAAGACTTATGTGAAGCTTATTAGCTAGAAAAGCTGTGAGGTCACAAGCTTAAGCTGAGCTTAATCAGTTAAATGAACTGATAAGCATTTGAACAGGAACAATAATATCAGCAAGAATAAATAAGGAATTATCCACCAAGACAAATCAGCAACTAACGTTTCACATTCAGATCAAGCAGATAACCAAAAAGCCAAAACCAGATAAGCAATTTGCCGAATAATCAGATAACTAAATAAGCTATAACTAACTAGTATAACCAATAAGCTAGCTAAAACTGAATTAAAACTGCAAGTAAACTCAAATAAGCTAGTTAAAAACTGAAAATAAGCTATTCCTATAAACTAATCTATACGCAGATCCAAACACCTTAAACAGATTCCAAACTAAGCTATACTTAAATAAGCAGAAATCCAAATAAGCAGATCCAAACGCAGGTTAGCTATTCAAAGCTAATCTAAGCAGATTCTAAATTTATGCTAGCAATTTAAACCGATTCCAAACTCAAATAAGCTATAACTACGAGCTAACTAAAACTTAGACTAAATAAGCATAAGCACTTAAGCAGATTTAAACACAACTAGCAAGCATAAAACTCAAACAATAAAAGTAAAAGTCGATAGAACCTTTTGCGAAACCCGTTGAGAAGCAGGTGAGCGCTGAGCTCCCTTGAAACGTCAACAACTTCAACAAATAATCTAAACCGAACTCCAATCAAACACCACCTTGACTCGAAAACAAGTAGCCTTTCGAACCAAAACATTCACCAAAACTTTCGAACCACGAATACCAAACAGAATCGAAACGATGAACAGTAGCTTTTTTCTAATATTTCCAGTGGGGAAATATATATAACTAGCTTCTCTTTATTTTTTTTTTTTTTTTTTTTTTTTTTTTTTTTTTATAATCTTACGAATACCAATCAAAGAACAGTAACCAAAATAACTTTAACAGAATAAAAAAAACTGGAGATTAAAATAGATTCGAGATTGAAAACACAATTTACTTTTCATTAATTAAAAACTCAAAATTACAATACTTGAAACTGAGATTACAAAAACCCTAATTAAACTATTTTCTAGAAATTAAAATAAAGAAAAAAGCATAAAAAATTACATGAAGAATGGGGGTTTTTATAGGGATCCCCCGAACCTTCTAGTCTTCCTTGGTGACTACGGCTTGCGATCTTGGCCTTTAATCTTCATTCTCTTTCTTCTCTTTAAATCTAACGGTGGAGAGAACACCTTGGTCACACGGATTGCCCTCCTGGCACGATTTGTGTTTCTTTAGCTATCTCTTTGCTGATGTGGTTAAAAATGATTGGTGGAGTGGCTGTGGTGATGTGTATCACCCAATCAATTGATGCCACGTAGGTAGAGGGAGGACCACAGTTGGGTGTTCATCCGAAAATTGGGGGTTTTTGAGTGGATTTGAGAGAATTAATTTATATAAGTAAAAACCCCCAATTTTCATTGAGTTAATTTAGGTTAGGTAATTTAGGGTTTTTTTGGCTGTGTAAAAAAAGAATGATGGAGAAGAAAAATGGGGTGAGAGAAGGTGGGTAACAGTGAGAGTGTTTTTGTTATTATCGAAACTGGGGAATGGGTATAGGGTAAAAAATGTTTAATAAATAATGAGTGAAGTGAGGATATATCGTGTGTGGGGGGTTGCACTGTAAGGGGTAAGTTAATTTTGTGTGGTGAGGAGTACCGTGATACACGTGTGAGGTTGGTTTGGTAAAAACAAAAAGTGTGTTAGGTGATAGAGTGAAACGTTTATTAAACGTATTTTGTGTGTTTGACCAGGGGAGATGAGTGAATTGTGGGTTGACCAACCATTTTACTTTGTTCATGATTTTAAGATTAAACTAATATGGGCTTTTTCCATCCGTGTAAACCAAACCCATTTTGGGCCTTTTGGATCACCACTAACAAGTGAATTTAGCTTGAATGGGCTTTTAAGCCCATTTTCCAAATGTGGGTCCCACTAAGCCGTAAACTTAAGTCCGTAAATAGAATCGATTTGACAAATGATAAAATCCGCTAAAGTCGAACTCATTTTGGCTCTTTGATCTTTTTCTTCAAACTCGTGCTGGTTTTCATCGGTTTCCGTGATCGTTGCACACTTTTGGACTTTTGATCTTTGTCTTCGTCTCTATCTTGACTTTTCTTCAATAATTGACCGTGAAATCCCGTGTTTTATCTTCTTTTGATCATTTGTACCTATTCATCACACAAAACACAAAACCACGCGTAATTCCGATATTTATGATATTAAACACATGATTAGGTCTTGTTTTACCTTGATTTTAGTGGCAAAAGGATAAGTGTTTTCACACTTATTACTTTTATATAGGGAGCTATAAAACGCGAATGTCTTAACTCTCACGGGTTAAGAACAAGAACTTTTCGCAAGTTCCTATAATTGATCCTAGAGAGTCGTTTATCAAGGGAACTTTAAAATGCGATTTCTAAACTTGAAAAAGTCTAAGAATTTGCAAGATCCTATAGGCGACTCGAAAACCCAAAACTTTGATTTAATAGGCTAAGTATCCACGAGTCTCATTACTTGAAATTTTAAACTATGGAGAACGAGAGATGATAGAGCCAATTATAAGTTCGGTATTCTTTCGTGAATTTATGTGAGTTAATTATGAGCCTATTCTCCCATCGCTTGCTAATAAATTTATCTGCTAATAAATAAGGTTGTACGATTTGAAAAGTTACTTAGCTTCTAGCCCCAGATCGTTTAAAAGTTGCTCGGTATGGATTAGAGTTCATAGCCAAGGCATAACTTATTGAAGCGGGACGCGAAGATTGGCGAGTCCGAAAAGGCCCTAACAAGGCATGAGGGCTATGTTTTGTTGCTAAAAGATCCAAAGTGATGTGAAGAATCATTTACCGAAAATCAATATGAAGGATCGAGACACACGACGTAAAGCAAAACTCCCCAAAAGTCATGGAGAAGTGTATCCGAAAAGACCCTAACAAGGTATGAGGATAAATAGATCCAAGTCATAAAAGGAGGCGGATCGTTGTATATCAAAGTCCAAAATAAAGATTGGAGAAAAATGAAGAAGTCGTGGTCCAATTATGAATCTCTTAAAACTTCAAAGTGAAGAATTCCTATTATGAAGAGAAGACCATTATTTCATGAACGTCTCTCAAGGTTTGAAGTATGAAGTCGCTGCCAAATATCGGTCCGAGAAAGGTCTCAAATCGCTAAGCGAGTTATGCCAAGATATGAACTTTATGAGGTCCCGAGAAGCAGTTTTAAAAGATTTGGTCCTTTAGCTAACTGTTGATTAAATCGTGCACTTTATTTTCAGACTAAATAACTATCTAAATAAGTAAAAAAATGCATCCTCGTGATCATTCAAGACAAATAATAAAATATAAGAGATACCCCTAGGAATAAGGGAGTCTAAGTGAGTAATTGGCCCACATGAGTTCGTGATGGTTTACTAACTTATAATAACAATGATCTCGTTTTTAAGCTTGGTTTGGAGAAAGTGAAAACTTGAGGATGATGATTATTCATAACTTTTTCAAAACCCAAGGTATGCTTTTGATTTCTTTATTTTGTATGTCTTTAATTTTCTATCTCTTTAATAAAGGCCAACGTAGATTGATTATGATGAAAAGTGTAATCTTGCTTTGTAACTAATGCATTGCATGAGGACATTGCAATGGTCAAGTGTAGGGGATTTGATAGGTGTGTAAACACCCATCTTTTCTACCACTTAATTACAATAATAACCGGACCAAAACGTGTATTTCATGTCTTTTATGTCGGAATTATGCGTGGTTTGTGTTTTTGTTGTGATTTAGGATGAAAAGGTGAAAAGTGGAGAAAACACGGACATTCACGGGCAATTACGGACTTTTATTGAAAAAAGGATGAAAGACGAAGTCAAGAAGTCAAGAGTGCAAAAAGAACGGAAGTCCACGACCAATTCTGAAGATTTATCGAAGAAAAAGTCAAAACTCGGAAGTTTATCAAAAGCCGAAGAATTCAAGTCTATTTTATTGAAGAATTTAAAGACGAGTTCTAAGAAATTCCGAAGCCAAAAGTCCTCAAATTCAAAGTTAAAGAAGATTAGAAGAAAAGGACTAATGGTGTAATTAATGAAGAATTAAGAAGAAAGGGCTTAATCTTGCAATTAACAAGAAATGAAGGAGGGGAGGAAGCTTCCTAATCCTCCCCTATAAATAGTCATTAGATGTAAACATTTCATTTTGTTGGCTAATAGTGACAATTAGTTCTTCCACCTTTAATTACCTTGTCATTTTAAATACTTGTCAAATTTAAATACCTTGTCTTGCACCTTAAATTCATTTAATTTCAAGTAAGTTTTCCTTTAATTATTTTCAATCTTTACTTTATCTTGTCAATCTCTTATCTACCTTTCTTAATCTTTGATTTGTTGTGTTTATGTTTATGTTCATGCTTTTATTTTGATCCAAAGTGGTTTTTGATTATTGTTGTTAAAGTTGTTTGATTTCGTGTTTTTAATTGTTTGTTGATGTTACTGTTGATTCGTTACTATTTTTATTGAATTGTTTGTGTTTGATTTTGGTTAGTTTTTGTTTAGATCTGCTGTTATTGTATCTCCTTGTTCTTCGGGAGTGTTTGCTTTGTTTCTGATCTTTCCAGGAAAAGTTCCGAACCAAGAAGGAGGGAAAGTGTTCATTCGGAACTTCCAAAGTTCCGAATCAAGGTTTCATCCGGAAGATTTTTGGGTCAGCAAAACTTCCGAGTCAAGCTTGTTCATCCGGAACTTTCAAAGTTCCGGACGAAGTGAAAACTTCCGACTCAAGAGTATTCATTCGAAACTCCAAAGTTCCGAACCAAAGGTTTCATCCGGAACTTCTCAAAAGTTCCGGATCAACTCAAAGTTCCGACTCAAGGGGTAAACTTCCGAATCAAGGCTTTTCATTCGGAAGTCTTAAACTTCCGGATCAAGCTTCATTCGGAACTTCTTAAAAGTTCCGAATAAACTTCCGGATCAAGGGGCAACTTCCGACTCAAGAGGTGTTCATTCGGAAGTTCTAAACTTCCGAATCAAGGGGCTTCATTCGGAAACTTCCGAATCAAGGGTGACAAAATACTTCCGAATCAAGGCAAGATTTAGAGTTCCGAATCAGTAAAGTTCCGAACGAAGGATTGTTTTGGATAAGTGACATATTCAGATCAATTTGTTCTGGATCAAGGATTTTGGTAATATTCAAAGTGAAGAAGAATCATTTCAACCGAAGGTGACATTTAGGACGAGTGATTGTTCCAAACGAAGGTTTATTCTGAATGAGCTGTATTCAGGTTCTTATTAGCTTTTGACTTTGATTTTTATTTTCAAGTTTATTTTTCCTGCCTTTTATTTAATTGCACTTTAAGATTATTTGCCTTAGCTTTATTTTAGACTTGCTTTAGTTTTAGTCGCACTTTAAGTTGCCTTAGATAGATTTAAGTTTACGTCATTTACTTTAGTGCCCTTTAATTTCAGTCACGTTTTAAATACTTGCACTTTATTTTAATTAGTCTTAGATTTACTTTAAGAGCCCATTTACTTTTAAAGTTTCGCACTTTTAATTTTAAAACACTACAACGACACATTTTGTTTCCACCAAAGAACAATAGAGTCACACATAGAGAGCCTAGATCAATTCGATTAGACCAATACAACGAACTTTAACTTTTTAATTTTTATACGGGGTGTCAAAAGCCTTGTATCAACGTATCATATATATTTTCTTGGTTTCAAAGATCCGCACCGCACCATGCTCACCCCTACAATTTATCATAACATCTTGAATGTTTTGGTGTCCCGCCAACGTTCTAAAGTCACCGAAGGCGTTCACTTCGCGTGATCATTTTCATTCCTTGAGGCTCCTTTAATCGAGAGATTTGATTTGAGGAGAGATTTGTAGATTTGTGTCTACGTAATACATCATCCAAAATCCAAAAAAAGTAAAAACAATCAAAACACAAAAAAAAGAAAAAGTAAAAACACCCAAAAGAATCTTCTTTGCTCATCCCCACGTTGTACGTGACGTTTATGCAAACTCGTAACCAAGCAAGACGTACACGTAAACGTAGAAACAGAAAGGAAGGAACACCTTCTAGTGAAGAATATCCTATTGATGAATTCATCGTAGAACAAGAAACAACCATGGCTAATCGTACTAAGATGGAGTTGCTTCAAGCACCCACCGAGGGTTATGGAGAGGCTATTGTGATTCCCGCTATCCTTGCGAATAATTTTGAAGCTAAGACGGGTTTGTTGTCAATGATTCAAAACAACAAGTTTCATGGTGACGAAAAGGACAACCCTCACAACCACATTCGCCAATTTAATCGTCTTACCGCCACATGTAAGTTTAAGGACGTCTCGAACGACTCGATTAAGATGATGCTTTTTCCGTATTCCTTAGCGGGACCCGATAAAATTTTGTTAGAGAAAGAGTCACCCAATTCTATATTGACGTGGAAGGATCTCGTTTCGAAGTTCGTGAACCAATTTTTCCCGCCCTCTAAGACTAAGTGTAACACCCCCAAATATTCATACATTAGTTCAACGGAAGAGTCGTTGGTGTTACGGGATAACACATTACTCAAATCATAGACAATGCTTAAAAATCGCGTCGTTTAATAATAAAAAAAATTCCATTCATGAATATCAAATTTACATAGGTCCTCAGGTCATAATATATTATACAAATTTACAAAACATTTGAATGGAAATTTTATTTGAATGCGGGCCATAAATTCTTGTCGTCTTCCCGAGAATTACCTTCAAGTACCTGAGATAAAACATGTTAAAAAGTCAGCGAAACGCCGAGTGAATTAATAGAGTTTAATAAAAACCATTAATATATCACCGGTATATAATTATTACCGAAAATTATTTTGTACAAATCTTTGTCGTAGGCTATAAAATAGGCCAAAGACATTTAATACAAATCTTTGTCGTAAATCATAATATAGGCTTTTGCCTTCAAAACCATTATACGAACCATTGTCGCAAAAACATCATACAATACGTTTTATAACGTTGTATAGAGTTAAATAAAAACCATTATATGAAAATGGTTATGTAAAACCAAAACACGAACATAATATCCGTAATAAGACCCCGTATTGCTAGTCATGCAATATATTATAATTCAATGCGTATACCATTATTTTCGTTATTGGATTATTATAAGCCGCATGACATTGCTACCTTACTATAAAAAACAACGGGTAGCTAACCCGTAATTCCTTTACCCATCTAAAACCACGTGTCATCACAATAATCACGCTTATATAAAGCTTCTCATACATAAATTCGCTTACCAATCAATGTGGCACGACGGGGATCAACCGTCAAGGCGCGAACTAGGGTGATCTTCCCCAAATAGTACTATTATATGCATAAGCGTCTGCCAAATCCCGATAGTTCACAATTCATGCTAATGGGACTTATAGTGACATAACCTAACTAATAATAATCCATTTCATTTCATTCATCGGGTCATATAATCATTCGGGTCCATATCAATAAGCAAACAATCGAGACAACTGGTTTCCTATTATTATTAAGACTAACATGTTATCTCCCTCGCGGGTTTATAAACATTTCATAAAACATTTAAAAGACTGCGAGGCTATGAACTCACGTTGATTAGGAAAGGCGGGCAATCGGCGTTTTGGATGTACGGTACGTGCTTCAATCACGGGAACCTAGAAAAATAATACTCGGTCTTAGACTCTTGTCCAATGACTTTATAAAAATAATGGTTATGTATATATGATGATATAATAAGTATGATGATGATCAAGTGGGATTTTATCTCTTCATACAACATTATAGCTGTTATGTGTTAGTCAATGTAGACTAGTTATACTAGTTTCAACCCAATTACATATTAAGGCCCAATAAGCCCGTTAAAAGTTTAATTCATTATATTAGCCCATGTTATACTTTTAATACCAGGCCTATACTCATATGCTGGGCCCAAGTGGGTTAAGCCCATGAGTAAGTCCAATAGTGTTTAGCCAAACTAGTTGGGCTAATAGTCCAATAAGGCTACTTTGGCCCATTATGGTCCATAAGTTATAAAGCTCGGGTTTATCGATTTTTACTTGTCAAATGTTTTTGCACATCAGTATATTAGTTATAAAAATATTACATTCGACGGGTCCGACCGTCTAAGTTTTATTTAGCGAAAACGTTAATCTTTCGGTTTTAGCCGAAAAGACGTAAAACTTATATATAGTTTTATAACTTTAGAAAATATTGGAGTCTTTAATTTTATAAAAATGTCATACTTATTTATCATAGTATACAACTCATTTTATAAATATTATTATTAGTTAGTGGGTTTTATATAGTTATTTTATAATAATATTACTTGAGTGCTCATTTTATATTATATAGTTTTATTTACAAATCTGATTATCAAAGTCTATTCCACCATTTTTGCCATATATTGAGTTCTACAAGGAGATATAAGCTCAAATTTGAGCAGCACAAACTACATGATATGTGAAACAAATAACTCCAGTATAGCTACTGCTCAATCATCCTTTAAGTATCTTTAATAATTCGTCCAAAACAGACTATACAGATTTGTACCTCAATAGTATTTTAATCATATCTTGCTCATTTTAATGATTCCATTGAGTGGCCAACTCACCACATACGTAAAAATCATATATCTAACTGTATATTTAGTAATCCAAGTCACTTTACCAAGTGATCATATTGATACTTACTGTTTTATACAGCCTATGAATCTAATCAAGATTTTAACATCTTACTTGTTGATTTTTATCTTTTTAACCAAATCTATTAATACAAAATCCCCACATAATATTTTGATCATCATTAATCATCATATACATATACATCTAAGAAGAAATTACATGAGTACTTTTACAAAATAACAAGATGATAGGAAGAAACAATCTCTATACCACCAAAGTGATGAAAAGGTTCAGAACAAGACTTGGTTTTTGATAACCAATCTTATGAAATATCAAGACCACCTTCAAGATCACAAAGTATATGAAACACCTTGAGAAAATCAGCCCTATACTACTTTGGGAACTTATTTTTAGTTGTTAGGATCACCTCAAATCAACATATCTTCAATGGGTTTTCATCTTGTGCAAGTTATACACAAGATTCATGGTAAAAATTTTGATCAATGGTGGTGTTTCGTGGTGGTGAATGGGACGACAAAGAGGGAGGAGTAGAGAGAATTTGTAAGTTGTTTTCTACTTTGCATGTACGCAAATGGTATGAGTTAGATAGTTTTTTGGTTTGTGGTTTTGGTCATGCACTAAGGACATGTGTCCTTAGTATGTAAGATAAGTTTGACACCTACTTGGTGTGTTGGCTAAGCCTTGGCCGCCTATAGTAGGGGTGAGGCAAGTGCAAGCTTTTCTCATCTCCACTAATTTACGGGTACTCCTGGATTCTAGTATCCTCGATTTACGTGCCCTCGGGTCGTTTTATGAAAAACGTTTTTCTAAATTATGAATCTACGGCACAAAATGAATCTAATAAAAATTGTCTCATCAAAAACGGAGTTCAAAAGCGTAAATACGTAAACCTAGGGTTTCCGGTTTAATCGTAAAAGACGCTAAATTATTCACGTAAGCTCTAATTTCTTCTCGTAAATTTGTGAGTTTATGAACCAACACAAATTAAATATTCGAAAATAATATTCGGGAATAAATTTATTTCCTGAAATGTCGGAGTGTCACAAAAACAGTGTATGTAAACGTAAGCACGTAACGTAGAGTTCTCTGGTTTAGACGTAGTCGATGCTACATTAAGACGTAAACCCCAATTTCTTCCCAAAGGTGAGTGAGTTCATAAATAAATAAAAAATTAAAATTTTTAAAATAATGCTTGAGAATAAAATAACGACCTCAAATTGACGGATTGTCACAGCAGTTACCCCTAAAGAGGATCTTTGTCCTCAAAGATCGATTAATCTTACTACTCGCTTCTTATAGAGTTAAAGCCATGTGGGTATTTCCTCCACTTTCGGTCTTTTCTCTCAATGTTGATCCCAAACATAGATCGATTTATCTTTGTGTTAACGAGATTAAATCAAGTTTAACACGTAGAGAAACTTTGTTGCGTATAAAACAATTAAAGTATTATGCGGAATTAATACCCAAACAAGAACACACAAACAATGTAAACCAAACTTTCACTCGATTGATTAGAACAAACTTGCGTACAATGAAAGTGTTAAACGTATGAAAACTTATATTGAAACAAAACCTAAAGGTCTCCTTTTATAGACTAAGAAGCCTTGTACAAGAGTCTACATATCAGCTATTATAGGTAAAGATAAATATAGAATTACATTGTTGATCATATCTTTACTAGAAACAAACTAGAAACATAATACGCGTAGACTAAGTCTTCCATCAGTGCTTGACTTCATCCTATCAACGCTTGACATCTTCCTGTCAAGGCTTGTTCTGTCAACGCTTGTTTTCTTCTTATCAACGTCCCAATTCCTCTTGTCAGCGTCCAAGTGTACTGGCTACATTTTATTCCAACAATCCTCCCCTAAACTTGATATCTACTCTAGCAATCAAGTTTCTGAATAAAAACTAAGAACTAGGAGGATTCTTACAAATCTTATCATATTGATAATAAACATGCCTAATCAAATCTTTGGCCACATCACTTGAATAGTCAATCTCCAGCTGTGTTGTCTTCATCTTTTCCAAAACTTCTTTGGACATGGGATACTCAGCATCTACAAGAAGATACTCAGAAAACTTTGTAGAAATCAAATAATACACACCAACAGCTGAATACAAACGCCATTGAAGTCCACTGATATCATCCTCAAGATCCTTCCAAACACTATCTTCTTCTTCTGGTGCACACATTCTCTTGAATGTTGACCAAAGCTTTATTCCATTTACTGAAGTAGGTGCTTCAGTCTTATACTTCGCCAGCAATAACCTCCAAAGGTCTGCCAAGTCTTCCCTATCCATACTTGCAAAGAGAGACATAAGAGTAGTAAATGTGTGTACCTCTTTCCCATATCAGCCAATCATCCAAAGCCCACTTGCATCTTCTTCAAAGCTAATGATAGGGTTTCTGGCATCAAAAGGTAACACTTGTACCATATCTGAATCTTCCATGGGGGAGAGCTTAATGCTAATAACAGCTTCACTGGGATTCAGTTTATCCAAATCTTTAGGGAACTCAAGTGGAACTCCTTACTTCAAAGGCCTTGGAACAATCATAGCCTTTTGAATCTCCATCTCTTCTGCAAGTTCTTCTCTCCTTTCATCTGAGAGAAGTCTGATAGTATTCATTTCCTACACTGTTTCCCAAATGGGATAAGCCTTGTACTCCAATTCTTAAAAGGATAATCCCTGCAATTTCTGAAGGGTCCATCCTGTTTGATGACGTCTGAGCAGCATGTAATAAAGCTCCCTTCTATCTCTCTTCAGTAGTGAGAAAACATTGCTAGCCTTATGCTTCAGAACTACCTTACAATCTCTTTGAACTCTTAGAAGAATCTCCAAACCCCAAATTTGATTCGAAATTGTTAAATCAGGATTCTCCATAATCTTATCTTCCCAAGCATGGTACATCTGAGCAACTTCTGGCATATCATAATCTACCTGCAACTTTAACTCTCGAAGTTTCTCCCTTGCCAACTCATCACCATATTCAAGTCTTTCTGGTTGTTCAATTATCATAACACTTGAATCTGAACTTTCATCATCACTTCCTTCTTGTTCCTCAGAAGTAACTACAAATGGTGATTCACCAACCTTCCTCTTTTCTTGTTCAATAAGTTGTGCTGCTAACTTTGAATCAAACTTTACTTGTGCTGCATCCTTTGGAACTTCTGTTTCTACCATGATTCCTTTACCCTTATCTAATGGATCATTAATGGGTAAAGTTGATGATGGTACCTGTGAAGATACTTCCTTGATGATACATGATGACTGGAATACATCAACCATATCTGCAGGTCTGTCAACATTCAAATCCTATGTGTCAGCGCCCAACTTACTCTTGTCAGCGCTTGGTGTGTAAGCGTCTAAAATCTGCTTATCAACGCCCACCTTATTCTTGTCAGCGCTTCTTGTGAACTGCTCCATCATTTCTATAAAGGATAAGTTCAAATTTGTAGGATTAACCAAAGATGCATTAAAACCTGGTTGCTTCTTTAATTCAGTAAGGGCTTCAGCAACACCCAAAGATTCTCCATCATGTGAGCCTTTGTCACTCACATGTACCTGCTCATCCTCCTCTTTGGAAGAATCCTCCATTCCACGCCTATTGTTAGCATCCTCCAAAAGAACAATCCTCTCCCTCAATTGCTTGAGTTCAAGGCCTTGTGTACTGACTGTTTGTACCAGGTCTGCATTTTGCTTTTGCAAGCTAATGCAGACAGCCGTCAATTCCAACATTGTGTATGGTTCCAATATGCCCTCATCTAGAATGGGTATTTGACCTCCCAAAGTAAAGTCATTGGGCATGGATGAGGTCTTAAAGATGTTAGGACTGTCTTGGCCTGCATCTAAGTGATTACCAATAGTCCTAGCCTCATCCATAGCACCAACCACACTTGTGGTGGTGGTTCTCTCTGCAACGTGGATAGGACCACTAGAGGAGAACACTCTAGTAGTCCTTGGGCGTATTATCAACCTATATTCAGGGGGTGTAGAAGATGATGTGGATTGGGTGGTAGTTTGAAGGTTAAGAGGTTTTTGGGTCTGTGATGGAAAGGTGTCAAAGTTTGGATTAGTAGTGTGAACGGCAACGTTTAACGTGTCAGCGTTGAAGGATTCTTGGTCAAGTTCCATATGTTGAGGTGAAGGTAAGGGGTCTGGTATTGGGTCAAGTTGTGGTTGTGGGTCAGGTTGAGGTTGTGTTGCTGCAATAACCGCAAGCATGGCTTGGGTAAGGGGTAAGTCTCTATGAGGGGGTGAGTTCATCTTACTGAAAATAGCTTTCTTTTGCACAGGGATCGCATAAAAATCATCATGATCCCTGGTGCAATACCCTTGCACATCAAAAATCATTTGTAAAAATATTGGGTAAGCCAAAGTCATCTTATTACCCTTGTTTTTACACATGCCATCAAAAATCAGTTTAGAAAAATTATACTTTTGCCCATTTGTAATGCACACAATTGCACTAGCAATTGATCTGTTAATTTCATTATGTGCAGTACATTTGGGACTCAAACATTGAAGGATAACATGTATTAAGTACTTCCAAGCTGGGGGGAATTCTTATTTATGATATTTATTTAAAGTACCCTCTTCAGGGAAAGGATACCCCAAAGCCTGAAGTCCTTGTTCTATCTCATTAATGGGGAGAGTGGTTATACCATCTGCATCATTAAGATGCAAAGCCTGGCGAACCAAGGCTTCAGTAACCACCCAAGTACGCCCATGAACAATAGCTATTAATGTAGTCACATTATTAAGCGTTGAGGAACTAACAGTGTTCCAAAACTGTTTAATATGAGTGACAGGGATGAGAGGAGCATGAGAAAGAGCATATCGTAATGGAGATGCATTTAAATACGCCACCATCTGGGTGTATTGTGGAAACAGAGCATCATCAGCCTCCAAATAAGCAATCATATTATGCTGACTTCTGAATCCCAATACCAAGTGTTGATGCAAAAGTTGGTTGATCCTTGCTAGACCCGAATTAGGCTTAATTCGGGTTGGCTGGGTACCGGCTCCTGCACCAAGTGAATCGTCTGGTTGGGATCCTGCACACTAAACAACACGCGTTAAGCTTACCGTGGGAAGGTTTCCCACGATTAGACTCCGGCGTGAGAGTAATTAATCGATTTAGGGTTATGTGTGAGTTTAGAGAGAGTTGTGTTACCTTCGTGGAACCCTTGGGGGTTCCTTTTATAGGCAGTGAAACCCTAGTGGGCTTTCACTGATCCTTCGGCCCCAAGGAAGAGATAAACACCAGAATTAGAATGATTGTTATCTTCTAATTCTGGTAGTGAATATCCTCTCTTATTGGGGTAAAGATATTCCTAGACAGAATATCATTCTGTCTAACCCTATGTCGGCCGTGTCGGCCGTACCGGGCCGTGGGCCGCACACGTGTGTGCGGTTACTGTTCATTCAAGCCCATAAGCCTAACTGACATTTATCCCACCCATATGTGATGGGCCGGATACGGGTAGTACCCTTGGGCCGGGTTCATGACCCGGCTGGGGACTATACGTCATCATGTCCCCCCAGTCTAGTTGTTACAACCGTAGGTGGAACCTCTAGACTACAAAGATGCTCCCGGACGTACCAAGGAATTCATAACAAAGGACAATGATGCTCGATACATAGTAGCCGAGACAAATTAAATATATCATTAAATGTCAAGTCTTACATTAGAGCCGCATAACCCGACATGAACAACTGTTCATCTGACTTGTTTGACTGACAAAAGTGCAGACAGTCAGAACATTGAGCAGTGCAAACGTGTGGGTCAGATATGACCCGTGGGTCCCATCTGACGTTTCACTTGCCACTTGCCCCCTAGCCACACGATTAAGAATAGTGGCCAACACGTGTCACATATCCAACAGGCTGTGACCCTCAAGGTAACCCTATAAATAAGCCACCCCTACGGCTGTGTGAAACACACAGTTCACAACCTCCATTTCTGCCATTAAAGCTTGTCTCTTATCTTGAACCAAGTACGCACGGATCCCTTCACACGCAGGTTAGAATACCACGTCCTTACACTCTTTTTTAGTAATGGCCAATAGAAACAGCCCTACCATCGGATCCGTGCTAAATGTCATGACCCAAGACCAGTTAAACCATTTTTGTACAAATTACTTCATCCCTTCCAACCTACACCCCTCACTTCCTGGCGTCGGAGACCTCATAACTGAGGCTCCAGCGGGTAAGATAGGCCTCTATACTCGCCTTTTTGACGCGGCGAATTACCGTATTCCTTTCACCCACTTTCTCATAGATTTGTTAGGATATTACAATGTACACATTAGTCAACTCCACTGCATAGGTGCCTGTAAAATTAGCCAATTCGAGATCCTTTGCCGTGCTAGGAGAATCCCCCCAACCGTAGAGTTATTTAGGTTGTTTTACACCCCAAACTTAGTGAACGGTTGGGTATCTTTCAAAAAACGAGCCTCCAACAGCCCACAATCACACAACAAACCAATGGATTCACTGAAAAATTGGTATGATCATTACTTTTTCATTGACGCAGTGGTATGGCCGGGTGACTTCATCATTAGGACCAGATTCCCGCACGACCCTAAGCCGCACACCAGTACATACAATCCCCTTCACTCTCAAGAGTTAGACCTAAATAGGACTGGGTTCCACAGAAACCTACCCGAATCATTCTTATGCTTGCTAGGAATTAGCCGCAATTACTTTGGTCCCTCCAATAGGTATCCTGTTTTTTGGAGAAGGCAAGGCGAAGGTAGGCTAATCATCCGTACGTCAATAAGAATGTATACATGTATTTGTATAATAACTAACATCTATTGTTTTGTGCTGGACAGAGATGAACTTTTTTGGACTGTTGCGCCTGGGCGATCCAAGGCTTGTGCCGGAAGGTCTCCGTCCTCTTCGTGAAAATGAACAACCCCTCCTCGAGCACACCCGACCAGTGACGGTTGCCTTGGAAGCCGTGCCTGATCCCCATTCTGACGAAGAACATGGAGACCATGATGATGGTAACAACCAGATGAACCAAGGAGGTGCCGGGCCCTCCTCACTTCATAGAGAACAACAGGGAGACAACATTGAACAAACCGACTCCAGCATCCGCCGACTGATGGGCGATGATGATGATGATGAAGTGCAACAACATGTCAACTTGGACGAAGAGGAGGAAGCCGAAGAGGAAGTTGCTGAACTCACAACGCAGCCCCTCACCAGGCGCACCCGGAAAAGAGGAAACCGTGCGAGAGGGACTGCATCGGTGGAGATCGGTGAACACAATGCTCCCGCCAAGAGGCTTCGAGAGGATCACCCCATGTATCAATCTGTTGGGAGTGCCACGCAGGGTTCCGAGGCTAACCGGGCCGCTCATGTCGATCTCGTCACACAAATTGCCCCAACCGCCTCCGAAGGAGCAAGAAGCAATATGTAAGAAACCATCTCAATATGCAAGAATTTCTGCTTCCTCTCTTCTTTTTTTTTTTTAAAAAAAAAAAGCCAAACTTAAAATATTTCGTAATACTCATGTCGCAGGGGCAACCAAGCTGGTGCCGCGCCTCTTTCTGACACCCAAGTGGATAAGGAGAAAGGAAAAGCTGTCGAAGAAGACCCCGCGGCCCCCACAAAGTCCGGCCCTGTTTTTGAAGATGGTTCACCTCTGGTTTCCCAAGACTTCCCTTCATCCGGCGCTCCTCAACCTTTCAACCCTATTTGGACTATTACCACGGCGTCGCGATTGAGGAGTGCTGACGAGTGCCGGGAGTACCTCAATAACTGCATACCACCAAGCTTGGTGCAAGAGGTAAACTCGCTCAGTCATGCGGATTTGGCAGATGAGTATAATGGGACGCTAGTGCATCAGATGGCGATGGGAACCTCGATGAGGGTCAGGTTTGAAGCTGCGCTTGGGCATGTGGACTCTCTCAAGAGGAAAGTTGGACGGAGAGAAAAAATGATTGAAGATAATGAAGCCATGATTGCTGACCTCCAATCCAAACTAGCGAATGCTGAGGCAACCATCAAGACACAATCGGCCCGTGCGAGTGAACACGATCAGCAAGTAGCCCACCTTGAGTCTCAACTAGATGCTGCAAACACCAAGGTACATATCCGTGCCGCACCACCCATATATACCAAACAATGAATGTACTAACACGTCTTTTACTATAGGTAACCACGGCCGAAACTTCTGCCCATTCTTACGCTAGCCAAGTAGATGTTCTGAACCAGAAGCTAGAGGACGCGCATTTGGCCGTCCAAAACATGGAAAAAATGCAGACAGACCTTGCTGAGGAAAGGGCCATCACCCAAGAGCTGAAAGAGGCAGTTGCCTAAAAAGAATTGGTGATTGATGCCCTGACCGCTGAGCGTGACAATGTACTGTGCCCCCAACTGCTAACAGCCATTGCGGGCCGTAGGTGGATGGTTGGGCATGGAGCACGCCTGGCCGTGACGAAGGTGCTAGAGGCCCCATCCTTTGTACAACAATTTGCCAACCTTGTATCTGATGGTATCGACCATGGACGGCACGAAGGAATGGTTGAGGCTGCTGAACTGATCACCAAAGGTGGGGACATCGCCCGCCATACCTTCTTTAAGCCCGAAGCCGCCAGCAAGATGACTGCCTCCATGGCCGCGATGCAAGATCTGCATTACCCATTCCTGGATGAGCTAGAGGCCACCAAAGATGCCCCGAACACTGAAATCATGGAGAAGCTCAGTCCTAGCACGCCTTCCACTGCTTCCTTTCCTCTAACTCTTCCTGTATATGAGGACGTAACCAGGGCTGTACTTGACGAGGAACCCCTAGACGTGGTGTTGGAAAGGACCGCGGCCCAAGCCCAGAAGCGGGGAGAGCGTGATGAATGGTTGCCGCGTCTGGTGGAAGAACAAGCAGAGATGGGTAGGTTTCTCCCCTCAATTTAGGATGCTCCTTTGTCCACAATCAAACACTTGTTTTGTAATCTATGAATATGTATTGTTTCGATTCGTCCGTGTATGTACACGGCTAACAATTTTTATGTTTTGTATATAAGTCCGTGGGCAACCACGGCAATTTTGATTTGTTTTGGAAACTTGTGTATTTGTGCTTGTGTTCGAAATATTGTAGTTCAATACTGCATGATACCATGTCTTACTCACAAAGAAAATACATACAAGTCTATAATTTACTAGACGTGCGACGTGCGTCTTTACTATGCGGAGCACGGTATGGCTATAGCATATGAAACTTACCCCAACGTCTTGTGAGTAAGGTGTCTAGTAAGGATACGTGATCCGTGCGGCTGGGGTTGCATCCCTCTTACGCGGCAAGTTAAATTAGTAGGTTCACTTAATCCTCTTACCCCACCTGGAGGCGTATAGTACATGTACGGTAATTTTGAGAGAACGCATACGAAATAAACATGGCATATTATATCACAAGTAAAATTCATACGGCTAACAAAGAATCTAACAAAGGGGAAAATAATTTGCACGAAACAGGCCGTGGAACTAGCTAGGCACCACGGCATTTTATTAGAACATTTACATTTTTGAATAATGACGACAAGTCCTAAAAAGGTCCATAAAGGAAACTAAAACAAACATAAGAAAAACAAGTAAGACAAATAAACCCGCATGGTCTTTATTGAGACCGCCTAGAGCGAAGTATCCATGCGGGAGCCGTAGCTTTCAAAGATAGCACCTTTTTAGATTGGCGATGTTCCATGTGCGCTCTAGGTCGCGGCCATCCATGTCGCGTAACTTGTACGCGCCTCGTCCCAAGGTTTCAATGACTTCATACGGTCCTTCCCATTTAGGGCCCAGTTTTCCTGTATTTTCCACTCGACTTGCTTCGTTAGCACGATAGACGTAGTCTCCCGGTCGAAAAGAAACACCCTTGACCTTGGCGTCGTAATAAGCCTTCATCTTAGCCTTGGACTTAGCTTCATTGATGGCTGCTATTTCCCTTTTTTCTTCCAACAGATCCAGGTTGATTCGCAGTTGTTCATCGTTTGTGACGGCATTAACCTCCGCCGTGCGGATAGTAGGCATCCCTATTTCTGCTGGTATAACGGCTTCAGTGCCGTAAGCCAATGCAAACGGAGTATCTCCATTGGCTGTTTTTATCATGGTTCTATGTGCCCATAGCACGTGCGACAATTCATCGACCCATTTGCCCTGTCGTTCATCCAACCGCGCCTTGATTCCATTCCCCAAGCTCCTATTTGCTCGTTCGACAAGGCCGTTCGTTTGTGGATGCTTGACAGACGCGAAGCGCCGCTTGATGTTCAATGATGCACACCAGTCTTTGAATGGGTTATCCGTGAACTGTTTGCCGTTGTCCGATATAATTTCTCCAGGTAGACCGAAACGGCATACGATGTGTTCCCACACAAACTTCTTGACCTGCTTACCCGTGATAGATTTTACTGCCTTGGCTTCTATCCATCGTGTAAAGTAATCCATTGCAACAATCAAGAATTTAACCCCTCCCGCAGCTACCGGAAATGGTCCTGCAATGTCAATTCCCCATTTGTAAAATGGCCACGGGGACGTGATATGTGTAAGCTCCTCCTGCAGGTGCCGCGGTACTGGCCTATGCACTTGGCAATCATTGCACCTGCGAATCATATCTCGCGCGTCTCTGTGCATAGTGGGCCAATAGTATCCTGTTCGTAAGGCTCGGGCTACCACGGATCGTGGGCCTGCATGCATGCCGCACAACCCTTCGTGTATGTCACTGATAACGTAGGCCGCCTGGCGTGGTCCAACACACCGCAGCCACGGCTGCAAGAAAGAGCGTTTGTAAAGGATGCCTTCCCAGAGTTCGAAATGTTGTGACTTCCTTTTAACGCGCCTTGCTGCTTTTTCCTCGTCTGGAAGGGTTTCATTAGTCAAATAGTTGATGATTGGGGTCATCCACGTAGGTCCCTCCTCTTCAACTATAGCAGTCACTTCCCCTTCCGTGATAGACTTTTCCTTGAGTATTTCCACCAAAACCTGTTTAGACAAGTGGGCGAAGCTCGTGGATGCGATCTTACTGAGAGCGTCCGCTTTCTTGTTCTCGCCCCTTGGCACCTGCTTGATGGAAAACTTACTGAAAGTCGCGATTAACGTCTTGACTTTTTCCAAATATCTGACCATGTTGTCCTCTTTAGCCACATACCCACCTATAATATGGTTCGCGACAAGCCGTGAGTCCACGTAGGCCTCAAGGTTGCGGACTCCCATTCTAGCGGCGATTTTTAAACCCGCAATTAGTGCTTCATATTCCGCTTCGTTGTTGGTGGCCGTGAACTCGAAACGGAGGGCGTACGTGAATTCCATTCCTTCTGGATTTGTGAGGATGAGGCCTGCCCCAGACCCGTCTGTGCATGAGGATCCGTCCGTGAATAGCACCCAAGGTTCCGCTGGGATCTCTTCTTGCTTAATGATTGGTTCTTCCTCATCCGGCTTCTCGATCAGGAAATCTGCCAAGATCTGGCCTTTAACAGCCGTCCTTGGTCTGTAAGATATATTATGCCCTCCCAATAGGATGCTCCACTTCTCTAGTCTCCCTGCCACGTCTGGTCTAGATATAACCTGCTTAATTGGCTGATCCGTGATCACAACGATCGGGTGCGCCTGAAAGTACCGGCGCAGCCGCTTTGTGGCAAATACTAGTGCTAGTACCAATTTTTCCATGGGGGAATAATTCAGCTCTGCCCCTTGTAATGTTCTACTTATAAAGTAGACCGGGGTCTGTATTGTGTCTCTGTCTGTCATCAGTACCGCGCTTATTGCGCCCTGAGTAGCTGAGAGATACATAACGAGTTCCTCCTTTGGCCGGGGAGCTACCAACATGGGGAGAGATGCAAGATGCTGCTTGAGTTGGCCAAAAGCTTCCTCAGCTTCCTTCGTCCAACGGAAATCTCCCTTTCTAATACACTTCTTGAGTGTCTTAAATAGGGGTAAGGATTTCTCTGCGGATTTAGATAGAAATCTATTCAGCCCGGCTAACTTCCCATTCAGGGACTGCACCTCCTTCCGCGTCTGCGGGGACGGTAGCCGTATCACTGCGTCTGTCTTCTCTGGACAAGGTCTGATGCCGTTTGGGTCAATCAAATATCCCAGGAACATTCCTTCTGTTGCACCAAACGTACATTTCTTTGGATTTAACTTCATGTTAATCCTTCTCAGCGTGTCGAATGTCTCCTGGACATCCCGGAGAAGTGCCTCCTCCGTGTGGCTTTTTATCACCAAGTCATCAACATATACTTCCAAGTTGCGTCCTATTTGTGATTCGAAGGCTTTATCGACCAACCGCTGATACGTAGCGCCGGCGTTCTTTAATCCGAACGGCATTTTCGTATAGCAATATACGCCCTGGCTTGTGTGGAACGCCGTTTTTTCTTCATCTTCCTCCGCCATTTGGATTTGGTGATACCCTTTATATGCATCCAAGAAGCATTTGAAAGGATATCCACATAAGGACTCTACTTTCCAGTCGATTTCTGGTAGCGGGTAACAGTCTTGTGGGCAAGCCTTGTTCAGGTCCGTGAAATCCACGCACATGCGCCAACTTCCGTCATGCTTCTTGACCATGACCGGATTGGATAACCACTCATGGTAGTATACCTCGCGCATGATGCCTGCGTCCACCAGCTTCCGCACTTCTTCCAGTATAACTTGACTTCGCTCGGGCGCCTGACCGCGCTTCTTTTGCTTGATGGGTTGGTACCCTTGGCGGATCTGGAGTTTATGTTCTGCTATCGCGCGTGGCACGCCCGTCATATGTTTTGGCTCCCATGCGAATATGTCCAGGTTTGCACTTAAAAGAGAACACATGGCCCTTTTGCCGCTATCTGAGAGCGCCCCTCCTATGGATACCTCCTGTTCCGGGTAGTCAGGGTGAATAGCCACCTTCCAATTGGGTGGTGGTGCTCCATCCTTGGGTGGAGCAGGTGGTGCCGGTGTTGTCACAGTGTGACACTCGGATGTTGGCACGACTGTGTTATAAATAGTAACGATTCCCCCATCAACGGGGAATTTGATCATTCCGTGTGCCGTAGAGGGTACTGCCCGGATAGCCAGAATGCCTGGTCTGCCTATGATTCCATTATAAGGAGAGTGTGAACGTATCACCATGAAGTTCATCCACGTTGTAGTGGAATGTTCCTCATTCCCAATGGTGACAAGCAAACGCAACTGCCCTATTGGCCAGATAGTATCTCCACTAAAGCCAGTAAGCGGCGACGTGGCCGGTACTAATTGGCTTCTTATTTCTGGGCATAACTGCACAAAGCAGTGTTCATATAATACCTCTGCTGACGACCCTCCATCCACATACATGCGGCGGACATTGTGTGTTCCAATGCTTATCTCAATGGTGAGAGGCGCATCAACCACGTCACTTGCTGTGATGAGAGGGAATGAGATTTCCTTGCCGCGGGAAAATTTTTGGCCAATTTTCTGTCTCGTGCGGCGCTGTCTGGATTGGATCATGTATATGGTAGAAGGCTTGTCCTTTTGGGGATCCTTCTTATCATACTTCTTGTTGTTGTCCTTTCCGTCTTTCCAATCCTTAACCAGGTGCTTGAGTTTGCCTGATTTGATTAGCGACTCAATATGCTTCTTCAGCTGGATACACTCCTCCGTTCCGTGTCCTTTGTCATTATGGAATTCGCAGAAGCGACTTCCCTGCCGACGTTCCGGGGGTGTGGTCATTGGGGGAGGCCTTGGAAAATTCGCCCCTTCAGTCAACAAGATCTCCCGGTAGGACATCTTTAGGGGGGTGAACTTGTCGTCCGACCGTCCGCCTTTGCTCTGGCTCTTATAGTCTGAGCCCTTGTTATTGTTCTGGTTGCCTTGACCGCCCGACTGTCTCCGGGACTGGTCATTTGAGCGGTACCCATTTCCTCGGGATGGGTAGGCCGCGGCAACCGCTGTCTCTCCCTCTATGAAATTCCTAACTCTTTCCATGAGGTCATCATATCTTTCTGGACGCTTGTCGTTGAGACGCCTGATCAGTTCTCTGTCTGTTATGGCGTGCATATAGTCAGAGATTTTCAGGAGCTCTGGCATGGTTCTCGTGCGTGTGCACTCATCGTTGAAGCGCTCAGTGAAGGCTTCTGTGGACTCCCCCGGCCGTTGCTTGACAGTTGCTAATGAAACCGGATCCCTATTATACTTCTTCCTTTGAGTATAATTGTTCTCGAATGCAGTGCGTAGTTCCGTGAAACTATCAATGCTGCGTGGGGGAAGTGCCTCGAACCAGTCACGAGCGTTTCCAATCAAGGTTGAATTAAACATTTGGCACCATATAGGCATGGGACATCGTTCAATTTTAGCCTGAGTATCGAATATTTTGAGGTGATCGACCGGATCACCGGACCCATCATACGTCTTGATACATGCCGGCATGCGACGTTTGGTGTCCTCAGAATAATTCCGTATGCGGAGGGTAAACGGATCTTCCCTGGGATCCGCCCATGGCCGTGTGAGCCTAGGGTCATCCCATGGTTCACACCACGGACGCGAGAGGTCCTCTGCTTCCGTATCCCGATAGTAGGGGCCACCATAATACTCATCATTATTTGGTGGCGGAGGCGTGCGCCTAGGCCGGCGGCGCTTGGGTGGATGGTCATCCGAGTCTTCCCCAGACGGATCTGGGGACGGCGGTGGTGCCCGACCTTTCGAATAGGGACCACTTTTCTGAGATGAACCAGGAGCCTCCCTCCCTGTGTTCTTCCTATCCCACACACTTGGGCGACGTGTGGTTCTGGTCAGCTCTCGATCTGGCCGCTCGGGGGAGCCATCCGGCCTTTCTCCATCTTGGGACTGCGTTAATTCTTGCATAATGCGATCCCCTATGCGTTCAAACACATTCCGGGGTTGAGGGTCTTCCTCAAAGGTTCCCTGCTCCCGAGGCTGAGTCCTTTTTCTCCGATTTCGGGAAGGGGTGGATGGTCCACTGTCGCCAAAGTTGAGTCGGGCTTGGAGGTTCCTCCCCAGGCTCAATCTTGATGCGATCCCTGGGACGATCCTTTCAAAATTCTGAGTGAGAACTCGAGTGAGCTCATCCTCGCTGAGTGGTTGAGCTTCCACTTCTTCCTCCATTAAGGGTCTACGTGGCTCCTTGTTAGGAGGGCCTGGCGCACTTCCCGGATCAGGGTTGTCCAGGGTTGAAGTGGGAGGGGGTGTCACCGAGATCGTGCTCGTCACCCCTGCGGACTGAAGACCGCTACGGTTACCTGGCCCGCCTGCGAGGCGGCTAGGTGATTGGTTGGGAATAAGAATTCCTTCCCCTGGGGACTTCCGATTCCCAGGATTCACGTTCCTGGGGTTAACTGGCGGATGCCCCTTTGTCATTGAAAAGATCGAGATGAGGTTTTGTTCTAGCTTAGTGTTAAGATCCCACGGATGGCGCCAACTTGTTGATGCAAAAGTTGGTTGATCCTTGCTAGACCCGAATTAGGCTTAATTCGGGTTGGCTGGGTACCGACTCCTGCACCAAGTGAATCGTCTGGTTGGGATCCTGCACACTAAACAACACGCGTTAAGCTTACCGTGGGAAGGTTTCCCACGATTAGACTCCGACGTGAGAGTAAGTAATCGATTTAGGGTTATGTGTGAGTTTAGAGAGAGTTGTGTTACCTTCGTGGAACCCTTGGGGGTTCCTTTTATAGGCAGTGAAACCCTAGTGGGCTTTCACTGATCCTTCGGCCCCAAGGAAGAGATAAACACCAGAACTAGAATGATTGTTATCTTCTAATTCTGGTAGTGAATATCCTCTCTTATTGGGGTAAAGATATTCCTAGACAGAATATCATTCTGTCTAACCCTATGTCGGCCGTGTCGGCCGTACCGGGCCTTGGGCCGCACACGTGTGTGCGGTTACTGTTCATTCAAGCCCATAAGCCTAACTGACATTTATCCCACCCATATGTGATGGGCCGGATACGGGTAGTACCCTTGGGCCGGGTTCATGACCCGGCTGGGGACTATACGTCATCACCAAGTCACTTGGTTTAAACTTAGGCGCCATTGATGTAGAAAGTTATTTTTGAAAGATTATAAAAGATGAATTATAGGAGAAAACTTGTTAGACAAGAATATGAGAGTACCCTATTTAAAAAGTAGGAGCCAAATATATAGGAGTGATAGGCACATGTGATTGGTAAAAAATGAGGCAAGTATTTTCAAAATATAATGATGAAAATATTGAAAAGAAAATAAGTTATCTTGTGCATTAATTAAAAGTTATCAACTCCCAAAATTACGGCCCCAATTTTCGTCAAAAATAACAACTGGGTAGGACCCAATGAGTGTCAACGGTCAAAAATAACCCATCAACGCCCAACGGCTATATTCTTGTCAACGTTGGTAAAAGCCATGTCAACGTCTAAATTGGTCACAACAACGCTTGGAAATATATCTGTCAATGTCCAAAAATAAAAATAATAAAATTGAAAAAGGACCTTAACAAAGTAATTTATCCTAGTGAAGATAACCTATAGACTGAAAATTACCATAGGGCGGCAAACACTGTCCAATTATGCACACTTGCTTATGCAAGATAGACATAACAGTCCTCTAGTGTCCCTTGCTAACCAAAATTCTTAACAGTTAAGTTATCTCATAAAATCCCTTGTAACTCCCAGGTAAGCCCAAAATAAATCATACCCAAGTCTCCCAACAGACCACATCCAATTCTAGGCCAAAAAGGTCTTGGCAGCATGCATAGTATATCAACTTTGCATGCTACAGTGCCTCATGAGATAGAAAACTAACTCATACTCACCAATGGACACAATCTAGAATTGTGATAAGAGTATTATAAGAATACCCAAAAAGTCCTAAAGGTTGCTAAACCTCCCCTTAAACTGTGATACATAAGATGCCAAATAATATGCATGTAAATAAAAATTTATGTCAAGATAGGAATATAAATATTCCAACCATCATCCATAAATTGAAACATGCTTCAATGATTCTCCAAGGATCCATAAGCAACTCTGTATCCAATGGTACAATGCTAACAACGCCTGCACACTTAGATCAAAAACCACAAAACTAACATGTTGCTGACAACGTCACGATAACACTTATCATCGTTAAGATAACCTTTGTCAGCGTTAGACAAATAAAGTGGAAAATCTAACTTCACAAAAAGACTATTAACAATGCATATCCTGTATATACTTTTACACTAAGACCCCATAACACATATTAAGTGAGATTGATCATTCCAATACTTGTTACCAAGTATTGAAATCTTCCAGTATCAAAAGGTTTAGTTAATAAATCAGACACATTTTCTTCTGTGTCAACCCTATCTGGTTGTATTAAACCCTTTTCAAAACAATCTCTTATAAAATGATGTCTAATTTCTATGTGTTTTGTTTTAGAGTGATGTACAGTATTTTTAATAATGCATAAAGTGCTGTTATTGTCTAAAAAAATCTTGGTATGCATGAAATTATACCCATAATCCAACAGCTGGTTCTGAATCCATAAGACTTGTCCACAACAAGCAGCTGCTGCAACATACTCTGCTTCAGTTATAGAATTAGCCACCACTGTTTGTTTCTTGCATTGCCAAGATATCAATCTACTCCCAAGAAACTGACATCCACCAGTTGTGGATTTTCTATCAAATTTGTCACCACCATAATCACTGTCTGAATATGCAATAAGCTCCAATGGTGAATCTTTTGGATACCATAATCCATGGTCTGGATAACATCTAAGGTATCTAAAGATCCTCTTGACAGCATGAAGATGACACTCTTTGGGAGTCACTTGATGGCGTGCACATGCACACACAACAAACATAATGTCAGGTCTTGAAGCTGTGAGATACATCAATGAACCAATCATTGATCTATAGTTCCTGACATCCACTTCTTTTCCATCTCCAACTTTTCCCCAAGGGTGTTCTCTATCCATAGGAGTGCTAGCCCTTTTTTCATGTGGAGAAAAGCCAAACTTCTTCAATATTTCTGCTACATATTTATCTTGAGAGATGAAGATACCATCCTCTTTCTGCTGAACTTGTAACCCTAGAAAGAAGTTCATCTCCCCCATTGCACTCATCTTGAACTTGTCTGTCATAAGCTTGGAAAATTCTTCACTCATCTTTGGACTAGAAGAGCCAAAAATGATATCATCCACATAAACCTGGACAAGTAAGAAATCCTTACCAGTCTTCTTTGTAAATAAGGTCTGGTCTATGGTGCCCCTTTTGAATCCATTTTCCACCAGATAGGTGGACAGTGTGCCATACCATGCTCTTGGGGCTTGATGAAGTCCATACATAGCTTTCTTGACTCTATATACCTTGTCTAGATGTTCTGAATCTTCAAAACTAGGAGGCTGCATTACATAAACCTCCTCTGCAATTGTGCCATTAAGAAAAGCACTCTTCACATCCATTTGATAGACTGTAAAGCCCATGCAGGAAGCATAGGCTAGAAAAATCATTATAGCCTCAATCCTTGCCACTAGTGCAAAGACCTCGTCATATTCTATCCCTTCCTCTTGTGTATATCCTTGAGCCACTAAACGTGCCTTGTTTCTGACCACAATGCCTCTTTCATCCTTTTTATTCCTAAGAACTCATCTTGTCCCAATAGGTCTGACATGTCTAGGACAATCAACCAACTCCCAAACATCCTGGATAGCAAATTGGTGAAGCTCATCTTGCATTGCTTCCACCAAAATTGGTTCTTTGAGAGCATCAAAAATCTTCTTGGGTTCCTGTTGTGACAGAAAACAGGCAAACAAACATGCTTGAACAAGAGGGGTATCAACCTTCTTGTGAATATTGGAAGGAAATCCACCAAGATTGTGATGAGATCTTCTAGTTTGAACAGGAGACATCACATCACCAATAATTAGAGAAGAAGGGTGATTTTTGATTGTAGAAGTTAGCACTCATCCTTTAATAAGTGTGTTGTCCTCAATCTCATCTTCCATGTTACCAATATCTTCTTCAGACTCTCTTCCATCACCATCTGAATGAACCTCTTCATTTCTGTTCGAAGGTTCACCTTGTTCAAAATTATTGGAAGAGAAAATATGGTCAAAAGAGCTGTCAACGCCTGGACCATGGCTGTCAACGTTTGAGCCATCAACGCCTGAATTTGTCTTGTCAGCGCCAGATTTTCCTTTGTCAGCGTCTGAAAGATCATGCATGTTGTCAACTGGTGATACTTGGGGACCACCTTTATCCTTTCCAGCAGCAGCAGCAGCAGCAAATGCATATGTCCATATGGGAATAGTAACATACTTAAGTATGGGTGATGATTTGTCTGCTTGTGATCCAACCTCTTTATTAACCTGTATACCTGAGACATCAACAACTGGTTCTTCCACAACATTTGAAGTTACCTTCACAATGTTTGGATTAGTAACAGACATATAATTCAAAGTCCTAGATAGAGGTTCCAAGTCAAATAACCAATTTGAACCACGTTCAGGATCACTAGGTTTACTTTCTAAAAAACCTAACATGTACCTTTTCAAGTATACGTTTTTCTTTCATAAGGTACACTCTATATCCTCTACTCTACATTGAATAACCCATGAAGTAGCCTTCATCACCTTTAACACTAAATTTACCTAAGGCATCACTAGTATCCAACACAACTACATGACATCCAAAAGGTTTAATAAAACCAATATTAGGTTTCCTTCCCCAAAGTAACTCATAAGGTGTTTTGTTATGAATCTTGTTGACTAATGCCCAATTCTGAACATAACAAGCTGTATTCACAGCCTCAACCCAAAAAGCAATGGGAAAGTGAGCATCAGCCAACATAGTCCTAGCTGCTTCTATGAGGGTTCTATTCTTTCTCTCAGCTACCCCATTTTGTTGTGGGGTTCTAGCTATACAAAACTATCTAGTAATCCCTTTCTTGGCACAAAAATCATCTAACAGCTTATTTCTAAACTCACCACCATTGTCACTTCTAAGTATCTTAACCTCATTACCAGACTTCTTTTCTATTTGGGTAATGAAGTTAATCAAAGTATAAGCAGTGTCACTTTTCAAAGCTAAAAAGAAAGTCTAAGTAAATCTAGAAAAATCATCAGTGATGACAAAACAGTAAGATTTACAATTTAAGCTTTCTATATTAGTTGGACCAAACAAGTCCATATGTAGCAAGTGAAGTGGTTTAGAACTAGAGTGCACCTGTTTAGACTTAAATGAGACCTTGTGTTGTTTGCCTTTAAGGCATGCAACACAAGAGTGGTTATTTTGGAAAGCCTTTTCAGGCAAACCATCAACCAAACCATGTCTCACAAGTCTGTTTATATTTTTAAAATTAATGTGCCCTAATCTCCTGTGCCAAATATTACTCTCATCAATTGAAGCCTTAGCATATAGACATGACAAATTATTATTCATCCTAATTCCATTAAGATTCACATTAGAAATGTCCTTATGCCTAGGTGTTCTATAATCAATGAATTTCTCATCTTGTATTTTAAAATCTTTGCTCAACACCAAGCATTCAGTATCAGTAAACACAACCTTATTTTTGTTATCACAAACTTGTGATACACTAAACAGTTTATAGTCAAGTTCTTTTACCAGAAACACGTTTTCAAAACGCAAATTGTTGGTGAGAAGAGTTCCTTTGCCTATGATAGTTCCATATCTGCCTCCAAAGTAAACTTTGTCACCATCCTTAATGGGAGTGAAGTTTGTGAGATAATCTTCCTTCCTAGTCATGTGCCTAGAGCATCCACTATCCCAATAGCCATAATCATTAACCTGCTTTTGAATGCCCTGCACATAAAGAAAACAAATTAGTTTTCTTTGGGAACCCAAGCCTGAGTAGACTTGGATTCATTTGGTTGTTCAACAACAACAGACTTAGTCCTTATGACAACCCCTTGTTCATCCCTTTTTGGATTAAACATCCAGTTAACCCCAATTGGTTTTGTTATGACCTTTGAAATATAATTAAATCTATTACATGTCATAGAGATCCTATCTGAATTAGGGTTTTGATCTTGCTTAGGTCTCCATGTCAAGCTAGAAGAAGCTTTAGACCCCTTTCCCTTTGGTTGCAAATATTTACCATTATTTTGTCTGGTAACGTTTCTGTCAGCGTTTAATTTGGTCTTGTCAACGCTGAAATTACCCTTATCAGCGTTGAACCTAGGGTTTGCTACAGGAACCCATTGTCTATTAGACCATGTATTGGTCTTCTAAAAAGGTCTTTGTCCATAAGTATTAGACCCTTTAGTAAAGAATGGGGCTGGTCTAACAACTTGTGGACTTTGCTGGACAAAAGTTTTGGGTTTGACAGTGTTTGACTTTTTGTCAGCGTTGACCTTTGAAGCACTGACACACTTATAGGATAAATGTGAAAAACTTCCACAAGTATAACAGGCTTTTCTAGACACAACTCTAGGTCTAGAAGAAAAGAAACCTATTCCATTATCACCAATTTGGCTTTTTGGTGACCTAGGTTTTCTATACATTTCTGCATATTTAATACTAGATTTTCTATCAACGTTTAAGCCAAGGTAAACAGTCTTGCCAGTGGTTGGGTTTGTCACTTTGATGGGTGTAGACTCATTTGGGCTATCACTAAGCATGCCACCCTTGACAAAGAAGGTAGGGTTAGCTTTCTTCCATTGGTCCAAATCAGTCAACTTCTGCCTATATTCCTCTACTGGGGTAAGAACTCTTGGTGGAGGAATAAATTCCTCTTCTTGGAGTTCTGGTAAACCAGTCCAAGATAAGTCCTTTCTTTGGACACCATAGAAGTCCCTAGCAGGTGGTGGAACACCAGCATACTCTTTCATCCTAATCCCAGTCATATCACTAGAATCCCTTTGTTCACTAACACATTTTTCTAGGGTTTGTGAGGCTTTATCAAATCTATGAATTTTAATATCTACATTATCCTTATTTTTGATAGCCTCATCTAACTTAGCCTGTAATTCAGCATTGACTCTCTCCATGATGTTTCTAATATCAATACTAGAATTTAAATCATGTTTTAAAATATTAATTTGATCTTTTAGGTCAAGCTCCACTTTCTTATACTCAGCTAAAGTCTTTTCAGTTTGAGTAAGAGCAAGTTGATAGTTAGACAACTTGCATCTTTCATTAACCACATCTGTTGTCAATTTTAAAACTTCTTTGTTAAGTCTTTCAATATTTAGACGACAACCCTTACTACAAAATGCATCATCATATACCTCATTGTCTGATGAAGATGAGGAATGTGCCATGAGAGCATAGTGAACATGCTCTTCTTCTTCCTTTTCTGCAACCAAAGCTTTGTTCTCTTCCTCATCCTTAGACAAGTAGCTCCAATCCCATCCAACACCATCAATTTCTTGCATTGCAACCATGGCTTTGGAAACCTGAGCTTTAATGATTTGGCTTGAGGGTTTTCCAGCATCAGATCTTCTTGGAGATCTGCATTCTCTCATAAAGTGTCCCATACGATGACAATTGTAACACTCAACCTTGGATTTATCAAATCCAGCAGTGTCCTTGGCATTATAAGTCATCTTCTTCTTAAATCTTCTATTCCATCTATTTGCCCTTATGCTTGCAAGGGCCATATTCCACTTTATGTCCATCTCCTCCAAATGTTCATCACTAATTTGCTCAAGGTCCTCATATGTAATCACTGAACCATTGGGCTATCAAGAAATGTATGCACACACAGTATCTAGATCAATAACAGCGGACTTAACTCTTGGTGAGCCAACTTTGTATGTGTCAGCGTCTGAATGTGAGGCGTTGACAGGATTTTATCCAGCGTTGACACAAGTTGATCCAGTAACGGGGTGCATGTATGACTCCTTTTGATCAAATTGACCTTCACTATGTGAGAAGAAGGCCATGTTTCCATTGGTAGACTTGCTTCTTTGATCCAAAAGAGTTTCATTCTCCACCAGCCTCAGTTTATTGTAAACATCATGAAAAGTAGAACTTTTGTGAGTGTTATTAGCAATTATAGATCTTGCCTCAATCTTCCATGCATCACCAAGACTTTTAAGAAAACTGGTGATAATATCAACATCACCAATCACTGTTCCCATGAAGGACAACTTGCTTGTAATGTCAAGAAGTGTGCTTCTCACACTACTTAGCTTCTCATTGGGTTGAGCTTTAAAAACAGCATACTCATGCAAGAGTTGCTTCTTTTTCTCTTGTACAGTATAAGCATTACCACCATAAGCAACTTCAATAGCTGCCCAAAGATCTTTTGTAGACTCATAACTTCTATATTTGTGCTGATTTTCTTGTCCCAAATAGAGTTTCAGAATGCTAAAGGTTTTCATGTCACACGTTCTATTTGCTATGTCCTCAGTTGAGACAGCTCTACCATCTTCAGGTTTTTCTCTTCGATCATTTTCAGTAGAGCCTTGAACATTTGTTCTTTGTAAGATGGAATCTGCAATCTTTTGAGCTTTATTGAATGTGTTTCCATATTCAATAATTTCCCATAGGGTGTAGTCATGGATTTGTAGATACTGTTCAAAGTTAAACTTCCACAGCTCAAAATTGTTTGGGTCTAGCATGAGAATCTTGATGGTGGGGTTGAGGAGGATGAGGAGTTTACTTCTGGGGTAGACATGTTGTTTTTAGGGTTTTGTGAAAATTATGGTTTTGGCGATTTAGGGTTATTGTGTTCTTTAGATCAAAGTTTCTCAACAAGCTCAAATAACACTTGTTGATCCCAAACTTAGATCGATTTAGCTTTGTGTTAACGAGATTAAATCAAGTTTAACACGTAGAGAAACTTTGTTGTGTATAAAACAATTTAAGTATTATGCGGAATTAATACTCAAACAAGAACACACAAACAATGTAAACCAAACTTTCACTCGATTGATTAGAACAAACATGCGTACAATGAAAGTGTTAAACGTATGAAAACTTATATTGAGACAAAACCTAAAGGTCTCCTTTTATAGACTAAGAAGCCTTATACAAGAGTCTACGCATCAGCTATTATAGGTAAAGATAAATATAGAAAATACATTGTTGATCATATCTTTACTAGAAACAAACTAGAAACATAATACGCGTAGACTAAGTCTTCCATCAGTGCTTGACTTCATCCTATCAACGCTTGACATCTTCCTGTCAACGCTTGTTCTGTCAACGCTTGTTTTCTTCTTATCAACGTCCCAATTCCTCTTGTCAGCGTTCAAGTGTACTGGCTACATTTTATTCCCAACACTCAAGTGTAATTCATTACAATAAGCGAGTTTCATCAACATAACAATAGGAATACGATCATGCTTATGTTGACTTACTTTCTCTATCCATGATGTCCACGGGTTTTTGATGAATGCAACGTTTCGCCGATCCAAACTTCATTAAGAATTAATCAGATTTTCACTTGATAGACATTTTATCAAGTTCATTATACGAAACATAATTCATGCAGCCCTTGAAGTCCTAGGGTAGATCTAGCTTACATGCCACTCAAACCAAATCTTTACATTATCTCAATGGTCCCATACAACAGGGACTTAGATTCCTACGATCTTTCAGATCATACATTTATCTTTCCATGATGAAAAATTCTCGGCATAGCTTTGCTACACATCCTACACTTCAAGATCTACATTTCATATTCACATAACCTCCTGCCCACTACTGGCAGTCAATAATCAGATCCTAATTTCCACAATCATTTCAGGTCACATAGGTCGGGTATCTTTATCCCAACTCCTGCCTATAGATGCTCTTATATTTAGATCCTTACAAGATTCGATCTCGATCCTAATACGACAATTATCAATTATAATCTCTCTAAGGAAAATGATTATCCCGTTCATTACCAAAGGTCAATTATTCAAACATAAAACAAGACTTTTAGTGTTTGTATCGTTACTTTACCTTGTCCCTTCGATTGGGGGTGGTAAACAGTACTCTCATCAAGATTCGTTCCTAATGATTTCTGAGGAAGTCTCTAGAAACTCGATGCGAAGCGAGGATCTTGATAGAGATGATTGATACAAGCACACTATGTTTACACAACTCCTTTAAATACAAATGAGCCAACTTCTCCATTGAGAACCTATCATTAATTGGAATGATATAAGCATATTTGGTCAGTCTGTAGACGATGACCCAAATTGAATCAAATTCAGATGATGACCTTGGAAGATTTGTGATAAGAATCCATGGTGATTTGATCCCACTCCCAAACACGAATTATAAGCTGTGGAAGCAATCCTTAATGGATTTTGGTCTTCAGCCTTGACCTTCACAAGAGTTACACATTTGCCAACGTATGTTGCGATGTCTGCTATCATATTTGGCCATCAGTACAACTTCTTCAGATAAGATACATTTAATCAGAAATGGTATGAATAGGATACTTAATCTTATGAGATTCCAATATGACTAAATCTCACAAACCTCCATATTTAGGCAACCACAAGTGACCTTTTAAACATTTAACGCCATCGGCTCTCATTTCTAATGGTTCACATTAGCCGGGAACCCCTTTTTAATATCTATATTATCCTTCTTACAAGCATCAGTTATTTCTAAATTGCCCAGGCAAATTATTCTGCACGGTCTTTACTAAGGAGCACATCCTAATTGGTTCTTTGTTCTTTCTACATAATGTGTCAGTATCTACATTCACCTTCCCTGATGAAATAATTATCATGACCACAATTCACTCAGAAATTCTTTCTTCATATTTTCTAAGTTTTAGTTTCGTCTCAACTATTATATTTATTAGTTTTGCTCAATCCGACGTTTAGAGCGTCGATAAATATTACTAGTAATTAAGTAATAAATATTTAGTTTTATGAAACGTAAATGTAAAAAATTTTAAATTTCTTAGTTCGTCCAATTATAGAAAAATGTTTAAAATAAATTTGAATTTAGTTAACACGATTTTTGTTGATTTATCGAAAATTAATTAACAAGATCCGTAAATGTTCGAAAAATCTTGGTTTATACTTTGGTCAAAATTTTCTTAGTTGAAGAGCAAAATTTGTCGTTCCAAATTCTAAGTCATGGTTTAAATGTTTTCCTCAATTCCTCCTGGGTTGTCTTGAGGTATACACAAACATCTACTCCTAAGGGAGTTTAGTTAAATGATTTGGTTATAAGGGAATGATTCCTTAAAAAACCTTTGATAATTATTTGTCAAAACATTTTTGCATTTTCTTTTTGGTATAACCCAAAGCATTAATGGCTCTAATCTTTGAAGAGTCAATATAGATTCCATTATCTATTAATCACATGGTCAAATAATGTAAAGGATTAAGCCTTAAATCACATGTTAAATACTCAAGGTACATGTTTTCATTGTTCGGCCAACACAGGACAGTCTACAAATGATTACTAACTCCTTCTTATTCTTAGAAACAAACAGATGGTCCTTAATGATCACAAGCATGAATTTATCAAATTACAGCCTACACACGTGATTCACGAAATTTATGAATGCTACATGTGCATTGGTTAATCCAAACTACATCACATGAACTCATAATGTTCATTACAAGTTCTGGATGTAGTGATTGGAATAGATAATCATTTTTTTTGCGGACGCGAAGTTGATGATAACCATGTCGTGGATCAAATTTTTGAATATACGCTAGAACCTTGTAAATGATCGAACAAATATTTCATCTTGGGTAATGGATATGAATTCTGATCGTCACTTTACTTAGTTCAAGGTAATCAATAATTATAAGGAATGATAATACCATAGCTCTCCATAATGACGAGCTCGGTAGAATAAAAGTTTTTTCCGACAACTCTCTCAGTTGCACGGTAACTCTTTCGATTCAGATGGTGCTGAAGTAGGGTGCACACGCCACAAGTGCAACACCGGGAATATAATCAATACCAAATTCAACTTGCTTTAATGGCGAAAGTCTAGGTAATTCATCAAAAAATACCTCAAAAGTTTCAAATAACAGAAACATCTTTTAATAAATTCACTTTAGGTTCTTTCTAGATAAGAAGATTTATGACTAGTTCACAGCCATTCATGGTATAATTTCACGCCTAAATGTAGGATATGGTCATCCATCAAGAATTATTTAGATCACTTTTGATAATCAACATCTTATCTTCTAGGGTAATTCCACTCGAGTTCCCATCAATTTAGACAATGACATCATGTCATAATTAACCAATCCATTCTAATGGCACTACCAACTTTTCAGTTTTATTGCCGTTGCTAAGATGTGAACTTCTCAAAAGATTACTAATAACTCATAACCCTTCACATATTCAAGGATATCTGGAGACACAGCTAACATCAAAAGAGTAAGGTCAACGCATGATTTACGCGAGAGAATTTCAAATCAGATAAAGACGAAAACATTAACGAATATGAATATATCCCATGTTTTCATGATTTGAGTACGCATTCGAAAGCTCCTCGGATCGTTACCAATGTCATTCAAATGGAATCTAATCAGAAGAAATGATAGGAACGTCGATACACTCAGTCGGGTATCAACACTCGGTAATTAGATACTTTTCCAAATAATCTTACCATGAGAAAATTGGTCAAGAAGGGTAGGTCAATTGTCAAATAAGACAATTTCCACAGAGGAGTAAATCTGATTCGAAAAAAAAGTACGGGCACATATGTAGGTGTCCCTAACAATATGTCCCTAATTTGCACTTCTTGCAGATCTCATAAAAATTTAATCTTTCACAATTTCAAGGAAAATGTAATGTTAATTAACAATTCTATGGTTACTACTAATCAGCCTTGCATGGTCCCTTCCAAATTGTACGTAGGCGCGCAACTATGCACAATTAAGGATTAACGATGCAATACTCAGTTCGTCAAAATTTTGTCATCATGTTTAAAATATATATTCATATTTAATTATGAAATAAAAATAAAAATAAAAATGATTTTACCAAAATGTTCATCATTATGAAAGCATTCCCATTTTGATACAAGATATTTGCATTGGGTTCAGATTATTCTCGGAATCTTCTCGAATTGATCACGGCTTAAAGTGGAATAGTTGTTCTTGGTTACTAAAAAGGGTTTGGTTTTCTATTCTACGGAAAAGGAATAAAAGAGCAAAGTCGTGAAATTAAGCTAAGACGATTGATAAATGAAAATAAAGTTAAAAGAAATAAAGATGAGTTCAAAATTAAACAACAAACGAAAAGTGATTAAAAACGTAACTCAAAAGCTTAGAAAACTTAAACGAGAAAAGCTGGAAGAAATGCTCATTCGGAATAAATAGGAAAATAAACTTGATTCGGAATAAATCTAGTTGATCCGGAATAATACAAGTGATCCGGAATAAAAGTGCTATCCGGAATAAAACTGTGATGCCGAATAAATCTGTGATCCGGAATAATGAAGGTTGATTCGGAATGTAAGGTTGATGCGGAATAATGAAGGTTGATGTGGAATAATGTGCTATCCGGAATAATGGGGTTGATTCGGAATAAAAGAGTTGATCCGGAATAATTGATTATTCCGGATGAAAGGCTTGGATCCGGAATATAAAATATTCCGGATGAACAATCTTGATTCGGAATAAACGTAAACAATGCTTGATTCGGAATAGGTAACTGATCTGGAATATCCGGTTGATCCGGAATATTCAGTCGATCCGGAATCTGGGTACTGATGAAGAACAGCGAAGAACAGGGGAAGTAAAATGACACGATTTTTAGCCAAAATCCACCAAGTTTTTAACCAAAACTTAAACCAATTTAAACACTAATCATTTAATAATCCTAATCATCAAACCAAAACACTAAAAACACAAAACCCACTAACTTTTGAAGATTAAAATCAACCAAACAAGAACTTAAGACTTTGAATCAAAAAGAAAGATGATCAAGATGAAATTAAAGATTGTATTGAAAGCTTAATGTTAAACAAACCAAAAGGAAGAATAAAACTTACAAATCTATGGATTAAATTCAAGAAAAATAAAATCACCAAACACCCTAATGGTGTTGGTGTTTCCTACGAAACAAGAAAGAAAAAGAAGGAAAAAATCAAAGCTGGCTCTAAAGTGTGAAGGGAAACCTTTTTATAGGTCTTCCAGTTGATTGGTGTGTGGGCTTTCTTCCGTTCTTTTCGTCTTCTCGTCTTTTCAGTAAAGTTGACGTTTTCGATTCTGATTCGGGATTTGTCGACGATTAAATTCAATTTGTCTTTTAATTTCTTCGTTTAATAGACTTGAGTTCCTTCGACATATGTAAATCTTCCATCTTTGGTCCTTTTATTCGATAAATCTTCAAATAGGCCCATTGACTTCAAATCTTTTGCATCTCTTGGACAATAGACTTCGTCTTGAGTCTTTTTCTTCGATAAACCCGTGCAATCCCATGTTTTCTTCAATATTTATCCGGTTGGCTCTGAAAACACAATAAACACAAAAACCACGCATAATTCCAAACAAATGATATTAAATACGCGTTTTGGTCTCGTTTTAGCAAGAAATAAGTGGCAAAAGGATGGGTGTTTTCACACCTATCAAATCCCCTACACTTAACCATTGCCATGCCCTCATGCAATGCTTAGTGATAAAGCAATTTTACACTTTTCTCATAATCAATCAACCTTGGCCTTATTAACATACTACTAAAACAAAAATTAGAGTACTAAGAGAAATTAAAACTTTAAAGGAAACAAAAGGATAGAAAACCATTTTCACTTGAAAATAGCTACATGGAAATAACTTGCAAAGAGATCTAAGACTTACATTAGGGCTTCGGTGCTGCGAAGATTTATCACCCTCAAGTTTCACGTTCCCCAAACTAAGCTTAAAAATGAGATCATTGTTATTATAAGTTAGCAAATCAAACACTTACACACATGGCTTAATTATATGCTTAAACTCCCTTATTCCTAGGTGTATCTCTTATATTTTATTTTTGTCTTAGAATGATCATGAAGATGCATTTTGGACTTATTGCAATAGTTTATTTAGGCTGAAAGTAAAGTAGGACGATTTGATTTATAGTTAGCTAAAGGACAAAGTCTCTTAAAACTGTTTCTCGGGATATCAAAAAGTTCATATCTTGGCATAACTCGCTTCACGATTTGAGACCTTTCTCGGGCCGATATTTGGCATGTACTTCATACTTCATATCTTGAGAGACGTTCTTGAGATAATGGTCTTCTCTTCGTTAATAGAGTTTCTTCACTTGGAGACTTTTGAGGGATACTCCAACTTTGTTGACCAAGACTTCATCATTATTTCTTCAGTCGTTATTTGGGATTTTGATATACAACGATCCGCCTCCTTTTCGGACTTGGATCTATTTATCCTCATACCTTGTTAGGGTCTTTTCGGATAGACTTCTCCATGATCTTTACGGGAGTTGATTGCTTTTCGTCGTGAGTGTTGATCCTTCATATTGATTTTGGGAATAATGCTTTTCACATCACCTTGGATCTTTAGCAATAAGATTGAATCCTCATGCCTTGTTAGGGCCTTTTCGGACTCGCCAATCTTTGCGCCCCGCTTCATAAGTTATGCCTTGGCTATGAACTCTTATCATTATCGAGCAACTTTTAAACGATCTTGGGCTAGAAGCTAAGTAACTTTTTAAATCGTACGACCTTACTTATTGCAGAGAAATTATTAGCAAGTGATGGGAGGATAGGAAAATAATCACACCAAGTGTGCTTGTGCAAGAATACTGACTTATAATTGACCCTATCATTTCTCGTTCTCCATAATTTAAAATCTCAAGTAATGAGACTCGTGGATGCTTAGCCTAATAAACCAATTAAGGTCTACATGGTTAAGGATACTAGCTAGAATAAACTTGGATAAGTCTATTCGGGTTGAGTCAAAATAATCGCAACGGGCCTAATATGTCAAAGACTTCAAAACTAGCTACACCACTTTATTAATATTTTTGACTTTATTGTGGGATATATACATATGAAAGCAACGATAAAATTTAAAAATTACGACTATATGGCCAAAGTTAATTAAAAATTTGAAAAATGCTGAAAAAAATGATTTTCCGGTTAAATGAAGGCATTTTAATGGAAAAGTCCACTTAAAACTTTGATAGAAGTCCCCCCTACACTTAAGATAAACATTGTCCTCAATGTTTAAGCATGTGGGAAAAGTCTCCTCTACACTTATGACATTGTGCACGTTGGTTAAATCAAGCTAAGGAAGAGACGACTAACGTGATCAATTTCAAATGTGAGTATGAAGAAAATTGAATCACGATAGTTGAGAGATAGAACCGGATTTCGGATAACACGGGAGCATGGTTCTTCAAAGGTTCCAAAAGTGCATTCATCCCTGTAATCACATCACCACACAAACACAAACAACCTATAGAGGTCCCCCTACACTTAGGAGGTTAAAACGGAAAAGGATAGATACTCGGGTTGCCTCCCGAGGAGCACTTGTTTTTGATAACTGAGTCACGGGCCTGACTCGACCCAAAATTAGTTCATGGGAAACGTGGTGAGGGATGGAATAATCTCATGAGAGATGTCCTCACCAAAGCACAACTTCACTCGTTGGCCATTCACCTTAAAATTAGGTCCATTAGGTTGAGCTAGCTCGAGAGTACCATATGGAAAAATTTGGGCAATGGTGAATGGGCCAGACCAACGAGATTTCAGCTTGCCCGAAAAGATTTTCAACCGAGAGTTAAAGAGCAAAACTTTGTCTCCAACTTGGAACTCTCGGTTTTTAATCTTAGAGTCGTGAATGAGCTTAGTCTTTTCCTTATAGATCAAAGAATTTTCATAAGCCTCATTTCGGAGTTCATTCAGCTCATTGAGTTGGATTTTGCGTAGGTCACCGGCTTTGTTGATATCGAAATTAGCCCACTTCAAGGCCCAGTAAGCCTTGTGCTCCAACTCAATGGGGAGGTGGCATGCTTTCCCGTACACGAGACGATATGGTGTACAACCAATCGGAGTCTTGTAAGCGGTACGAAAAGCCCACAGAGCATCATCAAGTTTATCGGCCCATGAGGCACGATGCTCTCCCATGGTTCGTTCAAGAGTTCTCTTAACCCTCGGTTAGATATTTCAGCCTGGCCATTAGTTTGTGGGTGGTATGCGGTGGAAAGACGATGATTGACACCATACTTAGCCATGACTCTTGCAAATTGATCATTGCAAAAATGAGTCCCACGATCACTAATAATGGCACGAGGCACACCGAATCTAGCGAACATCGATTTCAAAAAGTTACAAACCACCCTTGCGTCATTAGTGGGTAAAGCTTTGGCTTCAACCCATTTAGAAACGTAGTCAACGGCTACAAGGATGTATTTGTTTCCTTTAGATGAAGGGAATGGCCCCATAAAGTCGATACCCCATACATCAAAGATTTCACATTCTTGTATGAAGGTTTGAGGCATCTCATCTTTATGTGTGATCTTGCCTTGTTTTTGGCAAGCATCACAATGTTTAACCATCTCGTGAGCATCACGATAAATGGTGGGCCAATAAAATCCCGAGTCAAACAATTTTTTGGCGGTGTAGTTGGGACCAAAGTGACCACCGGTGGGTCCTTTGTGGCAAGCTTCGAGAATGTCTAAAGCTGCCGGTCCATCAACACATCGGCGAATAATCAAATCAACACATTGTTTGAATAGATACGGGTAATCCCAAAAGTAAATCTTAATATCTTTGAAGAACTTTTTCTTTTGTTGGGATGTTAACCCGTCAATGAGAATTCCACCCGCCAAGTAGTTTGCAATGTCCGCAAACCACGGGGTCTCATCTTGATTCGAATTGATAGACATTAAGGTCTCCAGGGGAAAAGAGTCACTGCTCTCTTTCTTCGGATGATCCCCTTGATAAGGATCCTCAAGTCTACTGAGATGATCCGCGGCTAGGTTTTCAGCCCCCTTCTTATCACGAATTTCGATTTTAAATTCTTGAAGTAGCAAAACCCAGCGAAGAAGTCTTGGTTTGGAATCTTGTTTAGTTAACAAGTACTTCAACGCGGAATGATCGGTATAAACGATTGTGGTAGAAAGGACAAGATACGGGCGGAACTTTTCAAAAGCATACACTACAGCTAAAAGCTCTTTTTCAGTAGTGGTATAATGCAATTGAGCCCCCGTCATTGTCTTGCTAGCATAGTGGATTGGTTGGAAGTGTTTGTTCACTCTTTGGCCCAAAAACCGCTCCAATAGCATAGTCGCTAGCATCGCACATCAACTCAAAGGGAAGCTCCCAATTAGGGGTAACCAAGACCGGTGCCTTAGTTAGCTTATCCTTAAGAAGGTTGAAGACTTCAATGCACTCTATGGAAAAGATAAAAGGAGTATCTTTTTCCAAGAGGTGGGTCATCGGGCGAGCGATTTTAGAAAATCTTTGATGAATCGACGGTAGAAGCCCGAATGACCAAGGAAACTTCTCACACCTTTCACGGTTGAAGGTGGAGGCAATTTAGCAATAACATCGACTTTAGCACGGTCCACTTCAAGACCGGCTTTGGAGATTTTGTGTCCTAGCACGATGCCCTCTTTTACCATGAAATAGCATTTTTCCCAATTAAGAACAAGGCGAGTGTCTTCACACCGCTTAAGCATACGTTCTAAATTGGCAATGCAAGCATAGAAAGAATCGCCATAAACCGAGAAATCATCCATGAAAACTTCCATAGTTTCTTCAACCATGTCATGGAAGATAGCCATCATACACCTTTGGAACGTCCCAGGAGCATTGCATAAACCGAAAGGCATGCGTTTGTAAGCAAATGTTCCGTAGGGACAAGTGAATGTGGTTTTCTCTTGGTCTTTGGGATTGATGGGAATTTGAAAATACCCGGAGAAACCGTCTAAGAAGCAGTAATAGTCATTACCCGCTAGACGCTCGAGCATTTGATCCATGAAAGGAAGAGGGAAATGATCTTTTCTTGTGGCATCATTGAGCTTGCAATAGTCGATACAAACTCTCCACCCAGTAACGAGACGAGTAGGAATCAACTCGTTGTGTTCATTGGGAAAAACGGTTATTCCGTCCTTCTTTGGCACACAATGGACGGGACTTACCCATGGCAAATCCGAAATAGGGTAAATCAAGCCGGCATCAAGAAGTTTGATAACCTCTTGTTTGATGACGTCATGAATGCGAGGATTAACCCTTCTTTGGCTCTGGATTGCGGGTTTAAAGTCATCTTCCATGATAATCTTGTGAGTACAAAAGTTCGGATCAATTCCGCGGATATCGGAAATTTTCCAAGCAATTGCCTTCTTATGATCTTTAAGCACGGCGATGAGGCGAGATTTTTCTTCTTCTTTCAAGTCCTTCGCGATGATGACGGGAGACTTCTTCTTTTCTTCAAGGAACACGTACTCGAGGTGAGATGGTAACTCCTTAAGCTCTAAATCTTGAGGATTTTCGATGGTAGGCGTAGTCAAATTTGGTTCATCGATAGCAATAGCCTTGGGAGATGGTGGAGAAATATGGTCCTCTTTGAGAAGGTTCTCAATGAGACGAATGTCTTCATCCCAATCGGTGGGAGAATCGTCATATTCTAAGTTCACATCTCCCATGGTGGCTTCAAAATCTTTCTAAACGAAATCACTTTCTCCAAATAGAGTTAGTGATGAATCAATAGAGGAAACGGTCTCAACATTGGGAGGAGAGGTAGGAATACTTTTGCAAGCATCTTTGAAGTGTTTTTCACAAGCCTCATCAAGAATGTCGATACAATTAACACTCTCGTATGAATAAGGCTGTTTAGAAAGCTTTCCCACGTTGAACACGATTTTATCGTCACCCACTCTCATGATAAGCTCACCCGCTTCAACATCGATGAGAGTGCGACCGGTCCTCAAGAATGGACGTCCCACGATTAATGGAACACGAGGGTCCATCTCGTAGTCGACGATAACAAAATCGACGGGAAAAGTGAATTTGTCGACTCCTACAAAAACGTCTTCGGCTATCCCCACTGGATGAGCAACCGTACGGTTAGCTAATTCCAAAGTCATTTTGGTGGGGACTAGCTCAGGGAGGGATAATTGCTTCCAAACACTTAAGGGCATTAAGTTAATACTGGCACCTAGATCGGCTAGGGCCATGAAATTCTCTACTCCCGGTAAGTTGCAAGGGATTAAAAAGCAACCCGGATCACAAAGTTTGGTTGGCAATTTCCTTAAGAGAACCGCGGAGCAATTCTCATTAAGTTGGGTATTAGCAATATCAAGAAACTTCTCCTTGTCGCTAAGAAGATCTTTGAACATTTTCGCATATTTAGGCATGTGAGCGAGAGCCTCAGCGAAGGAGATGTTAAAATTCAATTGTTTAAACATTTTGAGAAAGTTCGAAACTTGAATATCGTCCTTGCTTTTGAGCTTCTCTTTCCTCAACCTTGAGGGATAAGGTATATCAGAAGAAGAGGAAGGCTTTGGGATAGTAGGATCACTCACATCCTTGGGTGGAGGAGGGGTAGAAGTAAGAGGTGGAGGAATTAGAGCAGGTGACTCGTTTTCCTTAGTCACAATCACAGGTGGAGGTATAGGAAGCTCGGGTTCCTTGGTACCTTTGCCACTGCGAGTGGTGATTGCTTTCATCTCCCCTCTTGGATTAGCCACGGTGTTACTCGGAAGAGTACCCGAAGAAGAGGTTTGATTACCTTGGAAGAAACCAGCCATCATGTTCCTTAAGTCATTCGTTTGACTACTCAAAGAATTTCGCATATCGGCTCTAAGATCGTTCCCTTGTTTCACCATGTCTCCTTTCAAATTGAGCACTTCCCGCTGGAGATTTTCCACGATCACATCATTAGTCCTCATGTAGGTTTCAACATCTTGGTGTAATGCGGTGGGTTGGTTGGGAGGAGGAGCATGGTAGGCGGGTGGTTGATAAGCAGGTTGTTGGTAAACTTGGTTGTTTCTTTGAGGTGGATATGGTTGTCTTTGAGGTGGTTGGTATGGTGCACGAGGTTGTTGTTGAGGAGGGCGATTGAGGTTTTGTTGTTGGTTTGGGTTGTTAGGAGGAAAACCGGGCGGGGAAAGAAAGTTGTTTGAGCGATAGCTGAGCAAGTTGCGGTCACCTTGAGGACGTGCTTGATAAGCGGCAGGAGGATAGGTACCGTATGCTGCATTAAAATTCTTAGAAGGATAGTCTTGGGTGGAGGTACAAGTAGTGTAAGAGTGAGGACCCCCGCATATTTCACATGGTTGGCTTACAGCAATGACTTGAGCGTTTTTAGCGTTGATGCTGTTGGTGTTGCTAGCGGTTTGGGTAGCAAGCGATTCAAGAAGCGGCGTAATTTTGTCAAGTCTCTTGTCGTTGTCACTAGTACTAGCACTAGCGGCATTGGTCCGAACACTCTTGGTTTGCACTCTAGACTTATTCTCAATAATATCCCAAGTGGCATTAGAACTATTAACCAAAATATTACCCCCCCGAGGCACTATTTAGTGAATCTTGGTCATTCATGCTTAAACCATTGTAAAAAGTATTAATTTGGTGCACTTTGGTAAAACCATGTTGTGGGCACTTTCTTAAAAGGTCTTTAAAACGGTCCCAAGATTCACTAAAACTCTCATCGTACTTTTGTTCAAAATTAATAATTTCATTTCGCAAAGCGGTAGTACGAGAGGGTGGGAAAAAGTAATTTATGAATTTGGTGTCCAAATCCGTCCACGTCAGAATACTTTGTGGCGGTTCCTTTGCAAGCCAATGTCGGGCTTGTCCCTCTAAGAAGAAAGGAAAAAGTTGTAAACGGATTACCTCTTGTGGAACACCATTGAATTTGACCATATTCGTGAGTTGCTGGAACCTTTTGATGTGGTCATGAGGATCATCAATGGTACGCCCCAAGAATGGTTGAGCAGAGACCATCTGAATAAAGCCGGATTTGAGCTCAAAGTTGTTGGCTGCAATCGCGGGTATGACAATTGGATCGTTGCCCTCTACATGTGCTTGCAAAAGTTCAATCATCGGGCGATTGTCCGGTAGAGGTTCATTGTTGTTGTTATTCATGTTGTTTTGAGGTGGATTGTTATTGTTGTTGTGTACATCGGCCATGTCTAAGTCTTCGAGAGGCTCGGGCTCTTGATAAGACGTTGATCGAGTGCGCATACACCTGCAAAAGAACTAACAAAGCAAACAAGAAATATTTTTGGTTTTTTATGTTTTTTAATTTTTAGGATTTTTGAAAATTTTATATTTTTTAGGGTTTTTGAAATTTTTATGAAAAAGTAACGTTCACGGTGAACGGATCCCAAAATCCAATTTCTCACAAAAACTGTTAATCCTTACGAGAAGAGCCGGCAGCGGTGCCATTTGATACAAGATATTTGCATTGGGTTCAGATTATTTTCGGAATCTTCTCGAATTGATCACGACTTAAAGTGGAATAGTTGTTCTTGGTTACTAAAAAGGGTTTGGTTTTCTATTCTACGGAAAAGGAATAAAAGAGCAAAGTCGTGAAATTAAGCTAAGACGATTGAAAAAATGAAAATCAAGTTAAAAGAAATAAAGATGAGTTCAAAATTAAACAACAAACGAAAAGTGATTAAAAACGTAACTCAAAAACTTAGAAAATTTAAACGAGGAAAGCTGGAAGAAATGCTCATTCGGAATAAATAGGGAAATAAACTTGATTCGGAATAAATCTAGTTGATCCGGAATAAAAGTGCTATCCGGAATAAAACTGTGATGCGGAATAAATCTGTGATCCGGAATAATGAAGGTTGATTCAGAATGTAAGGTTGATGCGGAATAATGAAGGTTGATGCGGAATAATGTGCTATCCGAAATAACGGGGTTGATTCCGAATAAAAGAGTTGATCCGGAATAATTGATTATTCCGGATGAAAGGCTTGGATCCGGAATATAAAATATTCCGGATGAACAATATTGATTCGGAATAAACGTAAACAATGCTTGATTCGGAATAGGTAACTGATCCGGAATATCCGGTTGATCCAGAATATTCAGTCGATCCGGAATCTGGGTACTGATGAACAACAGCGAAGAACAGGGGAAGTAAAATGACACGATTTTTAGCCAAAATCCACCAAGTTTTTAACCAAAACTTAAACCAATTTAAACACTAATCATTTACTAATCCTAATCATCAAACCAAAACACTAAAAACATAAAACCCACTAACTTTTGAAGATTAAAATCAACCAAACAAGAACTTAAGACTTTGAATCAAAAAGAAAGATGAACAAGATGAAATTAAAGATTGTATTGAAAGCTTAATGTTAAACAAACCAAAAGGAAGAATAAAACTTACAAATCTATGGATTAAATTTAGGAAAAATAAAATCACCAAACACCCTAATGGTGTTGGTGTTTCCTACGAAACAAGAAAGAAAAAGAAGGAAAAAATAAAAGCTGGCTCTAAAGTGTGAAGGGAATCCTATTTATAGGTCTTCTAGTTGGTTGGTGTGTGGGCTTTCTTCCTTTCTTTTCGTCTTCTCGTCTTTTCAGTAAAGTTGACGTTTTCGATTCTGATTCGGGATTTGTCGACGATTAAATTCAACTTGTGTTTTAATTTCTTCGTTTAATAGACTTGAGTTCCTTCGACATATGTAAATCTTCCATCTTTGGTCCTTTTCTTCGATAAATATTCAAATAGGCCCATTGACTTCAAATCTTTTGCATCTCTTGGACAATAGACTTCGTCTTGAGTCTTTTTCTTCGATAAAACCCGTGCAATCCCATGTTTTCTTCAATATTTATCCGGTTGGCTCTGAAAACACAATAAACACAAAAACCACGCATAATTCCAAACAAATGATATTAAATACGCGTTTTGGTCTTGTTTTAGCAAGAAATAAGTGGCAAAAGGATGGGTGTTTTCACACCTATCACATTTACAAGAGGTTTAATAGAAACTTTATTTCGACAGTAACTACTAATAGTAACAATTTAAATAACTCATATAAAATGAGAATTTCATATTTTCCCCCAAATGGTATCGTATTTTATAAAAACAAAGAGTGATCTGCAAAAGGAGTGATGAAGAGTTTTTCACCAAGAACTAACTACAATATTCTAGGAAATGATCTTAGCCAAATAATCATGAGGTTCGTGACCTCGATGGCACTCAGGAATACAAAGAGAAGAATCTACAACACAACTCTATCCGAAATGAATACTTGTTCAATTGTTGCATCACTAATGCGATCATTAAGATGAAACAATAAAAGATAGATAAAATTGATACATGTAGAGTTTAGCAATCAATGATAATCTTTTCATTAATCATTATCAAGTCAAAAATTGTACCGTAACACATTATGTGTCGTCATGTCACACAATTCCAAGGACTCATCCTACCAACTGATGTCTCAGTTAAGTTAGGGATATTGAAAAGATACTATAATGAATACTAATCTACAAGAGTCATTAGGTGTTCCAGTTGTCCCGGAAGATCCATCGGTCCCAATTCACAAGAAGATTTCTTCAATTTATTTCTTGGACACTGGGTGTAACACTCTCAAATTTCATATCGGGTCAGCGAAAGGGTCAATAGAGTGTTACGGGATAGCACAATAACTCCAATCATAGACAACGCATAAAAATGGTTGTACAAGGTTTAACATACATTCATTCGAATAAAAGTTTTAAGTTTACAGCAGGTCCCCAAATTACACAGTCATAACGTTTACAAAACATAGATCGAATGAAGAATTTTATTATTATGTGGGCCATCAGAGTCGATCTCCATCCAAGTTACCTTCAAGCACCTGAGATAAAACATGCAAAAATTATATCAACGAATGTAGAGTGAATTCATAGAGTTTAATAAAACCGTTACATAAAACAGTCATAGAAATTAGAACACAAGTATAATATCAGAAGTAAGTCCTCGTACTGTTAGTCACGCAATATATAAAGCAATTCATACATCTCAAACCGTCCATGAAACCGTAGTTTTGATATTAGCATTATATGTAACATTATTATCGTTATTTGGATTACAATTTTGGATATTGGATTAATATTATCCGCATGACATTGTTACCTTACTATAACAAACAACAGGCCGCGAACCCGACAAACAATTTGCCCATCTAAGTTAGCGTGTCGTCACAAAAATCAGGCTATGGAAATCTTCTCATACATAAATTCGCTTACCAATCAATGTGGTATGATGGGGATCAACCATCAAGGCGCGAACTGGGGTGATCTTCCCCAAATAGTACTATTATATGCATAAGTGTTGGAAATACGTTTTTACGTATTTAGGAAGATTTAGTCAGTCCGACAATATATTAAGTAGTAGCTCGTAGTCTAGATATCTTTATATATATCTAACAAGGAAAAGCCCGGTCCATGCTTGTATGGTCGGCCCAGTTGTAAGCCCAAGCCCATCATATGGGCTTTGTATATAAACCCTCTCCTTAGATGGACAGGGTGGTGGTGTAGGTTCACTTAACTTTACACATAGTAAAAGTGTGTTTTCATACTTTCTCTCTCAAAGTGTGTGTGTGTTCTTACCATATTTCTATCTCTCTAAAACATAAGCTAGATTTGTAATATCTTACTTATGGTATCAAGAGCCATGGGATGATTGTTTGGTTTATGTGTTTGTGTTCTTGATTCATACGCCTTTATTTGATCCAAAATCATTCGTACCAATTTTTTTTTGTGTTTTATGGTTTAATCTTAATTTTACATCATCTAATTACTTGTTGTAGTGATATGGTGTTGTTACTTTGTTTAAAAACATAAACTTTTGGGTGTTTGATTCATTTTTAGGCTTAGAATATCGAATTTGTTGTGTTTTGTACTGTCCGAGAGAAGTGGTAACCATAGTACGATCTGTGTATTGTGATCGCATAAACCTGGGGTTTCTACTTACGATCCAATATCACGATCACTGGCTACGATCACTCGTTGCGATCACTAGCTACGATCGCTCGTTGCGATCACTGGCTACGATCACTCGTTGCGATCACTAGCTACGATCACTCGTTGCGATCACTGGATACGATCACTCGTTGCAATCACTAGATACGAACGCTCGTTGCGATCACTGGATACGATCCCTCGTTGCGATCACTGGATACGATCACTCGTTGCGATCACTGGCTACGATCACTCGTTGCGATCACTGGATACGATCACTCGTTGCGATCACTGGATACGATCACTCGTTGCGATCACAGGCTAGGATCACTCGTTGCGATCACTTGATACGATCACTCGTCACGATCAAGGAGCGCGATCACTCGTCACGATCAAGGACTGCGATCCCCACTGCGATCTAAGTACGATCACTAGTACGATCTAAGGTTACGATCTCCACTGCGATCGTGTGTAATTTTGACTTGGAATTTTTTATTTATCGAGAACATAACTTAGGGGATTTTCAACATTATTTCTCGGCTTTAACACACAACAACAAATACATTTACTTTCTCTCATTGATCGATCAACTTTGTAAATCGTAACTTATAGAAATGAAGTACACATCTCTTACGGATAAGTCCATCCTCTCGGGTACTGATAATCGTCCACCAATGTTGGTGAAGACTATGTATGAGGATTGGGCTTCACGAATGGAACTTTATATGTTGAACAAAGAAAATGGACATCTAATTTGGGCATCAGTGCTCAATGGACAATTGGTATATGGTACTGTGACGGAAGGTGTTGTTACTCGTCATCGCACTACGGGTGAATTAACGGGAGATGCTAAGATACAAGACAAGTGTGATAAACAAGCTACAAATATAATTCTCCAAGCCCTTCCTCCAGATGTCTACAAACTCTTCAGTAAACATAAGGTTGCCAAAGAGTTATGGGATAGAATTCGTGTTCTAATGAAAGGCACCTCGTTAACTAAACAAGAACGAGAGTGTAAGCTTTATGATACTTTTGATAAGTTTGCCTATGTTCCCGGGGAGACTCTCAATGACTACTATTTGAGATTTACCCTAATATTGAATGAGCTCAATATCTATGGCATGGCAATTCCTACGTTTCAATTAAACACCAAGTATTTGAACACCCTTCCTTCAGAATGGCGTAAGTATGTGATGGATGTTAAATTGGCTAAGGACTTGCATAACACCAATGTGGATCAACGTCAAGCTTTTATTCAACAACACGAATGCCATGTGATCAAGGCTCGGTTGTCTACACCTCAAGTTCATGATCCACTTGTCATGTATGCTTCTCAACAAAACATGGCTTATACTTATCAACAACCATCATACTTGTAGCAGCCACCACCACACACCTATCAGCAACCACAGCAACCATCTTATCAACCACTAATGATGCCACAACAAGCATTTCAACAAAGTGTTCATCAACAATCTTTTGCACAACAACCACCACATCAGAAATCACCATCATAAGCCAACACTTCTCCAATGGTCTATACTCCTCAGTAAGGATATTTTCCAATTGAAGCACAACCAGCACAAGCCTTCTACTCCAATGAACTTCCACCAATCCAAACACCGGTCTTTACTCCAAATGATACGCCAGTTGATGTTCTAAACCATCTCACTACCTACTTGTCAAAACTTGTTGCAACTAGAGGATTTCCACCAACAAACAATCAGCTCCGCACCTCTTTAAATCCTCGACAACAAGCCACTGTTTAAGATGGTCAAGTCACGGTGCAACCTATTCAGGGAAGGAAAAATTCATATGGACCACCTACAAGGACTGTGAATGCTCAAGCTGTGAATTCTCAAGCTAATGGAAATGGAAGCCCTATTGGTCCTCAAAAGGTGGTGACTTGTTACAATTGCCGAGGACAAGGTCATATGGCTAGGAAATGCACTCAGCAAAAAAGAAGAAGGGATGCAACATGGTTTCGTGAAAAGATGTATTTGGTCGATGCTTAGTCTAAGGGAAAGATTTTGGATTCAGAGGAATTAACATTTCTTGCAGACCCAGGGGCAGCAGATACTGAAGGCATTGCAGTCGTTTTTACTTCTAATGCAACATATCAAACAGACGATCTTGATGCATATGATTCAGATTGTGATGACATTCACTCAGCCCAAGCTGCACTCGTTGCTAATCTCTCTCACTACGGTTCTGATGTCGTCAGTAAGGTACCAACCACATCTAATAATGTTCATGATAATCCACATCATGTTGAGCATGAAAAGACAACCTCGAACAGCATTCGGGAACTAGTAACTCAAATGATGCGGTATCCAATCCAACACATTTGAGTGAACCTCAACCAAATGCTACGACGGGTATGGAATCTTATGATCAACGTGATTTGGTAATGATGCCTAAACATATTATTGATAACATCAATGTGGCTGTCCGACAAACCATAGATATGAATGCCAACCTAACCGCTGAGCTTGCGCTGTATAAGGAAAAGGTCAAAACTTTTGAAATGGTCCCGCAAGCAGAAAAAATAACTTATTCTAAATTTGACCAATTTCGTTTTGAAAAGATTGAACACTTAAACGAAATAGAATCATTAAAAGCTAATCTTTCTAATGAATTAAAAGCAAAAGAGTCGGTTGTAAATGATTTCAGAAACTTAAAAAAGATTCTGAAACTCTCGAGTCTAAAAAGTTTGAATCGGAAATTAATGCTACCAAACTTCTTAAATTCAAGGAACAACAGCTTTTAAAACAGTACACTTCCACAGAAAAGGTTCAACTTTTAACTAAATCGTTTAAAGAACTCGAACTTAAGTGTCTTCAAGATTTACCACCTAATCCCGGTTATGCAAAACAAGCTCAGGAATATATTCCTTGTCTTTATGATGTGACCCTAATTGGCAAATCGAAAGAAGCACCTTATGTTTGTAGTTCTAAGGAGACACAGTCACTTGCGGAAGAAACTCATTCTAAAATGCTTTCAAAATTCCATAAGATTGATTATGATAAGCATAATAAAGATCAATTTGATAAAAAGACTCGTATTCGTTTATAAAAGGAATTAGCTCAATTAATAGTTTTTGTGCCTCAAAATTTGTCAACGGAAAATCTTCCTAGTACGTCTCCTACACTTGTCAAAAAGGATTTAACTAAGTTAATCCCACCGGTAAGTAAGGTGTCAGATAGCTTAAATCCAGTGCACCAACACTTTGCCGATTTGGACAAGGTCATTTTGGAACGTACGACGGCATCGGCCATAACGGAAGGTGAATGGAATTTTGAGCACACTAGAACTGCGTTTCGAAACGAAATTTTTCCATTTGTAAAGAATGTTAAAGCTTGTCTTAGTAATATTGATCAAGATTTGGTTTTGGAAATAGAAGAAGTTAGACGTGTTTTCAATGAAATGGATGATGCTTATGAAAACAGTTTACTTGAAATAGAACGAGTTCACGCCAAAATGATCAGCTTTTGAAGCAAGTGATGTCTCATGATATAGTTTCCGTCTATATGAATAAAAGTGTTTATAATGATTCTATTGTACATAATGTTGAATCTGTGGATAATGTGGTAGATAGTACTTGTCACAAATATGACGCTGAATTTTTAAAGCTTCAAGAATCCTATACTTTGCTTTCAAAAACTTTTGATAAGATCCAAAAACATTGTATTTCGCTTGAATGCAAGCAACAATTTATTCAAGAGATCTTTGAAACTTCATTTGAAGGTGTAAATATAGATGATTCAAATTTTCAAAAGAATTTTCTATTGAATTTACAATCAAAACAGCGTCAGCCAAGTGACAAGGTTGCTAAATCATTGCCGATAGACATAGAGAAATCTAAGGAGCTAAAATGTGTGAACGTACTTGAGGCCGCTGAGAATTTTAAACTTGATATAGATAATCGAGTTTCCAGGATTTTTTCCAAAGTTGATAACTTAAAACAAAAAAATACACAACTCTTCGATTCAGTAAAGCACGCATGCGCTAATACCACTGCACAAAATCAATCATTGATTGAATAATTGAATCGAAAGTCGGTGGAAATATCTGATTTGAGGGAACAAAATTTTGTGATAAAAATCTGGCTTTGACTGAGTTAAAGGAAACACTTCGTACTCTAAAAGGTAAGAATGTTGTGGATAACGCAACCACTGTCTCAGCATCGTCCTCTAGTGCAATCAAAAGGAACCTTATCGCTGTCACACCACTTAACAAGGGCCCTAGGACTAAACCATCTCAAACTTTGGTCACTAAAGATAAGGCGGAATCAAAACCAGCTTCTAATATTCCTGTGTTGCCTTCTACAGGAGTAAGCACCACTACTAAGGCTCAAAGATCTAAGCTTAAAAGAAACAAGAAGAATGATCGGATCTTGCCTCCATCTAGTAGTCCAGTGAAGAAGAAAGTAGAAGCCCATCCTAGGAATGTTATTTCTGTTTTGAATAAAAAGAATCATGTAGCTAAGCCTAAAGGCGTTGAGGTTGTGCAGCATTCTATGCCTACTATGAATTCTAATTTGAAATGTTGGAATTGCAATGAATGTATGTTTTCTAGTCGTCATGATTCTTGCCTTATTGACCATGTGAATGAGATGAATGCCCGGAAAAATGGATTAGAATGGAAACCAACTAGGAAAGTGTTAACCCAAGTTGGTTGGATGTGGCGCCCCACTAGTAGAACTTTCACTATAGTAGGAAATACGTGCCCTTTAACTAGGATCAATCCCACTAAAGCGAAGAAAGCGTGCCCTTGAACTAGGAGTACCAAGGCTACCAAAACACAAGCGTGTCCTTTAACTAGGAACACCAACACTACAGTAGGAACCAAGTACCCTTTAAATAGGTCTCCTCCCACTGTAGTGCCCGCTAATACTCCAAAACCTTAGAAAATTTGAACAATAAAACCTGTTAGTGATAAAACTCACATTAGAAAACGCATGAAATCTAAGGGTCACACAAATGTTAGCAATTCTGATAATTCTATATCTATATCTGCTAACACTATGAAACCAATATTTTCCAATGCATTGTCTACTGTTGTTGTTGAAAACATGTGGTCCAAATTGTTCTCTGGTATTTGGACTCTGGTTTCTCTAAACATATGACCGGAGATCGCTCTCAGCTCAGAAATTTCTTCAGCAAGTTTCTTGGTACGGTTCAATTTGGAAATGATCATATTGCAAAGATAATGGGTTATAGTGAATATCATATTGGGAATGTTATAATTTCAAGAGTGTATTATGTGGAGGGTCTTGGTCACAATTTATTTTCTATGGGACAATTTTGTGATGCAAACCTAGAAGTTGCTTTTCGAGAGCATACCTACTTCATTCGTAATTTGGAAGTGGTTGATTTATTGAAAGGTACTCGAGGGAATAATTTATACACTTTGTCTCTACAATACATGATGGCCGCTTCTCCCGTATGTCTTCTCTCCAAAGCATCGAAGACTAATTCATGGTTATGGCATCAACGGTTATCTCATCTTAACTTTGACGCTATTAATCACTTGGAAAAAAAACGACCTTGTTCGTGATCTTCCTAAACTTACATTTCACAAGGACCATTTGTGTTCCGCGTGTATAATGGAGAAAAGCACTAAGAAATCATACAAACCAAAGATTGAAGACACCAACCAAGAGAAACTTTATTTGTTGCATATGGATCTTTGTGGGCTAATGCGTGTTGAAAGTCTTAGTGGTAAAAAGTACATCCTCGTCATTGTCGCTGATTACTCTCGGTTTACATGGGTGAAATTTCTTACAACAAACAATGAGGCACCTAAATTCATCATCGGATTTCTCAAGATGATTCAAGTGCGTCTCAACACTACTGTCCGACGCATTCGTACAGATAATGGAACTGAATTTGTGAATCAAATTTTGCGTGATTACTATGAAGAAGTTGGCATATCTCATGAAACATCCGTTGCTCGCACTCCACAACAAAACGGTGTCGTTGAAAGAAAAATCACACACTTATGGAAGCGGCTCGAACGATGTTAATTTACGCAAAGGCTCCATTGTTTTTATGGACAGAAGAAGTATCTACAGCAGTGTACACCCAAAACCGGCTAATCAAACACCAAACTTTTACAAAAACATAAAGGGAAATCACAATTTTCAGAAAACTAATCTTTTATTTCATAAAAAGGAATTACAAGGATTTAGCCAAAATATGGAACAAAGGGACTCTCACATGTTGAGGTCTCCTTTTATAGACTACATAGATGATTCTAGAATGGAAAATACATCAGAAACCCTAGCTATGAATTCTTAAAAATGCCATCGAGTGCTTGATGGCGTTTGATGTTTGTGAGCTGTCCAATTTGATCTCAGACGTTCATATTTGCTTTGGGGCCAATTATAAGTGTGGAACGTTGATCTTGCCACGTGGCATTGCTTGGAGAGGAGGGTGTCATGTGATTGGTGGACGGGTGAATGGGGGTGGGGTCCTTGGTGAGTGGGATGGTGAGTTCAAGTGTGGGATATGTTTAAGTGTGTGTGAATTAAGTGTGGGACTGGGTAAATTTGATTTACCCTTTGTTTAAGTGGAAGGTAAAACTGGGTTCATCATGTGAATAGTAACTATGTTTGATCCGGTTTTGGTGGATTGTTTAGTTGTTTGGCGCAAAAACTAGTTTGAATGTTTGAGTGGTACAACTTTGGTCCTTGGATTTTGGTGCAAGTGGTATAAAAAGTTTATCAGCCTTGCAAACTCGTTTCCTTTTGTAATTGAAGTTTCAGATTTTAGACATTGGCCACAAATACTTTTCAAAACAAGGATTTAGGGCTTTTATAACTTTGATGTAATTACAACTTCAGTCTTTTTGTTATTTAATCCATTTTTAAAGGACTAGAAGTGTAATATTCTTGAATTTCAAGGGTCTTCTTTGATCTTTGACTTCATGAGGTCCATTATTGACAATTTAGTTTTGTTGAGGGACTAAACATGCCAATTCTTCAAACTTGGAGGACCTTTTTGTAATCTTGACAAACTTAAGGGACCAAACTTGTAATTATGAATATACAAGGGTATTAAGTGTTAATTATTCATAAATTAGGGATCATTGTTATATATCTTCAACTCTTCAAGGGTTTTTGTTTGATAAATCACAAACTAGGGCCCGGTTCATTGTGTGGCTTCGTTTTTCGTGTTCGTTTTTCCTTGTTTCTTGTGATCTTTTGTCTTTTTCATTATATCCATACCTAAAATACACAAGTAAACAAACACAAGCATATATATGGTATTTTGATGACATTTTATGCATTTAAAGCCCGAAAAGAACGATGAGATCATGTATAAATGCCATCTCATCACTACTTCAGTGAATGTTTTACTGTCCAAACTTATTTTATTAAACCTGTGACTTCACCAACTTTATGTTGACCCTCAAAGCATGTTTTTCTCAGGTAACTAAAGCAAGTACTTGACGTATGCATGAAGTCAAGCATCATGATAGGCAGCATTATAGAGCTCATCTGGGGGTTTTATAACTACGGAATAAACAATTTATTTAATAATGTCAAGACAATTTTTATAACAATTTGTACTACTGATACAAGCCTTTTTACACCAAGTATAAAATCTTTATCGTCCGATCTCTTCGAATTGATTATTGGTAGAAAGTGCTACTCAATTGTTCTTGGTGGAAAATTAGGTGTGTTGTTTGATTATCTATTTTTAAACTAAATGCAAATAATTAAAATTGTCGTTGAGTAAAGTGAAAGCTTTAAGAATTTAAACTAAAAAAATAAAAGCGTGCAATCTTTGGAAATTAAAACTTGAATAGTCAAAAAAACTTAAAAACTTGTTTAAAATAAACTAAGACAAAAGGCGGGAAAGATTGAATTTGAAAGTCTAAGGAAAATAAAACAAAGTAGATCGCAACGCGATCGCACCCAAACAATAAGATGGATTGTGTCCACCGATCGCACTCAATGCGATCGCAATAAAGAAATCAGATCGTACTCACTGCGATCGCAACCAAGGAGTCAGATCGTACTCCTAGTACGATGGGTAGGGCGATCGTACTCACCTATCGCAACCACAATCACAATGAGTGATCGTGGTCTTGATCGTGGCTTGATCGTAACAAAACAAATCACAATCAATGCGATGGAAACAAGGCAACGTAACACACCATCGCACCCACAGATCGTAGTGATTGATCGTGGAGTGTGATCGTAACTAGGAAGGAACCAAAGATCGCAATCTATGCGATCGGAGCCTAATGATCGTAACAAAGCAAAACCCTTCTAAGATGGAAATGGCGTCCAAATAGTAAATAAGCTTAAATGAATAAGCAGTTACCAATAAGCACTTTCAAACTTCTAAACAAAGATAAATAAGCACATTTTCAAAAACTTTTGAATCTAAACATGAAACTTAATAAACCGAACCTAACAAAAATTCAAACTCTTTAAAAAGCTTAACAAATAAATAAGCCAAAATACAAATAAGCCAATAAGCACCAAAAGCTTATAGCTTATACCGTATAAAAGCTTACGTAGGGACAGAAAGATTAACTTTCTAAACACCAAAACATCAAATTCAAACACGAAACAAGTATGTTTCGGATCAAAATTAATCAAAATCAAGAAATGTAGAAGGAGAGTAAAGAACACAAACTTAAACTTAAACTTCTGATTAATAAAACTCAAATAAAAAGATTAACTAAAGCTTAACTTAAAAGAAAAGATGAAGTTTTAGTGAGAGAAAGTTAAACACTTTCTCTCTCTAAAATGAAAAACTAAAACAAAGAAAAATAAATTAGCTAACTACCCTCCTAATGTGATTAGGAGGGTATTTATAGGCTAAGTGGGAAGTGCATGTGTGGTGTGCTTCCTTCTTTCTTTTCTTCTCGACTCGATTTAATTCTTTGTCTTTTCTCGACGTCGTCTCGGGATTTGAACTTGTCTTAATTAAGCTATGAACCAAAAACGCACTAGACTAAAAACTTAACCCAAAACACGTATAAGAAAAAGCTAATAAGCTAAACTTTAAAAACTTTTAAAAACACTAAATGATAAAATATTTAAAAACGACTTTTTATAAAAATAACTTTTATAAACACTTAAGTAAATTTAAGAAAAACACAAATAAGCTATAAAATCAATAATCCAAAACAATAAAAAACATAAAAACATAACACTTAATCAAATAAGCATAACAATAAGCACATAAACATAAAGATTAAGCAAAACAAGAAAGGAAGAATGAGAGATTAAAACTAAAAACTTGATTAAAAATAAGATTCAATAATAAAATTAAAAGACTTACTTGAAATTAAAGGCAAGAAATTAAAGGTGCAAGAATAGGAAATTAAAGGTGCAACAGCTCCTAATGTGACATTAGGAGGGTATTTATAGGTGATTAGGGAGGTTAGCATGTGTTGCTCCTTTCTTTCTTCTCTCGTCTTTTCGTCTTCTAAATTCTTCGACTTTTTCGACTTTGTCTCGGGATTATTTAAACTCGTCTTATAATTTCTTCATTTATTTAGACTTGAGTTCTTCGACTTCATTAAACTTCCGTCTTTAGACATTTTCTTCGATAAATCTTTAGAATAAGCCTTGGACTTCCGTTCTTTTTGCACTCTTGATCTTTTGACTTCGTCTTTTGACTTTTTATTCGATAAAAGCCCGTGAAAGCCCGTGTTTTCTTCCCTTTTCACATTTTAGTCCTAAAACATAACAAAACACAAAGCACGCATAATTCCGACATTTACGACATAAAATACATGTTTTGGCTTGGTTATTATTATAATTAAGTGGTAAAAGGATAAGTGTTTTCACACTTATTAAATCCCCTACACTTGACCATTGCAATGTCCTCATGCAATGCATTAATTACAAAGCAAGTTTTACATTTTCCATCATAATCAATCCACATTGGCCTTTATTAAAGACATAGAAAATTACAAAATATTCAAAGGAAGAAAACAAATAAAAAATCAAAAACTTACCTTAGGGTTTTGGATGTCATGAGTGATTATCACCCTCAAGTTTCACGTTCCCCATACCAAGCTTAAAAACGAGATCATTGTTATTATAAGTTAGGAAACTAACACAAACTCATGTGGGCCAATTATTTACTTAGACTCCCTTATTCCTAGGTGTATCTTTTATATTTTATTATTGTCTTAAATGATCACGAGGATGCATCGTTGACTTATTTCGATAGTTATTTAGGCTGAAAATAAAGTGGGACTATTTAATCAATAGTTAGCTAAAGGACAAAATCTTTTAAAACTGCTTCTCGGGACCTCATAAAGTTCATATCTTGGCATAACTCGCTTCACGATTTTAGACCTTTCTCGGACCGATATTTGGTAGTGACTTCATACTTCAAACCTTGAGAGACGTTCATGAAATAATGGTCTTCTCTTCATAATAGGAATTCCTTCACTTGAACTTTTGAGAGATTCTTCATACTTGGACAACGACTTCTTCATTTTTCTCCAATCTTTATTTGGGATTTTGATATACAACGATCCGCCTCCTTTTAGGACTTGGATCTATTTATCCTCATACCTTGTTAGGGCCTTTTTGGATAGACTTCTCCATGATCTTTACGGGAGTATTTGCTTTTCGTCGTGTGTCTCGATCCTTCATATTGATTTTTGATAAATGATTCTTCACATCACTTTTGGATCTTTAGCAACAAAATGTAGTCCTCATGTCTTGTTAGGACCTTTTCGGACTCGCCAATCTTCGCATCCCACTTCAATAAGTTATGCCTTGGCTATGAACTCTAATTAATACCGAGCAACTTTTAAACGATCTTGGGCTAGAAGCTAAGTAACTTTTCAAATCGTACAACCTTATTTATTTCAATTAAATTTATTAACAAGCGATGGGAGAAAAAGCTCATAATTAACTCACATAAATTCATGAAAGAATACCAAACTTATAATTGACTCTATCATCTCTCGTTCTTCACAATTTAAAATCTCAAGGAATGAGACTAGTGGATGCTTAGCCTATTAAATCAAAGTTTTGGGTTTTCAAGTCATCTATAGGATCTTGCAACTTCTTAGAATGTTTCAAGTTTAGAATTCGCATTTTAAAGTTACCTTGATAAACGACTTTCTAGGATCAATTATAGGAACTTGCGAAAATTTCTTGTTCTTAACCCGTAAGAGTTAAGACTTTCGCGTTTTAAAGTTCCCTATATAAAAGCCTAGCAAAACTTGACTTAACACGTTAAGGATACTAGCTAGAGTAAACATGGATAAGTAAACTCGGGTTGAGTTAAAAGATTCACAACGTTTGAAAATTAAAACAACTTTATTAGAATTTATTCTTGCAAAGAAAGAAAATAACTATAACAAAGGTAAATACTAATAGGCCAAAATAAATAAAAAAATTTGAAAAATGTCGAAAAATCAATTTTTTGGTTAAAATGAGGACAAATACAAGGAAAAGCCCACATAACTTTGCTAGAAGTCCCCCTACACTTAATATAAACATTGTCCTCAATGTTTAAGCATGTGGGAGTAAACTCCCCTACACTTAGGACATTGTGTACTTTGTTTAAATCTTACGAAGGAAGACACAACTAAAGTGATTCCTATTTTAATATTGAAGAATATGAAAAAGAGAATCAAAAGAGTTTAGGATAGAATCGGGAAGACGGGTACACGGAATCATAGATCGTCAAAGTCATCAAGAATGGGTCTTTGAAAGCTCGAATCCCTTCACAGGATAAGAAAAAAACAACAAACACATACTAGGGTCGCCCCCTACACTTATTATAAAAAGCAGATAAAAAGGATAGATACTGCGGGTTGCCTCTCGAGAAGCGCTTGTTTTTGGTAACAAAGTCGTGAGCCTGACTCGACCTTGATCACCATGGTAAGAACCTTGAAAAATATCCACCGGGATCAAAGACATGGTTTTCATCCATCAAGTAGCACAAGCTTAAGGCGAACAAGGCCATCCAAAGAAGAGTAGGCAAGGTTCCCTTAAGCAAATATTGAGCACGGTGGTAGAAAGTGTGATGAGTTTCCAGCATATCTCCATAAGTTCTAAAAATCTTTCCTTTTATTTCATCAGATGGATACTGAGATGGCTTAAAAATTTCAATACCGGGATCGAACACCTTTTCCTTTAGGGGAAAATAACACTCAGGATCAGTAGACCTTGAAGAAGATCCGCTCATAAATCTGACAATCTCATCCTCAGAAGGTTGATAACGAGGTGTCAAAACATAGGTACTGCGGATATCGGTGTATATGCCATGATCTGAAGATGTCTGGAGTTAAAAGTTGAAGCTCAATGTTTAAATAAAAAGAGCAGATTAGATGGTTTTGTGTTTTGGGGCCCTTTTGTTTATTCATGTTGTGTTTGAAAATAAATTTTAATTCAATCACATTTGTATATGATTATAGCATAAGGTGTGTGAGAGTCAGTTATAAAAAAATAACAGAAGTGAGTGTGTTACTGCTACTGCTTACATACCGCCTCATTTCTATAAGCTATATGGTTTTACCAGATCCATTTATACAGGTAAAACAAACTATAAATAATGCATACATTTTCCGATGGAAGCACTTTACACTGATATATGCATTCTGTAGACCCCCAGAAAGGTAAAATCTTGATTCGGATTCTGTTTTTACTATTGAACTCCAGGAAACAAAATATGTAGTAAACATAAATGTTATTTGGCTTTAAAGATTAGCTATAAAAAGGCATAGGTCGCTCAAAAAAGTTACCTAAATGGCCTAAAATGTTTAGAATGGGTTTAAATCTACCATAAACCATATTTGATTCCTTTAGTTTTTGCAGTTTATGAAATGAACTGTATTATCAGAATAACATTGTAAATGACGCGTAATTTTTTCCGGTTATGCAGGTTCCTAGCGGTCAACACCAATGATCAGTTATGTAAAGGTGTATGCTGGACTTGACGAACGTAGAAATTGTGCAAAAGTCGCCAAAAATAATGGTCATTCTTCCCATGTTAATGTCTTCTTCACTACAGAGGACCATTTAGGCAGAAAATAACCACTTAAATTTACCAGGTTACGCACAACGACGTTATGAATAGAATCTATATGAATTTTCTGCAACAGGAGACTCGGTAAGCATAACTCATTTAAACTAATTAAAAAAGTATACACGGGTAGTTAATTGTATTGTTATTTTTTATTTAAAAAGTAGTATGTTACTTCGGATACTTTTCAAACTCTGTTCCTATTGATAACGGTAACCACTTGCACAAGAAAATCCCAACCCTCTTTAAATATTTTTTTACTTAATCATTATTGTTAATATATAGGATAGGAGCAAAGGACCGATGCTTGGGACGAAATCATCATCAAGTAAATTCTCTAAAAAGAGAGTGTCCCCCTCCGGGTCAATTTCATCAACACCCGGTGGTATCGAATCATTAGAAGCAAGAAACGTGTCAATCTCCTCCATAAGTGGATCACTATCCTCAACGGGAATAGGAGATGGAGAGAATGACTTGGCATTAGGTTTAGAATTCAAAGTCTCGATCTTAGAAATGAGAAGATAGACGTTTGATAACTTCTCACGAAGAATCACGTCTTCCACATCTAAATGAGTAAGTTCATCGGAGACCTTCTCAAGGATCGGAATAGTCAAATCAACTACATTTCCCGCTGGAAATGGGTCTAAAGGAGCAAGTTCAAAGGTGAACCTCTCAAAAATAGGATCACTATCATCCTCATTTCCCGGTGAAATGGGTGAAGAAGAGTAGGTTCATCGGTAAACCAGTCAAAATCCGAGTCATGAATATCATCTTTATAAGAAAGTTCATCGGAGAACTCCTCATTAGAAAATTCACTAGAAGTTGAATCATTCTCAAAATCTTCATTTCCATCACAATTTTCATCATTAGAATTAGAGAAAATATCAAAGTGATTAGAAGAAGTAGAGTCATCACAAAGTGGCAAATCACACGTTTCATTGGAAATACCATCGAACTCTCTTGGGTTTTGGACAAGGATCTCAACACTAGACTTTATTACTTCGTCCGATTCGTGTTCGGAATAGTGCTAAGATGCTCGTCCCCCTTGCTTAGAGAATTTTCGGGTTCCATGGTGGAAGAATCATGAATAGGAGTATTGATGTCATGAGATGGAGTGAGATCGAAAATATCCTCATCATCGTCATCATCGTCATAATCATAGTTCACCAAAATATCATCTTTGAAATAATATTTGTAAAAATTCAATTGCTCTAGCATAAGTAATTGTTCGATGGAAAGTTGCGAGGATTCGTCTTTCGTTTGAAGACAAGGGCACACGCCATCATACAATGGACCCCCACACTTAACGCAAATGATGGATGAAGACATAATGATAAAAACAAGGAATAAGGATATTTACTATGGAAGTAATCTACCCTTGGTCGACTTTGAAACGATAGGTGAAAACCTAAATGTCTCGAGGTTTAATAAGTAAACTACAAAAATAAGATTTAATACTACTTGGGTCGGCAAACCAATAATCGGTCGTCCTCTCAATATACGCACAAGCAAGCGGGAAAATGAGGTGGCACAAAGCACTTAAAAATCGTTTTCCTTTGACGGCCTTTTATAGCTCGTCGCCTTATACCCACCTTATTGTTTGTATAAATCGAGTTCAAACTTTTTATTAGTATTTATCTACTTTGCCTTTTATTTTTCGTTTTGGATTCGAATACAATAACTAGGTGATGAAATCCTAACTAAGCTCTTATTTGAAAGTAGGTAAATTTATTGTTCTACGTAATACAATATATTAATCACAAAAAACACGAAAAACGATACATACTATAATAATAGAAAAATAACAAAACTTTCCGAGGACGGAAAGGGTCTTCAAATCAACGATCAACAAATCTCCACGAAACGAATCGTACACAGGATCCCCGGCAGCGGTGCCAAAAAGTACTTGGTCGGCATTCAGCTACGTTCACAATCTTTCTCCATCTTTCCTAAGGACTACTATTTCTAGCTATGGTATGTCCTTGGGAAGATTCCTTCGGTTCTAGAAGAATCATTGGACTTAACCTATCCTACCATCCTTATGTCACCATAATCCTCATCGTCGTGCAATAAATGGGTTTAGGATAAGTATATGTCACCATGAAATCCATTTTGATATAGCAAATCTATTTTGCTCCCCCTTAACATATGCCACGATATTCGAAAACATTTTGTAGATGTCGGGATGAGCCATCACGTTAAGTCAAACCATTTGTGATAATTTCCCATATTAAATCACATTTTCTCCCCCATATTAAAAATATTAACCCAACCGATATTTTTGATATCAATTGATTTAATGAATTTTTAACAAAGGTTTTGGGAAGAAAAATGCAAGCTTTTAATCTTCATGAGACCAATTTGTGAGATATGATACCGATTTGTAACATAATCATATATTCACCATATTAGATTAAATTGACAAGGTTGGACCTGATTGATGAGAACATCATATGATAAGTTCACATGGTTCTTGTCGGCAAATGTTGGTCGCCTCGTCACGTCTGAAGTCATCTCTTGACACCACATGTACGATTGGTATTTTTGTCTTGACACCATTTTGTGAACTTGGCACGTTCGGCATCGAAGATTCTTAATGCTTGAAAATTGCTCCCCCTCAATTGTTGACCCGTGTTCTATTGAAAGAGCTGTAGTCGTCGTTTGAGTAGTCGCATCGTCTAGTATGTAGATACCAATTGTAGAATGCTATGGTTGTAGAGATGGTAACTTCATAAAAACAAGACTTCTCTTGTTTTAACAAATAAATGCACTGAAGCGTACATAGATTTGTGTTAGACCAAGTTATAAAGTAAACTTGATCCCTTACAAGGTTTTAAAGTAAACCTTGCCGAGAAAATTAATTCCCGTCTAGAGCCAAAGTTTTCATAAGAAATACTTGACTTTAATATGAAAAACGGGTTGCAGTCTGAAATAACTACAAGCCATATAGGCATGTTTTATGAAATATTTACAACTTTTGTACGAACTCTATTTATGGCACCGTGTCTATATTAATCAACATTTCTAAGGCCGTAAATATTATCGTACCAAAAGACCTGCCTTTGAAAAATAAAGTAAAAATATTTTTTGATTTTTCTGAATTTTTCAATTTTTATGGTTTTTATATGGTTTTATATTTTTGTATTTTGCTTTTATGGATAAGACTATAAACAATATATAAAGATGATCACCAAGGATACGGAGAATAGTTGACCACCACTATTCTTTCGCTTCATCTGCCAGTTCCTTTAGAGTCTCAGGCGAGAAAGTTCTCATTCCTAGCTTGTCGGCCAAAAATTCCATTCGAGCGCGATCCAAAGCCTTCGTGAAAATATCCGCCAATTCATACTCAGATCGGACAAAGTAAATCTCGATCACTCCATTTTCCACTTGCTCCTTGATGAAATGGTAGCGAATGTCAATATGCTTCGACCAGGAGAATTGAACATTGTTGCAGCATAAGGCAATTGCACTCTTGTTGTCGCAGTACATCAGAATTTTGTTGAAACCTAGACCATAGTCGGTTAATTACGATCTCATCCAAAGAATTTGAGCACAACAACCGGACATAGCTTTGTATTCTGCTTCCGTACTTAAAATTGTAGCGCTTTTCTGCCTTTTCGATGCCCAACTGATTAGTCGATCTCCTAGTAGTTGCAAAGTTCTACTCGTGCTACGCCTTGTATCTTAACAACCCGCGTGATCCGCATCTGCATATGCCATTAGTACGACCGAAGATTCCTTCGAATACCAAAGTCCCCAATAAATGGTTCCTTAAAGGTATCGAAAAATCCGTTTAACACTAGCTAAGTGTAACTAAGAAGGTCGAGTTTGATACCGAGCAAACATACATATAGCAAACCGAAGATCAGGTCGTACTTGTGGCAGGTAGATTTAATTAAAAATCTCCTTGACAAGATTTCGCGGGTAAACCCGTTCTCTTTACTCGACCGTCCAAAGCTGACTGCGAACGTAAAGAGTGAATCATTTGGATAAATTTATCCGCATGATTGAAGCCATCAATTCTGATTCCTGGAACAAGTTTGATTCATTAACGAATCACACCATCGTTGCTTTCCAGTTGTCACGAGCTTGATTCATATTGAATCTTGCAAGTTACCAACCAAGTGTTGTTTAAGGTTAACACTGGAAGGATTTCCACTCATCACTGTGAACACTAAGGTATCACTCTGAGTGTTCTGGCAAGATTACTTAGATATTGCGTAGAGGCCTGTAACGTGTTTAAATTCAATTAAGGATTAAACAACTGTTGCTTTCCAGTTATCACAAGTTTGATTCATAAAGAATCGCACAAGTCAACTACCATGAGCTTTTTGATATTCGCTCAAGAAGGATTTCCATCTTCATTGTAAATACTTCCGTATTACTCGGATGTTCAGGCAAGATCATGAAGATTTTGCATAGGACTCTTAATATCTTTCTTACTTTTCACAGTGTGTGAAGAAGCAAGGAAATTTGGAAATGTGTTCTAATGAGATATTTGATGATCTCAAATGGCTCTAGAATCGATCGTGCATTTTGAATTTTTGTGATCAGAGGCTGGAGAGGAGTGCTACCATTTCAATAACAATTTATTCGGAGTGAATAAATCAATAGATTATGCGTTGTCTCCGTGTGATTAAAACAAATATCTTTTGAGAGATATCTGAGTTAGCTGGGATGGGTTGTGCATTGCATCACTGGGTCCATGATGTCTATCTTCAATATCAAGCGTCATTAAAATGATCTCAATAGCATATGTGTTGACCCGGTTTCTGCCTAAGTTGTAAGGAGGGCTTCTTTCGTTACACCCTTTATCTTTACAATTCTTTTTCATTCTTCAACCCCTTCAATGTTCATCACTCTTATCCTTGAAGGTAAAGAGTGTTTTATCAATAGAACCCTTGACAAATTTGTTTCCAGTCCAGAAATTAGAAAGAGTTTCATACCATGCTCTTGGAGCTTGTTTCAGCCCATACATGGCTTTGTGTAATCTGTACACATGATTGGGAAACTCGCTGTTCTCGAATCCTTCAGGTTGTTCAACATATACTTCCTCAGCCAAATCTCCATTGAGGAAGGCACTCTTAACATCCATCTGATACACAGTGAAGTTCATATAAGCAGCATAAGCCAGGAAGATTCTGATGGCTTCAAGTCTTGCTACAGGAGCAAAAGTTTCATCATAATCAATTCCTTCAGTCTGTGTATACCCCTGTGCCACCAGCCTGGCCTTGTTTCTGATGATGTTTCCAATTTCATCCATCATATTTCTATAGATCCATCTAGTGCCTGTGATGTTCTTACCAGGTGGAGCTGGCACTAGTGTCCATACTTTGTTCCTTTTGAACTGATTGATTTCTTCCTGCATTGCAGCTACCCACCCATCTTCTACAAGAGCCTCAACTACTCTCTTTGGTTCAATTTGAGAGAAATTAAGCAAAGAGACTATAATAACCCGAATTTAACGCCATTATTTTACCCTAACTATGTTACCGATTTGAATTTCTAGGTGAATGTAAGTATTGTATTGTTTGACGGTTTAAGTGGAAACCGGTGAATGAGCCTTTATTTGATGTTTTGACGAATGGAATTTATCCAATAAATAATCGAGAAGACAACGAATGCCATATTTTAGCCGTGAGAGCTATTATTTTTATTTTTAATATTTTTCGACTTATGGTCGTATTCGGTTGTAAACGAGTCGAAAGCGTGTTCTTATAATTTTTTATGCATTAATTTAATTATCGGGCTCGAGATTTAATTATAGTCATTTTTAAATTGGTAAAAACCGGCCGAAGCCCTTTTGTCTTGGTTCGTACCGGTAGCGCAACACTAAACCAAACACACCCTTACTTTATTTTTATGATGTCTAGCAAAACTTGTTGCCTAACACCCCCTTACTCACTATTATAACTACTTAAAAAAACAGAGATACACTTACCATAACTTTAAGAAAAAAAAAGAGCTGTTGTTATTCTTTCTCTCTGGTTCGACTCAGAAACAACAACCATCATTGCCATCATCAAAAATCTTCAATAAAAACACAATTAAATCATTCAAAATCATTCTCTTATCATTCCTATTCAAATCCCCGCCATCAATTTAACATGATGCATGTGTTTTAGAAAAATTAAAATTTTCAAGAAATCATCAATGGTGCTGTAATCCGAATTTTGTGTTTGGGAAGTGCTAATGATTGATAAATATTGCTAAAAACAAGTGGGTATAGAGTTATGGAGATTTTGATTATCTTCGTTTTGGCGTAAAGTAGAGCTTCTAAATCCAAACGAGTGCGAAGTTATGATAGTTTGATTATTCGTGTATCGGGAGACGAGTATCGGCACAATATGTGGTTGTTGTCGATATTTGGATCGAATCTCGGGGACTATAGAATGAGTTTTGAATTGAGTCAAGGGCTGTTTTAAAGATGTAAACCCTAGGTTGTGAGTCTATTATCACACCTAAGTGACGGTTTTGTAAATGGAGTCGTTTATAGAAGTGAAAATGATTGTATGAGTCGATAACGTTAACCTGTCTGGTTTTTATGAAACAAAGATGTGTCGAGCAGGGAGTCTTAGAAGCAAATCTTTTGATTAAATTTTTGGAGAACTTTCTATAGATAGTAAGTGAGTTCCTTGAGTCGTTTCACAAACTTTTGACGTGTCTAAGTGGGGTAAATGAGCTAGTACATTTGGTATGTGCCGGAAGATTTTTATCGAAAGTATAGAGTAATAAAGTAAATATGTAGAAGAGTACAATAGTATCACTTGTATCGTTTTCTTTCGAGTTTGTCGTGATTTTATGATTTTGAGTTTGATGTTATGATGTATAGTTTATTACTCGATTCTCTTATTAATGAACGCTCCTTATTTGATAGGTTGCGGTTCTCGTGTTTGAAGGGCATCACTTATCATCGACGATCATCTCGCTAGGTCTCTTATACTAAGGTGAGTCTTTAGTCTCGCATTTCATGATAGCTACTAAATTTTATAATACCCGCTAGGGGGATACATGCTATTTGATGATAAATGAACACAAGTCATGATTAATTGTTTGGACCCGAATGTTGCCTATGTTGCCCTTAATTGTATTGAGTACCTTGTTGCTAAAGACCCTAATTTCATGAACCGTTAACTATGTTCTGACTTGATGTTGTGAGTTTGGAATAGCCGCTTATTCAAATGGTAGTACTACTGGGTTAATCACCCTATCTGAGACCAGGGCATTACATTGAGTAACATCTGGGAAGGATAATTTACAAGAATGAGATTTGGGTATATATCTAGCAACTAATACCCTAGAGGGGAAATGGTTGTATCTAGTCATGCTGGCATTTGGTGAGGGTGACTAATTGGTTAAGGGGTCGGTGTCATGAGCTTAGATACAATTGTATAGCTTCGGCTATAAGATGAGTTGCCTTGATATAGATTGTGTGCACAACAATTCTATAGAATGATTATGATTGATTTTCTTCTTGTGTTTAAATGTGATTTGTTAAACCTATGGACTCGCTCAACATTATTGTTGACTCATTTAAGCATGTGTTTCAGGTAATCGAAGGTGATTGATGGCGGAGCATTGCTGTGGATGTTGTGGGTTAGCTTTTGAAGTGTTATGGTCTAACACATTTTCTTTCCCTTTTACTGTTGAATAATTTGTCTAATGTTTATGTATTGTACTAAAACTTGTGGTTTGATGGTCGAGATATGTGGGGATTAAACGCTTTACTCTGGTATTTTTTAGTACATTATGGGATGAAAGTTATGTTTTCGACAATGTTTGAAATCTTATTTATATTTTATGTGTAAACGTCTCTTTTTGAGTCGTTCAATATACCTTGTGTGATGATACTTGTGTTTAGCACCCCAATTGTGTATTTAGGTTGCGCAATGTAAATTGGGGGTGTTAAAACAGATGGTTTCTCAAGACAGAAGGTTTAGTCACTTTGTACGCATTGGTTATATCACAACGGGTTTCTTAACGCTAGGTTCAACAATTTTCCTACCCATCTTAGCAACGAGTTTCTTCAACTCTATTATCGATATGTCCCTATCTTGTAACTGAGCTTTCAAATATGTAATATCCATACTCTTTTCATTCATTTCTCGAAATGATTTGGAAAGTTTTTCTTGCAAGTTATTATCATCTGGAAAACTTCCGATGTCTTTTTACAAAGCAAGTTCAAGAGAATGACAATGTTTTTGAAGGAAATCAGTTCGGTATGTGATGATTAATGGGTGGTGCTTGTTGAACGTGGGGTGATAAGGATTAGAATCTCGAGGTGGGTTTCGGTTGCTTCTATTGTAGTTGTTGGGGTTGTGGTTTTGAGGAGAAAAAACCGGGTGAAAGAAAGTTGTTAGAACGGTAACTTAGCAAGTTACGATCACCTTGAGGTCGGGCTTGGTAGTTTTCCGTTGAATAGTTACCATGAGCCGCATACACGTTTTCCGGATTGTCATGAGTAGAAGGACAATCAGTGTATGAATGAGGACCGCCGCAAATCTCACAAGAAGTTGCTACAACTTTAGCTTGTTGTTGTTGATTTGTAGCAAGGAGTTGCATATTCTTCCTCATTTCGACCATTTCGCATGTCAATTCGGTGATATCAGGGTTTGAAGAAGTAGAAGACACATTGACTCTCGGGTTTGATCATGAAGATGCGGATGAATCCCAATTTTTGTGATGAGTAGTCATGTTCTCGATAAGCTCTCTACACTCCTCAGGTCTTCTTTTCATAAATGTACCACCGGCGGCTACATTAATCGTACACGATCACGAAAAGTCAAACCGTTGTAGAAAGTATCAATTAAGGTGACGTGGATCATGTTGTGGTTTGGACATCGATCAATCAAAACATTATATCGTTCCCAAGCATCAAAAAGTGATTCATCGGGTTCTTGAGTAAATCCACTAATTTGATTCCGAAGGCTCGTGACCATGGATGGTGGAAAGTAGCGCGACAAAAAGCGTTGAGTCATCTCATCCCAAGTATGAATTGAATTCTTCCGAAGATGATCAAACCATTTTTCGGCATGGTGGGATAAGGTGTGTGGAAATAGGTGAAGGCAAAGAAAATCCATAGTAACACCGGGCAACTTCATGCTTTGAGTAACAGTAATGAATTTGTAGAGGTGTTTGTTGGCATCATCATCCGGCAATCCGCGAAATGGACAAGTGTTTTGAACTTGTTGGATCATGTGATGCTTCAACGAAAACTCTGGAGCCGTGATTTGCATCGGCACAATCGGTCCTCCGCGTCCATTCATCGTAGGTTGACACAGCTCCTCCATTGTTCAAAGGTTGGGTGGGGGAACATTATTGTTGTTATTCATGTTGGGGTGGGGTGGATTATTGTTGTTGTGCACACCAGCCATATCTAAATCTTCACGAGTCTCGGGCTCTGAATAAGATGAAGATCTAGTACGCATATACCTGCAAAAGCAAAAGAAAAAGATACCAAAGAAATAGATAATATATATGTACGTGTAAAAATAAAAATAAAAATCTTTTTGGATTTTTGAATTATTTTTTTTAATTTTATGGATTTTTAACAATTTTAATTTTTATGGATTTTTAACAATTTTATTTTTTTTGGATTTTTGAAAATTGTTGAGCAAGAAAAATAACGTTCACGGGTGAACGGATCCCAAAATTCAACGCTTCTCTCACAGAAAACCGTTAATCTTTACGAAAAGAGCCGGCAGCGGCGCCATTTTAATACAAGGTTTTTTTGCCAAGTATAAAAATTAAGTTCGCCGTGTGTGTCTAATCGTTCTCGATGTCTAATCGAATTGATTACTGGTAAAACGTGTGACTCAATCGTCTTTTGGTGAAAAACAAATAGATTGGTCGTTGTAGTAAAATAAATTGCAAGACTTTAAAGTAAATGACGGGTAATTAAAACTAAAACTAATTAAAAGTAAATGGTGCAATATTAAAACTTTTAAAAGTAAATTAATTAAATGACTTAAAATTAAAGCTTGACGAAAAGTAAATTTGACAAGTTAATAAAAATGAAAGTAAAATTGACAATTTAATAACAATGCAAACTTGAAAACTTAAACTAAGGCAAAATAATAAAACAAAGCCTACCGTCGGAATACACTCCATCGGAATCCCATCGGAATCCGATCGGAATGTATGCTTACCTCGCTTATCGGAATAAGGTCGGAATGATCCTATCGGAATGTGACAAAGTAATCCTGTCAGAATGTTGGTCGGAATCCAGATCGGAATGAAAATCCTAAAAATCCTATCGGAATAACAACTCACTTATTGGAATACCAAACAAACACCCTCGTCGGAATCCTGATCGGAATCCCCGTCGGAATACAAAACCCTTTTTCGATGGTGGGTGATTGGAATGCTACCAAAAGGGAATGCTGGTCGGAATCTCAAAACCCCTTTCCGACTGTGGTGATCGGAATACAGTAGGATATAGTAAATAAGCAAAACAAAATAAGCTATGAACCAAATAAGCACTAGACTAAAAACTTAACCCAAAACACGTATAAGAAAAAGCTAATAAGCTAAAATTTTAAAACCTTTTAAAAACACTAAATGATAAAATATTTAAAAATGACTTTTTATAAAAATAACTTTTATAAACACTTAAGTAAATTTAAGAAAAACACAAATAAGCTATAAAATCAATAATCCAAAACAATCAAAAACATAAAAACATAACACTTAATCAAATAAGCATAACAATAAGCACATAAACATAAAGATTAAGCAAAACAAGAAAGGAAGAATGAGAGATTAAAAATAAAAACTTGATTAAAAATAAGATTCAATAATAAAATTAAAAGACTTACTTGAAATTAAAGGCAAGAAATTAAAGGTGCAAGACAAGGAAATTAAATGACAATTAAGTAAATGACATGAAATTAAAGGGTGGAAGAACTATGTGTCAAATAGTCAACACCTCCTAATGTGTCATTAGGAGGGTATTTATAGGTGATTAGGGGGGTTAGCATGTGCTGCTCCTTTCTTTCTTCTCTCGTCTTTTCGTCTTCTAAATTCTTCGACTTTCTCGACGTTGTCTCGGGATTAATTTAACTCGTCTTATAATTTCTTCATTAATTAGACTTGAGTTCTTCGGCTTTATTAAACTTCCGTCTTTAGACTTTTTCTTTGATAAATCTTCAGAATAGGCCTTGGACTTCCGTTCTTTTTGCACTCTTGATCTTTTGACTTCGTCTTTTATCATTTTCTTCGAGAAAATCCCGTGAAAGCCCGTGTTTTCTTCCCTTTTCATATTTTGATCCTAAATCACAACAAAAACACAAACCACGCATAATTCCGACATTTACGACATAAAATACACGTTTTGGCTTGGTTATTATTATAATTAAGTGGTAAAATGATAAGTGTTTTCACACTTATTAATAACCGGCAACTTGTCATCACCTTCCAAGAATGCGTATTCAAGGTGAGATGTAAGATCTTTCAATTCAAGGATAGGTGGTTCCTCGATCGAAGATTTTTGTTCAACACTCATAACTTCCATCGGCGAAAGAAATGGTGGAATAAGAGTATCATTACTAATAATCACCTCATCTTCATTGTCGATTTCATTTGAAGTAAAATCGCCTCCTTGGAATGGAGTGAGATTTGGTGTAGAATTAGCAAGAATCGGATCCAAAATAGTGGGATTGCCACTTGACGAGCTATCGGAAAACCCTAACACTTCTTGTGAAAACTCATCGCAAACCACATCAACTAAGTCAATGTGATTGATGGTAGCGATTGCATAAACATGAGAAGGTGTCGAGTTTTGAGTAGCGTTTATAACAAGTTCCTCTTCGTTGAATCTCAAAGTAATAGTTCTTGCATGAACGTCGGTAAGCGATATCGAGGTGTCTAAAAATGGACGACCTAAAATTAGAGGAACTTGAGGATCCGCGGGGATGTAAACTACTATAAACTCAACGGGATAGTAGAACTTCCCCACTTTCACGAAAACATCCTCGGCTACTCCACATGCTAAAATCGTAGAATGATCGGCCATCTCGATAGACATCTTCGAAGGAGTAAGAGCCAGAAGCGAAAGCGATTTCCAAATGGAATATAGCATTAAATTAATGCTCGCACCAAGATCGGCCAAGGCGAGGCATTCTTTCATATCTTGTATATGTGTGATTATTGTGACGACACGCTGTTTTAGATGGGCAAAGGAATTACGGGTTAGCTACCCGTTGTTTGTTATAGTAAGGTAGCAATGTCATGCGGCTTATAATAATCCAATAACGAAAATACTGGTATACGCATTGAATTATAATATATTGCCTGACTAGCAATACGGGGTCTTATTTCGGATATTATGTTCGTGTTTTGGTTTTACATAACCATTTTCATATAACCGTTTTTATTTAGCTCTATAAAACGTTATAAAACGTATTGTATGATGTTTTTGCGACAATGGTTCGTATAATGGTTTTGAAGGCAAAAGCCTATATAATGATTTACGACAAAGATTTGTATAAAATGTCTTTGGCCTATTTTATAGCCCACGACAAAGATTTGTACAAAATAATTTTCGGTAATAATTATATACCGGTGATATATTAATGGTTTTTATTAAACTCTATGAGTTCACTCGGCGTTTCGCTGACTTTTTAACGTATTTTATCTGAGGTAATTGAAGGTGATTCTCGGGAAGACGACAAGAATTTATGGCCCGCATTCAAATAAAATTTCCATTGAAATTTTTTGTAAATTTGTATGACATATTATGACCTGAGGGCCTATGTAAATTTGATATTCATGAATGGAAAATGCTTTATTATTAAACCACGCGATTTTTAAGCGTTGTCTATGATTTGGGTAATGTGCTATCTCGTAACACCAACGACTCTTCCGCTGAACTAAAGTATGAATATTTGGGGGTGTTACAGTTTGGTACCAGAGCTCTAGTTATAGAGAATGAAAGATTTTTAAAACCAAGGTTTTGAATAAAAGATTTCAAAATATTTTAACCATAAATATTTTTGAATAAATATTTTGAATAAAATATTTAAAAATCTTTTGACTATAACGGTGTCGAAGAATTCTCGAGTTACTGATAAGGCCAGACTGAGAAGTGTTATTTTAATATATATATATATATATATATATATATATATATATATATATATATATATATATATATATATATATATATATATATATATATATATATATATATATATATATATATATATATATATATATATATATATATATATATATATATATATATATATAACTTGGATTATATATATGTTGTAATTTGATTACATGATTGTTTGATGATTATTCTAATACTTATACGAGGTATTTATACGACGTAGATTGTCACAAGAAACCCTAACTCTCCTAGCAAATCAATCAAAGCTATTCCCGTAGGAATTCTAGCTATTCCAGATCTAAACCAAGTTTATCATTCCCATCATAATCTCGAACAAAACATGTCTTCTTTCTAAAAGCAACCTCCAAATCCGCATCATAGAATTGACCAACCAAGAAAAAATTGTGATTGATCCCTTCGACGTAGTATACCCTTTTAATCGTGATATTCCCCTAAACCAAATCACCATATCCTAGGATCGGTGCAAATTGACCATTTCCAAATCGGACCGTACCTAGGAACTTCTCCACGAAGTTAATTAGAATCTTGAGATTCCCGTCATGTGCTTGGTGCACCCGGAGTCCGGTATGAAGAGAATTATTTCGATCACCTGTAGAAGAATTAGAACACGATGGAGCATTTGTTAAATTAGATTCCATGTTAGTAGTGATTTCTGAATCATTAGGTTCCCTATTTTCATCATTTAAAGGCACACTAACACTTGTATTCACGTTTTCTTTCCTAACCTTAGGCACCCATTTATATCCGGGAGGACATTGATTAGCAAACCACCATTTCCAAGACTTGTTAGCAGACTCATATATTTCCCTAATTTTGCTTATAGAATTCTAATTAATGGAGTCTGATGCAATAATTTTCTTAGGGGGTGGGAGGGTTGCACCAGAATGGTTCACTTTGCATTTGGGTTTACACTACAAGAAAATGGGTATTTGGGAGGGTGAAAAACCGTGCCAAATACTCAGAAAACCGTACCAAATGCTATTTGGCATGGCTTTGTGACGCTTTTAGCTTCGTCCTAAATATAAGGGTGCCAAATACATTTGGTTCGGGTTAAAAGGGTGCTAAATAGTATTTGGCACGGTCCTTAGGACGGTTTAACTTTGGGGTGCCACAAGTGGCGTATTTGGCACAACTAGCAAATTTTTGTTCCAAATAGGAATTTGTCACACTTCTATATCCCGTGATAAATGTGTACTTGGTACCAATTCGTATCCCGTGCCAATTTCGTATTTGGTTCGGTTTTTAATTACCGTGTCAAATTTAGCGAGGACGATTTTAGCTATCGTGACAAACATATTTGGCATGGTTTTCGTTTTTCGGTTCCAAACGTATATAGGATATACAAACAAAAAACAATGAAAATAAGAAATTAATCCTAAAACAACTTTGCACAATATTACTTTTTCATATCTTTCAATTACAAAATTACAATATCACAAAGTACAACTTTGGCAGATTAACATGAGGTAGGGGCTGTGGATAGTTAACTTAGAGATTAGGGTTTCTCTGGGCTTTTTAATTACCCGATGGGCCAGGGTTAAAGATAATGAGCGGGATATTATGAATTTTATTTCGAGAGGGTGAAGTAAAATTTGTGCCTTGACCAAAATATATAAATTTATACTTTGATTAAAATTTAATCTTAAAAACATTTTGTGGCTTTAACTCCAACGTCACATTATACTTTTTTGCGTAAAAAGATGGCAATTCTTTTAAGAGGTCAAAAAGTAGTAGTGAATACGATTATTTTGGTTGACATATATTTTATTAACTACATTAAAAATTGTGTTGACACATTTTAATCGATACATAAATGTTTGGCACAATTATAAAATATCAATCCAAATGCAGTGTCATTCGCCATAGTTAGTTGCTCAAGATATATTCGTATTTTTGACACTTCATAAATTTCCTTCAAAATAAATTAATATTTGGCATTTGGTATTAAGATGAATTTGTTTCTTAAAAAGTCAATAGTTAATGAAATTAACTTTTAAAGTGAACGAAATCAGTTGGAATATTTTCTTTTTAACAAGAAAAATTATTATCAACATGTGCAAGACGAAATTGTCATTTGAATCGGGTTGTAAAATATGTTTCCTATACGTATGTGAAAAATTTATAAAAAATAATCTAAATATATATATTACATCTTTACACTCTCTATAAATTATTACTAATTTAAATACCCTAAAAAGGTTGTTTCAAATACATAAATATTAGACACAATCCATATAAACCGTCCTAAATACGTATATGAATTTGACACTTACGATACATATTGTCTTAAATACATAAGTAGTTGGCACCGATAACTGAAACCCTTCCAAATGCACTTGTATTTGTCACCAATGTTGCAAAACGTTCCAAAGACATACGTATTTGGTACAGTTTTCGAAGCGCCGTCCCAAATACGTATTTTTTGGTACGATTATCCAAACATTGCCAAATACACGTATTTGACACTATTTTTTAGCGTTCCAAAAATGTTCGTCCTAAAAAGCCCCTTTTTTGTAGTGTTACTAGCACTAATAGGTATAGCAATTTGCTTCTTAGTTCTAGTATCTACGCCTTTGACATTATTCGAAACACACATAGCATGATTAGCATTAGCACATTTCCCACATTTCACACAAACAAACTTAACATTTAAAGCATTTAAAGTCGAATCAATCAAATCGTCATTACATGCGATTAATTCCAAGACGTATATAGGATATACAAACAAAAAACAATGAAAATAAGCAATTAATCCTAAAACAACTTTGCACAATATTACTTTTTCATATCTTTCAATTACAAAATTACAATATCACAAAGTACAACTTTGGCAGATTAACATGCATTGTAAATAGAAAGAAATAAGTTATATGTAAAATTACAGGGACAATAAACCTTACAGAAATTGAATTGGGATAAGTATCTTGTTGATAGAAGACTATCTGATTCACAAATACATACAAGTGAGAGATTAGATATGGAGAATGAGGTAGCGGCTGTGGATAGTTAACTTAGAGATTAGGGTTTCTCTAGGCTTTTTAATTACCCTATGGGCCAGGGTTAAAGATAATGAGCGGGATATTATGAATTTTTATTTCGAGAGGGTGAAGTAAAATTTGTGCCTCCATGTTGGTTGTCTCTCCACAAAATCATTTGTGGTGTGTTGGTGGACTTGTGAATTGTGCATTTGAACTTGGTTATCTTTCCAGGTGCATACTTGTTGTTAACGCAGGCATCATAATCAGCTTTTACTTTTCTTAGTGCCTCTGCGCGTTTAACTTCCATTTCCCTCAACCTTTGTCTCTACTTCTCCCTTTTAGGTGGAGTCATCTTCCTCAGAGTTGCCTCATTTAGATCCTTGGGTTTCTTGATTTCATTTAGTCTCTTGAATTCCTCAGCCTGTTTCTCTATCTCTTCAGGTGTTAAGGGATTCTCATTGGAAGGTGTGAAGGTTGAAAATTGGGAAAGGTCTGTGGTGGATCATCCTGTCTCTAGCATCGCAGCTATCTTCTTTAGTTTGGTATCAGTGTCAACCAAAACTATCTCCTTTACTTTCTTCGAGACAAATGATTCCATACTCATGTTTTTCAGCTCCTCAGCTCTTTTGATGAACGCTGACTGAGCTTGAGTTTGTATTGCCTTGGGTAGGGAGCTAACAGTGAACTTTAGCTTCTTGGCAGCTGGTTCACCATCATCCCTAGACTCGCTGGTGTTAACCAAAGTCAGGGACTTTGATGAATCAACTCCATCATTATTCTGTTGCTACCCCTTAGTGTTATCCTCATCATCATGTATGATAACAAGTGTGATGACTTGGAGGGGGACAGGTGAAGAAATGGTGTTATCAGCAGATGTTGAGCCCTGTTTGGCAGATTCAAGGTTAAGTACCTTTTCTTTCTCCCCCTCACGTTCAGCCTGTCTCTATTATATTTGAGATACGTTTTAACTTTTGAGAAGTATTTTTATGAAACCCGAGCCTCGTGAATATTTTCAAAATTGACTAATAGTCATTTCCCGCTTTTTGGCTAACTATTTACATTTTGGACCATAACTATGCAAAATTGGCAAAAGAGGCCCCTCCACCATCATATAAAAGCCCATTTCACACCTAAATTTCTCATAGTAACAAGTTGGAGAAAAGTTTATCCCACCTCCCCTTTTCTTTCTTACCGTCACCTACACACACACATAAACCAATTTTTGGTTTGATTTCTACTTTGATCTAGTTAAAAACAAAGCAAGTCCCTATCTTAGATTTTCAAGGTTATTCTAATGATGTTAAAATCTCCAACATGCATGAAGTTTAATTTTTTTGTTAAATATGGTTGGTAGGAGTGTTGGATGATCATGCATGTGATTATCTAGTGATAATCATGCATGGATCATGTTGTTTATGCTAAAAACTTGTTTTGATTTTTGGGTTTTGTTTTGATGATTGATAAAAGTGTTAGGGTTAAGATATGTTGTTATTAGGGGTTTAGGATGACGATAAAAGTGGTTGAAATTGATTGTATGATTTTATGTAAGATTTTAGGAGGTAAATTAGGACAGTAGGTTAAAGGCTATTTTTGGATGTCTTATGTTTTGAAAATGGTTAAACTAATAAGATAGTGTAATGTAGATTTTGAATATCTTCGTTTTGGCGTAAAGTAGAGCTTCTAACTCCAAACGAGTGCGAAGTTATGATAGTTTGATTATTCGTGTACCGGGAGACGAGTATCGGCACAATATGTAGTTGTTGTCGATATTTGGATCAAATCTCGGGGACTATAGAATGAGTTTTAAAATGATTCAAGGGCTTTTTTAAAGATGTAAACCCTAAGTTGTGAGTCTTTTATCAAACCTAAGTGTCGGTTTTGTAAATGGAGTCGCTTACAGAAGTTAAAATGATTGTATGAGTTGATGACGTAAAACTGTCCGGTTTTTGTGAAACAAAGATGTGTCGGGCAGGGAGTCTTAGAAGCAAAATCTTTTGATAAACTTTTTGGAGAACTTTCTATAGATAGTAAGTGAGTTCCTCGAGTCGTTTCATAAACTTTTGACGTGTCTAAGTTGGGTAAATGAGCTAGTACATTTGGTATGTGTCGGCAGATTTTTATCAAAAGTATAGAGTAATAAAATAAATATGTAAAAGAGTATAATAGTATCACTTGTATCGTTTTCTTTCGAGTTTGTCGTGATTTTATGATTTTGAGTTTGATGTTATGATGTATAGTTTATTACTCGAATCTATTATTAATGAACGTGTCTTATTTGATAGGTGTGGTTCTCGTGTTTGAAGGGTATCACTTATCATCGATGATCATCTCGCTAGGTCTCTTATACTAAGGTGAGTATGTAGCCTTGCTTTTCACGCTAGCTACTAATTGTTTTAATACCCGCAAGGGGGATAAATGCTATTTGAAAATAAATGAACACAAGTCATGATTAATTATTTGGACCTGAATGTTGCCTATGTTGCCTTTAATTGTATTGAGTACCTCGTTGCTAAAGACCCTAATTTCATGAACCGTTACCTATGTTCTGACTTGATGTTGTGAGTTGGGAATAGCCTCTTATTCAAATGGTAGTAATACTCGATTAACCACCCTATCTAAGACCAGGGCATTACGTTGAGTAACCTTTGGGAAGGATAATTTACGAGAATGAGATTTGGGTATATATCTATCAACTAATACCCTATAGGGGCAATGGTTGTATCTAGTCATGCTGGCATTTGGCGTGGGTGACTAATTGGTTAAGGGGTCGGTGTCATGAGCTTAAATACAATTGTATAGCTTCGGCTATAAGATGAGTTGCCTTGATATAGATTGTGTGCACGACAATTCTATAGAATGATTATGATTGATTTTCTTCTTGTGTCCAAATATGATTTGTTAAACCTATGGACTCGCTCAACATTATTGTTGACTCGTTTAAGCATGTGTTTCAGGTAATCGAAGGTGATTGATGGCGGAGCATTGTTGTGGATGTTGTGGGTTAGCTTTTGAAGTGTTATGGTCTAAAAACATTTTCCTTCCCTTTTACTGTTGAACAATTTGTCTAATGTTTGTGTAATGTACTAAAACTTGTGGTTTGATGGTCGAGATCCGTGGGGACTAAACGCTTTACTCTGGTGTTTTTTAGTACATTATGGGATGAAAATTTTGTTTTAGACAATGTTTGAAATCTTATTTATATTTTATGTGTAAACAACTCTTTTTAAGTCGTTCAATATACCTTGTGTGATGATACTTGTGTTTAGCACCCAATTGTGTATTTCTACTGCGCAATGTAAATTGGGGGTGTTAAAGATTGGTAATCAGAGCTACAAGTTATAGAGAACTAGGTCGATTTTGAAAATTATCCTAAACTATAACTTTGGTGTCGAAAGTTTTTTTTTCAAAAGCACACAACTTCTCTGCAACGCTCCGGTAAGATCACTTTTAGTTTTGTTTTGTATTATAGATGTATCCCTTAGAACTGAAATAATTTCCCGAGTATTTATTAAGTAAATACTATGATATTGTATTGGTATTATTAAAAGTGCGCCAAGTGCTTGTCATTATCATATTTTCTTTTTGTGAGCATTGCATAAACATCATTTGCATTGCATTGCATACCATGTATATATATATATATATATATATATATATATATATATATATATATATATATATATATATATATATATATATATATATATATATATATATATATATATATATATATATATATATATATATATATATATATATATATATATATATATATATATAAAGTGAGAACAAATTAAGGGTGTCAGTGTCATGGACTTTTGATCATGGGATTGCGGAAATTTGGCTTATTATAAATATCATAATAATAAGAAGAATAAATAAAAACATGTTCTCTATGAGCCTTCGGGTGGGAGTCAAGTAGCACTAACCTTGTCATTAGAGCCTTAGGGTGTATGACAAGGGGATGTGTTGAATAAAAATTGCTTCATCATCATGAGCCATAAGGTGGGATGGTGAATGTCAATTCCCTTATTTTGTCCAAGGAGCCTTCGGGTGTGGATTTTAAATAAGGAGCACAATTGCTTCTTAAAGAGACACAAGGTGATATGATGTAATTGTTGCTAACTCCATTAATAAGGTCATAATTGACTTTGGAGGTTTTATTGTTGCTTTTAAGTAGTCCTATTAGCCAAATTTTGGATCCGGGGATTTATCCCTCAAATCGTGTTAAGTTATCCTTGATGTGGGCTTTATTTAGTGACAACGATTTTTGAAGTCGAGGTTAGGTTTTGAGTCTTGATTTTACACCGTTTCTTGCCTTCATTTTTGGATTAATAATTATCAAATAAGTCAAATGAGCCTTTGGGTGAATGACAAATAAAATCTAGTGATACAATTAGGAATAATAGGAGATTGAGTTTAACACAAATTACTTGTATGAGTTGTTTTAACTTTGGGGCTTATGATTGGCAATGATCTTGTTTTTACACTTGGCATGGAAAAGTGAAAAGTCGGGGACGATGAATCTATTTGAGTTTTATGATCCTTAAAGTTATTTTTCAATAATGAAAGCAATACATTATGTCTTTGCAAAATAAAAGTCAAAAAAGTTGAATAAAAGTGTAGTTAGTGTTTTATTTTATCATTGCGTGAGGACACGACAATTGCTTAGTAAGGGCGAGTTTGATATGAGTAAATTTACTCATATCATTTATATCAATAAAGGGACATAAAATGCATATTTAACATGATATTTTTTTGTATATGTTTGTTTTATTCATTTTATGTATGTAGGTACCAAGATCACGAAAAACGGCAAACAATCGACACGGAGTTTAAAGAAAGCTCAAAAAGCCAAATGACAAGTCATTTTAAGACGGGATTTGAGTCTTTAAGGTTTATCGGGCATTGTGGGTCCCAATTATGTTTAATGGGCCCAAAAGCCCATTTATGAAGGATATCAAGTTCTTGTTTACATCAAAGAGCCCAAAAGCCCATTGACAACTAAATAATATGCGAATGGAGTTTATTTATTCGTTTGAGTCCAACAGATTATCAAATCCCATTATAACTTATGAGACGAATGAAGTAACACTCATGGTTTTTGGTCAGTTTTCGGGTAAAAATCCCAAGTAAAATAAACGTCGATGAAATGAGTATTTATTCTTCTTTGGTCAAGACTTTCGGTCAAAGCAAAAGAAATAAATAAAAGAAACGATGGAAGCAAAAATGGGGAAGAACTCCACCATCATAAGAACCCTAGAATTTAGGGGTTCTCAATTGAAGCAACAAGTGATATCACGCGCCTGTTTTCAGATGATTAAAGGCAAGAAGAGCACGGGTATATCACTAGATACCAAGTATTATGCGCCGCGTGGCCTTCAAGACGTCACTCCTATCATATGATTGGTTGATTCCACTGCTATCAGAAAAAGGGCCAGTAAAGTCATGCCAAGTAGGCTCCAAACTAACACAACTAGCACACCCTTGTGCCACGGTGGCCATCCGTGTGCACAAGGGTTGATTACAGCCTTTGGATCAAGAAAAGATGAAAGAGAATGTGGAGATGCCAAATCAAGGGTCGAGAATCCATCATCACCAACAACCAACACCCCTCTCCTTCGCTATAAAACCCCCTCTTCACAATGTATTTTTCATCCCTTTTCTTATCCTAGTGTTATAATAATAGTGTAGTTTTAGATTAATTTTGTATTATCTTTCTTATTCAATATTGTAATTTCTGATTTGAATTAATAAAAAGTTTAATTTTCAGTATCTATTTTCTTGATATCCTGCGTTTATAATTTTTTTATTTACTTGCAAATCTGTTTTTATAAATATTGATATTATAACTGTGAAAAAATATTTAATAAGCTTTTACCATTGCTTATGAAAATATTTGGAAAAGAATTGGGAGAATGTTTATCTACTGATAAACATCTTAAAAAAAGAAGCTGCTAGTCGAGTTTCATTGTGATTTCGAGGGTTTTGGTTCGTGACTAGTTAGTAGTTCGAGATGTTTGATTATTATGGTTAGATTTCTGTTGGCGGATTCGGTGTCGTTTTTAGCCCAAGTCCGCTCAGCGCGCGACTTCTACATCAACAGATTCATCATATCTATTAAGCTCATTTTATTTCCTGCATTCTTATTATATGCTGCTAGTTTTAATTACTTCGTAAATAATAGTGTTTAACTTGTTTGTTACTCTCTTTGACTGATCTCTTTAGTATCATGTGCTAGGAATAGTTTGAATTTCTAATTTGTGTTTGAAATTGTCTGTAGGTTCATTCGTTTTTCATTCACTTTGTATGATTAATTGTCTTTCAGTGCCTTTAATATTCTCTAGTATCTATAGGATCTGGTATCGTAAGTAGTTTTTGGCATTTGGCATTAATATATTTTAATTTGGCAGAGATTGATCAATCGTCTTGTGTTGCAACTGGTTGTTTGACTAAATCGTTTTCTTTGAGATAATCAATTTTACAATAATTCGCTTTCCTGCCATTTGGTATTTGCTGTGATATTGTGTTTCAGTGATAAACTGATATTTTAGGATTCGGATTTTGGATATAGTTTATAGATGTATTTTCCAGCAATAGGTTGGGAGATGATTTTAGTTCTGTCTACTATTTGATGAGTTCGAGTATTTAGGGGGCATGGTATGAGTGGTGAATTTAGCATTATTTGAGCTTGTGATGCTTGAGTGTTGAGTTTTCTATCAGTTGAGATTCATATTAAATCTGATTGTCATTATCGCTGCTATTATGTTTTCGATCATTGAAATCCATAAGTTGTTATAGGATAGATGTGAAGTTAACATCTGATTTGCATTACTGAAAAAATATGCTGCTGTGATCATTAAATTTTGCTTAACGATACATTTTTGTCTCTATAAGTGGTTACCATATATGTTGAAATTGGCTTAGTGCTGAATTTATGTTTAGAATGGTTGTTCTTGCCTGAATGGTTCATGTTGATGTATGTTGTTTCCTTATAGATTAACTGGGATTAAGATTGTGGTTCCTTTTTATTTGATTTTCACTGTATCATGCTTTCTTTGGGCTTACTGTTTATTTTTACTGCATAATTTTACTACATTATTGTACTTAAGTTCCTACTGTTTTCACTGTAAGTTTTATTGCTAACTGTTATGTTGAATAATTGACTAAAATCTAAACTCCAAAGTAATAAATAAAGTCCAAAAATTTTAATCCAAGAATATGTCCCTTACAGGATTCGAACCCATGACCTCCTGGTCATCGGCCAAACATACTTACCATCTCATCTAGCTCATCTTTTGAGTTTTAATACAGTCTTTCTTATTGATATAGTTACTTTAAATGTTGTTGTCAGTTTTAGTTTCATTTTAATACATAGTATTTTATTTTATAATTTAAATAAATAGTTTTTCAAACTTTCTTTTATAAAGTTTTACAAATAAATTAATAAAAACAAAATAATAAAAAAATAATAAAAAAATGTTTTATTAATTTTAGAAATTTAATTAGTTATTAAAAATTAGTTTTTAAATAATTAGATTTTAATTAATTTAGATTTTAGATAAAATAGTTTCATAAATAGATTCTTTAAATAGTGTAACAGTTATTTTAATTAAATAGTTAATTTTAAATAGATTTTTAAATAGTTTAAATTTTTAAATAGTTTTAATTTTTAATAATTGTCTTTTAGATTATATAATGGGGAACGATTCATGCACTTGGATTTTATTAGTTTAAATTTGAAGGATTAATTTTACTTTAAAAAACCAAAAACCATTTGAATCAATTGTCCAAATCGAATAAAAAACGTCTCAAATTCACTCGATCTTCGTGTACAACGAACTTAGTTCATCATTATGTTTAATTAAATCCGTCATTGGTAATTTTAGACTATTACTTTTTCCGAAAGGTAATTTTCAAATTTACCCTATAACGTATCTAATTGACATATACATTCCACGACACATCAAAGCCCATTAAGAATAAGCTGTTGTACCATTAAGCTGTGATAAGCTCACTTTCAGCTTTTGAGCCTTCAGACTTTTATGTTTAGAATTGAATTTTAAGCTAGACTGATGATTTTCAGCTTATTTCGTTAAGTTTCATCTTATTGGGCCAAAAAGCCCATTTACATTGGACTGTTTTTGTTTTTAGCCCATTTGGGGGCCCAATAGGGGTATTTTGGTAATTTCACTTTCATTTTCTGTTTATTTAGGTTAAAATAAACTAGTTTGCAAGTTTTTTAAAAACTTTTTAATTTTTGGATTTTTAATATTATTTTAATATTATTTTATTATTAAATTTCATTTTTAATATTTTTGCAACTCTTACATTTTTCTTAGATCAAATACATTAAGCTATGATTTTTAAAACCCTTAGATTAATTTTCTCATCATTTTCTTAATTTTTAGAATTATTTTAATATTTCAATAGTTTTTAATCATTTAAAATTAGTTTTCCTTAGTTTAAAATTTCATAAAAATAGTTTTTTACTCTAATTAAGTCATTTTAGAGTTTTACAAAGTGAAAAATCTTTATTTGGGCTTTTTATTAATTATTTGGATTTTTAGGGCTTTAATTAGCATTTAAAAATTAATATTTATGTAATTGAAAGGTTTGAAAATTTTTTGATCATTTGTAAACGCTTAGTTTATTTTTATTTATTTTTGGTAATTTTTATGGGAATATTTAGAGTTAATTTTTATTTTATCACTTTTTATGGTTTTTTAATTCTTCGTCGTAGTATAATTTTCACGTATCTGTCATTCTCTTTTCTAATCCCTTCTTTTTCATATTAATCCAAAATCATTACGAATTATTCACACACATATACCTCCTTGGGAAACAAACTTTGAACTTTCACCTTTGGGTCATTAGTATAAGGTTTTCCTAAACCGTCGTATATAATACTTTCCGCTATTTACGCTCTTTTCCTAAAGGGTAGTAAAACACTACAACCAAGTAGTAACGCACATAGCATCAATACTTAAAGGTAACTACATTTCCTATTGCCCGAAACTAAGGCTCTAACACGTTAAGCCCTCAACAGATGAAATGTCAATGATGGCGGAGCTAAAATTCTTTTTAGGCCTACAGATTAATCAATCCTCATGTGGTATCTTTATTAACCAAGCTAAGTATCTCAAGAGATACTTAATAAGCATGGTATGACCTCATTTGCTCGCATTGGTACACCTTTGTCGACCTCATCCCTAGACGCTGACTTGTACTCACCTCCCGTAGATCAAACGCGATATCGCAGTATGATCGGGTCTCTCATGTACCTTACAGCCAGCAGGCCTGATATTCATCATGCCACATGTTACTGTGCATTATATCAAGCCAAACCTACTGAAAAGCACCTCAAGGAGGTTAAACGGATCTTTTGGTACCTTAAGAATACCATTCACATGGGACTCTCGTATCCGAATGAAACCGCTTTTCATCTAATAGCTTTTTCAGATTCTGATCATGCAGGTTGCCTTGAGACTAGAAAGAGCACTTCTGGTGGCGTACAATTTCTAGGGGAAGACAAGCTCGTGAGTTGGTCGTCAAATAAGCAGGATTGCACCTCGCTGTCATCCGTGGAAGCAGAGTATGTGTCTCTATCCGCGTGTTGTGCTCAAGTCCTTTGGATGAGAAATCAACTCACGGATTATGGCTTCCACTTTGATAAAATACCTATGTATTGTGACTCAAAATCGGCCTTAGCCATCTCTTGCAATCCGATTCAGCACTCCCGCACCAAGCACATCGATGTCAGATATCACTTCATCAAGGAACAAGTGGAACACGACATCGTGGAATTATACTTTGTCAGAACTGAGTACCACCTGGTAGGCCTGTTTACAAAAGCTCTATCGCAAGATAGGTTTGCGTATCTCGTTGGTGGTCTTGGTATGAAGTATATGACTCCAGATGACTTGGAGGTTCTGGCAAATGAAGCTGCTTGATATTCTCTCATAATGACTTCTAAGCACATCACATCTTAGGACTCGGACCTCAAATAAGGAAAGTTTATCACGGACGATAACTTATCCTTCTCAACGAGAAATTAATATTTCTCGGTCATGAGATTCTCATAAAAACATTCCAAGTTTTTAAGTTTATGAAAAAGACTTCTAAGTAAATGTTAGCTTAGAACTCGGACTTCACCTTAAGGAAAGTTTATCACGGATGATAACTTATCCTTCATAACGGGAAATTAATTTTTCTCGGTCATGAGCTAGTCACAACACAATCAATGTTTTGAGCTCATGAAAAGCGGACCCGAAAGGGGAGTGTACGTTTCAGTACGCTTTCCCTATCCAATAGAAAAGAAGTATTCTACCATGATCATTCTAAAACCGTTAAACACAATTTTTCAAGAATTTCTCAAAAGGTTTTTCTAAATCTTTCAAAATTGTGTGTTCAACACTCCCTTCCTAATAAAATGGTATTTATATCTCAAAAATGTCATATGTTATTTTGATCAATTTTTGAGGGGGGGCGTTTTAAAATCAAGCCTTTAATGTTGTTGGGTACATCTCAGAAATTGTCGTACTTATGTATTCAACACATTCTGAAAATGATATCAAATCTGTCATATGTTATATATTATATCGGTAAAGGCATCTCAACTTCGTACCTCAACATATTTTGTGGTGTCGTTCTCTCCAAAATGTTGTCACATTTTGTTTCAAAACACACATATATTGTTGAGGGGGAGCAACCCGACTACAAAAGTTCCACGATTCATGCGTGCATACATCTTTCTCTCCCATCGAATTTTAGAAAATTGTCATATTTTAATCAATTGGTATCTCTAATACTATTTTTTATATTAGAGATAGGAGAGAAAATGTGATTAAAATGTAATATATCGCAACATGTGATCTTAAAGACTCAAGAGCAACTCTTTCCTTCACATGCTAAACTATTTCGTATATCGATGCATGTGTGTAGGGGGAGCTTTTCGGAAATATAAAACTTTCAAAGTGTTAAAAGTTTTGATTTTTATCAAGCACTTTGGATGGTTTTCAATGGTTTTATGGTTACGATCTATACCCAAAACAACCTACTATCTACGACTGAATGATGGAGTCAAAAGGTGGTTTAGGATAGGAATCTAAGTCCTACGATCCAGCCAGAACCGGAGGGATCTACCCAAGGACATTCCATAGCTAGAAATAGTTGTCGTTTAGAAAGATGGAGTGGAATGAAGTTGAATGCGGACCAATTACTTAAGTTAGCACTTGAACAATCATAAAAAGGTGCTAGTGATGACATATTGGTAAGCATTGAATGAGTTGAATATTCTATGCAACTTAGGCAAAAACCGGGTTAAAACATCTAAAACAAGTGTCATGGACCCAGCATGTGACAATCCGTCAATTTATGGTTTATATTTTATTCTCAAATATTATTTAAAAACATTATTTTAATGTTATATTATGAACTCACTTATTTTTGGGAAGAAATTTTGATTTACGTCTTGAAGTAGCATCGACTACGTCTAAACCGGAGGATTCTACGTTACGTGCTTACGTTTACATACACCGTTTTGGTGACAGTCCGACACTTCAGAAAATAAATTTATCCGTGAATATTATTTTGGGATTTTAAATTTGAGTTAGTTCATAAACTTACAAATTTACGAGAAGATATTAGGACTTACGATTATAATTTAACGTCCTTTACGACTAAACCGGAAACCTTAGGATTACGTATTTACATTTTTGAACTCCATTTTTGGTGAGACATTTTTATTAGATTCGTTTTGTGCCGTTGATTCATAATTTATAAAAACATTTTTCGTAAAACGACCCGAGGGCACGCAAATCGAGGAAACTAGAATCGAGGAGTACCCGTAAATTAGTGGGATGGGACAAGTTTTCCACTTGCCCACCCCACTACATGGGATGGCCAAATGGGCTCCAACACATACCATGATGTGTCAAACATGTAGCTTAAAAGCTACACTTGTCTAACTTAACTAAGTTAGCTAACTTAGCACCAAAACCATCCAACACCAAAACCACTTCTCCTAAACTCATACATGCAAACCACTCTCTCCTTCTCTCCCCATTTTCGTCCACTCTCTCTCTAAAATACCATTTTGATCAATTTTTGATCAAATCTAGCCATAAACTTTGAGTTATAAACACATATGATGAGCTCCTTTGAAGCCTTAAAGATTGGAGGTGATTCTAACATCCAAAGAGAAGTTTTCAAGATGAAGTAGGGCTGATTTTCAAAGACCAACATCTCCCTTGGTGATCTTGAAGATTTCATACAAGAGTTCATAAGATTTGGTGACCCAAAACCAAGTCTTGATCCTTCAAACTACTTAATCTTGGTGGTATAAAGATTGTACTTCCTATCCTCTTGTTATTTTGATTATGTAATCTTGTAATTTCCTTATTTATGTATATGTATATGATGATGAATGATGGTTAAAAATATTATGTGGTAATTTGGTGTTGATAGATTTGATAAACATGGGTAAAAAGATGGAAAAACCACATGTAAAAATGGTTAAATCATGGCTAAATTAGGAGGCTGTATAAAACAGTGAATACTCTTATTATAAACTGATAAAATGGCTTGGATAAATTAATATACAGTAAGCTATGAGTCTTGTACACATGTGAGAGTTGGCCATTCAATGAAATCATTGTAATAAGTGAGATATGATCAAAACAAGTTTAGAGTGCAAATCTGCCTACACTGTTTTGGACGAATTTATTAACATATTTAGAGGTTGATTCATCAGTAGCTATAGAGGAATAAAATGAAGCACATATCATGTAGTTTCTTTCATAAAAATATGAGGTTCTATCTCCTTGTAGAACTCAAGATATGATAAAAATGGTGAAAGTGAAACTAAAAATCAGATTTTGTGAAATTAAAGTTTAATAGTATTATATAAGCACTCAAATAAATATAGTATAAAATGTGAATTAAAACCCACTAACTTATATATTAAATTTATTTAAATATGTACAAGGATAAATAAATGGACATGTTATAAAAATGGTAGTTTGATAAGTTTTATAAGTTAAAAAACTATAAACATGATTTTTACGACTTTTTCGGCTATTACCGTAAAATTAACATTTTTCGCCAATTAAAACTTAGACGATCAAACCCGTCTAATGTAAAGTTTTTAAAAGTCATATACTGATATATAAGTACCTAATACAAGTAAAAACCGATAAAACCCGAACTATATGACATACGGACATTTAACGAGCTAAGTTAGCATATTTGGACTAATAATTTAACTAAATAAGTTAAACACTTATAAAAATTTCTTATTGGGCTTAACCCATTTGGGCTCAACATTTAAAGTATAAATACTGATAATACAAGTATATAATGGATTAATACAAGTTAATGAACTTATAATAGGCTTATTGGACCTAAAACATATAAATAGGTAAAACTAGTAAACTAATATAAAAGTTACCAATACATAACACTAAAATGAGTAAATGAGAATTTATAAACCCACTTGATCATCATCATATATATAAAATCATCATATGTATACATAATTGTTATTTTTATAAAGTCATTGGACAAGAGTCTAAGACAAGTATTATTTGTCTAGGTTTTCGTGATTGAAGCACGTACCGTACATCTGAATTGCCGATAACCCGCCTTCCTACATCAACGTGAGTTCATAGCCTCGAACTCTTTTAAATATTTTTTATGAAATGTTTTATAAACCCGCAGGGAGATAACATGTTAGTTTTTATGAAATAGGACACTAGTTGTCCCAATTGTTTGTTTATTGATTTGGACCCGAATGATTGTATGACCCGATGAATGATTATATGACCCGATAGATGAAATGAAATGGATTATTAAAGTTAGGTTATGTCACTAAAAGTCCCATTAGCATGAATTGTGAACTACTGGGATTTGGTAGACGCTTATGCATATAATAGTACTATTTGGGGACGATCACCCCGGTTCGCGCCTTGACGGTTGATCCCCGTCGTGCCACATTGATTGCTAAGCGAATTTATGTATGAGAAGATTTACACAAGCGTGATTATTGTGACGACACACTAATTTAGATGGTCAAATGAGTTTCGGGCTAGCTACCCGTTGTTTGTTGTAGTAAGGTAACAATGTCATGCGACTTATAATAATCCAAATAACGAAATACTGCTATACGCACTAAATTACGATATATTGCCTGACTAGCAATACGTGTCTTACTATTGATATTATGTTCGTGCTTTGGTTTTTCATAACCATATTCATATAACGGTTTTATTTAACTATATACAACGTTATAAAACGTATTGTATGATGTTTTTAACGACAATGGTTCGTATAATGATTTTGAAGGCGAAAGCCTATATTATGATTTTGATAAGGATTTGTATTAAATGACTTTAGCTATTTTTTGGCCTATTACAATGATTTGTACAAAATGATTTTCGGTAATAATTTTATACCGATGTTATATTGATGGATTTTATTAAACTCTATGAATTGACTCGGCGTTTTCGCTGACCTTTTCTTTTAACATGTTTTATCTCAGGTACTTGAAGGTAATTCTCGGGAAGACAACAAGAATTCATGGCCCGCACTTAAATAACAATTTCCATTCAAGTCTTTTGAAAAATTGTATGAAATGACTATGACTTGGGACCTATGTAAATTTGATATTTATGAATGGAAATGCTTTATTATTAAACGACGCGATTTTTATGCGTTGTCTATGATGTGAGTAATGTGCTATCCCATAACACCAACGAGTCTTCTGCTGTATTGAATCGTATAAATTTGGGGGTGTTACAGTTTGGTACCAGAACTCTCGTTATAGAGAAAGAAAGATTTTCAAAACCAAGGTTTTGAATAAAATATTTCAAAATCTTTTAACTATAAACATTTTTCACAAAATGTCTAAAAATATTTTGACTATAACGGTGCCAAAGAATTCCTGAGTTACCGACAAGGCCAGACTGAGAAGTGTTATTTTAAAAAATATATAACCTGGATTATATATATATATATATATATATATATATATATATATATATATATATATATATATATATATATATATATATATGATGTAATTTTATTACATGATTGTTGATGATTATTTGGATATTTATATGAGGTATTTATACGACGTAGATTGTCACAAGGAACCCTAAATCCCCTAGTAAATTAATCTAAGCTATTCCTGTAGGAAATCTAGCTATTGCAGATCTAAACCAAGTTGTGGATATTTATGATCCCAACAAAATGGTTGATATTCGTAGAAATGTTGATATTAGTTGATTGTGATATTAAAGAAGAACTGGCGAGATTAAATCTGATATCGATGTCATGACGATCTTTCCTTATAGAGTGGAGTTTGACAAAACGTTACCACCTAGAAAGGTGTCATCTGATTCGTTGTCACCCAATTCTTAAATTTGAGAATTGAAAGGGTGAATGTTGCACTTGAGGCTGTCAATGGAACCATTACCCAAAAGCCTCATGTCACTAGTACATTTCCGAGAAGTCTAATTGAATGTGTGAATCATTTCATACTAGTGACTTATTTGATAACTATTGTTGTAAGAGCTATAGGATTGGAAATTAAGTGTTGTTCATATTGAGCTTTTATTGCCCTATTAAGGTCGAAGAATAAGGTTGAAAGTATTGGAAAATCAGGTAGGATATCGCCTTGAGTATAAGTTGATTGAAACTTGAATAAAGTAAAGTTTAACCCGTTTGGAATATGAGACTATTAAGAGGAAGTCGTTAAGTTCTGTGATTGAATTATAATGTTTAGAATGATTTTTAGTTTGTGTTAAGGGTTGTTCCTAAACCATTGTCCGCTAATGAGGATGCCTAGTGTCCAGGAAATAAATTGAAGAAATCTTCTTCTAAATAGGGACCGATGGATCTCTCGGGACATGTGGAACACCTAATGACTATTGTAGATTAGTATTCATTGTGGTATCTTTTAAAAATAATCCCTAACTTAACTGAGACATCAGTTGGTAGGATGAGTTCTTGGAATTGTATGACATAGTGACACACAATGTGTTATGGTACAATTCTGACTTGTTTGTGATTAATGAAAAGACTACCTTTGATTACTAAATCCTACATGTATCGATGTTATCTATCCTTTATTGCTTCATCCCAATGTTCGCATTAGTGATGCAACCATTGAACAAGTACTCATCTCGATTTGAGTCACGTTGTGAATTATTATTTTTGAGTGCCATCGAGGTCATGAACCTCATGATTATGTGGCTAAGCTCATTTCCTGATATATTGAAGTTAGTTCTTAGTGAACAACTTTTCATCACTCTTTTTCAGATCACTGATTGTTTTTATAAGTTAAAATAGTATCCCTTGAGAAAAATTAGGTTTTCATCACCATATGGATTATTTAAAGTGAGACTTATAAATAATCGTTATCGAAATGAGGTTGTTTATAAAACACCTTAGAAAACTTAATTGTTTTCATAACAAAGAAAATCTTTGTAAATTTATTCTTGATTCTTATTTAAGAATTAAGCATGAAAATGTTTTTATTATGAACATGATGATAAAATTTTGACGAACTGAGTATTGCATCGTTAATCTTGAAATTGTATATAGTTGCGCGCCTACATACAATTTGGAATGACCCATGCAAGGCTGATTAGTAGTCACCATGAAATTATTAATAAACACTAAATTTTCTATGAAGAGTGTGAAAGATTAAATATTATGAAATCTACAAGAAGTGAAAAATAGGGACATATTGATAGGGACACCTACATATGTGCCCGTAGCATTTATTCTTCTGAGTCGAATTTACTCATATGTGGATATTGTCTTCATTGACAATTGATATCCCCTTTCTTGTCCTATTCTTTCATGGCAAGATTCTTTGGAAAAGTATATGATTACCGAGTGTTGATACCCGACTGGATGTATCGACGTTCCTATCATTTCTTTTGATTAGATTTCATTTGAATGACCTGGGTAACGATCCGAGGAACTTTCGAATGCGTACTCAATTCATGAAAACATGGGATATATTCATATTCCTTAAATGTTTTCGTCTGTATCTGATTTGAAATTCTCTCGCGTGGATATGCATTGACCTTACTCTTTTAATGGTAGTTGTGTCTCCATATATCCTTGAATTTATTAAGGATTATGAGTTATTATTAGTCTTTTGAGGAGTTCACATCTTATTGACGGAAATAAAACTGAAAAGTTGATAGTGCCAGTAGAATAGATTGATTGATTATGACATGACGACATTGTCTTAATTGATGGGAACTCGAGTAGAATTCCCCTAAAAGATAAGATGTTGATTATCAAAAGTAACCTAAATGATTCTCGATGGATGACCATATCCGCATTTAGACTTGAAAGTATACCGTGAATGGTTGTGAATTAGTCATATATATTATAATCTAGAAAGAACCTAATATGAATTTATTAAAAGATGTTTCTGTTATCTGAAACTTTAGGAGGTATTTATTGGTGAATTACCTAGACTTTTGCCATTAAGGCAAGTTGAAATTGGTATTGATTATATTCCCGGTGCTGCACCTGTGACTTGTGCACTACACGTCAGCACCATCTGAATTAAAGGAATTATCGTACAACTGAGAGAGTTGTCAGAGAAAATCTTATTCTACCGAGCTCGTCATCATGAAGAGCTATGGTGTTATCATTCCTTATGTTTATTGATTACCGTGAACTAAGTAAATTGGCGATTAAAATCTATATCCACTACCTAAGATGATAGATTGTTCGATCATTTACAAGGTTCTAGCGTATGTTCTTAAGATTTGATCCACGGCATGGTTACCATCAACTTCGCGCCCTTGAAGAAGATTATCTATTCCAATCACTACATCCAAAACTTGTAATGAACATTATGAGTTTCATGTTATGTCGTTTGGATTGACCAATGCACATGTAGTATTCATAAATTTGATGAAACATGTGTGTAGGCTGTAATTTGATAAATTCATGCTTGTGATCATTAAGAACCATCTGTTTGTTTATATGAATAAGAATGAGTTAATAATTATTTATAGACTGCCCTAAATTGGCCGAACAACGAAAACCTGTACTTTGAATATATAACGTGTGATTTAAGGCTTGACCCTTTACATAAAATGATCGTTTGAATAATGATGGTAAGATATATATATATATATATATATATATATATATATATATATATATATATATATATATATATATATATATATATATATATATATATATATATATATATATATATATATATATATATATATATATACTAGCGGCGTAACCCGCCCAATGGGCGGGTTCGTTTCGTAAATCTTTTATAAAAGTACGTTTGTGTATTAGTTATATTTGTTGGTAGTGGGATCCGTTTTTGTTAAAAGAAAACGAAATGAAAACTAATCTTTGATATTTTAGGGGCTTAGTTCATCCAACGGGCGTGTTTTGTTCCATATGGATTTTTTGTTGTACAAATATCGGTTTTCATATATTTGTGTGTTAAGTATATTTTGTTTGCATTGGGACTCATTTTTTTAAAGAAACATTAAACAAAACTAATTTTTTATATTTTTAAGGCTTGACCCAGCCAACGGACTTGTTTTGTCCCATGTTAATCTTTACTTGTATTGATATCGATTTTTTTTCTAATTTATGTTGGATAAACATAAATTATCATTTTATTATTAGTACTTGCTACAAGCAAGTAATGTGTTTGGTATTTCTTTTTTTTTTAAAAGTATGTTTGTGTATTTGTTATATGTGTTGGTAGTGGGTCTCGTTTTGGTTTAAAGGAGAGAAAAAACTTTTTTTTCTTTGGCCATCCAATAGGCGTGTTTTGTCGCATGTTAATATTTGGTTGTACAAATACCTTTAGTTGTATCTAGACGTAATCAAACCGATTTTTTTTAAATTGTATTAGTATTTAAACCGGTTCAATTTTAGTCGACCGGACAACAAACCGGTTTGACTTAACCGATTCGGGTTTTAACCACATTGGTTATGTTTTAACATGTTTTAAACCGGACCGGTTCGGTTTGAATCTGTTTTTAACCTGATCAGTTTGGTTTTAACCGGTCCAGCCCATATCATTTTAATTTTAATCAATTGGTTAACAAAACAGTTTGACTTAAACTGGTTTTGTAAGATTTTAAACCATTTTTAAGTAACAAATTTGATAAAAAAAATGACTTCCATAGAGATGCATTTCGGTACTCTATATAAGCTTACTTTTGTTCACGAGAATTTCTAACTATACCAAGTTGGTGTATACTTCGATTATTATCGACCATATCAAGGAAAAACATAAAGATAAAATAAATAAATAACGTTTTCATCTAAAGAAATTAGATCGACAACACAACCCATATATATTTTACCTTTACTATTTGATAATGTAAATTTTACAAATTAAAAGCAACTACACATTTAATATAAGAGGACTTCCATGCTTGCTACCAAGTAAAATACAAACATTTGACATAAACAAATTAAACCATTGACCACGGTTATGTGTATGTTGAGTGCTCATATTGCTCTTGCTCTCGTTCTCCTAATCTCGGTACATGATCATAATTTATAAATATCCTATACTCGTTTCCATGCTTAAAATGAGAGCAAAAACGTTATTCAGCATCAGGTCTAACCTAAATTTATATAGTAGTAAGAGAAATATGTCCATTCAATAATTATACATTTTTTAAGGGTAAAAGGTAGAAAATATCATCTTACTTATTAATTTGTGCGGACTTTAAACATTTACTAATTAATCTCGTGACTTTACCATTTTACTTTCAAATTCGTTCCGACTACACCAATATTAGCCAAAAATGACTATATTACCCTTGTCTCTTTAACATAATTACATTTATTTTTGTAGATCTTATCCTTGGAGCTCGACTAAAACATTGAATCGCATGCAATATATTACATTAAATTAGGATTACCATAGTAAAAGTTTTGTTTACATCTATGTACATATTTTAATCCCATATGGTCAAGTCTGAAGGCCCTCGATCTCAGCCAGCGAAAGCAGTAGTACATTTTGATTCTCATTGTTTTTCAACATTTGTGTTCATCAAATTCTTTAATTTGTTTATAGACTAACACCTTGTTAGTGCACATTAGCACCATGTTCTTTAAAATTATTTATCTTTACAAACGCTTGGATTTCAACCTTAACAAACGTTGATCTTTATTGTCACGATGTTAGCGAATTGTGGTTTTTTGTGTTCTTTTAACTTATTAGTGGCGGATATTTTCTTGTCTCCAATTTCTCTTTGGTCGTTTAATTAATACGCAAGATGATTGGTTAGTCGGTGACACAACTGCACTGATCGGATAATGTTAGTTACTAAAAACAAAAAGCAGTTCAACATGCGCAAGAGATCTTATGGAGTCATGACAGCCAATATTGGGAGGTAAATCGAACATGGATGTACGCTTTAGGTGTAGATAGAGAACAAGGCAAAAGCTTGTGCTCATTATTGTGAATGAACATATCTGAGGTAAATGGAACATAGATCCATATTTCATACTAGAGATTTGAGTTTTACATTCCGAATGAATGGAATGAAAATGGTACATTAGTCATTTAAAAGGGTAATATAGTCATTTTCGGCTTATATTGGTGTAGTCGAAACGAATTTGAAAGTAAAATAGTAAAGTCACGAGATTAATTAATAAGTGTTTAAAGTCGACACAAATCAATAAGAACGATGGTATTTTATAGTTTTTACCATTTTTTTAACATCATTCAATAATTATACAATAGTAAAAGTAATGATGTTGTGCCATGTACTATTTAGAACAATACACGTGTAATGGGAATCCAAAGGACCAGTTACAGTAAAAAAAAATACATAGAAGTTCGCTCTACTACTATAACATCTAAGCAGAAACTGAAATATAAGGCTACCCGCAACGCAGAGTAGATCGTGACCTATTTTTTTCAGCGCGATTTAGTGCGGCATAATTCAATTATTTTTATTTTTATATCCAATGAAAATAAATTTTTATATTCAATAAAAATAAAATTTATTCCAAAAAAACACATTACATAAATTAAAAAACATTACAAAATATTAGAAGTAAATGGGGTAAAATGCATTAGCTAAAACTAACTCCAAAAATTGTCAAATTAATATATGTTATAAGGAATTAAATAAAGCTCAATATATTAAAATTTATAATTTTTTAAAAAGTTTATATAATTAAAACACGATTAAAACATAATAAATTTTTTAGAAAAATGGTTTTTATAAACACACAGACAAAACCTACTTCAATTTTTCTAAAAGGTCGTGACCGGAGTCGTTTTAGGTCGACCGAGAGTCGGCGACCGAATTGCCGCAACGGCGCGACTCAGTCGTGACCTACATGCGATCGATACAAATCGCTCCCGTTACGGGTAGCCTAAGTCAATTAAGTTGATCCTTGCAATTACCAAGGCACATAGTGAGTACATATTATCTATTACTGTATTACTACTTTTTAAGCAATAAAGTTATAAAGAAAACTCAACACTTATTGTAAGGCTGGTAACCCACTCGTGAGTTACCCAAACTCACATGCCACTTCCATTCCTCCGAAAAAAGTCGCGCGCGAGTTAGTTGCAGAGAACAAAAAACAGGAGCAAACTCACCTAAGGTGAGTTTAATTTTTGTGGGCTTAGGTGGTTTTATTTTTTTGGTTAGGTTTATTGTTAGGTGTTTTTTGTAAGTGGAGTGTGTTTAAATAATAAAAAAAATAGGTATGAAAAGTGAGTTGTAGTGAGTTTGGGTGAGTGCCATTACCTAGGCAAGTTTAGGTGAGTTGTAGAAAAGTTGATGTGACACTGACGTGGCGGTGAGTGGGTTTCTTACCACTCCCACCAGCCTAAAGGCCATGAATTCTCATCAAAGGGGATTACCTCACAAACTTCTCTCTCTGGCCACCAACGTATTGGGACTTTGAAGTCTCGTCAAGCATGTCATTTTCTAACACCTGTCCTAAATGTTTGCATACTCTAAAATCATGAAGAAACTAAGGCTAGGCACAACGCATGGGGGTCGCGACCTAGTTTTTTCGGTCGGCGACCTAGTGCGACCTATTTGCCACAACCCGGCGACCTAGTTGAAAAAAAAAAAAAAAAATTTTTAAACACAATAAATTTAATAAAAAAACATTACATTTATTTAAAAAAAAAACATTACACAATTATTCGAAATTAAAAAACATTACAATAATCCTAGTAATTTAAATTATAACGTTCCTTGATTCTGTCCTTCATTTCTTGTTGTGCTTGCTATTTGGCTATCGGCAAGTTGGGGTCGATTTCCGAGTTGTAGAACATCAAGTCTTTATCTCGTTTCTTTGCTTCAGCAAGCTCGATAGCCCGACGTTGTAACTCGAGCTTTTCTCTTTTGATTTCCGCGTTTTTCTCCTGCAAATCCAACTCCCGTTGCTTCAAGTCAAAGTAGGAATCTTGTTGTTGCTTCTTCTTTCCCCATCCAATGTCTTTCATCTTCTCCCATTTGGAGCTTACAGCTTCAACAAATGAAGACTTCCCAGTTGACGAAGAGGTTGTTGACTTCTTTTTAGCACGATCACGACCCATTGGTCGATTTTCTTGTTTCTCTTCTTGCTCGTCTTCAGAATCATCGTGCACATCCATGTAACTAGCGTGTCCAGAACCAGAAGTGGTTTCAGAAGTCTTGGCTTTTTTGCTAGACGGTTTCTTTGTAAACCGTGGCATTTCAACCTCTATCCAACTCAGGTGATCTTTGAGCACCTTCCACGCCTCCCGGTATTGAAACTCTTTATTGTAAGTCACTTTGTATTCAGCACAAGCTTTTTGGAAATCAGTGAGATCATTTGCACCACTATCATGAGTACGCTCAATGTTATTCATAATACCACAAAATGCACCAACACTAGGACGCAACCTGTTTTTCAATTTGCTCAGAACCGCGTCATACCCTCTAGCAGAACCCGTCTCGGTTTCATAGTACTTCACTACTTTTAGCCAAAAGCCCTTTGATTTTTGACTGTTTCCTTGGATGCAATTCTCGGAAATATAACACCAACCTCTGCATAACGCACACTCCTCCTCACTTGTCCATTCTTTTGGTGGCTCAGTTGTATCAACCTGTTTGTTTTTCGTAGCACGTCTTGAGGGCTTCTTAGGTTTGATTGGGGACATTTCTTCCACATCGTCTTCAAGGTTGTATGCACCATGAAAAGACCCGTGTCCCGAACCTTGACCCATAGATTGATCTTGGCTAGGCCCGTCACCCACATAGTTGTCTTGGTTGTATATCATATTCTCAAATTGTGCATCAACCTCAAAACGATTAATCAGAGAATACTGTTGGTTTGGATAGGAAGTAGTGGAAGAATCCATAGTAGGCCGATACACACCCGAAGGCGATTCGTAGTTAGGTTGTTGGTTATCACGTTGTGGGGGATAAAAAGGACGGTTTTAATAGTTAGGTTGTTGGTGTGATTGATATTCAAAACCGGTGGGTCTAAACCGGAATTGTGGAGACACACCGGATAGTCGGAAATTCGAGTCCGGTGTCACATGTGGAACAGATTCTTGACGAACTCGGGATTTTGGGGTTTTGTTTTGGGGAGTTCTCTTGCTAGACATTTTTAATGTGTGTTGAGATTTGTGTGTGAAATGTAAAAAATATTGAAAGAATGTATTGATTTATATAGGTTTTAAAAAAATTTTGATTTTTTTTTAAATGTAACGGTCATTTTTTAAAACGGTCAGATTTTCCACAAGTTTTTGAATGGGTCGCAGTTAAGGTCGGTTTCGCAAGATTTACACCGGCGACCGAATCGCCGCAACGCGACGATTCGGTCGCGACCGACACTCGATCGATTTTTTTCCGAGGCGTTGTGCCCAGCCTAAGACATTCTATGGCTAGAAGCTAGATCATTTATACACATCATCTGCTAGTCCACAATTAATATTCTTTCACAAATATAGATATCCGTTTCCCTTTCTTTTTTGTTAGAAACTAAAATGAAAGTATAATCTTAGAACAAATGTAATCGTGTTTACAAATTTTTGTCCTCAATAGCCTCTATGGATATCATCACAAAAAGTATCGTGGAGACAGAGTTAATGATGCGTTTACACATGAGTCTTGACCGATCATGAAAAACAGAACTATGTTGGTCTAAGCTCAATGCATTGTATAATAAGCCCACTAAGATCCTTATTACCAAGATGCTTTACCCATAGATGCACACAAATCGTGTTGGTATTAGATGGGATTTGAAACTCGCATATTTTTATTTCCATCCGACTGTCACATTACCCATATCAAGAATATGTTGGACCGTACCCTCCAAATTGTTTCCTGATATGATGATGCATCACTATGCACATTCTCGGAGGGAGAAACTTATTACACATTTATTTTCTGCTGACACCTACACAGAAAAAACTTCAGATCATTTTACCCAGGTTTATAAGATACAACAAAATTGAAGTAAGGTATTGTGACGGCTACAACAGCTTCAATCACGAATATGCCTATTCCAGCACTAACCATAGCCTCTTCAAGTGTCATTACGCATTGTTTATCATACTCCAAAAATATAATATATAACAAATGATAACATTTGTCACAATAACTAACTGGATTAGTCCATAAAGTTATTAGAGGCCATACCAAGGTTTTAAAAAAGCTCAAAAGTGGTTAGACCAGATTAAGTTTATTCAGCTAACGTTTTCTCCAAGTTTTAAATTACAATGATCATAAATCAAGATACCTTTGTAGGGATGTATAAGAGCCCAATGCCTTTAAATTGTAAGACGCCATGATTGACATCTTTAGCCATTGCCATTATCTATATACAATAGTATTTAGAATTTTACAGGATACATAAGAAAATTAATTAGAAAGTTAATGCAAATACATATAATAGATTTTCGTTAAAGTCATCAAGAGAGTGGATTATCGTAAGGATATAATAATAATTTATTAATGTATTTATTAAGTACCTGGATACAGGTTACAAAAAGGCTTTATATGCTAATAAATGTTGGACTTATTTTATGCTAAATTTACAATTATTAATCACTATCACGAAATTCCATAATTAGTAGGAGCTAGGCCGCTACTATGCTGACATTCAGATATGCAATAGGGTCGATCTGTAGATAGGACACTGTCCATGTTTGCTAGTTCAACCATTTGACATTTGCTTATGATCTGGTAACTTTAGCTATGTTTACATCAAACATGCCGCGTTGAAAAGTTTGGCGAAAAGAGGACCATCTAAAATGGGTGTGGTCTCTTAGTATTTTCATAGGAGGAAGTGGTTCGAGCTCTGCTCCTCGCTTTGTACTGTTTGCATCTTCTATGTTGCAGATACATCTCTTTAAGTTTCAATCCTTAAGTTGTTATTTATAAGTTATCAGAACACTTTGTTTTCTTAGAGTGAGCTAATAAGTGTATACAACTACAGGTAGCATTATCAAATATATTTAAAAGTTATTACAGAATTCGTAAGTAATGATGAGATCAAGTGATCAACCAATTACAGAGATTGAAAAACAAAAATGTCACCTGTTTGGAGCGTTTGATGGCCTGATCAACATCCATTCTTTGACTTTGTGAGAGGGTCACATACTTCTAACGACGATCCAACAAAGTACCTTTCCAAACTACTATTTGTTTCTGTCAAAAAGGGAAACACTAAATTTGTAGTTGAGATCATTCATCAATATAGATCTAATATGGAAGACAAATGATAATAATCAATCTATATTTCATGTTGTTGTATCACACCATCAAATGGGTATGTGTGTGAGATAGGCTCTGTGAAAGATATGATAGTTAATTAGTTAGTCTCAAGGACAAAAGATATAATAATAATATATGGCATTTAGCTGCAATGCACACAAAGAAAACCGGACTGGAGGATGTCTCAAGAGTCTCTCTACAAATGCAAAGAGTATTACTATGGTTCAAGGTTATTTCTCTAAAAGATTATCAGACTTTATCTTATATTTGATCAATCTTTGTTGTTCTGCAACTTCATCTTTAGTTAAATATTGTACGGAAAAATGTTTACAGATGGAAAGATAGAAAGCATACATGTTAATTGTTGTTCCATTTTCATCCATGAGATGTAAAAATATTAGTTTTACGTTTACGTAGATATGAGGTTATCATGTTATTTCAAATTTAGTTAAAGTGGACTTTTGCTTTTTGAGCTCTAAAACACGTAAACTATGAAACTGATCTAAGCTCATTTCTTTAGGTAGTGGAAGTTATGATGCATCTTATCTTATGAGAAAAGAAGAACATGGATGGTTTACTACCAAAGTGACTTGTTCACATTGGAGAATGTAGAGCTGTTATCCGCGAGTGAAAATGTATGAAAGACACTGCTAGCCAATCTATGACAAGAGCTATAACACTTTACGCAAAATTGAATTAGAGACAAAAAGATATGTAACCGATGCGATAAACTTTACCTGGTACCATACAATATATAAAGCATATCAGGAGGCATGCGACTTTCGATAAAAGACAACTATTCTATCTAAGAATATAAAAGGTTTTTTGGTACACAGATGGAGACTTATTTACCTGCCATGTCTTTATTCTAATTGCAGTCATTGTACCATGAATCTTCGTATCACGAACTGTAATATTCAAAACATAAAAATGTCAATAATTTCTATGGCTTGATCTAGAATTATAAGGACAATCTAACATACCTACTTTTTAGTTATAAGTTGAAAAATATAACTTACCAAGATGATTTGTAGGTTCAGCGAGTAGCAAATGGTTGGGTTTATAAACAAAGTAAGTACTAATACAATATGCATCCTGTATGAAGTCTCTGGTCTTCTTTGATTGCATATGCTTGCTAAAACTCAGACCATTCAAAATCTCAGCTGCTAGTTTTTTAATTATAGCCAAATACATATAATTAAAATCGAAAAACACCATTAATGTGTGGAAACACGAAATTGGTACTTCTGTTGTTGAGGATGCTTACAAACTTTCTTTTCTAGGTTCTTGACATGAATGTAGACCCAAGTGCCACATGTGTTGCTGATGAGTAGAATCTTTAGAGGCATGTTGTCGTTCTGCTTAATTTTTACCCATTCGACCCTTTTCCTTTTCAGCTATAGTATTGATATTCTACTTATTTGACCCGTCAAGGAGAAAATATAAACCGAAATTGTCCATTTACCATATACGGTAATTGCCACCTCCATTTCAACTGTTTTTCTTTTCAATCTTTCGACGTTTTTCTTCTTTGTTCGCCTCTTCTTGCAGTCGCTTCTGCTTTTAAACCTGTAATAAAATTTGTTGCCTCTTTTTAGGAGAAATGGTCTTTTCTTCATTTGGTACCAGAGAAAAGCTATTTTCTGTTTCTTCTTATGTTTCATCTCAAGATTCTTCTTATAGACAGCTTATGCCTAACGTCATTTAAGGGGTTGTGAAGGCTCATGGGTAAGTACTACATGGAATTTCTCTTCCATGGAGAGACATCTTTGCTTCTGAAGAGCCTGGCGTAAGGTTATTGGAGCGTGTGTTGTTAATATTAAAGATGTGGCAAACACTTTACTATCTAAAAGACTAAAACAGTGACTCAACCACAGATGTACACCCACTGACCATAAGTATTCAACTGGAACACGACAACACATAACCATAGTCGCTAACTGAAATGAAAAGGAAAACAGTGAATGTGATTAGGGATGCCAAGAGCGGAATAAAATTACCGTGACCACGTATACGCTGCCCAACTGGACACTTCCGCCACAACCGGGTATTGAACCAAGGTTGCACATAACATCAACATAAGATAGAATTTAGCTTTTTAAGAGTGGATGAACCAAGCCTGTACAACAACATATTCATAAAATGCAAATCAATCTAATAAGAGTTATAAAAAGGCCACTTGATTGACCAAAGTTTTTGCTCCACCGAGATGAAAAGACATGAAAAGTGAGTATAGTGTTACCCTTTAGCAACCCCATAAATTAATTTTGCACAGATCAGACAATCCATCCCTTGCTGGAGTTCCAAAGCACGTAAACTATAACCTTTGAACGCCGTAACACCGATTCAGTGTCTCCTCCATTTGGGCCATAGAGCTAAATACCTAGAAATTTATATTTTTGACTCGTAGTAAAACTAACACCAAAAACCAAAATAAATAAATTAGAACAGAACGCTTAGTAGCCTAGGTTTTAAAGTCACTCAAATCACAAAATGTTAATTTTACGCCATGTAAACAAAAATAAAAGGAAGCTATTAAGTTGGGTCGTTGACTAATAACTGGGCATTGCTACGAATTATGTTACTTGGTCTTAAGATCCCAACATTAAAAAACCTACAAGATAAAATCCGAGTAATTTTTAGCCACTATAAGAGAATGAGAGGTGTCTTTGCAGGCTGATCCGACCTGACCCGTTCATTAATTGTTTATTACCTTGGATAACGTTGTGCTTTAATTTGGCGACAACGGTATTGCAAGATTTCCTCCCACATTGGTTATTTCATAACTGCTCTCATCTCTATTTCAGTATCAAGCAAACCATTTTTCCAATAATATTTAAATTTTAGAGTCAATTGGCATCAACTTTTAGTCGATCCGTCACCAAATATTTAGATAATAGTTTTGTGAAAGAATGGTTTATTAACCATGTTCACTCTGTCATGCACCCATAAAAAATTACTTACAGATAGTAATTTTAATTCATTAAGTTATAAAAGTGGTCAATTCAGGTTATGTTCTATTAGGTCAAACGGGAAACAAATTCATAAGTTACGTTTGAAACACTAATATTATGAATGAAAGTTTGAGAGTTTCAGGTCAAAAAGTGTTTTACGCAGAAGTACAAATGAGGGTTCCCAAGAGGAAGCCAAGAAAAACTCTTAAAGTGAAAAGGCGAAAAACGCAACCTAGATCAAGTACCTGAGGACATATTATTAAGTTGCGAACTTTGTTAATGGGCTCACAATTTTGTTACCAATTCCATCGCTAGCGAATACACACAACACAAACTTATTAATTTTTGCATGTGACTACAAATCAATATGTCACTGAAGAGTCTAAAAACATCGTTGCATATGTTGCTAGGGAAAAATAGAATCGAAACTTGTATGTTGTTTATAATATTTAAATTCAACGTAAACAGCAACAATTATGTACAGAACATCTTTGAGTTGGATCAACCTTACTGTAGTCAATAGCATAAGAATTGATATATATATTGTTCCAATGTTGTATAATGGCCATCTTGTCACCTTGTTCACTTGTCACACGTTTACAGAGTTTTGTTGCAGCTCGTATGAAATAAACCAATTAAATAGAAGTGGAATTCTTGCACCCGTGCAATCAGATAATCAGGTTCAAAATTAAAAAGCATGAAAGGAATTGATACCTTTTTCATGAGTGCCAACTGCTGAACATAATCTTTTCCAGGAAAGAGAGGCTCCCTCAAAATAATTTCCATTAAAATGCAGCCAACCTACCAGATACCAATAGCTATAGTATTCTCTAAATAATTCAGCAACAATTGGGGGGCTCTATAACACCTTGTAACAAAATATTCTGTCATGAAATCTTTCTCGGATGTTGTTCTTGGTAGCCCAAAGTCACAAATCTTTAGGTCACAGTTTGAATCAAGTAACACATTGCTTGGTTTCAAATCACGATGTGAAACATTTGTTGAGTGTATGTATTTCAATCCACGCAACAACTGATACAAAAAATACTACAATAGAACAATTTATTAGAGCATATAACTTTAATGTAATTTGTGAAGTGGTTTCTTTGATCAACTTACTGAAAGAAAAAACCAAACTTTACAGATTCGCCTCCTAATCCAACCACATAACGGTCTCCACAATGAAGGTGGTTTAGTGTTTCAAGCATTAACTTCATTTTTTGTGATTCTGTTCCAGATGACTATTTTAATTCATAATATAATGCAATTGTTAATTACCTCCATTCCAGAATGAACAATAACCCAAATGTGCGGATCAAATAAAATTGAGAGCTTCCGCATTAGCTGCTGGATGTTTTGAGAATTATACAAATAATAGAAAGGGTCGAGATTGGTCGGAATAAGAATTATACCCATGAGAAAGAGTCGTATACAAATAATAGAAAGGGTGAGTATTGAGAAGAAGACATACTAAAGCTGCTGGATGTTTTTAAGGATATGAACCATTATAGGGTTTCAAGGGAGGAATTCGATTCATTAGGGAGAATCTCAAATAGTTCTTTATAACATGCATAACAAAAAATAAACGTGAAGTGAATCGATGTAAGCAAAAGACCATTCTGTAAATTAATATGATCAAAGTTAACGCTATCTTCAATTTGGGTTATTTAATTGATTTGATTTGAAAGCCCTTGCAACAGATTGATTTCCTTTAACTGCTTTGACAAATTAAACTTGGCATATTGTTACTAACCTTGACAACATTTTGGCAATGGTGTCTATAGCCTCCATTCCAACCTTAAACTCCACACGATCACAATTATTTTGACAATGATAATCAATTGTTCGGTTAACAAACAGCCATCCAAACACCCCCTGGCTGATTATCATTGTTCGGTTAACAAAATCAACTGACTACTGGACTGGTCTTAGTTTCTCGGTTAACAAAATCAGGATTTGTGAAATACGATGCATCACAAAGCATAAACGCATATGATGAACCAGTTCGAAGTTTATAATGAAAATTGTAAGGACGATGATAAATGAATGATTTGCAAGAACATTTGATCATTAGGGATTTTTGAATACCTTTTTAAGATGAATCCCGAATGGTGGTTTAGGGTTTTTATTATAAACAAAAGGGAGGATCTATTATGGAGATAAAAAATGATACAATTATCCTAATGATATTAAGTAATAGATTGTTAATAGAGTTAAGTATTTTCTTTTTCAATTGTAAAACAAAAGTTATTGAATAGCAAAGTGGCCGGATGGTTGTTCTCTGTGCGCAGGGACCAGGGTTAAAATCTTGCTGTTTTATTTTTTCAATGCCTTCATTTGATGCAATTTCCAAAACAGCATTTTCAAAACTGCGTTTCTGAAACGTGATTTCAGAAAAGTGCGATTTCAAATCACAAAAAACGGGAAAACTGGAGATTTTCTAGGAATTGTTGAAATCTGATTGGCTAAAAGATGTGACTGGAATATGACTGGATTAAAAAGTGTGGTTTCAAATCATAATTATACCTATATAATATATATATATATATATATATATATATATATATATATATACATATATATATATATATATATATATATATATTGACTCTTCAAAAATTAGAAGTCATTTAAGACTTTGGGTTTTACCAAAAAGAAAATGCAAATATGTTTTGACAAATGTTTTAACAAAGGATTTCTAAGGAATCATTCCTTATAACTAAATCATTTAACTAAACTCCTCTTTAGGGGTAAATGTTTGTGCATACCTCAAAACAACCTAAAAGGGATTGTGGAAAACATTTAAACCATGACTTGAAATTTGAAACGATACTTTTTGCTTTTCAACTAAGAAACTTTGACCAAAGTATAAACAAAGATTTTTCGAACGTTTACGAATCTTAATAATTATTTTCGATAAATCAACAAAAATCGTGTTAATTAAATTCAAATTTATTTTGAACATTTTTTTATAATTGGCCAAACTGAGAAAATTTAAAATTTTTACGCTTGCGTTTCATAAAATTAAATATTTATTATTTAATTACTGGTAATAATTATCGACGCTTTAGACGTCGGATTGAGTAAAACGGATAAAAATGATAACTAAGACGAAATTAAAACTTAGAAAATATGAAGAAAGAAATTTTGAATGAATTCGGTCATGATAATTATTTCATCAGGAAAGGCGAAAATAGATGCTGACACATTATGTAAAAAAAGAAAAAGAACCAATTAGGACATGTTCCTTAATAATGAAGGTGCAGAATAAATTGCCGAACAATTTAAATATGAACGATGTTTGTAAAAAGGATAATATACATAATAAAAGGGGTTCGCAGCTAATGTAACCCATTAAGAATTGAGAAGCCGATGGCGTTAAATATATAAAAGGCCATTTATGGTTGCCTGAATATGGAGGAACTTGAGATTTTGTTATGTTGAAATCTTGTAAGTATAAGTATTCTATTCATGTCATTTCTGATTTAATGTATCTTTATTTGAATAAGTTGTACTGATGGAAAATTATGAAGGCAGACATCGCCTCATGCATTAGTAAACGTCTAACTATTGCAAAGGTCATCATCTGAATTTGATTCGATTTGGGTCATCGTCGACAGACTGACCAAATCTGCTAATATCATTCCTGTTAATGATAGATTCTTGATGAAGAAATTGACTCTTTTGTATTTAAAGGAGTTGTGTAAACATGGTGTGCATGTATCGATCATCTCTAACAAGATCCTCGCTTCGCATCGAATTTCTTGAGATTTGCTCAGAAGTCATTGAGAACGAACCTTGATGAGAGTACCGTTTACCACCCCAAATCGAAGGGACGAGGTAAAGTAATGATACAAAACACTAAAAGTGTTGTTCTATGCTTGAATGATTGACCTTTGGTAATAAACCATATAATCGTTTCCCTTTGGAGAGATTATCATTGATGATTATCGTATTAGGATCGAGATCGAATATTGTTAGGATATATATTAGAACATCTGTAAGCAGGAGTTGGGATGAAGACATCCGACATACACTCACCGTGAGTTGGACATGTCTTTTAGGTTTAAGGTTTCCTATGATGACAAACCTAACCTTGCAAAATACCCAACCCGCGAGACCTGAAATGATTGTTGAAATTTGGATCTGATTATTGACTGCTGGTAGTGGGCAGGAGGTTATGTGAATATGAAATGTAGATCTTGAAGTGCCAGATGGGTAGCGAAGATTATGCCACAAATTTTAACCATGTAAAATTGAATTGATGATCTGAAAGATCATGGGATATAAGTCCCCGTTGTATGGGACCATTGAGATGATGTAAAAGATTGGTTTGAAAGGCATATAAGCTGGATCTACCCTAGGACTTCAAGAGCTAAATGAATTATGTTTCGTATATTGAACTTGATAAAATGTCTATCAAGTAAGAATCTGATCACTTCTTGATGAAGTTTAGATCAGCGAAAAGTTGCATTCATCAAAAACCCGTGAACATCATGGATAGAGAAAGTAAGTCAACATTAAGCCTGATCTTATTCCCGTAGTCATGTCTGATGAAACTCGCGTATTGTAATGAATTACACTTGTGAGAAAAGACCGAATGTGGAGGAAATACCCACATGGCTTTAACTCTATAAGAAGCGAGTAGTAAGATAAGATGATCTTTGAGGACAAAGATCCTGTTTAGGGGTAAATGCTGTGACAATCCGTCAATTTATGGTTTATATTTTATTCTCAAATATTATTTAAAAACATTATATTAATGTTATATTATGAACTCGCTTATTTTTGGGAAGAAATTTGGATTTACGTCTTGAAGTAGCATCGACTACGTCTAAACCGGAGGATTCTACGTTACGTGCTTACGTTTACATACACCGTTTTGGTGACAGTCCGACATTTCAGAAAATAAATTTATCCGTGAATATTATTTTGGGATTTTAAATTTGAGTTAGCTCATAAACTCACAAATTTACGAGAAGAGATTAGGACTTACGATTATAATTTAACGTCCTTTACGACTAAACCGGAAACCTTAGGATTACGTATCTACATTTTTGAACTCCGTTTTTGATGAGACATTTTTTATTAGATTCGTTTTGTGTCGTTGATTCATAACTTATAAAAACATTTTTCGTAAAATGACCCGAGGGCACGTAAATCGAGGAAACTAGAATTGAGGAGTATCCGTTAATTAGTGGGACGGGACAAGTTTTACACTTGCCCATCCCACTACATGGGATGGCTAAATGGGCTCCAACACATACCATGATGTGTCAAACATGTAGCTTAAAAGCTACACTTGTCTAACTTAACTAAGTTAGCTAACTTAGCACCAAAACCATCCAACACCAAAACCACTTCTCCTAAACTCATACATGCAAACCACTCTCTCCTTCTCTCCCCATTTTCTTCCACTCTCTCTAAAATACCATTTTAATCAATTTTTGATTAAATCTAGCCATAAACTTTGAGTTATAAACACATATGATGATGCTCCTTTGAAGCCTTAAAGATTGGAGGTGATTCTAACATCCAAAGAGAAGTTTGCAAGATGAAGTAGGGCTGATTTTCAAATACCAACATCTCCCTTGGTGATCTTGAAGATTTCATACAAGATTTCATAAGATTTGGTGACCCAAAACCAAGTCTTGATCCTTCAAACTACTTAATCTTGGTGGTATAAAGATTGTTCTTCCTATCCTCTTGTTATTTTGATTATGTAATCTTGTAATTTCCTTATTTATGTATATGTATATGATGATGAATGATGGTTAAAAATATTATGTGGGGATTTGGTGTTGATAGATTTGATAAACATGGGTAAAAAGATGGAAAAACCACATGTAAAAATGGTTAAATCATGGCTAAATTAGGAGGCTGTATAAAACAGTGAATACTCTTATGATTAACTGATAAAATGGCTTTGATAAATTAATATACAGTAAGCTATGAGTCTTGTACACATGTGAGAGTTGTCCATACAATGGAATCATTGTAATAAGTGAGATATGATCAAAACAAGTTTAGAGTGCAAATCTGCCTACACTGTTTTGGACGAATTTATTAAAATATTTAGAGGTTGATTCATCAGTAGCTATAGAGGAATAAAATGAAGCACATATCATGTAGTTTCTGTCTTAAAAATTTGAGGTTCTATCTCCTTGTAGAACTCAAGATATGATAAAAATGGTGAAAGTGAAACTAAAAATCAGATTTTGTGAAATTAAAGTTTAATAGTATTATATAAGCACTCAAATAAATATAGTATAAAATGTGAATTAAAACCCACTAACTTATATATTACATTTATTTAAATATGTACAAGGATAAATAAATGGACATGTTATAAAAATGATAGTTTGATAAGTTTTATAAGTTATAAAACTATAAACATGATTTTTACGACTTTTTCGGCTATTACCGTAAAATTAACGTTTTTCGCCAATTAAAACTTAGACGATCAAACCCGTCTAATGTAAACTTTTTAAAAGTCATATACTGATATATAAGTACCTAATACAAGTAAAAACCGATAAAACCCGAACTATATGACATACGGACATTTAACGAGCTAAGTTAGCATATTTGGACTAATAATTTAACTAAATAAGTTAAACACTTATAAAAATTTCTTATTGGGCTTAACCCATTTAGGCCCAACATGTAAAGTATAAATACTGATAATACAAGTATAAATAGATTAATACACGTTAATGAACTTATAATAGGCTTATTGGACCTAAAACATGTAAATAGGTAAAACTAGTAAACTAGTATAAAAGTTACCAATACATAACACTAAAATGAGTAAATGAGAATGTATAAACCCACTTGATCATCATCATATATATAAAATCATCATATGTATACATAATTGTTATATTTATAAAGTCATTGGACAAGAGTCTAAGACAAGTATTATTTATCTAGGTTTTCGTGATTGAAGCACGTACCGTACATCCGAATTGCCGATAACCCGCCTTCCTACATCAACGTGAGTTCATAGCCTCACACTCTTTTAAATGTTTTTATGAAATGTTTTATAAACCCGCGAGGGAGATAACATGTTAGTTTTTATGAAATAGGACACTAGTTTTCCCAATTGTTTGTTTATTGATTTGGACCCGAATGATTGTATGACCCGATGAATGATTATATGACCCGATAGATGAAATGAAATAGATTATTAAAGTTAGGTTATGTCACTAAAAGTCCCATTAGCATGAATTGTGAACTACCGGGATTTGGTAGACGCTTATGCATATAATAGTACTATTTGGGGACGATCACCCCAGTTCGCGCCTTAACGGTTGATCCCCGTCGTGCCACATTGATTAGTAAGCGAATTTATGTATGAGAAGATTTACATAAGCGTGATTATTGTGACGACATGCTAATTTAGATGGGCAAATGAGTTTCGGGATAGCTACCCGTTGTTTGTTGTAGTAAGGTAACAATGTCATGCGGCTTATAATAATCCAAATAACGAAATACTGTTATACGCACTAAATTACGATATATTGCCTGACTAGCAATACGGGGTCTTACTATTGATATTATGTTCGTGCTTTGGTTTTTCATAAGCATATTCATATAACGGTTTTATTTAACTATATACAACGTTATAAAACGTATTGTATGATGTTTTTAACGACAATGGTTCGTATAATGATTTTGAAGACGAAAGCCTATATTATGATTTTGATAAGTATTTGTATTAAATGACTTTGGCTATTTTTTGGCCTATTACAATGATTTGTACAAAATGATTTTCGGTAATAATTTTATACTGATGTTATATTGATGGATTTTATTAAACTCTATGAATTCATTCGGCGTTTTCGCTGACCTTTTCTTTTAACATGTTTTATCTCAGGTACTTGAAGGTAATTCTAGGGAAGACAACAAGAATTCATGGCCCGCACTTAAATAACAATTTCCATTCAAGTCTTTTGTAAAATTGTATGAAATGACTATGACTTGGGACCTATGTAAATTTGATATTTATGAATGGCAATGCTTTATTATTAAACGACGCGATTTTTATGCGTTGTCTATGATGTGAGTAATGTGCTATCCCATAACACCAACGAGTCTTCCGCTGTATTGAATCGTATAAATTTGGAGGTGTTACACAGCGATGCAATATACAACCCTTCCTATCCATTCATGTTTCTCTCAAAAGAAACTTGTCTCATTATCGCGGAGATCAACACGTATCTATTGACTTTCTCACTCCGAGTGAGTTAATATTGAAAAGGTGGCAGTCTGCTCCAGCCTCCGACTACTAAAAGGCACTTATCGAGTCTAGAGCCAAAAAGAGATCAATTTATTATCTCATTATGACACAGTCGAGTCCTACGCATTATCCTTGTGATATTGCCAGAACATCTGAGTGATACGATTCACGATGAAGATGGAAATCCTGCTTGAGTCAACATCAAACAAGCTCATGGTAGGTAACTTGTGCGATTCTACACGAATCAAACATGTGATAACTGGAATGAAACCAAGTTTAGATTCTTAATTGATTTAAACTTGATTCTAGGTTTCTTCGCAAAAATCCGTGTGATCTTGCTAGAATATTCAGAGTGACAGTCTTTAGTGTTCACAGTGACGAATGGAAATCCTTCCAGTGTCAACCTCAGATAGCACTGCGGTAGGTAACTCGCAAGATTCTCTATGAATCAAGCTTGTGACAAACTGGAAAGCAACAATGATGCGATTCTTATAGAATCAAACTTGTTCTAGGAATTCTGAATTGACAACTCTAATTAGACGGATAATTTATCCTTATGATTCACTCTTTACGTTCGCATTCTTCTTTGAGACGGTCGAGTAAAGAGAACTGACTACTACCACTGGGAAACCCTGTCAAGGAGGTTCTTAATCGAATCTACCCGATCACAGGTACGGTATCTAATACTGTCTAACGGTCTTTACCGAATGGAGGTAAAATGCTACCGAGTTAGGGTGAAATATTCAAATCCATTTCGTCCGTGTCTATATATGTTGCTGCATATCAAGATGGTGGTGTAGCTGTGTACTAACTAATGTTGATTTAGAAATCACAAGAGCACAAGATGGAAATAATCAAGATACTTAAGAATGTAAAAGGTCATCTTGTCACAAGAGCACAATATGAACACTATCAAGGATAGATTGAAGATCTCAAGCACTCAAAGTCAAATGATGAAGGCTCAAGATAAAAATCACAAAGGCATGAAGGAACAAAACTGTTACAAACAAGATTAAGACCAAGATTTAAGACCTAAGAAGGAAGATCACCTCCACAAGAATGTATTCACTCCTCATCTTAAGCATTTAAATATGACCAATACATTGGGGGAGATTGTTAGCCCTATATTTTATGTAGTTGTACAAGAATGTAATAGGTCATCTTAGTCGTTAATGGTCTTGTATTATAATAGGTTAGTCGGGAAAACTGGGCTTGGACTTTAAGCTAATATTGTATAAGTTAGGGGCTCCAAGCCCAACCAAAGCCAAGCCCGGCCCAAGAACAAGCCCACGAAGGCCTCTTAAGGCGTGGCTTATAAATACCCTTTTCCATGTGTGGAAGAGGGTGTTGGTTACCATTTACTTTCTCTCTCTAAACGTGAAAACCTTCCACCATCTCTCTACTTTCTCTCTCTAACTTCTATCTATTTCTATCATATGTCTTGTGTTATGGATTGAATTGGGATTAACAGGATTACACTAAATAATTAAACTACGATGAAATCACGTTTTCACGCGAATCGAGACGAAAAATAAAAAGTATTCTAAAAAATTCTAGAAAATTACAAATAAATCCTAAAAAGTATAATTAAGAGTGAAAAATCAATAAAACGTTTTTTAAACACATTTATTAATTATTATTTAATTTTAAAATCTAATTAAAGACCTAAAAATAAAGATAATAAAGAAAAATTGCAAACCAAGATTTTATTATTTGTAAACCTCCGCCTATTTATTTAAAAGTTAAAAAGTACTTTTCAAAATTTTTAAAACTAAATTTACTATTTTTTATTGGCTAAAAACAAAAATAGTGAATAAAAATGATTAATAATAATTAACTAAATGGAAAAATCTGAAATTTTTCTAAAAGTCTAAAATTATAACTACTTAAATGGAAAAATAAAAAACGGGCTAAACTTAAACTGAATAAACAAGAAAACCTCAAAATAAGCTACGGCTTATTATTCTACAAAGGGAAGAAAAAGGGCTTAAGTAAAATTTGAAATGAAAGAGTAACATATAAGCTGGTATAGCACACTGGTAAGGCACATACTCCCCTTCGGGGGGTCCCGTGTTCGAGACCCAGGATATACCTTTTTGGAACTTTTTTTTTGGGCAAAATGAACCCTACAAGCGTTTGGCTTGTGAGGAGGTGATAAATAAGCTAAAAACAGCAAAAATAAGCATGGAAAAGCAATCAAATAAGCCCAGATCAGCAATGTTCAAAAGCACACAAATCACTAGGTTATCAGATATCGAATAAATCAATAGCCTTTATTGTCAGTTATCAGACAAACATGCAAAGAAGATATCTGAAACATGCCAATAACAGATTTTTGGTGAAATTCAACTTGAGTAATAAACTTCAATAAGCTTCCAAACTAAGAAATGACCTACATCAGACCTACAGGATCCCTAAATCTAACAGAATTCCTAATTAAACATCCTAAATCAAATTCTACCTAATGGAATAGCTATCTGATGGTCTTAGCTAAATTTTAGGCAGATAGTGTGAAAGTTTTGTGTGACACCCCGGGTAGGGTCAAAATATGTGGAATTATCAAAGGAGATGTCACAAGGGTGGATCGATAGCACATAGTTCATAGAGCATAAGATAAGAAATTATTCAAATCAGATTACTTGATTGTTATACAAATTTATAAAAATTGTCTTCAACATGATAAAAGTAGATTGTTTATGTTTCCCAATATAGAACCCCTGACAAGTCCTACAATGCAGATTACAATGATGCTCGAGTCCATGCACATATCACGTACTAACTTCATTTTCCTGAGAAAAACATGCTTAGAGGGTCAACATAAAGTTGGTGAATTTACAGGTTTAACAATAATTAGTTTGGACATACATTAATCATAGAAGTAACAATGCACAAAGCGTTTTTACTAAAAGTTTGATTACATTTGCTATTACTCGAAACTGAAGCTTAACCTTCCATAGTCCTTAACAGATGAGGACGTAGTGTCTTACAAATAGACACCCAAACCCAGTTCCAACATGGTATACATATGTTGTCCCGGCCAAGGCACAGTGAGCATGACTCAACCAGATGGGGATGGTCAATCCCTAATAGATCTATTTATAACATTCGGGCGATTTACAACAATTTAATAGTTTCTTTAATAGTCAATCATAGTCAAGTTTATACAATTCAGTTATGTCCATTTAAAATAGTTGCATGTTTTCTCCCCCGTAGAGGAAAAGTATATCAATAGTTTATATGGGGCTGTAAACTCACCTAGGAGTTGGCAATAGCTGTATAATACGAATATCCAAATAATGCTCACGCCAAAAGCTATGCCTAATCAAATTGTATAGTCTTATAGATAGTACAAAGTTCATATGTGTATACTTATACAGATTTTTAATCAGTTTATTAATGCTACAGTATTTATCTAAATAACCGTAGTACAAGTATTAACAATATCCATTTAAACATGTATATATAAGTTACATATTTAAGTAACATAAAATGTCTTACTTAGGATATTAGTTTACGTTCGTAGTTCATGTATTAGTAACATCCATTTCAACTTACAATTAAGTTTCATATATATAAGTAAACATAAAAATGTTTCACTTATAATATTTGCTTACGTATTAGCATTCAGTTTAGTTAATGTTCATATAATATTATTTCCTAAAAGTATATGAGTACATGGATTAATAGTACATATCCATATTGTTTATACAATTCATTTCATGAAGCAAAATATAAATATTTTATTTTTGAAAAGTAAAAATATAATATTTTATTTAACTTTAAAATTCCCATAATTTATTAACATTTATAAAGGGTAATTTATAAATTACAAGTTTAAGAATTTATATTATAAATTCTTATAGTTTAGGGTTTTCTAATTTTTACTAAGTTTAAAACTAGAATTAGGGTAGGGCTTGTTAAAGTTTCGGAACATGACAAAACTAGTCCCTCCATATTTTAAACGAAGTAAAACTTTCGGATTTTTGCACATTTGATACCTAGGGCTTGTTAAAGTTTCGGCTTATGGCAGATTTAGTCCTCCTAGTTATATCTAGGTTTTATAACTTTCATAAAATGACAAAAACAGTCCCTAGGGTTTCTTTAAGTTTCAGATTGTTACAAAAGTGGTCCTTAGGGTTATGAAATGACAAAATAGCTTATAGAAACTTTCCAAAATGGTCCCTAGGGTTTAATATGCCACGGATGGTATTTATTAAACCCTAGACTTTTGGATATATACATTTTCAGTCCTTGTGTTTACTAATTTATCAAAACAAGTTTCATAAGTCACGGTTTTAGTCCTTAAGTTTCATAAATTTAATTTTTTTTTGGAACGGCAAATGTTAGTGGTTAGTGGGTCGAGTCGTGCAATAACATCCAAGCGGAAGAATGTCTTCTTCGAACCCTCGCTTAGTTATGTTAGACTCCTTATCCGCTTCGCCTGAAAGGCCCTTGGCAGGTCTTGAACCCAAGACCTCCAGGAATCCTTCCCCAATGAAACCACTTAGTGGAACTTTGATGGCCAACTAAGCTAAGCCAGTTGATTTCATAAATTGTCATTTTAGTCCAAAAGTTTTTACAAGTTATATTTTATCATAAAAACTTTTATTTAAATATCCAAAACATTAAATGGGCTCATTAAATGCGCTAAAATATCTAATGGTCATCTAGTGGGCCTAAATACATTTTAAGTCCACTAACTTGTTAATTGGGCCTTTATAACATTTATTGGGCTTAAATACATTTTTAAGTCCATTAATTAACTAAATGGGCCTAAGCATATTCTTAAGTCCATTAAGATACTAAGATTTGTTAAATGGGCTTATTAGGTCCATTAAGTCTTGGGCTAATGTTGCATGGGCTTGATTAGTCCATCAATCTCTACTTTTCATTTTATGTAAGTAATAATCTAGGATTTTTCTCATAAGCTTATCATTAGCTTATCCATATTTAGTTATAAGCTTTAATAAAAGAATAAAACTTATAGTTTGTTTTATTTGATGTACCAAATGAGATCTAGATGTGTTACAAGGTTGCATTAAGTCATAAGCTCTGATATGAGCTTATAACTCACGTTTATACTTAATTATAGCTTATTAAGATGAGTCAAAACTTGTTTTAAGGTTGCATGTACTTATAAGTGTCCCCAAAATAAGATCTAGCTATGTACTAACCAAGAAACCAAATCATAAGTCCATATATACATACATATAGCCCACGGATATAATTTTAATCTTGGTGTTTCCAAGATGAGCTTTTTAGCTAGTTTTTTGTCTTGTAAATATTTATAAAATACAACATAATTATCTAGGCTTATTGCATGTTTCCAAGGTTACCACAATTCCAAGAAAACAACATATAGCTCATGGCTATATTGTTTTCCCTCAAATGTTCCCATAAGATCTTTAAGCTAGTTTTATGTTTATCATGTTAAGTTAACCTCTTAACACTAGATCTAGGTTTTATATAAACATGCATGTACATTTAAAGTCCATCCAAGGACATATATAACACACGGCTAAATTTGTACACATAATTCATTTTAGTGATTTTTAGTAGTCCATTTTACTTGTAATAATACATATTCCATCATTGAAACTTAGTACATAAATCATAGATGCACCATTTAATTATGTCGTGACCTTTAATGTCATGGTTTTTCATGGTTTTAAGTTATACAAGTTTACTTATGAGACTTATGATTATTAGTTAATCAAAATCCCAAAAAGTAATATTTGTAACCCACTGCTTCATTTAAATTCACAAAATGATTCTTATGATTTTTAGTCAAGTTAAAACATAGAATACTAGTCATAGGTTTCTTTATAAAAGTTTTTAACCATGACTAGTGGTATTCAAATATATGCCTTGACCTTTAAGGTCATGGTTCTTATCAAATCTTGATTTTAACAAGTTTGTTACATGTGTTTATAGGTGAATGTTGATGCATGCAAGTAAAAATGAAGAATCATAATGAATAATACCTTTCTTGCTAAAAGTTACCAAGGAAGATCTAGATGACAAAGGAGATTAGAGATCTAATCTAGATGATGAAGAAAACCCTAATTATAACCAGACCGTGACCCTTAGGGATTCGGCTAGGGCTTGTTATAATGGTTCCAAAGGTGATGATGCTACTGAATGATTAGTAGTTAAGATGATACAAAGATCTAGTGGATTTAATGTACAATCTTGGATGTTTGTGGCTTATAGCCAAATGATTTAAGAGAGAGAGAAAGAAGATGAGAGATATGAGATTGGATTGCATGAGAGAATGAAGAATGTATGTGTGATTTTCGGCTAAAAGGGGAGAGAGAAGGGCAAGGCAAAAGGCATGATTGCCTTGGTAAGAGTACTTGTGCCATGTGTTGGCTTTTCCAAAACCAAGACAACCCTTCTTCTTCCACATATGTGTGTGTATGCCATGTATAGCTAACCAAAGGGTAGTGGGCTTTGGCTTGGGCTTGTTGTGGGCTTATTTTGGGCTAGTTGTGACAACCGTGGTTTTGAGGTTCGTCACTTGGTCTTATTTTAAGGTTAATTTATGTGTGACTATTTGATTTGTGTGTTTACATGTTTATTGTGCGTGAACGAGGTTGGTGTGGATATCGTATATGGGTATAAAGTACTCATAAGTAAATCAAGGAACGGTTATTTCATGTTCATGAGCTCACAATGTAGTGACTATGAAATGAGATGGTGTTATTTGGTGGTTTTACGTATACGTATATGTATTCTAGAAAATCGTATTTTTACGATTTAAAGTTTAGCATTTAGGGGTCTCGGAAGAGGTATTTAGTCATGGATTATTTTTCGGGATGGTTTTAAGTAATTTAGGACTTATTTATAAAGTTTATTTCAAAATTTGAGATTTTTTCTAAAACTGTATATTTTACGTCATTTACGGTATTCGCGTAAAAACTGACTAGTTTTACGGTTTTGAGGTTTTAGAGGCTTTAGGAGCTGAAATAAATTAAGAAAAATTAAGGTAATATTAATAAGATATTAATTAATAATAAAATAAAGAGAAAAACGAAATTTAGGAGGGGATAGTCGGTTTTTATGATTAAAACAAAAAGGAAGGGAAAATTTTAAGGAAAGTTGGGTTTGGGTTGGGTTAGGACTCACCCACATCCTATATAATGTATTATACTAAATAAAAACTTCATTATTTTCTCCTGGAGACAAAGAAATTCGTAAGTTTCACATAAAAATAGGGTTCTTCATAAATATTGGGTATTTTTCATCTTCCATTAATCTAAAGGTAAAACCTTCATAACCCTTTTCAATTAAATTGTTTTAATGTTTTCTGTAATCATCTTATGATGGATTTAGGTTAGATTTTAATTTAAAAACAGTATATTAATGTTATATTAATGATATTATCATGATTACATAAATTAGGGCTTGTAATTAGTGGAGTTATGTGTAATTAATTAGGTAAATGATGTTAAATTCGTTTTTAAAAACTGGGCAGAATTTTTGGATCATTGTTTTGATCATATCTAGAGTTATAAGAACATTAAAGATGCGATAAAGCTAGCCCTAGAAAGGTAATTGAGTTGGCTTTCTAAATCAAGAAACGAGAACAAAATTGGAGGTCAGGAAGTGGGTCAAAAACAGGTTACATCAGTCGGGTGTCAAAACTGTTTTCGGGTCAGCCTGTTTTCTTTTTAAGTTTTGGATTGTTTGGGGTACTTAGGAGTACAATTGGACATTCAAACGAACGTGGGAGTTGTTTTATATATTATAGAAGGTATCTGCATTGGGGCTAAGAAAATGGGTTAGGGTAAGACCCCTTATTCATAGCAAACTTTACATACGTTCAAAAATCGGTAAAATCTGGATAGGCGAAAGTATATATACATATATCGGGGCCTTAATAGTAGCTTTAAGGTTGGGTCAAAAGGTAGGAGTTATATAACATATGTAAGGGCATAAGTATTCCCTTTACAGATATCATGGGTGTGTTTAGGTGGGCGTTTGGCTTATAGTTTGGCGACCTAAAACTGGGACTGTTTTTAATAAAATGTTAACGGGATGTGTTATGAAGTAAAACGAGTTAAGGGATTTATAGAGGGGTGTAATGAGATGCTTAGAGCATATATATGAGGTATATATATGGTAGAAGGTTAGATGTCCATCATAGGTTGATGAGCCATTTTAGTGTTTGGTTCATGTTTTGATTATGTGTTTTTGGTTTGTTAGCTTTTTGCTAGTGCGCGGATTTTTGGAGAAGCTCAATCAGGTGAGTTTCATAGTCCCATGTTTATCAATGATTTTGACTTCCAGATGGGATGGAAGAGACACTGTCTTGTTTTATAAATTATGTTGTGAATGCTTTGTGTTTGGTGATGGACTTGTGTATACATATGTGATTAACTACTAGTTGATTCTTGATTGTTTTATGTTTTGACTTGGTATCAAGGGGATGTTGACAAGGCGGGGCCTTGGGGAGGTACATAGATGTGTCAGCATCTATGGGACCATGGTGTTTGGTAAGGCTGGGAGCCTTGGATTGGGTTTGGTTTGTTGAATCTTGCATATTAGTTGTTAATGCATGTTTGTATCTCATTGTCCATATGTACTTGATTTTGGTTATTATTCACAGCTTATGGTTTGTTTTGGCGTTGGAGTCTAAACCTATGACTCTCACCAACATTATGTTGACGTGTTTTAGTGTCTCTTTCAGGTGATAACTTGGTTAAGCGTGAGAACATATGTGGCTAGGATTGGAGTCGAATAGGAATGCATTTAGAAGGAGATCCCCGTTCCTTCTTAGTTTATTTTCTTTCTAATTGTTTCGTTAGTGATACTATGAACCTATATGTTGATTGTTAGTGTTATTTGTTTGTCTTGGGTAAGAGGTAGGACTGTTACCTACTTACCTAGACTCCTGCTATGTTGAGATATTGTCATGACATTTGTGTCGCCATTTATTACTTTATATTTGGATTTTAGTTTTCTCTATTGAGACACCGTTTGTTGTGATGATATCCATACGTTGCACCCCATATTCGCCATGGTAGGGTGTGACAAAATGGTATCAGAGACAATGATTATAGAGAATTAGGTTGCCTAGTTGCGTAGCCTAGTCTATAGCTTAAGGGTCCCTGCATATAGGCGTCATAGGAGTATGTGTGCATTTTATAAGAATTGATGTGTTTGGATGTTATTTATTGTGATGTTTTGACTAGTATGAATTGAACAGTAGTAAGTTCATACTTAGCCACATGTTATTTTCTTTTCCGGTTGTGACTAGTGAAGGTTGAACCATAATCATCCACGCTAGTCATTGTTGTATTTTGCCTAAATTGTACATTATAGTACATAATTTGGTACATGGTAGTTTCTATCTTTTGTTGGGTTATTTTATGTACCTGAGGTATAGTATTTTTCTTTTGAGGTTTAAGTCATGTTTCCTAAGAATCATTTGGTGATTCGAGTTATTGGGAGTAGGTGGATATGAAGGGTTTTAAGTTGTTTCCACTCTTATGGACGACATGACTTATAACTAATTATGTTTCCGTTTTGGATTTAGTCTATGCTGTTTTAGCTAGACTATGGATTTCGGTATTCTAAGAGTTTTACTATGTTATTTTGATAGATGGGGTTTTAGACCTTATTGGTTATGTGGTTATGAACTTATGTGAGTAGATGGATTTATGTGTTATATGTCGTATTGATTCTTATAAGTGTCATCATAGGAGGGAGTGCATTGGGGAAAGGGTAATTGTATAAGTATGGTGGCCAACATAGTTATACAAGTACCACAACTTCAACGGGTTCTCAAGTATGATTACATGAAAGAGGGTTAGTACATGCTTGTATATGATGAGATGTAGAATTTGGGTATACGTATAATATATGGGTTTATGTAATGGATGCCTATGATAGGGCTATTGTTCTTTTTGTGTTATATGTTTTGGATTATAGTCGTGTTGTGTGATTATGGGGTCACACGATATGGTTTGGTTTTGGAGGTGGGCTTTATGCCTTGTTGTGGCACGGTGAGATGGTGATTACTCGTATGGAAAAAACGAGCGTATAAAGAGATTGAATGACTTGACATGTATGATAACGAGTATGTTTGGGATATTCAATAGGTATACATATGCGGATGTATATATACTAATAGATGTTATGTTATGATTTACGGTCGTTCAGTAGTTATTATAACTTGAACGTACCTAGTGCTCTCTTGTGTTTAAACAATTTATTAGTGCTCGAGTTTGGTGGAGTTTCAACGACGTTTTGAATCTTTTGAAGTGTGTCTTGTAGCGTATTCTTTGTGTTTCGTATTTCACGTGTACGTTTTAAAATGGTGTTCTTGGTTTTAAGTCTATTACATTTCTTTTGGTCGGTATATATTGAGAAAAAGGGGGACTTGTAAATCTATTATAGGGTTAGATAGTTGGTTGTATTCGGTAAAATAAGGGTAAGGTGTTGGAGTCGTGTTTGAAACAAGATGTAACATAAGATTTCTTTTTAATCAACACTTATTTATTTCAAATTCTAAAAGACTTTCTTTAAAATAAAGCGAAGTAAAATTTCTTTCTACTTACATAGTTTATATAACTGGGTTTAACCGATTCACGTCATTTATAAGTATTCATACAAGGTTAAATTGAGTTTATAAAGATTTCACATACAATTTTATCTTTCATTAATATAAATTTTATCTTTCATTAATATAAAACTGTTTTGGTCATAACCTATTCGTTTTTAAAGCTTTTTGGATGATTCAAAAGCCTAAAATTATGTACTCGGAACGTACTTTTCAAATATTCAGAATGTATAGTCATGGGAGTTCAGTATCTTGGCCGAAATTATTGTACAAGTGTCGGGTTAAAGGTTGAGTTTGAATAGTAGTTTATTTTTATGATTTAGGATGCACGGGATACCTAGTTTTTGAGTTGAGTTTTGAGTTCGTCAAGAGGGTTGTTTGTAGATTGTTTGAGTCACATAGATGTGGGAGGTAATAATAAATAAATAATAAAAAGATATATATTCTTTTGGAAAATTCGATCTTTTGCACGATTTAAATAATATGTCGTGGGGCGTAATATGTTTGGTTGCCATTGGGTGTTTCTTGGATTATTTTTCGTTGTCATGGGTCATTTTGAATTGATACACGTTCTGGGTTTGAGTTTTCTTTTGAGTCTCGTGGTTTTTGACTTGTTTTAACTAGTGCACGTGAAATATCGTTAGTTATCCGTGGGTTTGATTCGTTGATCGTATCTGGTGGATTAAGGATGTAGTTTTGGTTTCGTATTGTTCGGGAGCGTTGAGGTAGTCGTATGAAAGACTTGGTCGTGCCTACACGATTAAGTAGGTGACCATGAGATAACGGTCGGAATGCCCTTAGTGGGGAGGAAAGAAGTTCGTAGACGAACTAATGTGGTCATGAGGTCTCTTAGGAGTACCAAGGAGATGAATAGAGATTTGTGGGATACTAGCACAAGTAACGCGCCACATAGAGTGTTGGAAGGGGATACAATACCTCAAAGGTATTTATGATTGTTTGTAGGGCATGTAAGTTTTCCGAAAATTTCCTAAAATTTAGTAGGTTTGCCTATTACTGTGACGTAGAACCATAAATAGAGCAAGTAGGAGAAGTGAGAGGAGTTGTAGTTAGTGCCTTTCCAAGGCAAATTGTTGATGGAATGATTTAAAAAAAACAAGAATTGTTAGAAATTGCAAGGAATGCAAGATAAAAGTTGAGTTGATTAGTAGTAGATTGGATGTGGAAAGCGGTTGAGTGGTCTGATGAGAGGAAGTATTGGTTTTTTTTAAATGCGTGTAGAATTTTGCGAGTAGAACGAGGTAGAAATTTATTCGTATTGCTTCTAGGACAGGGTGCAAGGAGGACGTGGTTGAAATTGCTAAGGATGTTGTATGAATGCTTTGGGTTTACGGTTATGATTTTGGCATCGCCAAAACACTAGCGGTTTTCATGGAGTCAATGAACCGAGTGTGCATGAACGTATATAAACGAGTTGTCATCGGGAGCATCGACGACATCTTGAAATCTGGAGTTGTTAGGAAAGGGAATTATACGTAAGATTTTCAAGTGTGAGTTTTAGGATTAAGTTGGCCAGGACGAGTGGTCAGAGATGATGGCATATCGAGGAACCAGCAAAGGGCGAAGTGAAGAAGGGTGAGGAAGCGTTTTGGAGACTGAAGAGGTGGACTGGATAAAGAGCAGATCTTGACATTATCGGAAGGACTGGATGAATTCACGAAGAATGACGATACGTGGAGCAGGGATTTGCACGCGTACGAGGACGACAAAGAAAGGCGATCGCTTATACGTTGCAGGAACTGAAGATTTGGAAGAATTGGATAGACTTAGTTAGTGGAGCTGGATTGTTATATCTGCCTAGAATGCTAGAGGCATTTGGGGTACGAGACGTAGATAATGATCTATACGGATCATGAACGTCTCCAACACATATTCAATCACATTGATTGAACATTTGGCAAAGGTGGTGGTGGAGTTAAGTGACAAAAGAAAATTGCAAGGCCAAGTACCATCTGGGAAAGGCAAGCATGGTTGATGAGACATGGAATAAGAAGAATGAAGTGAAGCTGAGACGGACTTGAACTATATAGGTGATGTATTAGGGTGGTTTGGATGAAGGGTGTAGGTTTCACGAGTTGAGTTGTCTAATGCAGAGAACGCTTCAACATGTATGTAGCATGGCTTGGACAATCATATGGAGAAAAGGGACGTAGACTAGGAGTAGCTTAGAAAGGGCGATGTGAGGACAAAGTTGGTGGAAGGGATACATAATGCGGTGGAGGGATATGTACGATGAGAGTTGGGTGATAGTCGATAGACGGACTAATTCATCCCATATTTCAAGGGGAATGAAAAGTCACGTAGTGAGAAGTTGGAAGGATTGTGTACGGATGTGATGGAATAGAGGGTTTTTGCGTAAAAGTTAGCCTAATATGTATGGAATGTCTGATGAAGGATTATGGCAAGGGAAGAAACGATGGGAAGGAAGCGTAGTATACCGTTGATAGACTAATGTTTGGTATGAGCATACTATAGGGGTAATTGAGAAAGACGCCTAGAGCACTGGCGTGAGATTTGGAGATAGTTGGAGGACGCATTATAGTAGGAAGAATTCTTCTACAAAGAGAGAGTCACCGGTGAGAGGGGCAACATTTCCATTGATGAGGATGTAGGGAATAAAGGAGGAAACGCCTAAATTATAGGCTGAAGACCGTGGAGAGACAAGCGAAAAGTAGTATGGAGGAAGGATGATTCGAGCGGGCAAGAGGTTGTGAAGATAGTGGAGTGATAAGGAAGGGAAATCCGTTAGAGAAAGAGGTTGGTAGTCACGAACAATGGACCGTTCACCTAGAGAAAAAGGTCTAACATATGTTAGTATGAAGGATGGTTAGTTACATGGTTCCGAGCATGGGAAAGCAAGAAAGAGGTGGTGGTTATGACAGGAGCTTGTGAGTATTATTGGAAGCTTTTGGTTATGCAATCCTGCATATACCATTGGACGTGTTTAAGGTTGGGAGAACTTCCGAGTGATAGAAAATCCGTAGATGATAGAATCCGTTAGGTCTGGTGATAGGAATTGTAGTAGAAACTGCTGGAGTTGATTCATAGGAGGTGAGGTGGATCACCGTTACAGTGGGATGAAGTTAGAATCGATCAATGTATTGGACCGGAGGTGGATCGGGAAACTATAGAGGTGGTGGCAGTGACTAAGTAGAGGTTGAAAATAGCAAAGAACCAACAAGAGAGCTATGCGGACAAGAGGCGTAAGCCGTTGATATTTGGGATAAAGTTATGCTAAACGTTTCACCATGGAAAGGGGTGATGCAGTTTGGGAAGAAAAGGGAAGTTAGCACCTAGATTTGTGGGTCCATATGAAATCCTTTAATGGATTGGGCTAGTGGCGTATAGGTTGAGATTACCGGAGGAATTAAGTAGTGTGCATGACGTATTTCATGCGTAGCAAGAACTGACTTGCAGGTACCGTTAGATGATACTGGGATGGATACGAGTCTTCGTTTTATCGAAGAGCCGATAGAGACTTTGGGTCGTGAAGCTAGGACGTCGGATAAAAAGGGTAATATACCGTAGTTATGGGTAGATGGAATTTGGAACGTGGACTAGAGTTCACGTGGGAACGGGAAAGAGTTCATTTAGAACAAGTATTCATGTGATTTGTTGGTTGTGTGTTTGATCCTAAGGAGTAAATCTCGGGACGAGATTTCTGTTAGGAGGGAGTGATGTGACAACTGTGGTTTTGAGGTTCGTCACTTGGTCTTATTTTAAGGTTAATTTATGTGTGACTATTTGATTTGTGTGTTTACATGTTTATTGTGCGTGAACGAGGTTGGTGTGGATATCGTATATGGGTATAAAGTACTCATAAGTAAATCGAGGAATGGTTATTTCATGTTCATGAGCTCACAATGTAGTGACTATGAAATGAGATGGTGTTATTTGGTGGTTTTATGTATACGTATATGTATTATAGAAAATCGTATTTTTACGATTTAAGGTTTAGCATTTAGGGGTCTCGGAAGAGGTATTTAGTCACGGGATTATTTTTCGGGATGGTTTTAAGTCATTTAGGACTTAGTTATAAAGTTTATTTCAAAATTTGAGATTTTTTCTAAAACTGTATATTTTACGTCTTTTACGGTATTCGCGTAAAAACTGACTAACGGTTTTGAGGTTTTGGAGGCTTTAGGAGCTGAAATAAGTTAAGGAAAATTAAGGTAATATTAATAAGATATTAATTAATAATAAAATAATGAGAAAAACGAAATTTAGGAGGGGATAGTCGGTTTTTATGATTAAAACAAAAAGGAAGGGAAAAATTTAAGGAAAGTTGGGTTTGGGGTGGGGTAGGACTCACCCACATCCTATATAATGTATTATACTAAATCAAAAGTTCATTATTTTCTCCTGGAGACAAAGAAATTCGTGGGTTTCACATAAAATTAGGGTTCTTCATAAATATTGGGTTTTTTTCATCTTCCATTAATCTAAAGGTAAAATCTTCATAACCCTTTTCAATTAAATTGTTTTAATGTTTTCTTTAATCATCTTATGATGGATTTTGGTTAGGGTTTAATTTAAAAACAGTATATTAATTTTATATTAATGATATTATAATGATTACATAAATTAGGGCTTGTAATTAGTAGAGTTATAAGTAATTAATTAGGTTAATGATTTTAAATTCGTTTTTAAAAACTGGGCAGAATTTTTGGATCATTGTTTTGATCATATCTAGAGTTCTAGAAACATTCAAGATGCGATCAAGCTAGCCCTGGAAAGGTAATTGAGTGGGATTTCTAAATCAAGAAACGAGAACTAAATTGGAGGTCAGGAAGTGGGTCAATAATAGGTTACATCAGTCGGGTGTCAAAACTGTTTTCGGGTCAGCCTGTTTTCTTTTTAAGTTTTGGATTGTTTGGGGTACATAGGAGTACAATTGGACATTCAAAAGAACGTGGGAGTTGGTTTATATATGATAGAAGGTATATGCATTTGGGGCTAAGATAATGGGTTAGGGTAAGACCCCTTATTCATAGCAAACTTTACATACGTTCAAAATCGGTAAAATCTGGATAGGCGAAAGTATATATACATATATCGGGGTCTTAACAGTAGCTTTAATGTTAGGTAAAAAGGGAGGATTTAGATAACATATGTAAGGGAATAAGTATTCCCGTTACAGAGATCATGGGTTTGTTTAGGTGGGCGTTTGACTTATAGTTTGGCGACCTAAAACTAGGACTATTTTTGATAAAATCTTAACATGATGTGTTATAAGTAAAACGAGTTAAGGGCTTTATAGAGGGGTGTAATGAGATGCTTAGAGCATATATATGAGGTATATATATGGGAGAAGGTTAGATGTCCATCATAGGTTGATGAGCCATTTTAGTGTTTGGTTCATGTTTTGATTATGTGTTTTTGGTTTGTTAGCTTTTTGCTAGTGCGCGGATTTTTGGAGAAGCTCAATCAGGTGAGTTTCATAGTCCCATGTTTATCAATGATTTTGACTTCTAGATGGGATGGAAGAGACACTGTCTTGTTTTATAAATTATGTTGTGAATGCTTTGTGTTTGGTGATGGACTTGTGTATACATAAGTGATTAACTGCTAGTTGATTCTTGATTGTTTTATGTTTTGACTTAGTACCAAGGGGATGTTGATAAGGCGGGGCCTTGGGGAGGTACATAGATGTGTGAGCATCTATGGGACCATGGTGTTTGGTAAGGCTAGGAGCCTTGGATTGGGTTTGGTTTGTTGAATCTTGCATATTAGTTGTTAATGCATGTTTGTATCTCATTGTCCATATGTACTTGATTTTGGTTATTATTCACAGCTTATGGTTTGTTTTGGCGTTGGAGTCTAAACCTATGACTCTCACCAACATTATGTTGACGTGTTTTAGTGTCTCTTTCAGGTGATAATGTGGTTAAGTGTGAGAACATATGTGGCTAGGATTGGAGTCGAATAGAAATGCATTTAGAAGGAGATCCCCGTTCCTTCTTAGTTTATTTTCTTTCTGATTGTTTCAATAGTGATACTATGAACCTATATGTTGATTGTTAGTGTTATTTGTTAGTCTTGGGTAAGAGGTAGGACTGTTACCTACTTACCTAGACTCCTGCTATGTTGAGATATTGTCATGACATTTGTGTCGCCATTTATGACATTATATTTGCATTTTAGTTTTCTCTATAGAGACACCGTTTGTTGTGATGATATCCATACGTTGCACCCCATATTCCGCCATGGTGGGGTGTAACACTAGCACACAAGGAGTACATGATCTTGTGCTAGTCCAAGAAATATTAAGCATGCTAATAGTATGCATACATACATACACGGCTACATATACATGATGTAGCATATTTTCCAATTTTTGTTAAGTGTTGTATACTCAAATATTGATAATACATTTTATTACTTGTTCTCCTAGTTTTAAGTACATGGTTTAAGTTATGTAGTTATTTACAACAAGGATGAATGTAAAAGTATATGTACATAATGGACAAGTTCACACACATCTTAAAGAAATAAAACACATGAGTAAATGTTCTTAAGATCATTGGGTGAAACTTTATTACATTAAATCATGGTAAAATCATGGATTTTACAGCACCACCCCGTCATTTTAGCTTTCTCCTCAAAGCTACTAAAAACGTAGTTATCTTTTAAGTGAAGATGTTATAAGTATATGGTTCATCTCGGACACTCTCTCAGGAACGAATGGTGACATCAATGCGAAGTGGTCTACACCTAGGTTACATTTATACGTCCGATTGAGTAGTAACAGAGGCTGATGCTACTACAGGTGGACAGAAAGCGATGCAAAGATATCTTTATCCGGGTCGCACTATACATCCGATTGAGCAGTACCGGACACTGCTGCTACTATGGATGGATAGAAAGTAATGCAAAGAGATCTTTATCTGCGTCGCACTATTCATCTGTTTGAGAAGTAGCGGAGACTGCTGCTACTATGGAGGGATAGAAAGTAATGCAAAGAAATCTTCATCCGGGTCGCACTATTCATCCGATTGAGCAGTAACGGAGACTGCTGCTACTATGGATGGATAGAAAGTAATGCAAAGAGATCATTATCCGGGTCACACTATTCATCCGATTGAGCAGTAGCGGAGACTGCTGCTACTATGGATGGATAGAAAGTAATGCAAAGAGATCTTTGTCCGGGTCGCACTATTCATCCGATTGAGCAATAGCGGAGACTGCTGCTACTATGGATGGATAGAAATTAATGCAAAGAGATCTTTACCCGGGTCGCACTAGTCATCCGATTGAGCAGTAGCGGAGACTGCTGCTACTATGGATGGATAGAAAGTAATGCAAAGAGATATTTATCCGGGTCGCACTATTCATCCGATTGATCAGTAGCGGAGACTGCTGCTACTATGGATGGATAGAAAGTAATGCAAAGAGATCTTTATCCGGGTCGCACTATTCATCCGATTGAGCAGTAGCGGAGACTGCAGCTACTATGGATGGATAGATGTGGGCTTCTCAACGGAGCTCGCGGTTACACCCTTCCAAGAGTTGGGAGAGGACCCATGACGTCATGGATTTGGTTAGGAGGGCAAATCCACCGCAAATGGTTTCTGGTATAAGGAGGACACGCCACCATGTTTTATATGTTGGGAAAGCTGGGGATGCACTACTTTTGCATCCTTTTCACTGGTGAGATATATGTTATATCTCCACACCCGATGGAGAAAATTAGGGGTTGAAGGTAAAATAAAATAAAATGAGCATTTTAACTAGAACCCCTCCTGTGTCAACAACTATACGCGGAAGACTTGCTGCTATACCTCGAGCTTGTGGGATACAGACATTAGCTGATAGCACTAAAACTTCTACCCAGCAGAGAGGTTAAGATTATTGTTGATGGCGATTAGGTAAGAAGTTGCAAAAAATCTGCTTTATTCGCAGCGGGGCTGGGCGAAAAGGGGCATAGAAAAGGAATACCTCAAATGGTGGAAATGAAAGAAGATACCAAAAATAAAGAAGTGTGCGTCTTGCGGGGTGCTGCAAAAAGGGTCATGCATCCACTATCAATGGTTCAAAATTTGCACAAATTTTGACTTCTAAAGAGAGGAAATTATACCTCCCAGGGTTTGGTGGATGTTGGTATTGTCGAACTAATTGGACCCAAAGAAGAAAAAAGGTATGTCCAAAAGCATGGGGCATTCAACATCTCTTTACGAGAGATGTCGAACACAGCCCTACAAAATACATCCATTGTGAGTTGGACATGTCTTCTAGGTTTAGAGTCGCCTACCTCGTCACGTAGGGAGAAACATGTTAGGAAGATGGGGCATCCTTTGACCAAGTATTTCTGGACTTTGGTGCAAGAAATTACACTAAGTCTAGTGTTGATTATATCGGGGTTATCGTCCCCTCGTATAATCAAGGTTTCATCTCCCTAAGGTATGCGAACCAGTTTTTGATCGCATATGATAGTGGAACGATATTTTGCTAGCCAATCCATGCCAATGATGACATCAAAGCTATCAAGACTGACCGGAATCAGGTCGATGTTAAACGTGTGATTAGGAAGGTTTAAGGTACAACCTTGATTGATGGTGGTAACCGTCACAATTTTTCCGTCGTCTAGTTCTACAATATAGTAGGGGTCTAAAACTGATGGAGTGATTTCCAATATTTTACTAAATTCAGTAGATATAAAGGTTCGTTCTGCCCCGGCGTCAAACAAGACAGATGCTTATCGTTGGTTTAGTAAAAACGTACCGGTGACGATGTTGGAATCGGGATTGGCTTGGGCATTGCCAACCATGTACACTTGTGATGAAGTTCCCTTGTTGTCCTTCTTCTGGTTGGCCAACTTGGGACATTCGGGTCTCACGTGTCCAGGGGTTCCACATTCGTAACACACTACATCTCTCTTTGGTCCATCGTTGCTTCCACCTATGGGGTTTCGGTTTCCCTGTTGCCCACTTCCGCTCCCACGAGCATTGGACTTGCCTTTGTTGCTGTTTTCGTGGTTGTTATTGGGTCGAACCGAGGTAACAGCACTTGCTTGACATTCACGAGCAAAATGGCATTGTTTGCCGCACTTGTAGCATCCCTGGCATTGTCCTCCAGCAACATGATGATAGTTTCACTTTGGACACTTAGGCTTGGATCCTGAGTAGTTCTTGGTGCGGGTTGTGGGAGTAGTGTCATCAGCTTGCCCAACGTTTTGCCTTTTGGAAGGCTGCTGGTGCTGGCTACGAGAACTTTCATCCGACTTTCTCTTGTTGTCCGTTTGCTTTTCGGAAAAATTGCGAGCTCGATTGTTGATCGGCTCAGTCGCGAATTTCATAGCACTCTCAACGGTAGTGGGTCATGATGCTAGCACACTGTCATGGATGTTGTCAGGGAGTCCGCTGACATACTTCTCAATCTTGTCACTCCTTTGAGGGAACATTCTGGTGCACATCAAGCTTAACTCTTGAAATCTTTGGTTGTACCAAAGGATGCCATTGTTCTTGCATTTTAGATCCCACAATTCGATTTCCAACTTATTCATTTCTCCTCTAGGACAGTACTTCTCAGTCATCCTTTCTTTGAGGTTGGCCCATGTGAGAGTATAAGCAGTGTCATGTCCAAGGGTAGCGACCACAGAGTTCCACCAGGTAAGGCGCTCTCGAGTAGTGTGCATGTGGAAAACATAACTCTGTTCTCGTCAGCACAACCGCTGATGCGGAAAACTGTCTCTAGTCTTTCAAACCATTGCATCCATTCAACAACTCCTTCTTTTACTCGGTATTATGAGGGTTTGCACTTCAAGAAGTCGGGGTAAGAACAACCCCTATTGGTGCTGTTTCTGCGCATATTGAGGTTTGGATCATTATTCACATTTGGATCAGCTCCCCTAGCTGCCATAGCTGCTGTAATGCCCTCACTTATCATTTCCCTGAGTTGTCCAGCGGTGACATTTTGAGTAGCTTCAGGAAATTCAGTATCAGCTGCGTTTGAAGTGGTTGCATTATTGGGATTTGATCGCGTAAGCACCATTTGCCTATGATCATACACAAAATGAGATTGATAGTTCAAACGTTAGTACATTTTTTATATTATTTGCACGGGGAAAATTCATGCATTGATTTTATAACAAATTGGATAACCTGTCAAGATTTCATAATATAATACATTGCACAAAAAATATAATAAATAAAGTGATTACATGTTATTTCCATAAGACATTCAACATCCATCTAGCATAACAAAATCCAAGTCATAGGCCTGTCAGGCCATGTCCAGGGTAGTGATACACACAGTCTTTAATACATTACATCCCAAAAACACATGTCCAAAAAGAAAAGATACAGTACAGGATTACATAACCAAAAGCTGAAAAGAAATAAAAGTACAAAAGTCATATACCATGATAGCTAGAGTACAACCCATAAGCTGATCATGATGTACATGAAATATAGTACATCTACTCTACTCCTTCCTAGATGGTCTACTAGATGAGGCTGGGGCTGGTGGGGATGATGAAGCTGCAGATGCTCTCCTGGTATTCCATAAAGTCCGAACTGTCGCTCGGGCCTCCTTGAGCATGCGGAATGCTGTCAGCAACTGGGTCATAAGTCTGTCGACGGCCCCTCGAAGATAAGTCATCTCTACAGTAACCCCATCGTGTCGGACAGTGGCAAGGTCGAAAAAAATGGACAGGGACTACTCCTGAGCAGATAGAGCAGCATGGGTCTGGTGCTGGAGACTCTCCATGGTCTGGATACGCTGGTAGAGACGATAGTTCTCCTCCCATAGCCACTGCAATGCCTCGTCAGTCTTATCTTGAACACCTCTGGCTGCCTGTGCCTCTCCCCTCATAGTATGAGTGAGAGAGTCGATACGCTCATGGATGGCAGTGTAGCCCAGTTGACCAGCTTTCAACAGGCTGCGAAGGTCTGATATCTCCCGTTCCTGGCATGCGGCCAGTGCAGCGATCTGGGCCTGGACAGAATCGGCATGTCCTGCCCCAGAGCCCTCCCCGATCTCGAAAGTAGAGACGGGTATAGACTCGGGAAAATAGCTCGGTGGTAAAGAGGAAGGTACAGGAGATGGTAGGTCTTGAGATACCCGGTCCTCCTCCATAGAGGTGGGGACCAGTATGGCTGATGCTGGAGCAGAAAAAGGGTCCTCGGGAAGCACAACTTTGATAGTTTGATCATCCTCTGAGTCTGAGGCTGATAACCATCCACACTGTACTGATCGTGGAGACGAACGGGTAGCTAGAGCAGGTGCTACCACTGGCAGAAGGGTCGAAGGTGCAGTAGGCTGAGCCATGATGCTCTGAAAATAATATTATTTTAAATTTGAAGTAAGTATAAGCTTACAAACAAAGGAAAAAATATTATTTTTGGTTACAAGTTTTATGAAGTATATCCCTTTTAAACAATCATCGCAATGTTTTAAGGTTATATATATATATATATATATATATATATATATATATATATATATATATATATATATATATATATATATATATATATATATATATATATATATATATATATATATATATATATATATATATATATATTAATACTTATATATATAATCATTTAACCAGTTTATATAAATTCAGTACACACTTAATTCATATAGCACATAATGTCCTACGATCTAAGTGCTTAACTAATACGGTCCCAAGAAAATCCCAAAAGATTTTTATAAAGTAATAGTCCAATTTTAAATAAAAGAAAAATTACTTTATTTTTATTTTATTTAAAAATTTATCTGGTTCTCTATAACTAATGCTCTGATACCATTCTCTGTGACACCCCGGGTAGGGTCAAAATATGCGGAATTATCAACGGAAATGTCACAAGGGTGGATCGATAACACATAGTTCATAGAGCATATGATAAGAAATTATTCAAATCAGGTTACATGATTGTTATAAAAATCTATAAAAAATGTCTTCAACATGATAAAAGTAGATTGTTTATGTTTCCCAAAATAGAACCCCTGACGAGTCCTACAATGCAGATTACAATGATGCTTGAGTCCATGCACATATCACGTACTAACTTCATTTTCCTGAAAAAAAAATGCTTAGAGGGTCAACATAAAGTTGGTGAAGTAACAATGCACAAAGCATTTTTACTAAAAGTTAGATTACATTTACTATTACTCGAAACTGAAGCTTAACCTTCCATAGTCCTCAACAGATGAAGACGTAGTGTCTTACAAAAAGACACTCAAACCCAGTTCCAACATGGTATACATCTGTTGTCCCGGCCAAGGCACAGTGAGCATGACTCACCCAGATGGGGATGGTAAATCCCTAATAGATCTATTTATAACATTCGGGCGATTTACAATAATTTAACAGTTTCTATAATAGTCAATCATAGTCAAGTTTATACAATTCCGTTATGTCCATTTAAAATAGTTGCATGTTTTCTCCCCCGTAGAGGAAAAGTTTATCAATAGTTTATATGGGGCTGTAAACTTACCTGGGAGTTGGCAATAGCTGTATAATACGAATATCCAAATAATGCTCACGCCAAAAGCTATGCCTAATAAAATAGTACTGTAACACCCCCAAATATTCATACTTTAGTTCAACGGAAGAGTCGTTGGTGTTACGGGATAGCACATTACTCAAATCATAAAAAACGCTTAAAAATCGCGTCGTATAATAATAAAGCATTTTCCATTCATAAATATCAAATTACATAGGTCCCAAGTCATAGTATTTTATACAATTTTTCAAAACATTTGAATGGAAATTGTTATTTAAGTGCGAGCCATAAATTCTTGTCGTCTTCCCGAGAATTACCTTCAAGTACCTGAGATAAAACAAGCTAAAAGAAAAGTCAGCGAAACGTCGAGTGAATTCATAGAGTTTAATGAAATCTAATAATATATCATCGGTATAAAATTATTACCGAAAATCATTTTGTACAATTCTTGTCGTAGGCCATAAAATAAGCCAAAAATATTTTATACAAATCTTTGTTGTAAATCATACTATGGCTTTGCCTTCAAAACCATTATACGAGCCAATGTCATAAAAACATCATACAATACGTTTTATAACGTTGTATAGAGTAAAATAAAAACCGTTATATGAATATGGTTATGTAAAACAAAAACACGAACATAATATCAATAATAAGACCCCGTATTGCTAGTCAAGCAATATATTGTAATTCAATGCGTATAGCAGTATGTTCGTTATTGGATTATTATAAGCCACATGACATTGCTACCTTACTATAACAAACAACGGGTAGCTAACCCGAAACTCAATTCGCCCATCTAAGTTAGCGTGTCGTCACAAAAATCACGCTATGGAAATCTTATCATACATAAATTCTCTTACCAATTAATGTGGCACGACAGGGATCAACCGTCAAGGCGTGAACTGGGGTGATCTTCCCCAAAATAGTACTATTATATGAATAAGCGTCTACCAAATCCCGGTAGTTCATAATTCATGCTAATGGGACTTTTAGTGACATAACCTAACTAATAATAATCCATTTCATCTCATTTATCGGTCATATAATCATTCATCAGGTCATACAATCATTCGGGTCATACAATCATTCGGGTCCAAATCCATAAGCAAACAATCGGGACAACTGGTGTCCTATTTTATTAAAACTAACATGTTATCTCCCTCGCGGGTTTATAAAACATTTCATAAAACATTTAAAATAATGCGAGGCTATGAACTTACGTTGATTGGAAAAGGCGGGTTATCGATGATTTGGATGTACGGTACGTGCTTCAATCACGGAAACCTATATAAATAATACTCGTCTTAGACTCTTGTCCAATGACTTTATAAAAACAATGGCTATGTATATATATTATGATATCATGAGTATTATGATGATCAAGTGGGTTTTTATATCTTCATTCAACATTATAATGTTATGTGTTAGTCAAATTTTTTACTAGTTACACTAGTTTCAATCCAATTCTATATTGAGGCCCAATAAGCCCATTAAAGTCCAATACTTTATATTAGCCCATTTATACTTTTTAATATCAGGCCTTTACTCATATGTTGGGCCCAAGTGGGTTAAGCCCAATGAGTAAGTACATTAGTGTTTATCCAAACTAGTTGGGTCAATAGTCCAATAAAGCTATTTTGGCTCGTTAGTGTCCATAAGTTATAGAGCTCGGGTTTTATCGGTTTTTACTTGTAAGATGTACTTACATATCAGTAGATGAGTTATAAAAAGTTTACATTAGACGGGTCCGACCGTCTAAGTTTTAGTTGACGAAAACGTTAATCTTTCGGTTTTAGCCGAATAGACGTAAAACTTACGTATATAGTTTTATAACTTATAAAACTTATCAAATTACCATTTTTATAAAATGTCTCATTTATTTACCAAAGTAAATACTTATTTATATGTAATATATAAGTTACTGGGTTTTAGGAATATATTTTATATTAGTTTTATTTGAGTGCTCATTTTATAATATATACAATTATTTTACAAATCTGATTATTATTTTCACTTTCACCGTTTTTACCATATCTTGAGTTCTACAAGGATATAGAAGCTCCTTTTTGGATGACATAAATATCATATTATGTGCTACAATTAACATAGTTTTAGCTACTGCTGAATCTAACTCTAAATGTTCTTAACAGTCCATCCAAAACAGACTACTCAGATTTGTACTTCCATTTTGTTTTGATCATATCTCACTCATTATAAAGATTCCATTGTATGACCAACTCTCACATGTGTACAAATATTATAACTTACCGCATATTAATTCATATATGCCATTTTAACAATTTAACATAAGTTTCTTTACTGTTTTATACAGCCTACTTATTTAAGCAAGATTTTACCACTTTTACATGTAGTTTTCAATCTTTTTAACCAAGTTTATCAACACATGATCCCCACACAATATTTTTATCATCATATATCATCATATACATATACATCAAGAAATAAAATACAATTTACATTTACAAAAATAACAAGGAAATGGGAAGGATGATCTTGTTACCACCAAGATTATGAAAGTTAAGATAAATCTTAACTTTTGTTGGCAAAACATGTGGTACACCAATATCAACTTCAAGATCACCAATCTTCAAGATCACCAATCTTCAAGAGCACCTTGTGGAAAATCAGCCCTATGACACCAACAAATCTCCTCTTTGGATGTTAAAATCACCACCAATCAATAGAGCTTCAAAAGGACTTCATCATATATAGAAATAACATAGGATTTATGGTGGAATCAAGATCAAAATGGGATGTTTAGGGTGAGAGTGGGACGGCATATACAGAGAGAAAGTAGAGAGTTGGTGTTTTTGGATGTAAGATAATAAGGTAAATGGTTTGGTGCTAGTGGTTTTATTTTGTTGCAAGTTTTGGTGAATAAACTAGGACAAGTGTCCTAGTTGGTTTATCATGTTGACACATCAAAAAGTGTTGTATACTCTTGGACGCCACATGTAGGGGGTGGGGCAAGAGTTATCTTGTCTCATCCCCACTAATTTACGGGTATTCTTCGATTCTAGTTTCGTCGATTTACGTGCCCTCGGGTCGTTTTACGAAAAATGTTTTTATAAATTATGAATCAACGGCACAAAACGAATCTAATAAAAATTGTCTCATCAAAAACGGAGTTTAAAAACGTAAATACGTAAACCTAGGGTTTCCGGTTTAGTCGTAAAGGACGTTAAATTATTCACATAAGCTCTAACTTCTTCTCGTAAATTTGTGAGTTTATGAACGAACACAAATCTAAAATTCCAAAATAATATTCAAGAATAAACTTATTTTCTGAAACGTCGGACTGTCACCTAAACGGTGTATGTAAACGTAAGCACGTAACGTAGAGTCCTCCGGTTTAGACGTAGTCGATGCTACTTCAAGACGTAAAACCAAATTTCTTCCCAAAAATGAGTGAGTTCATATTATGACATTAAAATAATATTTTTAAATAACACTTGATAATAAAATATCAACCATAAATTGACGGATTGTCACAGCATTTACCCCTAAACAGGATCTTTGTCCTAAAAAATCGATTTATCTTACTACTCGTTTCTTATAGAGTTAAAGCCATGTGGGTATTTCCTCCACATTATGTCTTTTCTCTTAAATGTAGTTCATTGCAGTACGCGAGTTTCATCAAACATAACTACGGGAATACGATCACGCTTAATGTTGACTTACTTTCTCTATCAATGATGTTCACAGGTTTTTGATGAATGCAACTTTTCGCCGATCTAAACTTCATCAAGAAGTAATCAGATTTTCACTTGATAGACATTTTATCAAGTTCGATATACGAAACATAATTTACGCAGCCCTTGAAGTCCTAGGGTAGATCCAGCTTATATGCCTTTCAAATCAAATTTATTTACATTTTCTCAATGGTCCCATACAACGGGGACTTAATTCCCATGATCTTTCAGATCATCAATTCACTTTTCTATGGTGAAAATTTTTGGCATAACTTCGCTACCCATCCTGCACTTCAATATCTACATTTCATATTCACATAACCTCCTGCCCACTACTGGCAGTCAATAATCAGATCCTAATTTCAACAATCATTTCAGGTTTCACGGGTCAGGTATTTTGTAAGCTTAGGTTTGTCATCATAGGCAACCTCAAACCTAAAAGACATGTCCAACTCACAACGGGTGTATGTCGGGTGTCTTCATCCCAACTCATTCTTACAGATGCTCTCATATTTAGATCCTCACAAGATTCAATCTCGATCCTAATACGATAATTATCAATGATAATCTCTCCAAAGGAAATCGATTATACGGTTTATTACCAAAGGTCAATTATTCAAGCATAGAACAACACTTCTAGTGTTTTGTATCGTTACTTTACCTTGTCCCTTCGATTGGGGTGGTCAACGGTACTCTCATCAAGGTTCGTTCCCAATGACTTCTGAGCAAATCTCAATAAATTCGATGCGAAGCGAGGATCTTGATAGAGATGATCGATACATGCACACTATGTTTACACAACTCCTTTAAATACAAGAGTCAATTTCTTCATCGAGAATCTATCATGAATAGGAATGATATTAGTAGATTTGGTCAGTCTGTCGACGATGACCCAAATCGAATAATATTCAGATGATGACCTTTGCAATAGTTAGACGTTTACTAATGTATGAGGCGATGTCTGCCTTCATAATTTGCCATCAGTACAACTTCTTTAGATAAAGATACATTTTATCAGAAATGACATGAATAGAATAGGTATACTTACGAGATTCCAACATGAATAAATCTCGAAATCCTCCTTATTTAGGCAACCACAAGCGGCCTTTTATACATTTAACGCCATCGGCTTCTCAGTTCTAATGGTTCACATTAGCCGTGAACCCCTTTTATTATCTATATTATCCTTTTTACAAGCATCGGCTATTTTTAAATTGTTCTGGCAAATTATTTTGCACAATCATTACTAAGGAACACATCCTAATTAATTCTTTATCCTTTCTACATAATACGTCACTATTTACATTCACCTTTCCTGATGAAATAATTATCATGACCACAATTCACTTAGAAATTCTTTCTTCATATTTTCTAAGTTTTAGTTTCGTCTCAACTATTATTTTTATGGTTTTGCTCAATCCGACGTTTAGAGCGTCGATAAACATTACAAGTAATTAAATAATAAATATTCAATTTTTATGAAACGTAAACGTAAAAAGTTTTAAATTTTTCTCAGTTCATCCAGTTATAGAAAAATGTTTAAGAAAAATAAATTTGAATTTAGCTAACACGATTTTCGTTGATTTATCGAAAATAATTAACAAGATTTGTAAATGTTTGAAAAAATCTTTGTTTATACTTTGGTCAAAATTTTCTTAGTTGACAAGCAAAAATTGTCGTTACAAATTTCAAGTCATGGTTTAAATGGTTTCCTCAATCCCTCTTAGGTTGTCTTGAGGTATACACAAACATTTACCCCTAAAGGAGTTTAGTTAAATGATTTGGGTATAAGGGAATGATTCCTTAAAAATCCTTTGATAAAATATTTGTCAAAACATTTTTGCACTTTCTTTTGGTATAACTAAAGCCTTAATGGCTCTAATCTTTGAAGAGTCAATATAGATTCCATTATCTATTAATCACATGGTTAAATAATGTAAAGGATTAAGCCTTAAATAACATGTTAAATGTTCAAGGTACATGTTTTCATTGTTTGGCCAATTCAGGGCAGTCTATAAATGATTATTAACTCCTTATTCTTATAAACAAACAAATGGTCCTTAATGATCACGAGCATGAATTTATCAAGTTACAGCCTACACACGTCAAATTTATGGATGCTACATGTGTATTAGTCAATCCAAACCACATCACGTGAAACTCATAATGTTCATTACGAGTTCTGGATGTAGTGAAAATAATCTTTTTCGCGGACGTGAATTTGATGATAACCATGTCGTGGATCAAATTTTAGAACATACGCTATAGCCTTGTAAATGATCGAACAAAACTTCCATCTCGAGTAATGGATATCGATTTCGATTGTCAATTTACTTAGTTCACAGTAATCCATAAATATAAGGAATGATAACACCATATCTCTTCATGATGACGAGCTTGGTAGAATAAAAGCTTTCTCCGACAACTCTCTCAGTTGTACGATAATTCTTTTAATTCAGATGGTGCTGACGTACAGTGCACACGCCACAGGTGCAGCACCGGGAATATAATCAATACCAATTTCAACCTGCCTTAATGGCAAAAGTCTAGGTAATTCACCTGCAAATACCTCCTAAAGTTTCAGATAATAGAAACATATTTTAATAAATCCACATTAGGTTCTTTCTAGTTTACAAGATCTATGACTAGTTCTCAACCATTCATGGTATAATTTCAAGTCTAAATGCAGGATATGGTCATCCATCACGAATTATTTAGATCACTTTTGATAATCAACATCTTATCTTTTAGGGGAATTCTACACGAGTTCCCATCAATTAAGATAATGACATCATGTCATAATCAATCAATCCATTTTAATGGCACTACCAGCTTTCCAGTTTCATTACCATTGATAAGATGTAAACTTCTCAAAAGACAAATAGTAACTCATAACCCTTTACAAATTTAAGGATATCTGGAGACATAACTACCATTAAAAGAATAAGGTCAAAGCATAATCTACGCGAGAGAATTTTAAATCAGATACAGACGAAGACATTAACGAATATGAGTATATCCCATGTTTTCATGAATTTAGTACGCATTCGAAAGCTCCTCGGATCGTTACCCAGGTCATTCAAATGGAATCAAATCAAAAGAAATGATAGGAACGTCGATACATCCAGTCGGGTATCAACACTCGATAATCAGATACTCTTTCAAAGAATCTTATCATTTACCGAAATGAACAAGAAGGGATGTCAATTGTCAATGAAGACAATATCCATAGATGAGTGAATTCAATTCAGAAGAATAATGATACGGGCACATATGTAGGTGTCTCTAACAATATGTCCCTATTTTGTAGTTCTTGCAGATCTCATAAAGTTTAATCTTTCACAACTTCAAAGAAAATGTAGTGTTTATTAACACTTTCATGGTGACTACTAATCGTCCTTGCATGGTCCCTTCCAAATTGTATGTAGGCGCGCAACTATATACAATTTTAGGATTAACGATGCACTACTCAGTTCGTCAAAACTTTGACATCATGTTTAAAATAAAAATATTTTCATACTTAATACTGGAATAATAATCAAAATGAATTTACAGAGATGTTCTTTGTTATGGAAACAATTAAGTTTTCCAAAGTGTTTCATAAACAACTTTATTTCGATAACGATTACTTATAAGTCTCACTTTAAATAACCCATATGGTGATAAAAAAATCAATTCTTCTCAAGGGATACTGTTTTAACTTTATAAAAACAATGAGTGATATGCAAAAGAGTGATGAAAAGTTGTTCACCAAGAACTAGCTACAATATGATAGGAAATGAGCTTTAGCCAATTAATCATGAGGTTCATGACCTCGATGGCACTAAAAAAGAATACTCCAAAACGTAACTCAAATCGAGATGAGTACTTGTTCAATGGTTGCATCACTAATGCGAACATTAGGATGAAGCAATAAAAGATAGATATGTAGGATTTAGCAATCAAAGGTAGTCTTTTCATTAATCACAAACAAGTCAAAATTGTACCGTAACACATTACGTGTCACTATGTCATACAATTCCAAGAACTCATCCTACCAACTGATGTCTCAGTTAAGTTAGGGATTTTAAAAGATACTACAATGAATACTAATCTGCAAGATTCATTAGGTGTTCCACATGTCCTGAAAGATCCATCGGTCCCAATTCAGAAGAAGATTTCTTCAATTTAATTCTTGGACACTGGGCATCCTCGTTAGTGGACAATGGCCTAGGAACAACCCTTAACACGAACCAACAATCATTTAAAACCTTATAGTTCAATCACAGGACTTAACGACTTCCTCTTAACAATCTCATATTCCATACGAGTTAAATTTTACTTAATTCAAGTTTTTAATCAACTTATACTCAATGCGATATCCTACCTTATTTTCCAATACTTTCCACCTTATTCTCAGACCTTAAAAGGGTAATAAAAGCTCGATATGAACAACACTTAACTTCCAATCCTATAGCTCTTACAACAATAGTTATCAAATGAGTCACTAATATGAAATGACTCACACATTCAGTTAGACTTCTCGGAAAGATACTAGTGGCATGAGGCTTTTGGGTAATGGTTCCAATGACAGCCTCAAGTGCAACATTCATCCTTTCGATTTCAATTTAAGAATTGGGTGACAACGAATCAGATGACACCTTTCCAGGTGGTAACATTTTGTCAAACTCCACTCAATAAGGAAAGACCGTCATGACATCGATATCAGATTTAATTTCGCCAATTCTTCTTCAAGATCACAACCAACTACTATCAACATTTCTACGAATATCAACCATTTTGTTGGGATCATAAATATCCACAACTTAGTTTAGATCTGGAATAGCTAGAATTCCTACGGGTATAGCTTCGATTGATTTGCTAGGGGAGTTAGGGTTTCTTGTGACAATCCACGTCGTATAAATACCTCATATAAATATTAAAATAATCATCAAACCATCATGTAATCAAATTACATCATATATATATATATATATATATATATATATATATATATATATATATATATATATATATATATATATATATATATATATATATATATATATATATATATATATATATATATATTTATATATATATATAGGTATATATATATATATATATATATATATATATATATATATATATATATATATAATCCAAGTTATATATATATATTAAAATAACACTTCCTAGTCTGGCCTTGTCGGTAACTCGTGAATTCTTAGGCACCGTTATAGTTAAAAGATTTGTAGACATTTTGTGAAAAATGTTTATAATTAAAAGATTTTGAAATGTTTTATTCAAAACCTTGGTTTTAAAAATCTTTCGTTCTCTATAACGAGAGCTCTAGTACCAAACTGTAACACACCCAAATATTCATACTTTAGTTCAGCGGAAGAGTCGTTGGTGTTACGGGATAGCACAATACTCAAATCAAAGACAACGCTTAAAAATCGCGTCGTTTAATAATAAAGCATTTTCCATTCATAAATATCAAATTACATAGGTCCCAAGTCATAGTACTTTATACAATTTTACAAAACATTTGAATGGAAATTGTTGTTTAAGTGCGGGCCATAAATTCTTGTCGTCTTTCCAAGAATTACCTTCAAGTACCTGAGATAAAACATGTTAAAAGAAAAGTTAGCGAAACGCCGAGTGAATTCATAGAGTTTAATGAAATCCAATAATATATCATCGGTATAAAATTATTACCGAAAATCATTTTGTACAATTCTTGTCGTAGGCCATAAAATAAGCCAAAAACATTTTATACAAATCTTTGTTGTAAAACATACTATAGGCTTTTGCCTTCAAAACCATTATACGAACCAATGTCGTAAAAACATCATACAATACGTTTTATAACGTTGTTTAGAGTTAAATAAAAACCGTTATATGAATATGGTTATGTAAAACCAAAACATGAACATAATATCAATAATAAGACCCCATATTGCTAGTCAGGCAATATATTGTAATTCAATACGTATAGCAGTATTTTCGTTATTGGATTATTATAAGCCGCATGACATTGCTACCTTACTATAACAAACAACGGGTAGCTAACCCGAAACTCAATTCGCCCATCTAAGTTAGCGTGTCGTCACAAAAATCACGCTATGGAAATCTTCTCATACATAAATTCTCTTACCAATCAATGTGGCACGACGGGGATCAACCGTCAAGGCGCGAACTGGGGTGATCTTCCCCAAATAGTACTATTATATGCATAAGCGTCTACCAAATCCCGGTAGTTCACAATTCATGCTAATGGGACTTTTAGTGACATAACCTAACTAATAATAATCCATTTCATCTCATTCATCGGGTCATATAATCATTCATCGGGTCATACAATCATTCGGGTCCAAATCTATAAGCAAACAGTCGGGACAACTGGTGTCCTATTTTATTAAAACTAACATGTTATCTCCCTCGTGGGTTTATAAAACATTTAAAAGAATGCGAGGCTATGAACTCACGTTGATTGGAAAAGGCGGGTTATCGGCGATTTGGATGTACGGTACGTGCTTCAATCACGGAAACCTATATAAATAATACTCGTCTTAGACTCTTGTCCAATGACTTTATAAAAACAATGGCTATGTATATATATATGATGATATCATGAGTATGATGATGATCAAGTGGGTTTTTATATCATCATTCAATATTATAATGTTATGTGTTAGTCAAATTTTTGACTAGTTACACTAGTTTCAATCCAATTCCATATTGAGGCCCAATAACCCCATTAAAGTCAAATACTTTATATTAGCCCATTTATACTTTTTAATATCAGGTGTTTACACATATGTTCGGACCAAGTGGGTTAAGCCCAATGAGTAAGTCCATTAGTGTTTACCCAAACTAGTTGGGTCAATAGTCCAATAAGGATATTTTGGCCCGTTAGTGTCCATAAGTTATAGAGCTCGGGTTTTATCGGTTTTTACTTGTAAGATGTACTTACATATCAGTAGATGAGTTATAAAATTTTTACATTAGACGGGTCCGACCATCTAAGTTTTAATTGACGAAAACGTTAATCTTTCGGTTTTAGCCGAAAAGACGTAAAACTTAAGTATATTGTTTTATAACTTATAAAACTTATCAAATTGCCATTTTATAAAATGTCCCATTTATTTACCAAAGTAAATACTTATTTATATGTAATATATAAGTTAGTTGGTTTTAGGTATACATTTCATATTAGTTTTATTTGAGTGCTCATTTTGTAATATATACATTTATTTTACAAATCTGATTATTATTTTCACTTTCACCATTTTTACCATATCTTGAGTTGTACAAGGAGATAGAAGCTCATTTTGGATGACATAAACTTCATATTATGTTCTACAATTAACTTAGTTTTAGCTACTGCTCAATCTAATTCTAAATATCCCTAACAGTCCGTCCAAAACAGACTACTCAGATTTGCACTTCCATTTTGTTTTGATCATATCTCACTCATTATAAAGATTCCATTGTATGGCCAACTCTCACATGTGTACAATTCTTATAACTTACTGTATATTAATTCATATATGCCGTTTTAAAAATTTAACATAAGTTTCTTTACTGTTTTATACAGCCTACTTATTTAAGCAAGATTTTACCGCTTTTACATGTAGTTTTCAATCTTTTTAACCAAGTTTATCAACACATGATCCCCACACAATATTTTTATCATCATATATCATCATATACATATACATCAAGAAAGAAAATACAATTTACATTTACAAAATAACAAGGAAATGGGAAGGATGATCTTGTTACCACCAAGATTATGAAAGTTAAGATAAATCTTGACTTTTGTTGGCAAAACTTGTGGTACACCAATATCAAATTCAAGATCACCAATCTTCAAGAGCACCTTGTGGAAAATCAGCCCTATGACACCAACAAACCTCCTCTTTAGATGTTAAAATCACCACCAATCAATAGAGCTTCAAAATGACTTCATCATATGTAGAAATAACATAGGATTTATGGTGGAATCATGATCAAAATGGGATGTTTAGGGTGAGAGTGGGACGACATGTAGAGAGAGAAATGAGAGATTTGGTGTTTTTGCATGTAAGATAATAAGGTAAATGGTTTGGTGCTAGTGGTTTAATTTGTTGCAAGTTTTGGTGAATAAACTAGGACTAGTGTCCTAGTTTGTTTATCATGTTGACACATCAAAATGTGTTGTATACTCTTAGACGCCACATATAGGGGGTGGGGCAAGAGTTATCTTGTCTCATCCCCACTAATTTACGGGTATTACTCGATCCTAGTTTCCTCGATTTGCGTGCCCTCGGATCGTTTTACGAAAAATATTTTTATAAATTATGAATCAACGGCACAAAACGAATCTAATAAAAAGTGTCTCATCAAAAACGTAAATACGTAAACCTAGGGTTTCCGTTTTAGTCGTAAAGGACGTTAAATTATTCACGTAAGCTCTAATTTCTTCTCATAAATTTGTGAGTTCATGAACCAACACAAATTTAAAATTCCAAAATAATATTCAAGAATAAATTTATTTTCTGAAACGTCGGACTGTCACCAGAAACGGTGTATGTAAATGTAAGCACGTAACGTAGAGTCCTCCGGTTTAGACGTAGTCGATGCTACTTCAAGACGTAAACCCAAATTTCTTCTCAAAAATGAGTGAGTTCATATTATAACATTAAAATAAAAATTTTAAATAACACTTGATAATAAAATATCAACCATAAATTGACGGATTGTCACATGTACAGTCTTAATAGATAGTATAAAGTTCATATGTGTATGCATATACAGATTTTTAATCAGTTTATTAATGCTACAGTATTTATCTAAATAACCGTAGTACAAGTATTAACAATCCATTTAAACTTGTATATATAAGTTTCATATTTAAGTAAACATATAATGTCTTACTTATAATATTAGTTTACGTTCGTAGTTCATGTATTAGTAACATCCATTTCAACTTACAATTAAGTTTCATATATATAAGTAAACATAAAAATGTTTCACTTATAATATTTGCTTACGTATTAGCATTCAATTTAGTTAACGTTCATATAATTTTATTTCCTAAGAGTATATGAGTACATGTATTAATAATACATATCCATATTGTTTATACAATTCATTTCATAAAGCAAAATATAAATATTTTATTTTTGAAAAGTAAAAATATAATATTTTATTTAACTTTAAAGTTCCCAAAATTTATACATTTATAAAATAATTTATAAATTACAAGTTTAAGAATTTATATTATAAATTCTTATAGTTTAGGGTTTGTCTAAGTTTTACTAAGTTTAAAAATAGAATTAGGGTTAAGGCTTGTTAAAGTTTCGGAACATGACAAAACTAGTCCCTCCATATTTTAAACAAAGTAAAACTTCCGAATTTTTGCACATTTGATACCTAGGGCTTGTTAAACTTTCGGCTTATGGCAGATTTAGTCTTCCTAGTTATATCTAGGTTTTATAACTTTCATAAAATGACAAAAACAGTCCCTAGGGTTTCTTTAAGTTTCGGATTGTTACAATAGTGGTCCTTAGGGTTATGAAATGAGAAAATAACTTTTAGAAACTTTTCAAAATGGTCCCTAGGGTTTAATATGCCACGAATGGTATTTATGAAACCCTAGACTTTCGGATATTTACATTTTCAATCCTTGTGTTTACTAATTTATCAAAACAAGTTTCATAAGTCACGCTTTTAGTCCTTAAGTTTCATAAATTATCATTTTAGTCCAAAAGTTTTTACAAGTTATATTTTATCATAAAAACTTTTATTTAAATATTCAAAACATTAAATGGGCTCATTAAATGGGCTAAAATATCTAATGGCCATCTAGTGGGCCTAAATATATTTTAAGTCCACTAACTTGTTAAATGGGCCTTTATATTGGGCTTAAATACATTTTTAAGTCCATTAATTAACTAAATGGGCCTAAGCATATTCTTAAGTCCATTAAGATACTAAGATTTGTTAAATGGGATTATTGGGTCCATTAAGTCTTGGGCTAATGTTTCATAGGCTTGATTAGTCTATCAATACTACTTTTCATTTTATGTAAGTAATAATCTTGGATTTTTCTCATAAGCTTATCATTAGCTTATCCATATTTAGTTATAAGCATTAATAAAAGAATAAAACTTATAGCTTGTTTTATTTGATGTACCAAATGAGATCTAGATGTGTTACAAGGTTGCATGTAAGTTATAAGCTCTAATATGAGCTTATAACTCACGGCTATACTTAATTATAGCTTATTAAGATGAGTCAAAACTTGTTTTAAGGTTGCATGTACTTATAAGTGTCTCCAAAATAAGATCTAGCTTTGTACAAACCAAGAAACCAAATCATAAGTCCATATATACATACCTATAGCCCACGGCTTTTAATCTTGGTGTTTCCAAGATGAGCTTTTTAGCTAGTTTTATGTCTTGTACATATTTATAAAATACAACATAATTGTCTAGGCTTATTGCATGTTTCCAAGGTTACCACAATTCTAAGAAAAAAACATATAGCTCACGGCTATATTGTTTTCCACCAAATGTTCTCATAAGATCTTTAATCTAGTGTTATGTTTATCATGTTAAGTTAAACTCTTAACACTAGATCTAGGTTTTATATAAGCATGCATGTATATTTAAATTCCATCCAAGGACATATATAACCCACGGCTAGATTTGTACACATAATTCATTTTAGTGATTTTTAGTAGTCCATTTTACATGTAATAATACATATTCCATCATTAGAAACTTAGTACATAAATCATAGATGCACCATTTAATTATGTCGTGACCTTTAAGTTCATGGTGTTTCATGGTTTTAAGTTATACAAGTTTACTTATGAGACTTATGATTATTAGTTAATCAAAATCCCAAAATGTAAGATTTGTAACCCACGACTTCATTTAAATTCACAAAATGATTCTTATGATTTTTAGTCAAGTTAAAACATAGAATACTAGTCATATGTTTCGTTATAAAAAGTTTTTAACCATGACTAGTGGTATTCAAATATATGTTGTGACCTTTAAGGTCATGGTTCTTATCAATTATTGATTTTAACAAGTTTGTTACATGTGTTTATAGGTGAATGTTGATGCATGCAAGTAAAAATGAAGAATCATAATGAATAATAACTTTCTTGCTACAAGTTACCAAGGAAGATCTAGATGACAAAGGAGATTAGAGATCTAATCTAGATGATGAAGAAAACCCTAATTATAGCCAAGCCGTGACCTTAGGGATTCGGCTAGGGCTTGTTATATTGGTTCCAAAGGTGATGATGCTACTAAATGATTGGTAGTTAAGATGAGACAAAGATCTAGTAGATTCAATGTACAATCTTGGATGTTTGTGGCTTATAGCCGAATGATTTGAGAGAGAGAGAAAGGAGATGAGAGATATGAGATTGGATTGCATGAGAGAATGAAGAATGTGTGTGTTTTCGGCTAAAATGGGAGAGAGAAGGGCAAGGCAAAAGGCATGATTGCCTTGGTAAGAGTACTTGTGCCATGTGTTGGCTTTTCTAAAACCAAGACAACCCTTCTTCTTCCACATATGTGTGTGTATGTCATGTATAGCTAACCAAAGGGTAGTGGGCTTTGGCTTGGGCTTTTTGTGGGCTTATGTTGGGCTAGCACACAAGGAGTACATGATCTTGGGCTAGTCCAAGAAAGATTAAGCATGCTTATAGTATGCATACATACATACACGGCTACATATACATGATGTAGCATATTTTCCAATTTTTGTTAAGTTTTGTATACTCAAATATTGATTATACATTTTATTACTTGTTCTCCTAGTTTTAAGTACATGGTTTAAGTTATGTAGTTATTTACAACAAGGATGAATGTAAAAGTATAAGTACATAATAGACAAGGTCATACACATCTTAAAGAAATAAAACACATGATTGAATGTTCTTAAGATCATTGGATGAAACTTTATTACATTAAATCATGGTAAAATCATGGATTTTACATTTTGTTCAAATCTTGTTTAACTAGACTACCCACCAATCTTAAATAAAACAGATAACACAACTCAAATCTAACCAATAATCAACAGTACACCATATAACTTGGACAGTAACAAAAACCTTGAAAATCACAGATTAATCAAGAGACTCAAAATGGATTTTAACAAAAACTTTTTAAACTAACATCCAAAATCTGTACCTCTAACTGATTTTTACCAAAAATTTAACAACGCAATAATGATTTTAAACCCTTTAACAAGCAAGATTACAACACAAACAGATCTAAGATTAGATATTCAGCAGATTTAAGCCACAAAATAGCAATTACTTAACATGCATAATCAAATCACCAAGCACATTTTTCAGAAAAAATTAAAGAAGGAAAGATTAAATATTTCACCTCTCCCCACTCACAATCCAAGCAGGGAGCAGCAATGCTCCAAAGAAGACTTGTTACAGCTGAACAAGTCTCTTTGGTATCCTGAGAGAGAATTGATATGTGTGAAAACACACATCAATAATTCAGTATTAAACCCTTAAATACAAGAGAAATACACATTTATCTTTGTGAAAAGACGGAATTATGTGGTATTTCCTTGTTTTGTGAATGTAGAGGCAAAAAGGTACATTTCAAGACAAACATGGCTTTTCATGGAATATTTGTGAAGAAAAAGAGAAAAGAAGGACTAAAGTTACCAAGCTATGAAGACAAAGGGCCAAAGTTGCTAAATATTGAAGATCAAGTGTTGGAAATGACAAAAGATCAAAGCTTTAAACTTCAAAGGCTTATTAAAAACAAGTTGCTAAAGTAATCATAGTTGAGGGACTAAAAACAGAAGGATTGAAAGAAGCTGATGGTGGGTTACACGTGTATCAGTGATATGTCATTCATTTACATCACACGGATTAGAATTTTGTTACATTTAATACTGAATCATAATAATGGGCCATTAATGAAGCATGATCATAAAAGTGGAGGAATTAATTGCTTAATCCTTTGTTACACCCAAAAACCAATCATAGCCCACCAAGACTCATCACATGGATCCAACTATAGTGATCTGTGTGCTCTTCCCAAAACCAATGAAATTGTGACACGTCAGCAACATTGATGGAAGCTCGATTGTAGAAGATTGAGAGGGTTTTAGAAGTTGGTGTTAGAAGCAAAAATGTTCATAAACACCTCCTTAACACAATCCAATCAATTAATTAGATTCAAATCCTTACAATAAAGGATTAAAAATACTTGTGACTACAATAGTCGAAAGGCAAAAAGACTACAACAGTCTTTTTGTTTCTTTTGGGTATCTCTTTTAGATCATAAACAAAAACAAGAATTTCCAAGTCCAAACCCTTTTCAAAAGCTGATTTTGAAACAACTTATGACAAGCTTTTGGACAGTGAGTTGTGGTTAGCACAGAGATAATATAGAAAAACAAAGAACTTGTCTTAAAAATCTTTTTGAACTAGAAGTTGCAAAAACTTAGTTACAAACAAGTTTGATAACCCAAGCTAACCACACTGATAGGTGTGTAAACACCCATCTTTTCTACCACTTAATTACAATAATAACCGGACCTAAACGTGTATTTTATGTCTTTTATGTCGGAATTATGCGTGGTTTGTGTTTTTGTTGTAATTTAGGATGAAATTATGAAAATTGGAGAAAACACGGACATTCACGTGCATTTACGGACTTTTATTGAAGAAAAGGATGAAAGACGAAGTCAAGAAGTCAAGAGTGCAAAAAGAACGGAAGTCCACGACCAATTCTGAAGACTTATCGAAGAAAAAGTCAAAAGACGGAAGTTTATCAAAAGCCGAAGAATTCAAGTCTATTTTATTGAAGAATTTAAAGACGAGTTCAAAAGAAATCCCGAAGTCAAAAGTCCCTTAAGTCCAAGATTAAAGAAGATTAGAAGAAAAGGACTAAGTACGCAATTAATGAAGATTAATAAAAGGAGGGACTTAAACTTGTAATTAAGAAGAAAGGAAAGAGGGGAGGAAGCTTCCTTAATCCTCCCCTATATATAGATTAGGATAGTTATCATTTCACTCTTGTTGGCTAGGGTGACACTAGTTCTTCCACCATTTTAATTACTTGTCATTTAAATACTTGTCAATTTAATTACCTTGTCTTGCACCTTAATTACCATTTAATTCCAAGTAAGTTTTCATTTTAATTCTTGTCAATCTTTACTTTATCTTGTCAATCTCTTATCTACCTTTCTTATTCTTTGATTTGTTGTGTTTATGTTATGTTCATGTTCATGCTTTTATTTTGATCCAAAGTGGTTTTTGATTATTATGGTTAAAGTTGTTTAATTTCATGTTTTTGATTGTTTGTTGATGCTTATTTGTTGGTTCGTTACTGTTTTTATTAATACGTGTGTTTGATTTTGCTTACTTTTTGTTTAAATCTGCTACTGTTATTACCTTCCTTGTTCTTCGGAAGATTTTGCTTGTTTCTGATCTTTCCAGATTTAGTTCCGGACCAAGGAAAGGATTGAGGTTTCATTCGGAAGTCTGAAACTTCCGAACCAAGATTGTTCATTCGGAACTCAAAAAGTTCTGAATCAAGGAAACTCATTCGGAACTTCAAAAGTTCCGAATAAAGGAGCTTCATTCGGAACTTCAAAAGTTCCGAACCAAACTTGTTCATTCGGAAGTCAAAACTTCCGAACCAAGACCCTTCATTCGGAAGTCCAAAACTTCCGAACCAAAGAGCTTCATTCGGAACCTTCCGAACCAACTCCAAAAGTTCCGAACCAAGACCCTTCATTCGGAACTTCAAAAGTTCCGAATAAAGGAGCTTCATTCGGAAACTTCCGAATCAAGGGGTGACCAAAACTTCCGAATCAAGGCTGATTTTACAAGTTCCGAATCAGTAAGTTCCGAACGAAGCATTGTTTTGGATAGGTGACATATTCAGACCAATTTGTTCCGGATCAAGGATTTTGGTAATATTCCAAGTGAAGAAGAATCATTTCAACTAAAGGTGACATTTAGGACGAGTGATTGTTCCACACGAAGGTTTATTCCAAATGAGCTGTATTCAGGTTCTATTTAGCTTTCGTCTTTGATTTCTATCTTCAAGTTTTATTTTTCTTACCTTTTATTTCATTACACTTTTAGATTATTTGCCTTAGTTTTAGTCGCACTTTAAGATTGCTTTAGATAGAATTAAGTTTACGTAATTTTACTTTAGAGCCCTTTAATTTTAGTCACGTTTTTAAATACTTGCACTTTACTTTAATTAGACTTAGATTTACTTAAAAAGCTTTTACTTTTAAGTCTTTGCATTTAATCAACCAAAAATATTCTTTTTTCACCAAAGATCATCTAAGTCACACATAGAGAACTAAGATCAATTCGTTAAGATTCCGAGAACACGAACTTATTAATCTTTAATTTTTATACGGGGTGTCAAAAGCCGTGTATCAAATGGCGCCGCTGCCGACTCTTTTCGTTAAGATCAACAGTTTTCTGTGCTAGACACGTTGCTTATTGGAATCCGTTCACTTGTGAACGTTAATTTTCTTGCCTAAAAAAATTCAAAAATCATAAAAATTAAAAATTGATAAAAAACCATAAAAATTAAAAATTTCAAAAATACAAAAAGATTTTATCTTTCTTGTGTATATATTGTCTTTGTGTTTGGTTTCTTTTTCTTTTGCATTTTCAGGTGTATGCGTACTAGATCTTCTAATTATCAAGAGCCCGAGCCTCAAGAAGATTTAGATATGGCAGGTGTTAACAACAACATTCCACCGAACCTGAATAATAATAATCACAACAATGCTCTTCCACAGCCCGATCTTCGGACCATGGAGGAACTTTGTCAACCAACAATGTTTGGACGAGGAGGACCGATTGCGCCGATGCAAATCAACGCTCCTGAGTTTTCGTTGAAGCACCACATGATTCAGCAAGTGCAAACAAACCCATTTAGAGGATTGCCTGATGATGATGTCAACAAACACCTCGACAAGTTCATTACAATCACCCAAAGCATGAAGTTGCCTGGGGCCACAATGGATGTACTCCGCCTACAACTCTTCCCACATACTTTATCGCATCATGCCGAGAAATGGTTTGATCGTCTCCCGAAGAATTCTATTCACACTTGGGATGACATGACTCAACGCTTTCTTTCGCGCTACTTTCCACCATCCATGGTCACAAGCCTTCGCAATCAGATCAGCGGTTTCATGCAAGACCCTGATGAATCTCTTTTCGACGCTTGGGAGAGATATAATGTCTTGATCGACCGTTGTCCAAACCACAACATGCTTCCGGTCACCTTGATCGATACTTTCTACAACGGATTGACTTTTCGAGATCGTGATACGATTAATGCAGCCGCCGGTGGCACATTCATGAAAAGGAGACCCGAGGAGTGTAGAGAGTTAATAGAGAACATGACTACTCATCATAAGAACTGGGATTCCTCTGCTTCTTCTAGAAACAACACGAGAGTCAATGTTTCTTCTACCTCAGCAAACCCTGAGATGACCGAACTCACCCGCATGATGGCTGAAATGAGCAAAAGTATTACGCTTCTCGCTTCAAACCAACAACAACAAGTTAAAGCGGTCGCTAATCCTTGTGAAACATGTGGCGGTCCTCACTCATACACCGATTGTCCTTCGACACAAGGAAATCCGGAAAATGTGTATGCAGCTTACGGTAATTATTCACCGGAAAATTACCAAGCTAGACAACAAGGGGATAGAAACCTGCTGAGCTACCGTTCCAACAATTACCTTTCACCTGGTTTTTCTCCTCAAAACCAAAACCCCGCCAACAACTACAATAGAAGCAACCAAATCCCACCTCGTGCTTCTAACCCTTATCAACCACCCACCCAACAACACCCACCCATTAACCCCGATGTTGACACAATCATGAGAACTCAAGGTGAGCAAATCAAGAATCTACAGAGCCAAATAATCAATTTGAAAGGAGATATCTTGAAGCAAGGTAATGACATCAGAACCGAGGTTCGTGAAAATCTTCAATCTTCTTTCATCACTCAAACAACTGAATTAAAGAACCTATTGGCTAGTTTCTTGCCCGAAGCTCAACCTTCTTCTTCCTCGGGTTCTCTACCCTCAAACACCGTCACCAATCCGCGAGCTAATGTGAGTGCTATAACTACGCGTAGTGGAATTACCATTGTCAATCCACCTGATTCACCACCATTATCTACACCTCCTCCACCACCATGTATCCCTACTCCTCTTACACTTAGTGATAGTACACCATTACTGTCTCCACCTCGCCATGACGATGTATCTCGGAAGGAACCTTCAACATCACAACCTTCACCTAACCCTTACCAACCTAGAATCCCATACCCTTCTCGCATAGGCAAGACCAACGAGCTAACCAAGAATGACTGTAATGTAATGAAATATGTGGATATGCTATCTAAAATGACAATCAACATTAGCCTTGTTGAAGCACTTTGCCACATGCCGAAATTTGTCAAAGCATTCAAGGACTTGCTTAGCAAGAAGGAGAAACTGATTGAACTCGCCAACACACGATTAAATGAAAACTGCTCTACAGTCCTTCTTAGAGAACTTCCGAAAAAGCTTGGAGATCCCGGTCGTTTTGTGTTGCCTTGCGTGTTCAACAAAACTGAAGAATTTACTGCCCTTGCTGATCTCGGGGCTAGTATTAATTTGATGCCACTGAGTGTTTGGAAAACACTATCATTGCCCGACCTCATTCCAACAAAGATGACTCTCGAACTTGCAAACCGCACTCTCGCTTACCCCGTTGGTATAGCCGAAGATGTGTTTCTTAAAGTTGGCACATTTACTTTCCCGGTCGATTTTGTCGTAGTTGATTATGAAATGGACCCTCGTATTCCTCTAATACTTGGTCGGCCATTCTTGAGAACCGGACGTGCTTTAATAGATGTGGCCGAAGGTGAGTTAATCTTACGAGTCGAGGATGATTCTAAAGTTTTTAAAATGGGGAAGCTTACAGGCAAATCTTTTGGAGGCCGAGAATCAGTGAATATGATAAATGTGCTCGATGACTTTACCGTCTATGACAATCCTCTATTCGAGTCTTCCACTGATAATCCACTTTTTAATGATGATGTGGATGATTCTCACTCTACTTTGGACGCTTCTCCCATTTTTGATTCTCCACCGGTCTTTGATGCTTATGATGATGATGATTCTAGCTCAGACTCGGATGATTTTGATTGTACTTCTGAGTATCCCGAGCTGCCCACTTTCGATGATTTCGATGAGGCTGATACTCTATCGAGCGATTCTTCACATGATGAAGATCCTCCACCATCACTCGATCCTACTTTGGACGATTATTCATTTGAGGAAGAATTCTCTGAATTTCTCAACACATACTTCCCTCATGAGAGTGATGCTCCTCCTTTTGACTTTGAAGATTATCGTCTTGATCCTACTTTGGATTTGAAGAGCATTTTGTCAAAGGAGAAGAAACCGGTCGATACCGAAATCCGTTGCACGTATGATTTGACACCTCTTTGTCCCACTTCTGAGGACGAGGTTGTGCTTCTTTGCGGATCTTCTTCACACTCGGCTGAGCCTGAGTGCTATTTTCCCCTGAAGGAAAAGGTGTTCGACCCCGGTATTGAAGTCTTTAAGCCATCTCAGTATCCACCTGATGAAATAAAAGGAAATATCTTTGGAAATTTTGAAGACATGCTTGCTCCACTTCAACTTTGCTTCCACCATGCTCCATCGCTGCTTAAGGGAACCTTGCCATTTCTCTTTTGGCTTGCCTTGTTCGCCTTAAGCTCGTTCTTATTGATGGATGAAAACTATGTCTTTGATCCTGGTGGATTTGTTTCATGCTACTTCCGTTGCTGATCAAGGTCGAGTCAGGCTCAAGACTCGGTTAACAAAAATCAAGCGCTTCTTGGGAGGCAACCCATGCATCTATCTTTTCGCTTTCTTTACCATAAGTGTAGGGGGGGGCCCTTTGGATTGCTATTTCCTCTCCTCACTTCTTAATCAGGGATTCGAGCTTCAATGATCCACTCTTGATGATTCTTGACGACCCGTGATTCCGTGTTCTACGTCTTCCCGGTTCTATCCTAAACTCTTTTCGATTCACTATTTTATATTTTCTCAATATTAAAATAGGAATCTCTTTAGTTGTCTTTTCCTTAGCAAGATTTAAACAACGTGCACAATGTCCTAAGTGTAGGGGAGCTTACTCCCACATGCTTAAACATTGAGGACAATGTTTATCTTAAGTGTAGGGGGGACTTCTATCGAAGTTAAGTGGTCTTTTCCTTGTTTTTGTCCTCATTTTAACCGGAAAAGCAATTTTTCGACATTTTTCAAAAATTTTTGATCTATTTTGGCCTATTAGTTGTTATCTTTGTATAGTTATTTTCTTTCTCTGCTAGAATAAATGTTTAATAAGTGGTTTTAATTTTCAAACGTTGTGAATCTTTTGACTCAATCCGAGTTTACTCTAGCTAGTATCCTTAACGTGTTTAAGTCAAGTTTTGCTAGGCTTTTATATAGGGAGCTATAAAACGCGAAAGTCTTAACTCTCACGGGTTAAGAACAAGAACTTTTCGCAAGTTCCTATAATTGATCCTAGAGAGTCGTTTATCAAGGGAACTTTAAGATGCGATTTCTAAACTTGAAAGAGTCTAAGAATTTGCAAGATCCTATAGGCGACTCGAAAACCCAAAACTTTGATTTAATAGGCTAAGTATCCACGAGTCTCATTACTTGAGATTTTAAACTGTGGAGAACGAGAGATGATAGAGCCAATTATAAGTTCGGTATTCTTTCGTGAATTTATGTGAGTTAATTATGAGCCTATTCTCCCATCGCTTGCTAATAATTTATTTGCTAATAAATAAGGTTGTACGATTTGAAAAGTTACTTAGCTTCTAGCCCCAGATCGTTTAAAAGTTGCTCGGTTATGACGAGAGTTCATAGCCAAGGCATAACTTATGAAGCGGGGCGCGAAGATTGGCGAGTCCGAAAAGGCCCTAACAAGGCATGAGGGCTATGTTTTGTTGCTAAAGATCCAAAGTGATGTGAAGAATCATTTATCGAAAATCAATATGAAGGATCGAGACACACGACGTAAAGCAAAACTCCCCAAAAGTCATGGAGAAGTGTATCCGAAAAGACCCTAACAAGGTATGAGGATAAATAGATCCAAGTCATAAAAGGAGGCGGATCGTTGTATATCAAAGTCCAAAATAAAGATTGGAGAAAAATGAAGAAGTCGTGGTCCAAGTATGAATCTCTCAAAACTTCAAGTGAAGAAATTCTAATTATGAAGAGAAGACCATTATTTCATGAACGTCTCTCAAGATTTGAAGTATGAAGTCGCTGCCAAATATCGGCCCGAGAAAGGTCTCAAATCGCGAACCAAGTTATGCCAAGATATGAACTTTCTGATATCCCGAGAAGCAGTTTTAAAAGATTTGGTCCTTTAGCTAACTATTGACTAAATCGTGCACTTTATTTTCAGACTAAATAACTATCGAAATAAGTCAAACAATGCATCTTCATGATCATTTAAGACAAATAATAAAATATAAGAGATACACCTAGGAATAAGGGGGTCTAAGTAAGTAATTGGCCCACATGAGTTCGTGTTAGTTTACTAACTTATAATAACAATGATCTCGTTTTTAAGCTTGGTTTGGAGAAAGTGAAAACTTGAGGATGATGATTATTCATAACATTTTCAAAACCCAAGGTATGCTTTTGATTTCTTTATTTTGTATGATTTCAATTTTCTATCTCTTTAATAAAGGCCAACGTGGATTGATTATGATGAAAAGTGTAATCTTGCTTTGTAACTAATGCATTGCATGAGGACATTGCAATGGTCAAGTGTAGGGGATTTGATAGGTGTGTAAACACCCATCTTTTCTACCACTTAATTACAATAATAACCGGACCTAAACGTGTATTTTATGTCTTTTATGTCGGAATTATGCGTGGTTTGTGTTTTTGTTGTAATTTAGGATGAAATTATGAAAAGTGGAGAAAACACGGACATTCACGGGCATTTACGGACTTTTATTGAAGAAAAGGATGAAAGACGAAGTCAAGAAGTCAATAGTGCAAAAAGAACGGAAGTCCACGACCTATTCTGAAGACTTATCGAAGAAAAAGTCAAAAGACGGAAGTTTATCAAAAGCCGAAGAATTCAAGTCTATTTTATTGAAGAATTTAAAGACGAGTTCAAAAGAAATCCCGAAGTCAAAAGTCCCTTAAGTCCAAGATTAAAGAAGATTAGAAGAAAAGAACTAAGTACGCAATTAATGAAGATTAATAAAAAGAGGGACTTAAACTTGTAATTAAGAAGAAAGGAAAGAGGGGAGGAAGCTTCCTTAATCCTCCCCTATATATAGATTAGGATAGTTATCATTTCACTCTTGTTGGCTAGGGTGACACTAGTTCTTCCACCATTTTAATTACTTGTCATTTAAATACTTGTCAATTTAATTACCTTGTCTTGCACCTTAATTACCATTTAATTCCAAGTAAGTTTTCATTTTAATTCTTGTCAATCTTTACTTTATCTTGTCAATCTCTTATCTACCTTTCTTATTCTTTGATTTGTTGTATTTATGTTATGTTCATGTTCATGCTTTTATTTTGATCCAAAGTGGTTTTTGATTATTATGGTTAAAGTTGTTTAATTTCATGTTTTTGATTGTTTGTTGATGCTTATTTGTTGGTTCGTTACTGTTTTTATTAATACGTGTGTTTGATTTTGCTTACTTTTTGTTTAAATCTGCTACTGTTATTACCTTCCTTGTTCTTCGGAAGATTTTGCTTGTTTCTGATCTTTCCAGATTTAGTTCCGGACCAAGGAAAGGATTGAGGTTTCATTCGGAAGTCTGAAACTTCCGAACCAAGATTGTTCATTCGGAACTCAAAAAGTTCCGAATCAAGGAAACTCATTCGGAACTTCAATAGTTCCGAATAAAGGAGCTTCATTCGGAACTTCAAAAGTTCCGAACCAAACTTGTTCATTCGGAAGTCAAAACTTCCGAACCAAGACCCTTCATTCGGAAGTCCAAAACTTCCGAACCAAAGAGCTTCATTCGGAACCTTCCGAACCAACTCCAAAAGTTCCGAACCAAGACCCTTCATTCGGAACTTCAAAAGTTCCGAATAAAGGAGCTTCATTCGGAAACTTCTGAATCAAGGGGTGACCAAAACTTCCGAATCAAGGCTGATTTTACAAGTTCCGAATCAGTAAGTTCCGAACGAAGCATTGTTTTGGATAGGTGACATATTCAGACCAATTTGTTCCGGATCAAGGATTTTGGTAATATTCCAAGTGAAGAAGAATCATTTCAACCAAAGGTGACATTTAGGACGAGTGATTGTTCCAAACGAAGGTTTATTCCAAATGAGCTGTATTCAGGTTCTATTTAGCTTTCGTCTTTGATTTCTATCTTCAAGTTTTATTTTTCTTACCTTTTATTTCATTGCACTTTTAGATTATTTGCCTTAGTCTTAGTCGCACTTTAAGATTGCTTTAGATAGAATTAAGTTTATGTAATTTTACTTTAGAGCCCTTTAATTTTAGTCACGTTTTTAAATACTTGCACTTTACTTTAATTAGACTTAGATTTACTTAAAAAGCTTTTACTTTTAAGTCTTTGCATTTAATCAACCAAAAATATTCTTTTTTCACCAAAGATCATCTAAGTCACACATAGAGAACTAAGATCAATTCGTTAAGATTCCGAGAACACGAACTTATTAATCTTTAATTTTTATACGGGGTGTCAAAAGCCGTGTATCAAACACCTTGATTGTTCACAATCAGGGTGTTATGATCAACCTTAAGCCAAAGTATCTCAAATTTCTTGAACAAATAAAACCTTGAACAAATAAAACTTTAATGAACTTAGAATTGAACCTCCAATAAACTTAAATTAAAAACAGGTAACACTTGTATAAAAGTAAAAGGTGGGACTCACATTTCAACAACAATTTTTCATTAACTTGAAAAAGGAAAAAATTACACAATCTGGACAACAAAAAATAAAAACCTAAATGCCTTTATATAGCAGGCTTACAAAGGATTCTAGATGCTAAAAGATTTAAAACCCTAATGTTTGAAATCTCAGAAGTGCCCTTGAAGATATTCGCATCAATTTGGTATCTTTGATCATATTTGAATCCTTGAGAAAAGTCAAAAGTTGCTCATGTATTGCATGTCATGTTCCAACTGTGTACAAGGATCCTAGCCATTCTTTTTGTTGTGGGCAACACGCCATATGATCTCACTTATTGATTCCTCTAGTGGTTTTTGTTTTCTCTCCCAATGTAGAAAAAGTGGTGCAGGGAAGGTTCGAGTGGGGACCTGTAGTGGTGGATTGGGTAAAGTTAGTATGTGAACATGATTAGGGGACGGTTAATTGCTAATCTCGAAGGATTAAGCAGATACCCTTTGATCTGATGTAGATTAAGGGTTTGAGTGGGTTAGTGTTTATGGGTAATTAGGTCGTGTTTGATCTAGTTTAAGGTTAGTAAGAGTTGATAGGCGCCCAATTATTAATTAATCATAATTTAAAATTGGGGCCGGGTAGGATTCGGATTATGGGCTAAATGGTTGGGCTTGGTCGGGTAAAAGATGGGTATGGGTTTAAATGTTGGCAAATTCTCCCTCTTCATCTTTGTAAATACTTATAAACTCAACTGTTAAATAAATATGGCCAATTCCTTTGTTATCAACTTTGGAGATATGGCAATTTCAGTCCTTATGTATGATATACTTGAAACAAGGACTTGATTTGTAATTCTCATGAACTTCAAGGGGTTTTCTTGGATAATGTAAAACCTCTGATTTTACCTTATTGACTTTGTCAACTGTTGTACTATTTGTTTTTGGAATCTATAAAATTCTACCTTTATATGACTTATTTTTAATCATATACCTTTTGTCATACTACCTTTCATATTTATTTTATATTTATATGGACTTTTAGTCATTTATTGACTACTCTAGCAACTGACTGGCCACTTGATTGAATAATAGACTCATCACCTCAGTACATATTTTGGAGATAAACTGTAACCTCACTTAACTTGTTTATTAAGTACTTGGATTTAATTTATATATACATATTTACATATATTACATAATAGGAATAAACACCTAACACTTTAAAACAATGTACATTATTTTACATTGTTATTTATTTACTTTATTTAAGTAAATTAATTATAGTGATGTATTTAATATACACATTCACTAAATTACCTAAAAGATTCAACAAAAATACCTACAACTCAACAAATGCCTACAATATTAAACAAGGGCTATTATTCTCATACAACACTTGGCAAAATTATCAAAAACCCTCCCACATGCATGCTATGCCGTGTATATGTGTACATGGTTACACATTCATTATTTGTTTAGCTAACTTGTAAGTATAATCAAGTGTATCCCACTAATACCCTATACTAACCATGCTTTTCTTACATAACCATGCTTTTACTTACACACTTGCTTACACACCATGCCTAAACACTATACCAAGTCTCTTCTTGTCCCTCTTTGACCCACAAACATACAACAACTTTGCCCATTTTAGGAAGAAAAGTCAATTTCTATTTAGAGCATGTGGGAATAAGCTAGCAAGTATCTCAACCAAATCTTGTGTATCCTTGCAAGATATTTGGTACTAGGTACCAAGATCACACTTGGATACTCTCTCTTTCCTTAATTTAGCCGAAACAAACACACACAACACTCACCAACACAATTGACTTGAAACTCACATTTCGTTCCATCTATCTCTCTCTAAAACTTACGGCTAAACACCCTTTTTCCACCATTTTCAAACCTTCAAGCTTATTTACTACTCTTAGATCATGTCTCATACTATATGAAGGTTAATCATTAGCTCATCCTACAAGTATCTTGATCATTGAAGCAAGAAAGAAGCCCTAGTCCTACTCCTTGAAGCCCACGGCTTGTTTTAAGTCACCAAGATCTCCATTGTTGAAAGCTTATCACTTGTTCTTACTCATTCTCCTATCACTCCTAAACCTATCTAAACAAGTAAGTCAAATCTAAAACCTATCTTTCTATACATTTACTTTCATATATATTAACATACACATGGTTATTCTTAGTAAAAGTTAATGTTGAAACAAATATATGAAACCCTAAATCTATATTAGGTCATAGCTTAATTTATGCTATGATTTAAAATGATGTAAAAACTTATCAACCACGAAGAACCTGTCACCATGATCTAGTTAAAATTGAAAAACTATGGAAATCTAAGCATGCATGATTTTGGACGTGGGGTATAAGCCCATGTTTCTATATTGGGTAATCTTGTAATGCTTAGATATAACTAGAAACACTAGATTTATGATGATAGGTGCCTTAAAACGATAAGTTCACTATTATGCCTTATAAGGTTTAGTTTTAAGCTCACTATAATAAGTTGCCTAAATAAATCTTCATTGTCACAAAATAAAATGTTTTTATAACACTTTTACTGTCAAAATATAACTTTGTAAAGTTTCGGGTTTAAAATAATAGATCTATAAATATTTTTTATTAAAATGCAAGATCTATGAAACTTTGGGTTAAAATAGTAAATCTATGATATTTTGGTTTAAAATGGAAATTATAATACTTTTCGGATTGGATTGGTAATTTTACAAAGTATAGGGATCTAAATGACAAGTATAGAAACTTATTTTTCCAAAAATATAAATTATAGGACCACTTTTGTAATTTGCCATGAGTTGAGGGTGTGTTTTGGACACTATCCGAAACTTTATGGTAATAAAAAGGACCTAAATGAAATTACTATGGCATTAGGGTAAATTGTGTAACTTAATAAAAGCCTAGGGATTACATCTACCATTTAACGAAACATAGTATAAGCCCTAGGGACCTTTTATGCCAACTTAGCAAACTTATTCAAACCCTAAGTAAACCCTAAGGATGATTTTTGCTAGTAGCCGAAAGTTATACAAGCCCTAGGGGGCATTTGTGTAACTTAATTATAAACCTAAATATTAGCCGAATGTTGGAGGACCAATAATGTCAAATTTGTGAAACTATAACAAGCCCTAATATAAGCTGAATGTCTAAGGACCAATTTTGCCATTTAATGAAACTTAAACAAACCCTAGTTACACGTGTAACTAGGGAGGGACCAATATTGTAATTACTTGAAAGATTTAGAAACCCTAGGGGTATAAAAGTAATTTAACCGCGGGTAATTATTTAAATAGAAGGACTAAAACGTAATTTATACAAAGTATAACGAACCCTAAAATATCTATATATTTATATCCGATATTTAAAACGTAAAACTTAAATAAACATAACATTGTTGTTTTTCCAAACTTAGAATTTAATAATTATAAATACTACGTAAACATGGAATTTAATTAAAGTGTTATACGTTTTATAAACCTTATTTATATATTAAATATAAATTAAAAATGATTAACTTATAAAATAAATATATTAATTATATTTATTTTCTATTACTTTGAATATATATAAAAACTACCTTTTATAAATATTTAAAGTGTTTTATAAACAACATAAGTACCAAAATATTAATTAAATAGATTAATTAATTTAACCTTATTATTTATTTTATACTTAAAATAAATACTATTAGAACTTGTATAACGATGAACTAAAATACAAGTATCGTAATAAAATGCTTAAAACCAGTATAAGCATGCACAGATTTATTCTGAAACTTTTATGCATTATGTTATGCTTTTACTGAGACCTTATAATTATTTAGGTCGTTGTTGTATCGTGAGCATCCTTATCAGATTTATCTACTGACTTATTGCTGTACTACTGAGGTGAGTTCATGGCCCCACTTTATATATTGACAAACTTTTAAACCTTTTAATGGGGAAGAAAACATGCAACATATTTTATTTTATGGACATGGATTGAACTGTGAAACCTTTGATTACATTGCCTATTGTAGATGAACCCGCATGACCCGTGCATCTGAAACTGTTAGAATTATTGAATTACCTGAATGTTATAAATAGATCTATTTGGGATTGACCGTCCCCATCTGGGTGAGTCATGCTCACTGTGCCTAGTCCAGGACAACAGATGTTTCACATGTCAGCACTTATTATTTTTATGGGTGCCTTTTTATAAGGCGAAGGGTCCTTATTTGTTAAGGACTTAACTGTCAAGTTTCAGTTTCAGGCAATATGGGAATGTAATTACTTTTAAGTATTGATGCTTTTTGCATTACTACTTCAGTGAATATTTATTGTCCAAACTTATTTTATTAAACCTGTGAATTCACCAACTTTATGTTGACTCTCTAAGCATGTTTTCTCAGGAAACTAAAGCAGGTATTGGTGTGCATGGACTCAAGCATCATGATAGGCTTCATTTATAGAACTCATATGGGGTTTTATAAACTAGGGAATAATTCAAACTACTGAATAATGTTAAAGACTATTTTAATACTATTTTCACTTTTGATCATGTAATAAATGTAAGGATAATCTTTTATTTGTTGCTCTATACTCTGTCTACTGTTGATCCACCTACGTGACACCCAAATATTATTTCCGCTGCATTTGACTCAATTTGGGGGTGTCACAGAATGGTATCAGAGCGATAGTTATAGAGAATCAGAACAAAATTTAAAATAAATATAAAAATAAAATTTTTAAATAATCTGGACTATAACTGCTTTAAAAATCTTTTGGGATTTTCGGGACTAGAATAGTTAAGAATATAGAATGTAGAGCATACATCGATTGTGTGATTGACTGTGCATTGATTATTAACATCCGGTTGATTAATCTTATAAGTATTAACGTAACATTTAACATCGCAATGTTAAACGGCACTATTATATAATTTAAATTATTATTTCCCAAAACTTTTAAATTGAGTAAGTTTATACTTATGTCAATTAAAACTATATTACTTTCAGATTTACAATGACATCACCTACCGATACACCTGCTGCCGTATCCCCGACGACCGTCTTGTGTGGATGGTTATCTGCCAGTGACTCAGGAGATAGTCACACTTCTGTCGATGCCGCATCTATCGAGGCACTCATCTCTACTCCACCTATTTCCCCAGCTGGGGAAGAGGTCCAGCCTCCTCCTGCCATACCACCTGTACCATTAGTGACTTCGCTACGGGACCATGCACCCGAGTCTCTGCCACCTCGTAAGAGGATGTATGAGGCACCACTCGATTCCACTTTCGAGATCGGTGAGGGTTCCCGGGCTAGACATGTTAACCCCGTTCAGGCCTAGATTACGGCACTGGCCGCACGCCAGGCTCAGGATGTAGTAGATATTCTTGCTCTGCTATCGGCTGGACAGACCGAGCGCGCTGTTCTACAGCAGCGTCAGGACCTTCTATCTTTGACCGTGAGTGCTGAGGCGCACGGTGCACGAGGAGCATGGTCTACTACTTATCATTCTCTCTAATGGTTGCTCGAGGAGAATGAGTTCCTCCGTGAGCAGATCTACTTGCTACAGAGCCAGCAGACGGATACTCACACCGCTCTCTTGACCTTGGAGGATACTCTTGCTATTTTCTTCGACCTCCAGGAGGTCCGTCATCAGGGATTGACGTCAGAGACCGCTCATCTAAGGGGAGTTCAGCAGACTCTCAGAGACCAGTTCCTAGAGACACTACGACTGCTCAAGGAGACCAGGACTGCCATGACCGTGATGCAGGTTGCCATGCAGGCACCAGCCGTCTCATCACCGCCAGTGGCACCAGCCGTATCCGAGGAGTCCGTTAGGCACCACTAGATTAGATGTACTAGATCTTTTGTACATCATGATAAGCTATTAGGGTTGCATCCCGGCTATCATGATATAGGACCTCATGTATTTGTACTTTCTTTAGTCAGTTGTATCTTTGTATCGTATTATTTAGATTAGGGATTCATAGATGATGTACTTTAGATTTCATGTACCACCATCCCAGACAGGCGGGATGTGCTCTGTCTTGGATCAGATTGTGCATTTTGTACTGTATTCCTATTCTATACTTATGACATGTACTCGTTATCTTTTATTATATCTTGTATTGTATTATATTATGAACTTTAAACAGGTTATCCAATTTGTTGCAAAGTCAATGCATGAATTTCTTTTCGTGTAATTATATAAAACTGTGCTAACACCTTGAACTAATGATTTCATTTTTTTGTATAATTATAGACAAATGGTAATCACTAGAACGAACCCCAACAATGCCGACACTACCCAAAACGTCACTACTGTCCAAGTAAGGGAAATGATTGACCAAGGCATCGCATCTGCGATGGCTGCCAGCAGAAACATAGACGATAGTCAAAACTCCAACAACCGCCGGAATAATCAGACCACCAGGGGTTGCTCTTACCCTGACTTCTTAAAATGTAAGCCTTCCTACTACAAGGGCAAAGAAGGAGTGGTGGAACTGATGCAGTGGTTTGAGAGGTTGGAAACGGTATTTCGCATCAGCGACTTTACAGAAGAGAACAAAGTGAAGTTTTCCACCTGCACCCTACTTGAGAGTGCTCTTACTTGGTGGAACTCTGTTGTTGCTACTCTTGGACACGATGTTGCCTATGCTCTCAACTGGAATGAGCTGAAGGAGAGAATGGCAGAGAAGTACTGTCCAAGGGGAGAAATGAAGAAACTTGAGATCGAATTGTGGGATCTCAGATGCAGGAACAATGACATCACTGCGTACAATCAAAGGTTCCAAGAGTTGACCCTAATGTGCACCAGAATGTTTGTGGAGGAGGAAGATAAGATTGAGAAGTATGTGGGTGGACTCCCAGACCCCATTCATGACAGTGTGCTCGCATCTCGACCTACTACCGTCGAGAATGCCATTGAGTTCGCTACTGAATTGATCAACAGAAGAGTCCGTACCATATCCGAGAGGCAAACTGATAACAAGCGAAAGGCAGATGAGTATTTCCGCAGTCAGCACCAGCAACATCCTAAGAAGCAGAATGCTGGGCAAGTTTACAGTGCTACCTCTGCAGGAGCTAACTCGTACGTGGGCGCCAAACCTTTGTGCTCAAAGTGAAACTATCATCATACTGTTGATAGCCCATGCCACACCTGCTACAGATGTGGACAAGTGTGTCATTTTGCTAAAACCTGTCAAGTTAATGCTGTCACTCAGGCCCGACCCACTTAAAACACTGGGAACTACAATAACAGGGGCGGATTCAATGCCCGTGGGAACGAGAATGGACAGCAGGGAACCACAACGCTGCTGTAGGAAACAACAATGGACCCAATAAGGGAGTTGTGTGCTATGAGTGTGGAGCACCAGGACACGTGAGACCAAGTTGCCCTAAGCGGGCCAACTAGAACAAGAACAGTGGAGGAGCTTCGTCCAGAGTGTACGTGGTCGGCAATGCAAAAGCCAACCCCGATTCAAATGTCGTTACTGGTATGTTTCTATTGAACAATCGTTATGCATCTGTTTTGTTTGACAATGGAGCAGACCGAAGTTTTATATCCACTGAATTTAGCCAAGTAATAGAGGTTATTCCTACAAGCTTAGATCACCGTTACTCCGTAGAATTAGCTGACGGTAAAATTGTAGATGCTGACACTATCATTAGAGGTTGTACCTTAAATCTTTCCAAACATCCGTTCAACATTGACCTTATCCCCGTAAACCTTGGTAGCTTTAATGTTATTATTGGCATGGACTGGTTAGCGAGATACCGCGCAGTCATTGTTTGTGATGAAAAACTAGTCCGTATTCCATGGGAAAACGAAACACTAATCATTCGAGGAGACGGTAACACCGACCTCGCTGACACTAGACTTAGTGTTATCTCTTTTACAAAAGCTCAGAAATATTTGTTGAGAGGATGTCCTATCTTCTTGGCCCATATTTCTCAAACAGATGAAGAAGACAAGCCAGAGAAGAAGCAAATCAAGGACGTACCCATCGTCCGAGATTTTCCAGAAGTCTTTCCTGATGAGTTGCCAGGCTTCCCCACCGACCCGACAAGTGGAATTTCAAATTGATTTGGTTCCCGGAGCTGCACCTGTATCTAAAGCTCCATACCGGTTGGCACCATCAGAGATGAAAGAACTAGCTGAACAACCCCAAGAACTATCTGACAAAGGATTCATTCGACCCAGTTCCTCACCATGGGGAGCTCCTGTGTTATTTGTCAAAAAGAAAGATTGTTCTTTTCGAATGTGCATCGATTACAGAGAGCTGAATAAGTTAACTGTGAAGAATCGTTATCCGCTTCCGCGCATTGACGACCTATTTGACCAACTGCAAGGGTCAGTGTATTCCAAGATTGACTTAAGATCTGGATACCATCAACTACGAGTCAGGGAGGAAGATATTCCAAAAACAGCTTTTAGAACCCGCTACGGTCATTACGAATTCCAGGTTATGCCATTTGGGTTGACCAATGCACCAGCTATTTTCATGGACCTTATGAACCGTGTGTGCAGACCTTACCTGGATAAATTCGTGATAGTCTTCATTGACGATATACTCATTTATTCCAAGAACGAACAAGAACACGGTGAACATCTTGCAAAAGTACTAAAGGTACTCAAGGAGGAGCAACTCTATGCTAACTTCTCCAAATGTGAATTCTGGATTCCTATAGTGCAAATCCTTGGTCATGTCATCGATTATGATGGTATTCACGTAGATCCAGCAAAGGTCGAATCTGTCAAGGATTGGGTATCTCCTAAATCACCGACGGAGATCCGTCAATTTCTAGGCCTTGCCGGGTACTACCGCAGATTCATTGAAGATTTTTCCAAAATAGCCAAACCGATGACCAAACTCACACAGAAAGGAATAACGTTCGAGTGGGGAGAGAAGGAAGAATCAGCTTTCCAACTGATCAAGCAGAAGTTATGCAGTGCACCCATATTGGCCTTGCCTGAAGGCAACGATGATTTCGTTGTATACTATGATGCCTCACACAAGGGCTTAGGTGCAGTATTGATGCAGAGGATGAAAGTGATCGCCTATGCTTCAAGACAACTGAAGAAGCATGAGAAGAATTACACCACTCACGATCTAGAACTTAGATCTGTAGTTTTTGCTCACAAAATCTGGAGACATTACCTATACGGAACAAAGTGCACAGTGCATACTGACCATAAAAGTTTGCAACACATATTGGATCAGAAGGAGCTGAACATGAGACAACACCGTTGGATTGAGTTGTTGAGTGACTAAGATTGCGAGATCAAATACCACCCTGGTAAAGCAAACGTGGTTGCTGATGCTTTAAGTCGTAAGGAAACGGACCCTCCTATGAGAGTTCGAGCATTAGTTATGACAATCAGTTTGGATATACCCAAAAAGATTTTGGAAGCTCAGACTCAAGCCCAATTACCTGAAAACCTCGTGAAGGAAGATGTCGGGGAATGCTCAGAACAAATCTTAGCAAGGAGAAGCTAGAACCTAGAGCAGACGGAACCCTATGCCTTCACGGACGAAGTTGGTTACCTTCTATGGAGTGTTGATTCCAAACTTAGATTGATTTAGCTTTATGTATACGAGATTAGATCAAGTAATACACTTAGAGAAACCTTTGTATATGTTTATGACAATCTAAGTGTTATGCGGAATTAACACTTAAACAAGAACACAATGATATAAACAAACTTTCACTTTGATTAATGATATCAAACTTGCTTACAATGAAAGTAGTTTACGAATGAAAACTTATATTGAACTTTAACCTAAAGGTCTTCTTTTATAGACACAAGAAGCCTTGTACAATAATCTACGTATCAGCTATTCTAGGTAAAGATAAATATAGAAAATACATTGTTGTTCCTATCTTTACTAGAAATAATCTAGAATACAATAAACGCGTAGAGTATATCTTCCCATCAGTGCTTGTCTTCAATGTATCAACGCTTGACTTTATCTTGTCAACGCTTGAGCTGTCAGCGTTTGTTTTGCTCCTGTCAACGCTTGTTTTACTCTTGTCAGCGCTTAAGTAGATTGGCTATAATTTATTCCCAACAATCCTCCCCTAAACTTGATATCCACTCTTATGATCAAGTTTCTGAATAAACATTAAGAACTAGGAGGAATCTTACAAACCTTCTCATATTGGTAATAAATAAATCTGATCAAGTCTTTTGCCACATCACTTGAATAATCAATTTCCAGCTGAATGTTCTTCATCTTCTCCAAGATATCCTTGGATATGAAATACTGACCATCCACAAGTAGATACTCAGCAAACTTTGTAGAACTCAAATAATATACACCAGTAGCTGAATACAATCTCCATTGAAGACCACTGAGATCATCTTCAAGATCCTTCCAAATAGAAGGATCCTCATCTTTTGGTCCACACATTCTCTTGAATGTGGACCACAGTTTTATTCCATTGGCTGAAGTTGGTGCTTTAGCCTCATACTTGGCCTCTAACAACCTCCATAGGTCTACCAAGTCTTCTCTATCAAAACTTGCAAACAAAGATATAAGGGTGGTAAAAGTGTGAACCTCTTTGCCATACCTGCCAATCTTCCAAAACCCACATTCATCTTCCTCATAGCTCACAATTGGGTTTCTGGAATCTAGTGGTAACACTTGTACCATATCTGAAGCTTCTAATGGTGAGAGCTTGAGGCTCTTTCTTATGACTGCTTCACTTGGATATAATGGATTCATATCTTTGGGAAACTCAAGAGGAACTCCCTTTTTCACTGGTCTGGGAACAAACATTGCCTTCTTGAGCTCCATTTCCTCTGCAAGTTCTTCTTTTCTTTCATCAGAAAGAAGTCTTAGAGTGTTTTCTTCCTGCACTCTAACCCAGATGGGATAAGCTTTACATTCCAACTCATCAAATGTCAATGCCCTCAATTTCTGATAAGTCCATCCTACTCCATGACATCTGAGCAACATGCAGTATAGCTTCCTTCTATCCCTTTTCAATTCTGAGAGAATATTGCTTGCCTTGTGTTTCAAAATAACCTGGCAATCCTTTTGTACTCTGAGGAGAATCTCCAAACCCTATATCTGATCTGAAATGGTCAAGTGTGGATTCTCCATACATCTTTCTTCCCAAGCATGATACATTTGAACCACCTCTGGCATATATAAGTCAACCTGCAATTTCAACTCTCTCAATTTCTCCTTGGCCAACTCATCTCAATACTCAAGTCTTTCTGGTTGTTCTATAATCATAACACTTGAGTCTGTGCTAGCTTCATCACTTCCTTCTTGCTCTTCTGAAGTGACAACAAATGGTGACTCTTTCACCTCCTTTCTATCTTGTTCCATAATTTGTGCAGCCAACTTTCTATCAAACTCAATTTGAGCTGCATTCTTTAGAACAACCTCTTCTACCATAATACCCTTACCCTTATCTAATGGATCAATGGTTGGTAAGGTAGATGGTGATACCTGTGAAGAAACCTCCTTGATGATGGATGATGACTGGGATACATCACCCTCATGTGCAGGTCTGTCAACGCCCAATTTTGCTGTGTCAGTGCCCAAAATACTCATGTCAGCGTTCAACTTCTCCTTGTCAACGCCCAAAGTTCCTGCCTCAGCGCCTTTTGCAATTTCCTCCAACATGGCTGTAAATGATAAATTTAAGTTTGTAGGAGAGACTAAGGACGTATCAAAACCTGTCTGTTTCTTCAAACTTGTTAGGACCTCAGCAACATCCAAAGATTGACCATCATGGCTGCCCTTGTCACTCACATTTATTTGATCTTCCTCCCCTTTGGAAGATTCCTCCATCCCTCTCTTTGCACTAGCAGTCTCCAAAATAACAATCCTCTCCCTCAATTGCTTGAGTTCAAGGCCTTGTGTGCTGACAACTTGTACCAAGTCTGCATTTTGCTTTTGCAAGCTCATGCAGACTGCCATCAATTCCATTAGGGTCATTGGTTCCAATCTTCCCTCTTCTAAAATGGGTATTTGACCTCCCAAGTCAGATTCATTGGGCATGGATGTGGACTTAATGATGGTGGGACTGCCTTGGCCAGCTTCTAAGCCAGAACCAATAGTCCCAGCCTCTTCCATAACACCAGCCACACTTGTGGTGGTGGTTCTCTCTGCTACATGGCTAGGACCACCAGAGGAGAACACTCCAGTAGTCCTTTGGCGTTTAATCAACCTATATTCAGGGGGTGTAGAAGATGATGTGGATTGGGTAGATGTGGGTTGGTTAAGGGGTGTTTGGGTCTGCGTAGGTTGTGTGTCAACGTTAGAAATAGGCACATCAACGCCAACATGTAATGTGTCAGCGTCGAAGGGTTCTTGGTCAATTTGCATATGTTCAAGTGAAGGTAATGGTTCAGGTATTGGGTTAATTTGAGGTTGGGGGTCTGGTTGGGGTTGTGCTGCTGCAATGACAGCAAGCATAGCTTGGGTTAAGGGTAGGTCACGATGTGGGGGTGAGTTCATCTTCATAAAAATTGCTTTCTTTTGCACAGGGATCTCATAAAAGTCATTATGATCCCTTGTGCAGTATCCTTGAACATCAAAAACCATTTGTAAAAATCAGGGTTAAGCTAAAGTCATTTTTTTCCCCTTATTTTTACACATGCCCTCAAAAATCATTTTAGAATAATTAAATTTTTGCCCAGTTGCAATGCACACAATAGCACTGGCAATAGATCTATTGATCTCATTGTGTGCAGTACATTTGGGACTCAAACATTGTAGGAGGACATGTATGAGGTACTTCCAGGCTGGGGGAAACTCCTGTTTATGATATTTATTTAAAGTTCCTTCATCAGGAAAAGGATAACCCAAAGCCCTTAGTCCTTGTTCTATTTCACTAATGGGAAGGGTGGTTATACCATCAGCATCATCAAGATGCAAGGCTTGGCGTACCAAAGCCTCAGTAACCACCCAAGGTCTCCCATGAACAATAGAAGTTAATGTAGTCACTCTATTAACTGTTGAGGAACTAACAGTGTTCCAAAACTGTTTAATATGTGTGACAGGAATGAGTGGTGCATGAGAAAGAGCATACCTTATGGGGGATGCGTTCAAATACGCCACCATTTATGTGTATTGGGGAAACAGAGTATCATTAGCTTCAAGATACGCGATCATGTTGTGTTGACTTCTGAACCCCAATTCCAATTCTGATGGTTTAAACTTTGGTGCCGTTGTTGAAAGCTGTTAAAATGATTGATGAAGATGAAGTTGATAAGAGAAAATTGTGTTAGACAAGAATAATAGGTACCCGGTTTAAAAATAGGAGCCAAATTTATAGGAGAAGAAAATGCATGTGATTGGCCCAAAAATAGGCAAGTATTTTCAAAAAGCAATCATGAAAATATTGAAAAAGAATAATTTTATGTCATGCATTAAATGAAGTTTATCAGCTCCCAAAATTACGGCCTAAAAATATGTCAAAAAGTAACAACTGGGTAGGTCCCATTGAGTGTCAACGGTCAAAAATAACCTATCAACGCCCAACGGCTATATTCTTGTCAACGTTTGCCTATACCCATGTCAGCGTCTAAATTGGTCATAACAACGCTTGGAAAAATACTTGTCAGCGTCCAAAAATAAAAATGTTTAAAAATGAAAAATGACCTTAACAAAGTAATTTATCCTAGAGAAGATAACCAAAAAGTTGATAATTATTATAGGGCGGCAAGCACTGTCCAGTTATGCACACTTGCTTATGCAAGATAGACATAACAGTCCTTTAGTGTCCCTTGCTAACCAAAACTCTTAACAACCAAGTTACCTTGTAAAATTCCTTGTTACTCCCAGGTAAAGCCCATAACAAAATTATTCCCAAGTCTCCCAATAGACCACAACCAATTCTAGGCCAAAAATGTCTTGGCAGCATGCTTAGTATATTAACTTTGCATGCTACAGTGCCTCATGATTTAGTAAAACTAACTCATACTCACCTGTGGACACAATCTAGAATTGTGATAAGAGTATCATATGGATACCCAAACATCCTAAAGGTTCCTAAAACCACTACTACACAAAACGCTAAAGAGACCCCCTTGAAAAGACTGGTTATAAAAAAACATGTCTCTATGACCAAAACTGGTGGGAAGGGAATGCATGGAAACTGGTTTTCTTGAAAAAAACCAGTCTCCATAATGTGAATTCTAAAGAAACCGGTTTTTAAGATGCAACCAGTCTTTTTTATAAAAGTAAAGACACTGGTTTTTACGTAACAACATGTCTTTATGTGTTTGTTTTATGGACACCATTTTTTATAAAAAAAACCAGTGTTTTTACACATTTTAAGACATTGGTTTTTAAAAAACCAGTCTTGTTTTATTTTAAAAAACCAATCTTTTAACACAATAAAAAACTACTACGCAATGTTTAGCGGCAAATTTGGGTCTCATATCTTCATATCCCCCCAAAAAATTTCACTTTTTTTAGCGGCCATTTCATCTTTTCATATCAAATGTCAAAAATTTTACTTTTCATTTAAGCCGGGCTGTAAAAAGTGAAATTTTTATATCAAATTTAAAAAAGTGAATCTCAAGTTTCACACACCCACCAAAAACAAATCCACTTTCATCTCATCCATGTGGTCAAAATCCTAACTACCAATCCACAAACATAGCTCGAATCCTTTAATAATCAGGTATGTAATATTGAGTCCATCTTCAATTGATTTTGTTTATTGGTAAACAACTCATTAGATCTAAAAGCTTATGTATGAACTCTAAATAACTATTAATGGTGGTCAGAATTTAGATTGCGTTAGTTTCAATTTGTTTCATGAGTTGTATTGCATTTTCCTCATTTGTATAAACAATGTTATTGTTACTCATGTTGATTACCATATAGACCTGAATTAGAAATAACCATAAATTTTGATTTATAAACAGTGGTTTTTGAAGCACACCAACTGTTCGACGAAATTGCTCAACCGGACATTGTTGATGATGAAGAGATGAGTTGGAGGATTTAAGGAAGGCGACGAATGATGAGTTGTTTTTGGCTGATGAGTTGATTCAAGATTGTGATCTTAATGATGACAATGAGACGAAGGCGTGGATATTGTCGAATCGAGAGGTCAAAAAGGAAGGGGAGGAGAGGAATAAGGCGGTGATGTCGGTTGTGACGAGTTCATCGAGTTGGAGTGAGGATGTTTACAAGAAGGCGTATTTAATGGTATGTGTTGTTTTTTATTTGTTGCAATTGTTTAAGCTTGATTGTTTTTTATTGTTACTATTTATAGTAATCGTTAGCGTTCAAAGTTTGGGTTAGATTGATATTTTCTACTGAATAGTAGAACACTTGTTCTTGAAATCTGATTAGTGTTGCTATATTACGTTTTTGTAATATTTATTGTGTGTTTCATGGTTTGTCTTTGTGATTGGAACTATAGAGATATATGATTAGAAGGAAAAAAATGGGTATTAAACTCGTAATAATATTTATTTTCTGATCATGTGGATGTATATATATATGCTAAAGAACAATATTTGATATACAGTCCCTCGTGCGCATAAAAATTTTCACAGCAAAATCTTGTTTTAGATGTAAATTTTGATTTGGATGTTTAATTAGTTCTTAAATACAAGGTATGTTTTCCTATCTATTAGAGTAAAAGTTTTTTTTTTTGTTCTTAAATTTAAAAAAATTCACATAGCAAATATAATATTATAAATCTAGTATATGGACATAGGCTGATGGCAATTTTAGTTTCAGTTGTTAGCGTGTTTTGTGATGTTTAAAAGTTAGAAATGTTGAAAATAGATACATTAACATAATAGGTCTTTAAAAAACATAGTACAAGCTTTTATTTGATGAAAGGCAATAAGAGAAATAAGGTTTGTAAAGTTAGCACTTGGCACTATTGTTATGTAGATATATTCACTTCTCATTTTAAACGTTGACTTATGCCCATACATATCCATCTTCTTCATTCAGCCACTTTGGTTATCAATGTTTTTTCTTCTTTTTTAAAAACAATTCAAAATACAATTTTGTCTCTAGAATGAGTGTGACACCTTTAAAATATAATAAACATCACCAAAAAGTTCTCTTAGTTGCCAAAATCAGTGTGTGGCTCGTATGTAGATCTGTCCTGGTGTATTCATACCGTTTGATAACGGTTAGGGAGATGAAATGATAAATATATTTCAATATTTTAAAGTGATGATACGTGATTTATGTTGATCAATTTTGAAAAAGTATAATTGGAAGAACTAGAAGATAGTGCAAGAAGTTTTTGCCGTATTTGAGGTTTCGTCTCGATACTAATCGTAAAGTAAGTATTTTAATTACTACATTTATACATAGTTGGATTAACTTATTTACGCATGATCGAAAATTAGCGTGTTTTCGTATAAAATTAACAAATTGTAGGAAATCAAAAAACGAATGTTCAGATTATTTTTATCTGTAATGGGCAAGTAAAAAAACGACGTAGAGATTGTTGATACTTTCTATTATTATATTGTCGTTTTGCTTTAGGAAGTAGTAGTCTTCAATATGACGGAAAATAGCTAGATGACTATTAATAGTTATCTTGCAGATCTCAGGAGTACATATGGACATGATTTTACATTGATGCTAGTGGTTTGGTCATGTGTGGTTTCATATTTTTGCGTAGGTACTATAGGAATGTGGTTTGCCTAACTGGAATATATCAGGGGGGTTCAAAAAATCTGCTCGATCCGAAACGGATAAAACCAGTAACCGAAATTGAGTAAAACAAAAGCCGGAAAAACCCGCTATTTTAAGTAGTGGTGGAAAGGTATGCTAAGGATATCATTAGTACCAAGTCAAACACGATTAGTAATCTGACAATCTAATTCCCTTTAGACAATCAACGATCTAAAAGTCTATTTTCTTCTAATGTACAGGTGATGATATACGATTTACACTCATCCACTACTCTTCGAGTAAAACATCACATGTAAGCAACCATATCTTTTTGTTACGATAATAACAGTATGCTAAACACTTATTTTTTACTTCTAATCTAATCACTCCAACCTACCAGATTAAAAGATGAGTTTACAGTCCCATCTTTTCCTTATCATCAAGACATTCAAAAGATGCTTTTTACCCATTATTACGGCATACTTAACCAAGGTATCATACTTATTTGGTAATATTCTACAGACGCCGAATGATTTTTTTTATTACTGGTTATACAGGGTGTGTTTGGATATTCATTTTGAAACTAAATTATTTGGTATCCTTGTGTTTGTAGACATTGCTGAATAAAGATAAAGAAGATCAATATGATCCCGACATCCGTAAGTTTGTGGAACAAATCAGTGCAGCATATCAGGACACAGTACTTGCGCCAGTGATGTATTATTCGGCAAGTTCAGACAGTTTGCAGGAATCCCTTATCCCTACTTCTCAAGTTCACTTATAAGGTAAACTAGACCTACAAAAGCTTTAGAAACTAGTTGTGAAATAGTAAATATGTATTTGCTTGTGAAAAAGTATACATAAATCTGTATTTGCTTGTGAAATAGTATACGGCTAAAAAGCCTACATCACTCATAGAGACTTCAAATTTCTTCGCGTGCCCTTCTGTCTTTGTCCCTGTCTGAGTTTACATGACTAGGTAAAAGACACGTTATTTAAATGGGAAAATATGCAGATAGAACTAAAGGGCAAGTTACTGAATAAACAAGGGAATTTCATTAACCATGTCTTTTGCTTTATTTCAAAGTTCCTAGTTAGTAACTAGCATTAACTTTACTTTAAAAGGTGCAAGATTTCATCTAAATATTATCTACGACTTCTGTTAGGGATAAAATTCCATAATTCTTGACGCTCTAGGTGTTGATGCACATCTATTATATGATACGTATGGAAACAAATTGTTTCTTAAGTGGATGAATACATGGAGGCCATGGACAAGGAAGGTTTATACTAGTTAAAGCAACGATTAGAATAAGTGTTTTATCTTCCACATAGGTCAGTTATGTTATTGGTGATCATGTAGTAATAGGTTTATTATCTGACTCTGCTAGTACTTTTTCTCTATCAGCATAGTTTTTGTGTTTAAATGTATTGAAGTCTGTCAGATTATGAAGCTGTGTAGTCTATATTGAACTCGGAGCTTTTTTATGGTATCTGATATCTTAACTACTCTTTCAGATGGTTTTCAGATGGTTCTGTGATGCCTTCTTGGTTTGACTTTCATGAGATACCTATCACAGCTGTAAGCTATTTTCTTCCCGTATACGGTAGATCTTAGTTATTCTAGTTAACATCTACACTTGCAGATGGCTGTCACGTCATTTTTCATTCTTGACATTTGCCATATGATATGTCACACAGTTCTTAGTTGTGTCAGGCATTTTGTATTTTAAATTTCTGTAAACTAGTGTGGTTGTTTGTGTGTATAAATCTACCAAAAGGGTGTTTGGTAAGTGGTTTTGTGGCAGCTTTAGGAGTGTTTGGATTTGGATTTAAATTGTCATACTAGGGCGTTTGGATAATGGGTTTGATGTCTATTTGGGAGCGTAATGGGTTTGATAGTATCAATAAGCTATACTAGTTTTGTTAGTATCCGTTAGTAGCCTTAACAACTCTTTCCACAATACAATGTTATAGCTTTTAATTCCTTTTGTTGGTCTGATTTACATGTTGCTTTTATCTAGCTTATTGTATTAATTTGATTAAATTACTTGTAGGTACCGTGGAATAACGAGCGTCCGTTGGATAAGAAAGAGTTGAGCGCGATTGTTGGAGCTTGGTTTACATTGTGGCGACAAGTTTAATAAAAACAAATTTGATTCGAAATATGTATTTGACAATTTTAATCCTTCCAATTAATAAAGTTCTCTTTATTTACATACATTTGTTGTTTATGACAATTCAAGTCCTTTAATTTAGTTTTTTTTTATATAATTCTTGTATTTACGTTATTCCATTGTAGAGGGTTAAATTTGTAAAATTTGGAATTTAATAAAAATTCCAATTTTTTTTTTAAAAAAAAACTAAGCAAAAAGAGACTGGTTTTAAAAAAAACACATTTTTTTACTCCATAAAAAGACTGGTTAGATGCTCTTAAAAAGACTGCTTTCTGGAGATTAGTATGGAGACCAATCTTTAAAGAGACTTGTTTTTATGAAGATAACCAGTGTCTATTCTTTTAATAGAGACTGGTTTCAAAACCAGTCTCTTTATGTTTCGAGCAAGGAGATCCTCCACATAGAGACGTCCTACAAAACCAGTCTCTATTGCCTTTTTGGACCAGTCTCCATGGACTTTTTTGTAGTAGTGAACCTCCCCTTAAACTATGATACATAAGTTGCTAAACATGCATGAAAATAAAAATTTATGTCAAGATAGGAATTAAAAATTCCAACCATCATCCATAAACAAAAACTTGTCCAAATGCTTCTCCAATGATCCATAAGCAACTCTGTATCCAATGGTATACTGCTAACACCACCTACACATTTAGAATAAAAACCACAAAACTAACATTGTTGCTGACAACGCCCCGATAACACATGACAGTGTTGAGGGAAGCTTTGTCAGCGTTAGACAATTATATTGCTGACAACGTCACAAAAACACTTATCAGTGTTCAAGCAACCTTTGTCAGTGTTAGAAAAATATAGTGAAAAATCTAAATCTTCAAAAGACCAATAACAATACATCATCATGTACATACTTTTACAAAAGGACTCCAAAACACATATTATGTGAGATTGATCATTCCAATACTTGTTACCAAGTATTGAATCCTCCCAGCATCAAAACGTTTAGTTAGTAAATCTGACACATTCTCCTCAGTGTCAACCCTATCTGGTTGTATTAAACCTTTTTCAAAACAATCTCTTATAAAATGGTGTCTAATTTCTATGTGTTTAGTTTTAGAATGATGTACAGGATTCTTAATGATGCATAAAGTGCTGTTATTGTCAACAAATATCTTGGTATGCATGAAATTATACCCATAGTCCAACAGCTGGTTCTGAATCCACAAAACTTGTCCACAACAAGCAGCTGCAGCCACATACTCAGCTTCAGTTGTAGAATTAGCCACCACTGTTTGTTTCTTGCATTGCCAAGATATTAACCTGCTCCCAAGAAACTGACATCCACCAGTTGTGGATTTCCTATCAAATTTATCACCTCCATAGTCACTATCTGAATATGCAATCAGCTCCAATGGTGAATCCTTTGGGTACCACAAACCAAGACTAGGATAGCATCTTAGGTACCTAAAGATTCTCTTCACAGCATAAAGGTGACATTCTTTGGGAGTCACTTGATGACGTGCACAAGCACACATAGCAAACATGATGTCAGGTCTGGAGGCTGTAAGATACATCAAGGATCTAATCATGGATCTATAGTGCCTGACATCAACATCTTTCCCATCTCCAATTTTCCCCCAAGGGTGTTCTCTATCCATAGGAGTAGTAGCCCTCTTTTCATGTGGAGAAAAGCCAAACTTCTTCAAAATCTCAGCCACATATTTATCCTAGGAGATGAAGATACCATCTTCTTTCTGCTGAACTTGTAAACCAAGAAAGAAGTTCATCTCTCCCATAGCACTCATCTTGAATTTGTCTGTCATAAGCTTGGAGAAATCCTCACTCATCTTTGGATCAGTAGACCCAAAGATGATGTCATCAACATAGACCTGGACAAGCAACACATCCTTTCCTTTCTTCTTTGTAAATACTGTCTGATCTATGGTGCCCATCTTGAATCCATTGTCTACTAGATAAGTATACAAAGTACCATACCATGCTCTAGGGGCCTGATGAAGTCCATACATAGCCTTTTTGACTCTATACACCTTGTCTGGATTATCTGGATCCTCAAAACCAGGAGGTTGCATCACATATACCTCCTCAACAATTGTACCATAGAGGAAGGCACTCTTGACATCCATTTGATAGACAGTGAAGCCCATGCAGGATGCATAGGCTAAAAAGATCCTTATAGCTTCAATCCTTGCAACTGGTGCAAAGACTTCCTCATAGTCTATCCCCTCCTCTTGTGTATATCCCTGAGCCACTAATCTTGCCTTGTTTCTGACCACAATTCCTCTTTCATCTCTCTTGTTTCTTAGAACCCATCTTGTCCCTATAGGTCTGACATATCTGGGACAATAAACCAGCTCCCAAACATCCTGAATTGCAAATTGGTGAAGCTCATCCTGCATTGCTTCCACCCAGCTTGGTTCTTTGAGAGCATCAAATATTTTCTTGGGTTCCTGTTGTGACAGAAAACAGGCAAACAAACATGCTTGCACAAGAGGGGTATCAACCTTCTTGTGAATATTGGCAATAAACCCACCAAGACCTTGATGAGATCTTCTACTCTGAACTGGAGTCATAATATCACCAATGATTTGAGAAGTGGGGTGATTCTTCATAGTGGAAGTGAGAACTCCTCCTTCAAAAAGTCTGGTGTCCTCAACCTCATTCTCCATGTTGCCAATATCTTCTTCATCAGACTCTCTTTCATCAACACGAGGATGAACCTCTTCATATATATTGGAAGGTTCACCTTGTTCAAAAATGGAAGAGAAAAGATGTGCAGAAGTGTTGTCAACACCTGAACTTTGTTTGTCAGTGCTTCGGCTAACAACGCTTGAACTGTTGTTGTCAACGTCTGAACCATCAACGTCTGAATTGGTCTTGTCAGTGCTAGATTTGCCTTTGTCAGCGCCTGAAGGACCATGCATGTTTGTATCTGGTGGTACTTGGAGACCACCATTATCTTTACTAGCAGCAGCAGCAGCAAAAGCATCTGTCCGAATGGGAATTGTAACATATTCTTGGATAGGAGATGACTTTTCTGCTTGTGATCCAACCTTCTCATGAACCTATGTACCTGAAACATCAACAACTTGTTCTTCCACAACATTTGAAGTTACCAGGAATACGTTCTCAAAACGCAAAATTCTTGGTGAGAAGGGTTCCTTCGCCTGTGATAGTACCATATCCGCCTCCAAAGTAGACCTTATCACCATCCTTTATGGGAGTGAAGTTCGTTAGATAGTCTTCCTTCCCTGTCATGTGCCTTGAGCATCCACTGTCCCAATATCCATAATCATTGACCTGTTTTTGAATGCCCTGCACATAAAGAAAACAAATTAGTTTTCTTTGGGAACCCAAGCCTTAGAAGACTTGGATTCATCTGGTTGTTTAATAAGAACAGACTTAGTTCTCACAACAACCCCATTTTCATCCTTCTTAGGATGAAATACCCAGTTAACCCCAATAGGTTTTGTAATGACCTTTGAAATGTAATTAAATCTGTTGTAGGTCATTGAAATCCCATTATCATTAGGGTTTTGATCTTTCTTGGGTCTCCATGTCAAGCTTGAAGAAGCTTTAGACCCCTTTCCTTGTGGTTGCAAGTATTTAGGTCTGGTCACGTTTCTGTCAGCGTTGGAATTGGTCTTGTCAACGCTGAAATTACCCTTGTCAGCGTTGAACCTAGGGTTTGCTACAGAAACCCATTGCCTATTCGACCAGGTGTTTGCCTTTTGAAATGGTCTTTGTCCATGAGTGTTAGACCCTCTGGTGAAGAATGGGGCAGGTCTAACAACTTGTGGACTTTGCTCCACACAAGGTTTGGGTCTGACAACGTTTGACTTCCTAAGAACGTTGACTTTGTTCCTGTCAGCGCTGAATTTGTTCCTGCCAGCGCTGACTTTGGGAGCGTTGACACACTTATATGCCAAGTGTGAAAAGCTACCACAAGTATAACAAGCTTTTCTAGACACAACCCTAGGTCTAGAAGAGAAGAAGCCTGTTCCATTATTGCTAACTTGGCTCTTGGGTGACCTAGTATTCCTATACATCTCTGCATACTTAATGCTAGGTTTTCTAACAGTGTTTGAGCCTAGGTCAACAACTTTACTAGTGATTGGGTTTGTAACTTTAATGGGAGTTGACTCATTTGGACTTTCACATAGCAAGACTCCCTTAACAAATAATGTATGGTTAGCTTTCTTCCATTCATTCAGGTCAGTCAACTTTTGATGATACTCTTCAACGGGGGTGACAACTCTTGGTGGGGGAATGAATTCCTCCTCTTGGAGTTCTGGCAAACCAGTCCAAGATAGGTTCTTTTGTTGGACACCATAGAAGTCACCAGCTGGTGGTGGAACCACAGAGTAGTCTTTCATCCCAATCCCAGTCATGTCCTTAGGATCCCTTTGTTTTCCTACACATTCTCCTAGGGTTTGTGTTGCCTTATCAGATCTCTGGATTTTAAGGCCAACATTATCTTTGTTTTTAATGGCTTCATCTAATTTAGCCTGTAAGTCACCATTAACCCTTTCCATAATGTTTCTAATATCCATACTAGCATTTAACTCATGTTTTAAGATATTTATTTTATCTTTTAAGTCAAATTCCATTTTCTTGTATTCAGAAACTGTCTTCTCAGTTTGAGTGAGAGCTAGTTGATAATTATACAGTTTGCACTTTTCAGTACTCACATCACTTAATAATCTTAACACCTCTTTGTTAAGTTTCTCAGTGTTTAACCTACAACCTTTACTACAAAAAGCATCATTGTATACCTCATTATCAGATGAAGAGGAGGAGTGTTCCATGAGAGCATATTCAACATGCTCTTCTTCTTCAATTTCAGCAACCAAAGTTTTATCCTCTTCTACATCCTTAGCCAGATAGCTCCAATCCCATCCCATACCATCAATTCCTTGAACTGCAACCATGGCTTTAGGATCCTGAGCTTTAACAATTTGACTTGAGGGTTTACCAGCATCAGATCTTCTAGGAGATCTGCATTCCCTCATGAAGTTCCCCATACGATGACAGTTGTAGCACTCAACTTTGGATTTATCAAATCCAGCTGTGTCTTTTGCATTGAAGGTCATCTTCTTCTTAAACCTTCTGTTCCACCTGTTTGCTCTTATACTAGCAAGAGCCATGTTCCACTTAATGTCAATCTCTTCCAAGTGCTCATCATTTATCTGCTCAAGGTCCTCATATCTAATCACTGAACCATTGGGCAAAGAAGCAATATAAGCACATACAGTATCCAAATCCAAACCAGCAGGTTTAACTCTTGGTGAGTCACTTTTGAATGTGTCAGCGTCTGAAAAGGAGACGTTGACAGGACATGTTCCAGCGCTGACACATGATGATCCAGTAACTGGATGCATGTAGGAGTCCTTCTGATTGAATTGACCTTCACTATGAGAGAAGAAGGCCATGTTACTGTTGGTAGACTTGCTTCCATGCTCTAAAAGAGTTTCATCTTCCAACAGCCTCAGTTTGTTGTAAATGTCATCAAACATGGAACTTTTGTAAGTATTATTGGCAAGAATAGATCTTGCCTCAATCTTCCACGCCTCACCAAGACTTTTAAGAAAGGTAGCATTAATGTCAACATCACCAAGTTGTGTCCCCATGAAGGACAATTTGCTTGTAATGTCAAGCAATCTGCTTCTCACACTACTCAGCTTCTCATTGGGTTGAGCTTTGAAAACAGCATAATCATGCATGAGTTGTTTCTTCTTTTCTTCCCTGGTATCTGCATTGCCACCATATGCAACTTCAAGAGCTGCCCAAAGGTCTTTAGCAGAATCATAACCTCTGTATTTATGCTGGTTCTCTTGTCCCAAAGAGACTTTCAGAATATTTAGGGTTTTCATGTCAACCCTTTTCTTTGCTATGTCTTCAGCAGACACAGCTCTACCATCTTCAGGTTTTTCTTTCTTATCTTCTTCAGAACATCCAGCAACAGCTGATCTTCCAGAAATAGCATCAGCAATCTTTTGGGCTTTATCGAATGTGTTTCCATATTCAATGATCTCCCAGAGTGTGTAGTCATAGATCCCTAGATATTGCTCAAAGTTGAATTTCCACAATTCAAAGTTGGTTGCATCAAGCATGGGAATCTTGATGTTTGGTAAAGGTGAGGAGGAGGTTATTTCTGAAGTTGACATGATGTTGTTAGGGTTTTTTGAGAAAATTAGGGTTTTGGTGATTTTTAGGGTTCTTGTGTTCTTTAAGATCAAAAGTTCCTCAACAAGCTCTGATACCACTTGTTGATCCCAAACTTAGATCGATTTAGCTTTATGTATACGAGATTAGATCAAGTAATACACTTAGAGAAACCTTTGTATATGTTTATGACAATCTAAGTGTTATGCGGAATTAACACTTAAACAAGAACACAATGATATAAACAAACTTTCATCTTGATTAATGATATCAAACTTGCTTACAATAAAAGTAGTTTACGAATGAAAACTTATATTGAACTTTAACCTAAAGGTCTTCTTTTATAGACACAAGAAGCCTTGTACAATAATCTACGTATCAGCTATTCTAGGTAAAGATAAATATAGAAAATACATTGTTGCTCCTATCTTTACTAGAAATAATCTAGAATACAATAAACGCGTAGAGTATATCTTCCCATCAGTGCTTGTCTTCAATGTATCAACGCTTGACTTTATCTTGTCAACGCTTGAGCTGTCAGCGTTTGTTTTGCTCCTGTCAACGCTTGTTTTACTCTTGTCAGCGCTCAAGTAGATTGGCTATAATTTATTCCCAACATGGAGATTTGAGGAACGTGATCATGCACGAATATCATAAATCTAAATATTCTATACATCCCGGATCTGAAAAGATGTACCAGGATATGAAGAAGTTATACTGGTTGCCGAATATGAAAGCCGACATTGCCACCTACGTTCAGAAATGTTTGACCTATGCTCGTGTCAAAACTGAACACCAGAGACCATCGGGTTTACTTATACAACCCGAGATACCAAAATGGAAGTGGGACAACATCACCATGGACTTTGTCACCAAACTCCCAAAGTCATCTCACGGTTACGATACTATATGGGTAATCGTCGACCGACTCACCAAGTCCGCTCATTTCCTGCCAATTAGGGAGAACGATTCCCTTGCAAGACTAGCAAAAACGTACCTGAAGGAGATTGTGACCAAACATGGGATACCAGTGTCGATAATTTGTGATAGAGACCGTAGGTTCACATCAAACATTTGGAAGGCTTTCCAACGAGCCTTAGGTACCAATTTAGACATGAGCACTGCTTATCATCCGCGGACTGATGGTCAAAGTGAACGAACCATCCAGACTCTAGAGGACATGCTACGAGCATGTGTGATTGATTTTGGAAATGGATGGGTTGACCACATTCCTTTAGTGTAATTCTCCTACAACAACAGTTATCACGCCAGTATTAAGGCTGCCCCTTTTGAAGCACTATACGGTCGCAAATGTCGTTCGCCTGTGTGCTGGGCAGAAGTAGGTGAATTTCAGCTCACTGGACCGGAATTAATCCAGGAGACTACAGACAAGATCGTCCTCATTAAGCAAAGAATTCAAGCTGCTCGCGACCGACAAAAGAGCTACGCGGACCTGAAACGTAAACCTATGCAATTTGAAGTAGGTGACCGTGTTATGCTCAAGGTATCACCTTGGAAGGGTGTTGTACGTTTTGGCAAATGTGGAAAACTGAATCCACGTTATGTTGGCCCTTTCAAAGTAATAGCAAGGATCGGGGAAGTAGCTTATCGTTTAGAGTTGCCCAGCAACTGAGTCGGGTACACTCTACCTTTCATGTGTCTAACCTGAAGAAGTGCTATGCTGAAGAACCATTGGCTATGCCATTGGAGGGAGTTCAATTTGACGACAAACTCCATTTCATAGAAGAACCAGTGGAAATCATGGAGAGGACAGTTAAGAAATTGAAACGCAGTCGCATCCCGTTGGTCAAAGTACGTTGGAACTCTAGGAGAGGCACTGAGTTCACTTGGGAACGAGAAGACTCGTTCAAAACCAAGTACCCACATTTGTTCACCTGACCAATGACTTCATCCTAAGCTTTGAGGACAAAGCTAAAATAACGGGATGGTGTTGTAAAACCTCTGATTTTACCTTATTGACTTTGTCAACTATTGTACTATTTATTTTTGGAATCTATAAAATTCTACCTTTATATGACTTATTTTTAATCATATACCTGTTGTCATACTACCTTTCATATTTGTTTTATATTTATATGGACCTTTAGTCATTTATTGACTACTCTGGCAACTGACTGGCCACTTGATTGAATAATAGACTCATCACCTCAGTACATATTTTGGAGATAAACTGTAACCTCACTTAATTTGTTTATTAAGTACTTGGATTTATTTTATATGTACATCTTTACATATATTACATAATAGGAATAAACACCTAACACTTTAAAACAATGTACATTATTTTACATTGTCATTTATTTACTTTATTTAAGTAAATTAATGATAGTGATGTATTTAATATACACTTTCACTAAATTACCTAAAAGCTTCAACAAAAATACCTACAACTCAACAAATGCATACAATATTAAACAAGGGCTATTATTCTCATACAACACTTGGCAAAAATTATCAAAAACCCTCATACATGCATGCTATGCCGTGTATATGTGTACATGGTTACACATTCATCATTTGTTTAGCTAACTTGTAAGTATAATCAAGTGTATCCCACTAATACCCTATACTAACCATGCTTTTCTTACATAACCATGCTTTTACTTACACACTTGCTTACACACCATGCCTAAACACTATACCAAGTCTCTTCTTGTCCCCCTTTGACCCACAAACACACGGCAACTTTGCCCATTTTAGGAAGAAAAGTCAATTCCTATTTGGAGCATGTGGGAATAAGCTAGCAAGTATCTCAACCAAATCTTGTGTATCCTTGCAAGATATTTAGTACTAGGTACCAAGATCACACTTGGATACTCTCTCTTTCCTTAATTTAGCTGAAACAAACACACACAACACTCACCAACACAATTCACTTGAAACTCACATTTTACTCCATCTATCTCTCTCTAAAACTTACGGCTAAACACCCCTTTTCCACCATTTTCAAACCTTCAAGCTTATTTACTACTCTTAGATCATGTCTCATACTATATGAAGGTTAATCATTAGCTCATCTTACAAGTATCTTGATCATTGAAGCAAGAAAGAAGCCCTAGTCCTACTTCTTTAAGCCCATGGCTTGTTTTAAGTAACCAAGATCTCCATTGTTGAAAGCTTATCACTTGTTCTTACTGATTCTCCTATCACTCCTAAACCTATCTAAACAAGTAAGTCAAATCTAAAACCTATCATTCTATACATTTACTTTCGTATATATTAACATACACATGGTTATTCTTTGTAAAAGTTAATGTTGAAACAAATATATGAAACCCTAAATCTATATTAGGTCACGGCTTAATTTATGTTATGACTTAAAATGATGTAAAAACTTATCAACCATGAAGAACATGTCACCATGATCTAGTTAAACTTGAAAAACTATGGAAACCTAAGCATGCATGATTTTGGACGTGGGGTATAAGCCCATGTTTCTATATTGGGTAATCTTGTAATGCTTAGATATGACTAGAAACACTAGATTTATGATTATACGTGCCTTAAAATGATAAGTTCACTATTATGCCTTATAAGGTTTAGTTTTAAGCTTACTATAATAAGTTGCCTAAATAAATCTTCATTGTCACTAAATAAACTTTTTTTATAAAACTTTTAGTGTCAAAATATAACTTTGTAAAGTTTCAAGTTTAAAATAATAGATCAATAAATATTTTGTATTAAAATGCAAGATCTATGAAACTTTGGCTTAAAATAGTAAATCTATGATATTTTGGGTTAAAATGGAAATTATAATACTTTTCGGATTGGATTGGTAATTTTACAAAGTATAGGGACCTAAATGACAAGTATGGAAACTTATTTTTCCAAAAATATAAACTATAGGACCACTTTTGTAATTTGTCGTGAGTTGAAGGTGTGTTTTGAACACTATCCGAAACTTCATGGTAATAAAAAGGACCTAAATGAAATTACTATGGCATTAGGGTAAATTGTGTAACTTAATAAAAGCCTAGGGATTACATCTACCATTTACCGAAACATAGTATAAGCCCTAGGGACCTTTTATGCCAACTTAGCAAACTTATTCAAACCCTAAGTAAACCCTAAGGGTGATTTTTGCCATTAGCCGAAAGTTATACAAGCCCTAGGGTGTAACTTAATTATAAACCTAAATATTAGCCGAATGTTGGAGGACCAAAAATGCTAAATTTGTGAAACTATAACAAGCCCTAATATAAGCCGAATGTCTAGGGACCAATTTTGCCATTTAATGAAACTTAAACAAACCCTAGTTACAAGTGTAACTAGGGAGGGACCAATATTGTAATTACTTGAAAGATTTAGAAACCCTAGGGGTATAAAAGTAATTTAACCACGGGTAATTATTTAAATAGAAGGACTAAAACGTAATTGATACAAAGTATAACGAACCCTAAAATCTCTATATATTTATATCCGTTATTTAAAACGTAAAACTTAAATAAACATAACATTGTTATTTTTCCAAACTTATAATTTAATGATTATAAACACTACGCAAACATGGAATTTAATTAAAGTGTTATACGTTTTATAAACCTTATTTATATATTAAATATAAATTAAAAATGATTAACTTATAAAATAATTATATTAATTATATTTATTTTCTGTTACTTTGAATATATATAAAAACTACCTTTTATAAATATTTAAAGTGTTTTATAAACAACATAAGTACAAAAATATTAATTAAATAGATTAATTAATTTAACCTTATTATTTATTTTATACTTAAAATAAATACTATTAGAACTTGTACAACGATGAAATAAAATACAAGTATCGTAATAAAATTCTTAAAACCAGTATAAGCATGCACAGATTTATTCTGAAACTTTTATGCATTATGTTATGCTTTTACTGAGACCTTATAATTATTTAGGTCGTTGATTGTATCGTGAGCATCCTTATCAGATTTATCTACTGACTTATTGTTGTACTAATGAGGTGAGTTCATGGCCCTACTTTATATATTGACAAACTTTTAAACCTTTTAATGGGGAAGAAAATATGCAACATATTTTATTTTATGGACATTGATTGAACTATGAAACCTTTGATTACATTGCCTATTCTAGATGAACCCGCATGACCCGTGCATCTGAAATTGTTAGAATCATTGAATTACCTGAATGTTATAAATAGATCTATTTGAGATTGACCGTCCCCATCTGGGTGAGTCATGCTCACTGTGCCTAGGCCAGGACAATAGATGTTTCACATGTCAGCACTTATTATTTTTATGGGTGCCTTTTTATAAGGCGAAGGGTCCTTATTTGTTAAGGACTTAACTGTCAAGTCTCAGTTTCAGGCAATATGGGAATGTAATTACTTTTAAGTATTGATGCTTTTTGCATTACTACTTCAGTGAATATTTATTGTCCAAACTTATTTTATTAAACTTGTGAATTCACCAACTTTATGTTGACTCTCTAAGCATGTTTTCTCAGGAAACTGAAGCATGTATTGGTGTGCATGGAGTCAAGCATCATGATAGGATGCATTTATAAAACTCATCTGGGGTTTTATAAACTAGGGAATAATTCAAACTACTGAACAATGTTAAAAACTATTTTAATACTATTTGCACTTTTGATCATGTAATAAATGTAAGGATAATCTTTTATGTGTTGCTCTATACTTTGTCTGTTGTTGATCCACCTACGTGACACCCAAATATTATTTCCGCTGCATTTGACTCAATTTGGGGGTGTCACAGATAATGGTGAAACTTTAGGGACCAAACTTGTAATTATGAGAGTTAAAATGGTATAAAGTGTCATTTCTTCAAATTTGAGGGCTCATTCTTGTACATCTGTAATTCTTCAAAGACTTTTTTTAGAAAATCAACATTCAGGTCCGGTTCTTTGTGCGGCTTTGTTTCCCGTATTCGTTTTTCTTTTTTCTTGTGATCTTTTGTCATTTTCAAGATATTCGTACCTACAATCACACAGTGAACAAACAAATGATTTTTGCAAAGTTCTTATCATATTTTTATGCATTTTTAATCCGTTTTGGGAAATGAGACCATGTATAATTAGGGTCTCATCACTAGTAAATTTTATAAAAACATTTATTGTTCGTGTATGTGTCCGGAACGTACGAACCGATCCGGAACACATGACCCGATCCGGAACAAACACTTCCTTCTAGAAGAAGTCAACGATAGTCAACAAAGAACTCAGCAGACACACTTCCTATAAAATAGGGAGTGTGTCCCCAATCGGGCCAACCAAGGCCCATCACCATTCCCGGCCTTTTAGGAATCAGACTAGTATAAATACCCACTTTGGGTTCAAGGTTTAGGTTAACTCTTTTACCCTTATTACTTTTTACTTATATACTTTTACTCTCTTTTCCCCTTCGGATTTTTACCCTTTACTTACTCTCACGCCGGAGCTTGGTCTGGGTTCCCATACCCGGACGAGGCTAACGCGTTACTTTGGTTTCAGGATATTCGAAGCATACATCACCCAAGATCCGATCCGGTCAACCCATTCGGATCTCCGCAAAGAATTGCACGAACATTTGGCGCCATCCGTGGGACTTGATATTCTATCTACCAATTGCATAGAATGGCAGGTCCTACTCCTCCTGTCACTCCGACAGGTCCTAACCTTCCGATTGATTTGACTTCTCCGAACAATCAGAATCTCACAAAGGAACAACTTGAACAACACATCTCAACCTTGAGGCTGCTAGTCAAAGAGCATAACCGGAACGCCGTGGAACCTGTCCGTCTAAGTTTCATTGAAGAAGACGAGGGAAGCAGCAACACTAAGATAGTAAGAGGCAAGGTGGTGTCCGATGCGGATCTAAAGAAACCTTTTTAGGAAGCCGTCAAATCCCCTCTCACTCAAAGAATTATTGACTTCTCCGGACCCGAGTACAAGATGCCTGCCACAGTCAAGACATACGACGGAACGGGAGATCCGGAGGACCATTTGAATCGCTTCACCGGAGCAGCCAATTCGGGCGAATGGCCAATGTCGGTTTGGTGCAGAATGTTCCAGCAAACGCTAGAAGGGGGAGCTAGGGGATGGCTTGAGAGCCTTGACACTGACAGCATTGATGAATGGGCAGAGCTAAGGAAGGCATTTGTCAAGAGATACTCGATCCGAAAGCTATGTCATAAAGGCCCACATGAGATAACCAAGATTGTGAGAAAGGCAAATGAGTCATTGACAGATTTTAAAGAACGATGGACAGTCGAAGTAGGTCTCATCCATGGAGTTCCGGAAGTCATGAAAATTTCAGCATTTATGGATTCGGTCAAAAGTCCAGAGCTGGCAAAAAGGTACTCTGACAAAGTTCCTGTATCGGTGGACGACATGATGGAGAGGTTGGACGATTTCGTCCGATCCGAGGAAGCATTCGCTAACACTGAGCTACCAAAAGGGGAAGGAACGGAGCAATACCGGAAGCCCAACCCTCCCACCCAATGAAGGGATGATCGCAACCAAAAGTACCATGGCTGGAACAACAATAGGAGGAATGATGGTCGAGATGCATATAAGGGAAGAGATTTCTTCAACAACAGAAACAGGGATAGAGACAACAGGGAACCATACCCACCACCCCGGAATGACAATTATCACAAGAATGATTACAACCGAAACAATTACCATGACCGAAACAGAGTGGCCCCGGTCCTAAGTGTGAATTCCTTGACAAAGAACCTGAAAGAAATCCTTGCTACCGAAACACAGCTTCGTCTACCTCCTCCCCGTCCAATGAACAATCCGGCAAGAGGTGGAAACATGGATCGTTATTGTGACTACCATCAGGATAAGGGGCACTTTACCAACGATTGCATCCAGCTAAGGAAACAAATTGAGCTAGCCCTAGAGTCTAGAAAGTTGAATCATCTTGTCCGGGATGTACGTCAAAGAGGACGAGACAATCGAAGAGAAGAGGCTCCAAGACAAGACAAGATTATAAACATGGTCCGGACGTTACCGGAAAGAGAAAAAAGGAAAGCTAGGGAAGCAACCGAAAGCTGGATGAGAGCCCCAATCACTTTTCCGTCATTGGAAGAAGATGAAATGTCCGATGATCCAATTATCATAGAGGCCGAGTTGGGAGGTTATCTGGTACGAAGTGTTTACGTAGATGAGGGAGCATCGGTGGAAATTATGTTCGAGCATTGTTCGAGAAACTTCCAACGAGCATCAAGTCAAAATTGAGGAACACGCAAACTGATCTCGTCGGATTCGCTGGAGAAGTAGTCAAACCAATGGGGAAGATCGAACTTGAAGTCCGTTTCGGATCAGACAGCTTAGTCCGAAGAACTCATATGAAGTTTGTAGTGATCAGCGCACCGTCACCATACAATGTGATCTTAGGGAGGACAGGCATCCGGATCCTTCGAGCTGTACCATCAACCATTCATGCCATGATGAAGTTTCCCACTCCAAGAGGAGTAGCCTCGCTAGTCTCTCGTTCAGTCATCGTCTCGGAATGTAGGCAAATAGCAAAAAGACAAGCGCCAACGCCCACAACCAACAACAAGACCGTGACGGCTGAGTTACCATCCGGTACGGAAAGCATCATGATTAACCCTACCTATCCGGAACAGCTCACCACTATTGGGGGCGGATTGACCCCAGCTTGCCAAACAGCATTAAAGAACCTGCTGAAAGACAACTTGGACGTATTCGCATGGGAACCATCAGATATGACAGGAGTGCCGAGGCGAATCATGCAACATAACTTGAATGTCAATGAGAGCTTAGACCCGGTATGTCAGAAAAGACGAATGCTAGGATCCGAAAAGAGCAAGGCCGTAACCAAAGAAGTGGAAGAACTAGTGGCAGCAGGAATAGTCAGACCGGTAAAGTACCCAACGTATATCTCCAATCCGGTCATGGTGAAGAAGAGTGACGGGTCGTGGAGGATGTGCGTAGATTTCAAAAATCTTAATTCAGCATGTCTGAAGGACTACTACTCACCTCCGGACATTGATGAAAAAATTGAATCCGTAGTAGAATCTCGCTTCAAGTGTTTCTTGGACGCATACAAGGGTTACCATCAAATTCAAATGGCCCCGGAAGATGAAGAGAAGACAGCCTTTTACACGGATCAAGGCACCTTTTGCTACACTAAGATGCCCTTCGGATTGAAAAATGCCGGAGCAACATATCAAAGACTAGTTGATTCAGCCTTTCAAAGTCAGATAGGACGAAACATGGAAGCATACATTGATGACATGGTGATTAAGAGCAAGGATGAGAGGAGTATGTTAGCAGACGTGGCAGAAACCTTTGACAACCTTAGACAAATCAACATGAAACTGAATCCAGTCAAGTGCTCGTTTGGGGTAGAAGAAGGCAAGTTCCTGGGATACATCATCACTCCGGAAGACATACAGGCCAATCCGAAAAAGACTAGGGCCATTATTGACATCCAATCACCAAAGACATGGAAGGAGATGCAATCATTAAGTGGCAAACTAGCAGCTTTGAACCGATTCTTATCACGATCTACCGAAAGGGCACTCCCATTCTTCAACACACTCAAAAATATCACAAAGGAGAATAAGCATGAGTATAAATGGACCGCGGAGGCAGAAGAGGCATTCCAGCAAATGGAATTGATCATGAACTTACCAACCCTTACCACACCAAGACCAAAGGAACCCCTGTACATGTACTTGGCAGCATCACAAGAGTCAATTAGTGCAGTGCTGCTCACTGAAAGGAATGGAAGACAATGTCCGATTCACTATATTGGCCGAACACTTAGTGATGCGGAAAAGAACTATTCTCCTATGGAAAAATTGGCTTTAGCCCTGCTAAAAGCATCAAGGAGACTTAGAAGATATACCGAAGGCCATGACATAAATGTAATCACAGACCAACCAATCAAGCAGATACTAAGCAAGGCGGATGCGTCCGGAAAGTTGGCTAAGTACACAATTGAGTTGGGGGCTTACAAAATAGAATACAAACCAAGAAATGCAATCAAAGGGCAAGTTTTGGCAAACTTCCTAACTGAAGCACCTATAGGGCAGGCAGAAGAAGAGTTCTTCCAGGTGCCTATTCCGAAGCCGGATAAGGATGAGACAGAAATGTGGACCCTCTTCACAGACGGAGCATCCAGTGCCCAAGGTGCAGGAGCCGGATTGGTCCTCATCAGCCCAACCGGAACTGAATTCACTTACGCCCTCCGGCTGAATTTTGAGACCACCAACAATGAAGCAGAATACGAAGCCCTCCTAGCAGGTCTAAGAATGGCAATACAGATGAAAGTGGGAAGGATTGAGGTCCGAGTAGACTCAAAGCTGGTAGCAAACCAGGTCAACGGAACATACGAAGAAAATTGTGATAGAATGATAAAATACCTAGCTGAGGCAAAGGTTTTAATATCAAAGTTTTCCCATTTTGCAATCATGAACATACCAAGGAGTAAGAATCAGAAGGCTGACGTCCTAAGAAAGCTAGCGACATTGGCATTCGACCACTTAACAAAAGAAGTCTTGGTGGAAGTTTTAAACGAAAGGTCTACCGACCGGAATGAGGTAAACACCATAGTAGAAGAAGTAGGCGACAATTGGATGACTCCCATCATTAAATGCCTCCGGGAGGGAATCTGGCCATCAGATGAGAACGAGGCGCGACGCTTAAGGTTGAAGCTGCACCAGTATGAAATGATTGATGGCGTTCTATTCAAGAAAGGGTATTTAGAACCAATGTTTCGGTGCGTGGGTCCGTTGCAAGCCAACTATGTTCTTCGGGAAATACACATGGGTTCGTGTAGCATGCACTTGAAGCCAAGGTCGATAGTAGCACAAGCTTTAAGATTGGGGTACTACTGGCCAACCATGCATACAGACGCAAGGGCGGAACTAAAGAAATGCGATTCATGCCAAGTCCATGCACCGGTAGCAAGATTGCCAAAGACGCTGATGAAATCTATCATGGCACCATGGCCATTTTACCAATGGGGAATGGACATTCTAGGTCCATTACAAGCCTCTTCCGGAAATGTGAAATACATAATTGTCGCCATTGATTACTTCACAAAGTGGATGGAGGCTAAGCCTTTAGTCAAGATATCTGGAAAGGAAGTAATAAAATTCTTTTGGGACAACGTTGTCTGCCGATTCGGAATCCCAAAGGTAATAGTCACGGACAATGCTAAACAATTCATCAATGAACCATTCAAGAGCTGGTGCTCGGATTTGGAAATCAAGCAAATCAACACAGCTGTAGCCCATCCACAAGCAAACGGTCTAGTCGAAAGGGCCAACAAAACCCTCATGGAAGGCATTAAGACAAGGTTGGGTCGAGACAGGAATGGATGGGCAGAGGAGTTACCACACATACTATGGGCCCACCGGACATCATTAAAGCAGAGTAATGGAGAGACTCCTTTTAGCCTCACCTATGGATCCGAAGCAGTCATCCCGGCTGAGATAGGAATGCCCACATATCGGACAATGATGATCAATGAAAAGGACAACGATGATGCCCTGCGCATAAACCTGGACCTCTTACAAGAAAGAAGAGAGATGGCAGCCATCCGGGAAGCAAAGTACAAGACGAAGGTGGAACAGTACTACAACAAGCGAGTTCGACCAGTTGCATTCCGCCCAGGAGACTGTGTTCCGAAAGAATGAAGCAAGCAGGGTTCAAAAGGAGGGGAAAATTGCTCCTACATGGGAAGGCCCATACCGTGTCAAAGAAGCATACCAGAATGGCTCATACAAGCTCCTTACCATGAAAGACAAAGAGGTCCCGAGGGTGTGGCATGCAATGAACCTCAGGAGGTGTTATTAGTAATTTCATTTCTATCTTGTAATGGCTCTTTCTCCCTTCAGCAAGGGAAGAGTCTAATTTAGCACTTTATCTAGATTTTATTCCAAAATGTATCAGCCTTCACTCCCTCGAGAAGGGAAAGGTCATGTCCCTTGATTTTAATGAAAAAGCTTCTCCTCTCGTCATTAAAGGAGGAAGCACATTTGTAGCAATTATAAATAGCATGAATGATAAGACGTGCAACTAAAATCACATCCAAGCAATACGCATCCAATTCTTTCTCCCTTCAACAAGGGAAGAATTTGGTTAAGTCCTATCAGGAATGGAAGGCATACGTTCCCAATTCTTTCTCCCTTCAACAAGGGAAGAATTTGGTTAAGTCCTATCCGGAAAGGAAGGCATACGTTCCCAATTCTTTCTCCCTTCAACAAGGGAAGAATTTGGTTAAGTCCTATCCGGAATGGAAGGCATACGTTCCCAATTCTTTCTCCCTTCAACAAGGGAAGAATTTGGTTAAGTCCTATCCGGAATGGAAGGCATACGTTCCCAATTCTTTCTCCCTTCAGCAAGGGAAGAATTTGGTTGTTTTTGAGTAAGTCCTATCCGGAACGGAAGGCATACGTCCCAATTCTTTCTCCCTTCAGCAAGGGAAGAATTTGGTTGTTTTTGAGTAAGTCCTATCCGGAACGGAAGGCATACGTCCCAATTCTTTCTCCCTTCAGCAAGGGAAGAATTTGGTTGTTTTTGAGTAAGTCCTATCCGGAACGGAAGGCATACGTCCCAATTCTTTCTCCCTTCAACAAGGGAAGAATTTGGTTGTTTTTTAGTAAGTCATATCCGGAACGGAAGGCATACGTCCCAATTCTTTCTCCCTTCAGTAAGGGAAGAATTTGGTTGTTTTTGAGTAAGTCCTATCCGGAACGGAAGGCATACGTCCCAATTCTTTCTCCCTTCAGCAAGGGAAGAATTTGGTTTTTGAGCAAGTCCTATCCGGATTGGAAGGCATACGTTCGCAATTCTTTCTGATCAAAAGAGGCGAGGCGTATTTGTATGCAATTATATTCACAAACAAGAATCACAAGAGGGGCATACATGTACTTAATAAAACATAAACGTAAACATAAGAAAGTAATGTCATTGTTACAACCTTCCTGATCAAAAGAGGCATAAGGAAAGACAACACAAACAAAAATAAATAGTCTACGAATATTACATTCATCCAAATAAAATTAAGTGTTCGAAACAAGTGTCAAGCAAGGCACCGAAAAATCAGACAGCCGGGGCATCTTTGCTTCCGGAGGCATCAGCATCGTCCTGGAGGGACACCAGATCTTCATCAATGAGGGTTTCTGCCAAAGGATCCACAGTTGGGGGAGGAGCAGGAGCGGGCTCAATTTCCATCAAGCGTTCGATAGGCAAGTAGAAGCTGGAAGCGACCTCTTGGATGTAAGGGTATTTAGCTGATGGAAGGGCATCAACCATTGGTCCCATCTTCTTCTCACAATACAAGTCGAATCCCGGAGTGGCAGCAACAACGGCCAATTGCTCCTCAAGAGGTCTCCAAACCTTGATCCATGTGGCCCATCCGGCTTCAATAGCTTTGTTGAAGCAATCGGTTATATTTTTCTTGTGCTCATGGCTGTTCAAAAGTTTAGAGACTACGGCAGGAAGCAATGTCCGGATAGCATTATACCTTCCCATCTCGGAGGTATTGCACTTGCTCTGCAGCTCATCCCTCTCGGCTTTCAAAGCTTTGACCTCCTCGGCACACCTCTCCTTGTCAGCATTCACAACGTGCAAAGTTGCCTCGAGATCAGCAATCCGGGCATCACGACCTTTGAGCCTTTCGGTCAAGTCAAATTTCTCGCCCACCACGGCAGCCAACTCCGAATCCTTAGTAGCACATACCTTTTCGGCATTTTCAAGCTGAGAGGAAAGCCTAGAATTGGCTTGGATCTGTTCCGATAACTTAATGTTAGAAGCTTGCAAAAGCACTTTGTATTCCTCACACTCATCCATCAGGTTGCCTTGGTCACGGGATTCCTCCTCCAATCTCCGAAGGGAGTCTACCATTCCCATCGTGCTCCTAGCAAGTTGATACCAGCTACGGTTTAGGGCAAGGGAAGGTGGATAGGAACTCAGTTCTTTTCGCATGGCCGGAGGGACAAGATTTAGCATTAGATCGCGGCACTCCGAAGGGGTATCCACCCGGCTAGCAGCATTGATATTCCAATTCGGAATATACTTGGCACTTGGGCCAGTTGCCCCCTCCTCCGCGGCAAACACACCTGTGTCGGACAGACATAAACTTTGTTAACAAAAGAAACAGACAACGTGACACATAAGCAAGATAAGAGGAAAGCATGGAAGGGAGTATACTTACGTGTCGAATGATGATGATCCGGATGCATCACCCCTTTACCCTCCCTCTGTTTAACAGGCTCCTCAGCATCATCAGCAAAAACACCTTTGGAACTTGAGCCATCCAAATACGAACTACCAAGAACGGGGCTCTTTTCCTTATTTTGATCCGAAGCAAGATCTTCGCCATCCCCTTTCGACCCTTCCTCATGTGTTTTCTCCGAACCAATGCCATCAGGTCCGGGAGAATCGTCATCCACGTTAATATTCAAATTAACCGACCGAAGGGGTGAAGGACTAAGTATGCGATCCTCATCAAGGATTTCCTCTCCATCAACATTAGCACCTCCACTCGCGTCAACCTTTCTTCTTTTGGCCGAACCATCAGAGGCCGCAGTCTTCTCAGTCATACGCTTCATACTCCTATGAAGATCGCTGACAGCTTTACTCACCTTAGTGGAAGCTCCAGAGGAACCACCCTTTTCGGAAGTTTTCTTCTTCCCCTTTGACTTCCCTACCACTTCCCCACCATCTTCTTTCCTTTTCTTTTCCTCCGCAGCACGAAGAGAAGCAAGCCTTTTCTTCTCACGAGCAGCCTTTACAGCCTCACTCTCACTCATAGCTATGATTTGGGCAGCAGTGGGGGCACTCAAACGCTCTCCGGCCGCAAGAGCCTCGGAGACATGAGGAGTAATCCGGTTGGCATCAGTCAGACGATCCCCTTTAGCAATTTTGCACGGGGCAGTAATAGGGAACCTCAGGTATTCAGACATGGTGATGGCTGCAAGAAAAGAGATAAAACGCAACGAAAGCAACAAAAACTTACAACCATAAAAAGGAAAAAGACAAAGTATAGAAAGAGGGGGAATGAAAGCAAGGGTAATACCATTCCCCTCCGGATCCATAAAACGTGGCAAGAATCTCGGACACTCCCAAGTCAAAGACACACCGGCCATATACAAAACTCCTTCCGGAAGGGCAGCCAGATCTACAACATGCTCTTCAAGACGATGAGCATCCGATTCGCTAAAACCGTCACGAGGAATATAATCATTCAAATCCGAATCAACATGCCTCCATGACATGAAATCCGGAATGGCTTTGCGATCTATGACAAAAAATTCCCATTTCCAATTCTTCAAGCAAGTAAGGGTGTCACGAAAAATCTGCTTACGAGAACCCTTTCCGGACCTCTTCTCAAAAGAAAACCAATGACCTTGTTTACTAAGCCTATAGTAAAGACGGAACAGAGGAGAGGTAGGTTCGATGGAAAGGCTCCGACAATAGACTTCAAAGGTGATAACACAATTTAATCCTAAGGGAACTAATTGTGAGATATGTACACCAAAGTCTTTCAAAACGGCTAAAAGGAAGGTGGAGAAGGGGACTCGTAGTCCGGATAGCTTGAAGAACTGCTCATATAAACCGATCCGGTTTTGAGGGAGGCGATCCATCGTCATACCTTCCGGAGCAACCTGGGGATTGCAGCTTTCCGGAATGTGATAGGTCTTCACCAAATATTTAACATAAGCCTCATTGAGAGTAGTCGTATATTTAGGCATGTCAAACTTGGGAGCATAACGGCCTGAGCCGGAAGGCCCAGGAAGATTCTCTTCGGCCATGACGTACCAAGGGTGGATCCGGAAGGGTAACAAGGAAAGGAAGAAAAGATACCTGAGCAGAGAAGTCCGGATTGGTAGAGAGAAGGAAAACTTGAGAGAAAAGTGAAAACACACACAAACAAATGACGGATTGGTTGGTATTTATAGGCTCAGTAAAAATGTGGGAAACCGTGAAAGGAACAGTAAAAACACACGTGTCGTCAATCTAAGCGAGCCAACGCCACGTGTCAGCCATCGCAAAGAAGTAGGGTAAAAAATGGTTGGGCCTTGATGGGCCTTAGCCGTAGAATGGGCCGAGAGGTTGATCCGGCCCACACCAATCGCGAAAGAAATGGGCTTTAAGTCTTGATTCGACTAAAACTTTTCGAACAAAGTTAGCCCAATCAACACTTGGGGGGGACTTGTTCGTGTATGTGTCCGGAACGTACGAACCGATCCGGAACACATGACCCGATCCGGAACAAACACTTCCTTCTAGAAGAAGTCAACGATAGTCAACAAAGAACTCAGCATGCACACTTCCTATAAAATAGGGAGTGTGTCCCCAATCGGGCCAACCAAGGCCCATCACCATTCCCGGCCTTTTAGGAATCAGACTAGTATAAATACCCACTTTGGGTTCAAGGTTTAGGTTAACTCTTTTACCCTTATTACTTTTTACTTATATACTTTTACTCTCTTTTCCCCTTCGGATTTTTAACCTTTACTTACTCTCACGCCGGAGCTTGGTCTGGGTTCCCATACCCGGACGAGGCTAACGCGTTACTTTGGTTTCAGCATATTCGAAGCATACATCACCCAAGATCCGATCCGGTCAACCCATTCGGATCTCCGCAAAGAATTGCACGAACAATTATCATGTTAGATGTCGGGGTACGGGGAACAAGACAATTGGAATGAAAATAACCAAAATCAACAATTAGAATTGTATTCGTTTTTAGACTCGGTGTAAAAGGGGTGTTCCGATAGTTTTTCGGTGTGAATAGTAGGCTCAATAATAGCTCGCGGAGTAAACTACAAATACTGTTGGGTAGTAGGCCAAGCCGAATATAACGTCGTGCCTTGAGTTTTTATAAATAAGGTCATTTTATACGTTGAAAATGTGTGTGAAAGAATTACATTTTCGGCTCATATTAACATCAAAACAAGGTGGTTTTTACCAGTTTTAAGATCGAAATATTATACTCATTAGCCAGTCACGGAGTGAACCAAGAATACCGCTAGATGGCTAGCCGGGTGGTCTATAAGTCGGTGTTTTAAGTTTTATAAACCGAAGCCGTTTGATAGGTCAAAATTGTTTTTCGAAGTAAGGGTCGTGCAACAATTTTAAAAGAAAAAAGTTTTACGGTTCAATTTCGATCTCCTCTACGGTTCTCTATAGTGACTTTCGGGTCGAACTAAAGGTATGCCCATGTAGACGGCATGGCCATCTACAACTTTCATTATGTGACTGTCTCGGGGAAAGGTTGTTTCGAGGGTGAAATATGGGTCGAAAATAGTAGGGTCGCGACTTGTTGAAATACTAAATTGTATTCTATTACTGTTACATGTAGCGATTCGAGTTTAGAGACTTTTTTTCAAACGGCTATCCTGGGCTCGATACTCGGCCAATTTAAGAAATTCTTTTTGTGTCGAAGACTTCACATTGGTGACTATGTTACGAGCTACAAGTTTCGTCTCATAGCTTACTGTGGGGTCTTATATTTAGGTCCGAAAATAGTAGATTGGTCCGAATGTAAATTAGTCAATTTCACACATATTGTTTACATCTTCATAAGCTAGGAGTCTGATTAATTCTTTTCTGATTGTAGAGATTGAACCCACGATTGATATAGGTTGTCCTTTCCCACAACCAAGCCCCCATGTTCATAATCAATATACAACCATACTTGATCTTAATATATCACCATACGTTTCCTTGTTTTTACCGAAAGTGGTTATACAAAAGAGATAAGTTTGTTTTCTGTTTTAGCTATGTTTCAAGCACAAAGTAAGGACGAATCTACATACACTAGTGAAGGAGAAAAAAGAGGAGTCGTAGACTCGCAAATAAAGTAGACGAGGGGTGATATCAAGCTATGACCGAACACCCACTGAAACGATTTCAGGACCTAACACCTCTGGTCGACACCAAATCGGTATGTTCTTTGTCTTGTGATCACTACTACTCAACGAATGAAAAGGGACTCCCTTGCATGCTCACGCAGCCCAACCATAAACAAAAGCGAAACTTGTTGAGGTGGTGTTGTTGTTTTCGTAGATCAGAGGAGAAACAAGAAAGCAAGAAAATTACAAAGCAAGAAGGAAGTTGATTAGGGTTTAGTGTATTTTGTCGAGTGAAACCAGCAGGAACAATGAGGAAGAGAAAACAATGGGTTGCATTAGTGTGCTTATGGAACTTTTTACAACCATGGAAAGTATGATTTTTATAGAAGCATTTATAGCGAAAATATGGATATGTAACTACCTAGTTAGATTAGCTTGGTTAAATGGTAAGGTTCTTAGTTACCAAATGTGTTCCCAAGGAGAACTATGGCAGAAAATCACGTAGGTATGGGGAGGTGTGGGGGGAGTTTTTCATGCTAGTTGACTAAGTGTATAGTTTGGTAGTTTAGGGCTTTATCAAAAAGTCTTTGGTTGAGCAATGGAGACAAGATTTAATGGAAGACATGGAAGTGTTTAAAGTGAGGACATGATTAGTACAAATGAGTGTGTTTCTTGTATCCGGCTGGTAAAAAGAAAAGAGAGAAAGGAAAAGGTCATTGGGACTTGGTCTATGAAACGAAATATTGGGCTTTACAATAATAATGGGACTTGTGTGGTTTTCTCTAGTTTTATCTTCCTAGTTATTAGGAGTGGGTTTTGAAGGGATGTGTTATGCATAAACACAATTTGTAAATGTATAAAATAGAAAGGCAAAAACACATCGCATGCGTAGAATATATTAATAACATTTATGAACAAGTAGCATTATAAAAATATTTTGCGGAAACGGTCTTCAATAAACGTCAAATTTTAATACGTATATACTTTACGTGGAAACAAACAGGGAATTTTAGATAGACAAAAAGTCAAACCCGTTAACTAGATTTAATATTATTTAAATAGATAAAAAAATTTACCATCGTTACACCAAAGAGGTTAGAAAACTAGCAGATTAAGAACTTAGTGTTGAAAGTAGTAAACATTAAGGAATCTAAGGATCATACCCTAGACAACGGTGTTGGAGACCTAAATCAAAGGGTCTTTAGATCTCACTCCCAAAATCAAAGTAGCTTTTTTCGTTTTGTCTCTTTTATAGAACCTAAGAATGTTAAAAAAAGCTTTGATGGACGAGAGTTGGGTCATCGCCATGCAAGAAGATTTAAATCAATTCGTTGCAAATGACGCTTGGGAACTTCTCCCTTCACCTAGAAACACCACTATCATAGGAACCAAATGGGTATTTAGAAATAAACTAGATGTGAATGGCGTAGTGGCTCGTAACAAGGCTAGACTTGTAGCACAATGTTATAATTAACAAGAATAATTGGCTATGACGAGACATATGCACCGGTAGCTAGTTTAGAGTCTATTAGGATCCTTTTAGCTTACACTTGTGCTTTAAACTTTAAGCTTCAACAAATGGATGTATATAGTGCATTTTTAACTTTTGATTAATGAGGAGATATATGTGGCTCAACCTTCGGGCTTCATTGATTTTGAGAAATTGGATCATCTTTACAAGCTTAATAAGGGTAAAAGCTATAAAATACCATCGTACTTATTGACTTGTGCCGACTTTAAACACTTACTAATTAATCTCGTGACTTTACCATTATACTTTTAAATTCGTTTCGAATATACCAATATAAGCGAGAAATGATTATACTACCCTTAAAAATGACTAATATACCCTTTATCTTTTCTCTTTTCATATTAATTGCTGAGGAATAACGAGTACGGGATCTAAAGATTCTTGATATACATGGACTTACACCATAGTAAATGAAACACATACAGGCCCTCATCTCCATAGAAGTTACAAACGAAGAAATTTTAATTTCTAATGAAAGTACAGTTCATCAATTAACATTACCAAGAACACTTCCAATCTCTTTTTGTCTTTCAATTTGAATTTTAAACAAGAATAGTCTATATCTTCGCCTCACAATGAAAATCAAACACATACAGGCCCTCATCTCCATTTTTCAAGTACACATCTTATAAAGACTAATTAGATCTGAATCTGGAACATGATTTAGTTATGGTCATTACCTTGAAACATGTGTATTAATTAACCTCTGGAATAATATTAAACATTATGTTGAAAAAAGTTGAGGAAGACAAGGGTAATATAGTCATTTATCGCTTATATTGGTATAGTCGGAACGAATTTAATAGTACAATGGTAAAGTCACGAGATTAATTAGTAAGTGTTTAAAGTCGGCACAAATCAATAACTATGATGGTATTTTATAGCTTTTACCCGCTTAATAAAGCTCTTAATGGTCTTAAACAAGCACCCAAAGCTTTGTAAGATAGACTTAAAGTGTTTCTTGTAAAACATGAGTATACCATGGGAAAGATATATAATACACTCTTTACAAAGAAGAAAGGATCTCACCTTATCATTGTTCCAATATATGCTAATGACATTATATTTGGTTCAACTAATCAAGAAATGTATGATCACTTTGCCAAAATCATGCATGTAGAGTTTGAAATGAGCATGATAAGTGAACTTAACTTCTTTCTAGGACTCCAAATTAAAGAAATTGTCGATGGTACTTTATTTAACCAGTCTAAGTACGTAATGCGTACCGGTTAGAGTAGATTGAAACAAGTTTTAAATTTATAAACACGTGTTACCGGAATGAACTATAAACGCACGGGCAAGTATGACCCATTCGTTTGTGGTATAGTTTTAATGGTTAACCGAGATCGTTCACTGGGATTTGGAAAACCTATGATCATTCACAAATCGAACAATAATCGTTTCTGTTGTAACTATATGGAGACAAATTAAGCAAGTAAATTATGATGAGAAATAATATGATTAAAAACAACACTTGGTAAAGATTAGTTTGGGAATCCGATATGGTTTGATTGTGATGGATATGTAAACTTATGATTATGATAATTAGATGGTTAATCCAATCTATTGTTTTCAAAAGCATCAATCTTCGTCAAGACTTTGGTTCAAGAAAACAAGCATTAGACTCAATCACTCAATTCAAGACTTAATCTAATTTCAACTTGTTTGATTCGCGGTTTATCTTACAAACTTGTTAACTCTTATAGTTATATTTCTTAGTGATCAAAACTTCTTATGAAATGGTCAATACAAAAGATATCCAGTCCATAGACAAACTGGCTATGACTCGTTGTTAGAAAATAACCTTTTTGACCTATGAAATATCTAACAACAAATTAAGTTTTGACAACCAATGTCACATGAACCATAAGTACCAATTGTTCTAAGGAAAAGCTTGAAATTGAATTAAAACATAAATCACAATCATAACCACTTCATCATACCACAAACATCATCTTACCAAGTGTAAAATGAAACTATCCACTGATATTAAACATTGACATAAACTCAAAAAATATAGTCTTAAAAGTCATAATCAAGAGTATTACAAAGTATAAATATATTGATAATGTTTAGGGTAATGATCCCTTAGAGTTTGGTGTAGGTAAATTTGCTTTTCGGGCTCCAAAAGTGACTTTTCTTGCACCACCTTGCTCAAATCCGAATTTCAGGTTTTGGACAAAGGAGAGAGAGTTTATTTGGTTAATAGAGAAGTAAGATGATGGTTATGGGAGTACACATTTAAGTGGTGACCCCATGGGTCTTATTTATTGGCAAATTGATGGCTAGAACTTGAATGCATGGTTTGGTGGCTAAGGCATTTGCTTGGTGCCAAAGGTATACTAGAAGCTCCAATAGAATGTTCTTGTGGCTTCTTTAGATACTTCAAGAATGAGTTGGTAACTTATAGTGAAAATCGACCCAATGAAAAGGAGATGGTAGCAGCTGAAGTTGGTTGGCATCTACTTTCATGATTGGTGGTTGGTGAAGGATAATGAGATGGTGGCAGCTGAGGATGACTGGCATATACTCACACGACTGTCATCTACTTTCATGCTGAGTTATTTACACACTTTATACTACAAGTAGCTTCTTCATTTCTCTTGCATTTCCCTAGTTGCGATTACTTGTAAAGCTTGTATATTCTTGAGAACACTTAGGGGGTGTTTGTTTTAGCTTATATATTAGGCTTATAATCTTATTAGCTTATATAAGCGTATAAGCCGAAACCAAGTGTTTGGTTATGCTTATATAAGTGGGCTTATAAGCTTATATGTGGGTGTTTTGGTAAGCCATAAAAGTGTGGCTTTTCTAACAAAGGCTTGGCTTATATAACATTAGTATATAAAAAGACTTTTATACCCCACGTTTAATAACTACACCATTTAATACTCATAAACTTTTTTGTCATTTTCCATGTTACTTTTGATGAGCTAAACCAAAATAAGCTTATTATATATAAGCCATAAATGGCTTATATAATATAAGTCTAACTCTACTCATAAGCTTAACCAAACACCCCCTTATTCTTGCACCCGAAATAGATCTTCAAAGGCTTGTAACTCGTACACTAGTCTTAAACTTGGTTAGGATTCTTCGAACTTGTACTAATCTTCGATTTTGCATTGCTTTCTTTTTCATTTTATTCTTTTCCCTGCATTTGACTACACATAAACTTGCAAACACATTTTGGCACAAATATGCACAAAAGTATGGAAATATAACCAAAATACATGTACAAAAGCACGTATAATGCTCCCAAAAACATGTTGGGTTTAGATGTTATCAAATCCCCTCACACTTAAACTTTGCTTGTCCTCAAGCAAAAAAGAAAAGAAAAGAAAATCCATAGGTACATGTATCTTACAAAATTTCGATGCAAGATTACCAAGTACAAGTAAAAGATGAGACTCATCGGTTTAAACTTTTAGGTTGAAAATTGAGATATAAAGACAATACCCATAATAGTCTAAAAGTCTTTTATTTCTAACTAATACTACACTAGAAACATGAATTGAAGCAACATGTATCACGACTTAGCACATTGACTAATCGATGCCTTTTATTTCTTATTTTTCCTTCTCTTCATAATATCATAGCTCATTGGCTATTTATTTATCTTTTTGACTTTTTTCTTTCTTTTTTTTGGCTAAAACTCCTAGCCATTGATCACCATACTTGCAAAGTTCATGTTGTATTGACAAACATCATACTTGCAACTTTCTCCTAAATTAGATTTTTCACATCTCTTATATGAGACTTTGACTTGGGTAAGTTTGTCACAAAAATATATTTAAAATCTTTAAAAATTACCGGTTGGATAATTTCTTAATTATTTATGTACATTTGCTTGAAACTTTTATTACAAGGGAAAACAAGTTTACAAAGATTTTGAAAATCGCCCAAAAATATGACAATTGAGCATCTTTTTCTTGTTTTCCCTACAACCCCCTCACACTTAAGTTTAGAATTGTCCTTAATGTGATAAAACTAAACAAAAAGATAGGGAAATAAGAGAAAAACTAGAATCACGGCGTATCATACATCATAAAGAATACACATGAGTCTTGTCTTCGCCTTCAATTTGCAGTACCTACAAAAAAGAAAAAACACACAAAAAAACGAAAAACACAATATTCATGCTACAACCCCTCACACTTAAGCGAAACATTGGTTACAAAATTATGGGGTGTAAGCATAAAATTATTAAGAATCACACTTAAAACACACGGGTATCCTCCCGAGGAGCACTTATTTTATTATTGAGTTATCAGCCGGACTCATACCTCTTTTTAGTTTTCTTTATTTTTGTCGAGTGGAAATCCCACACTTAACTCATCGTTGTATAGTTTAACACGGTGTCCAATGACAATGAAGCTTCCTCTATGTTTGTCATATAAATCAACATAACCAGACCGGTATCCATGTTTAACAATAAAAGGGTCGTACCACTTTGGTTTAAGCTTTGGAGCTTTGAATTTATACTTCATGTTAAAAAGAGAACTTTATCTTCTTTCTTGAATTCTTTTCTAATTTGAAGTTTCTTTCCATGATAAACTTTGGTATGAGCTTTGTAAAGTTTAGAATTCTCACAGGCTTGGAGTCTTAGATTATCGATTTCATGCCATTGCAAGAATCAGATTTCTTCGGCCACTTTGAGATCGGGGTTACAGCTTCTCAATGCCCAAGCACGGTGTTCTATTTCAAAAGGAAAATGGTAAGTTTTACCATGCAACAAACGATAAGGTGTTGTGCCAATTGGAGTTTTGTATGTTGTTTGAAATGCCCACGGAGCGTCGTCAAGTTTCCTTGACCAAACGAAAGGATTGTCCTTCACCGTTTTTTTGAGTATTCGCGTTAAAGCTGTGTTGATGTTTTCAACTTGTCCACTCGTTTGTGAATGATAAGCAGTGGCAAAGCGACGGGTGACTCCATAAAGCTTTAGAATTTTCTCCATTTTCTTATTACAAAAATAAGTTCCTCGAAGTTGCTAATTAAAGCTTTCGGCATTCCATAACAAGAGAAAAAGCTTTTTCAGAAAATTGATTACGGCTCGCGCGTAATTCTTGGGTAAAGCCTCGGCTTCCGCCCATTTGGATACGTAATCAATAGCAACTAAGATGTATTTGAACTTAAGGTATTTGGGAAAGGGTCCCATGAAATCAATTCCCCATATGTAAAACACTTCGCTAACTTGGATGATGTTTTGAGGCATCTCATCTCTTCGTGAGAGGCTATCGGGGTCGTTGGCAAGCATCATAATATTAGACTAGAGTATGAGCCTCTTTGAAAATTGTTGGCCAATAAAGACCAACATCAAAGACCTCTTAAGCGGTAGTGGAAGGACCATAATGTCCCCCAGTCGGGCCATGATTACGTTCATCAAGAATTCTTTTTGTTTTCCAACCATAACACATCTCCTAATCATGCCATCAGGGCACATCTTAAAAAGATAAGGATCTTCCAGAAATAGTATTTAAGATCGGAAAAGAATTTACATCGTTGGTGATAGGTTAAAATTTTTCTTAGAATTCTTCCAACGATGTAATTTTCAAAGTCTACAAACCACGGAGATTCTTCCTCATCCGTAGAGATTTTCATAAGTTTCATCGGGAAAATTATCATCGATATCTTCGTCCCTTAACTCTTCCATATTTGGATTTTCAAGTCTCGATAAATGATCGGCTGCGACATTTTCTTCTCTTTTCTTATTTTTTATCTCAATGTCAAATTCTTGGAGTAGCAAATCCATCTAATAAGACGCGGCTTAGCATCTTGCTTAGAAAAAAGATAAACGCAGAATGATCGGTTAAGAAAATCATTTTCGACAACACAATATAAGATCAGAATTTATCGAAAGCAAAGACTACAGCAAGTAGTTCTTTCTCGGTGATCGTGTAATTGAGCTGAGCACTATTTAGAGTTTTGCTCGCAAAGTGTATAGGACGAAAATGCTTTCCTTCGCGTTGTCCTAACACGGTTCCTACAGCAAAATCGCTTGCATCACACATAAGTTCAAATGGTCGCGACAAATCCTGTGAAACCATGAAAGCGCGTTCGTCAACTTGCCTTTAATAGTGTTGAATGCCTTTATGCATTCTTTGTTGAATTTAAAGACCAAGTCTTTTTTGAGAAGTTTGGTCATCGGTCTAGCAATTTTGGAAAGAAATTATATGAATCGGCGGTAGAATCCCGCATGACCAAGAAAACTTATAACGACTTTAAAGTTAGAGGGTGATGGTAATTTTTATACACGTCGAGATTAGCCTTGTCTACCTCCAAGCTTCTGCTCCGGAGACTTTGTGACCAAGCACAATTCCTTCAGTCACCATGAAGTGACATTTGTCCCAATTAATTACAAGATGAGCTTGTTTGCATCGGATGAGAATATGATCTAGATTAAAAAGGCAAGACTCGAATGAGTTTCCAAAGACTGAGAAATCATTCATGAAAACTTCCATGGATACTTCAAGCATGTCTTGAAAGATCGCGATCATACACCTTTGAAAAGCTGCAGGTGCATTGCAAAGACCAAAAGACATACGCATATAAGCAAACGTTCCAAAAGGACACGTAAATGTGGTATTCTTTTGATCAGATTGTTCGATAGGTATTTGGAAATAGCCGGAGAAACCATCCAGAAAACAAAAAAAATCGTTCCCCGCAAGTCTTTCCAACATTTGGTCCATGAATGGTAGAGGAAAATGATCTTTTCGTGTGGCATCATTCAATTTGCGGTAATCGTTACACACACGCCAACCGGTGACGGTTCATGTAGGAACAAGTTCATTCTTTTCTTTGATCACAACAATCATTCCTCTTTTATTAGGAGTTCAATGGACGAGACTAACCCAATATCTTCAATAGCATAGATGACTCCACCGTCAAGAAGTTTGATTATTTCTTTCATGACAACTTCTTTCATGATTGGGTTAAGTCGACGTTGCCTCTCAATAAAGGGTTTGAATTGTCTTCAAAATTGATTTTGTGTTTGCAAAAGTTCGGGCTAATACCCTGAATATCGTATTTTTTCCAAGCAAACGCTTCTTTGTGGTTTTTGAGCATAGAAACAAGACGTTTCTTCTCATCTTCCTCGAGTAAAGCGGATATGATCACTAGAAGGAATGAATACTTTTCTAGAAAAGCATACTCGAGATGTCCGGGAAAAGGTTTCAACTCAAGATACATCGGTAGTTGAAAAGTGTGAAAACAATTATCTTTTATAACCTATAAACACTTAAACCACTGCCAAATATACTAGTTATGCTTAATTATATCATAATTATGCGAAGTATGTTGGTTTGAGCATGTGTAAGTAAAAACAGATACATTTTGACAAATACGCGCTTTCACAGTTGAAATTTGAAGAAATCTGCAGTTTACGAGTCACAAGAATGAAGAAGTTACTATTCCAAAGTTGAAGGACCTAATCTGCCATCTTTTTAAACTCATATATAAAGGGGGATAATCCACATATAAACTATGAGGGCTAGTTGTAATAACTTTGGCAAAGTTATAATATGTGTCTCCACGTGGGCGAATTAGAAGTGAGAGAATGAGTCGTTTGGATTGCCACGCAGATGAATCTGAGCCGTCTATTGTAGATAAAGTATGAAGGGAGGAGATTGTAATCCATTTTCCCACAATCCAGCCAATACCAGTGTTCCACGTCACCACTACATTTTTCAACGAATTAAGCACGTGCCTTAATGTTTAAGAGGTGTCTGGGACTGTAATTCAGTAAGTTGAATTTTCTTATTCCTTAATGAAATTTAGAAGTAATTGTTAGTATTACTATTGGCACAACTAGTATATGTATAGTACAAGTTCTTACAATGGTAATCCACATGTTATGCAAGATTTAAGTCAAATTGAGTGTTGATATAAGCTGTATAACAAGAGTTGCTGCTATGAATTTCTTCCTTAACGAACAGCTAGAATCTGATCATTATTAATACTTATTTCAGTTTGAGAAGCTTGTTGAAACAAAGTCTTGGTAATGGTTAACTTATTAATAAACTAAGTATAGGTTTTCTTTTATTAAGAAGTAGATATAAGTAAAATAGTAACTGTTAAGAATTGATGCCTTAGTTTAACTTTTTAGTCCAATTGATCGAGTTTGGTTAATATGTAGTTTCAGTCTTTCATTGTGATTCTAGTCATAACAGTTACATTCCTTGGTAGTTTAGTTGTTAGTCCCTATTAGTTAGAACGGTTTTCTTGTTAGTCCTTTGCATTAATTCCATTGTTAGTTTTTTTAGTTAATCTTTTGGATAATGTTAGGCTCTTAGGCTCGAACTGATTAGATATTAACATTTAATTTGAATAGCAGTTAATAACTGGTTGTTGGGCTCTTTTATTGTTGGATATGATATTTTGAATTTATTTTGCTTGTTTTGTATTTGTATTAGTTGCTTAATTGTTTTTTTAACGGCAACTTTTATATAAAAAAACTAGCAAGACGCTAGAAAAATATTACAAAGAAATCAAATAAGGGTTCTTAAGCCAAAACACCCAATAAAAAGCAGTAGAACTATGATTACAACTCCAATTATAAGAAGAATATCATCAAAAGTCACGGCACGCCTAGATGGAGATGAGTCAAAAATCAAACGATTCATGAAAGACCAAATGTACCACCAAGAAGTAAAGAAGACTCCTTCCAACATAGACTTGAGCTTGACCGGAAGCCAAATCGAAACAAACCAACTAAGCCATTCGTCATATGAAGCGATCTCCTCCCCCTGTATGTTCCACCGCCTACATATTCTTTGGAAGATACACTTGCCCATGTCACAAGAAAAAAATAAGTGCTTCAAATCTTCCTCCTCCGAATTGCACAACGGACACATCAAAGAATCCAAAGCGACCCCTCTTTTGAGCAAATTAACACGAGTCGGAAGGCGATCCAACTTGACACGCCAAGCACATATATTAACTTTGATAGGAACCGATTTCACCCACCTTGTTGTAGAATTCGAGACTGGCAAGAGAAGATCATCAATGAAGGAACGAACGTATTTAACACGGAACTCACCATCGACACCATTAAGGTCACACACCATTCTATCTGATGTAACACCCCCAAATATTCATACTTTCGTTCAGCGGAAGAGTCGTTGGTGTTACGGGATAGCACATTACTCAAATCATAGACAACGCTTAGAAATCACGTCGTTTAATGATAAAACATTTCCCATTCATGAATATCAAATTACATGGGTCCCAAGTCATAGTATTTCATACAATTTTACAAAACATTTAAATGGAAATTTTATTTAAATGCGGGCCATAAATTCTTGTCGTTTTCCCGAGAATTACCTTCAAGTACCTGAGATAAAACATGTTAAAAGGTCAGCGAAAACGCCGAGTGAATTCATAGAGTTTAATAAAAACCATTAATATATCATCGGTATATAATTATTACCGAAAATTATTTTGTACAAATCTTTGTTGTAAATCATAGTATATGCTTTTTCCTTCAAAAACATTATACGAACCATTGTCGCAAAAATATCATACAATACGTTTTATAACGTTGTATAGAATTCAATAAAACCGTTATATGAAAATGGTTATGTAGAACCAAAACACGAACATAATATCAGTAATAAGACCCCGTATTGCTAGTCAAGCAATATATTATAGTTCAATTCGTACATCAGTAGTTTCAATATTAGATTATTATAAGCCGCATGACATTGCTACCTTACTATAACAAACAATGGGTAGCTAACCCGAAAATTCATTTGCCAATCTAAAACAGCGCGTCGTCACAATAATCACGCTTATATAAATCTTCTCATATATAAATTCGCTTACCAATCAATGTGGCACGACGGGGATCAACCGTCAAGGCGCGAACTATGATCTTCCCCAAATAGTACTATTATATGCATAAGCGTCTACCAAATCCTGGTAGTTTATAATTCATGCTAATGGGACTTTTAGTGACATAACATAACTATAATAATCCATTTCATTTCATTCATCGAGTCACATAATCATTCGGGTCCATATCAATAAGCAAACAATCGGGACAACTGGTGTCCTATTTTATTAAAAACTATGTCGTAAAAACATCATACAATACGTTTTATAACGTTGTATAGAGTTAAATAAAAGCCGTTATATGAATATGGTTATGTAAAACCAAAACATGAACATAATATCAATAATAAGACCCCATATTGCTAGTCAGGCAATATATTGTAATTCAATGCGTATATCCGTATTTTCGTTATTGTATTATTATAAGCCGCATGACATTGCTACCTTACTATAACAAACAACGGGTAGCTAACCCGAAACTCAATTTTCCCATCTAAGTTAGCGTGTCGTCACAAAAATCACGCTATGGAAATCTTCTCATACATAAATTCTCTTACCAATCAATGTGGCACGACGGGGATCAACCGTCAAGGCGCGAACTGGGGTGATCTTCCCCAAATAGTACTATTATATGCATAAGCGTCTACCAAATCCCGGTAGTTCACAATTCATGCTAATGGGACTTTTAGTGACATAACCTAACTAATAATAATCCATTTCATCTCATTCATCGGGTCATATAATCATTCATCGGGTCATACAATCATTCGGGTCCAAATACATAAGCAAACAGTCGGGACAACTGGTGTCCTATTTTATTAAAACTAACATGTTATCTCCCTCGGGGGTTTATAAAACATTTCATAAAACATTTAAAAGAGTGCGAGGCTATGAACTCACGTTGATTGGGAAAGGCGGACTATCGGCGTTTTGGAAGTACGGTACGTGCTTCAATCACGGAAACCTAGACAAATAATACTCATCTTAGACTCTTGTCCAATGATTTTATAAAAACAATGGCTATGTATATATGATGACATCATAAGTATGATGATGATCAAGTGGGATTTTATATCTTCATACACATTGTAGTGTTATGTGTTAGTCAAATTTTTGACTAGTTACACTAGTTTCATTTATTTATATATTAAGGCCCAATAAGCCCATTAAAGTCCAATATCATTACATTAGTCCATATATCTTTTTAAGATCAGACCTATACTCATATGTTGGACCCAAGTGGGTTAAGCCTATGAGTAAGTCTATTAGTGTTTAGCCAATCTAGTTGGGCTAATAGTCGAATAAGGCCACTTTGGCCCGTTAATGTCCATATGTTATAAAGCTCGGGTTTTATCGACTTTTACTTGTCAAATGTACTTATACATCAGTAGATAAGTTATAAAAAATTTACAATAGACGGGTCCGACCGTCTAAGTTTTAATTGACGAAAAAGTTAATCTTTCGGTTTTAGCCGAAAAGACGTAAAACTTATGTATATAGTTTTATAACTTACAAAACATATCAATTCGAAATTCTATAAAATGACACATTTACTTATCAAAGTATATAACTTATTTATAAGTATTATATAAGTTAGTGGGTTTTAGGTATGTATTTTATATTATTTTTACTTGAGTGCTAATTTTATAATATATACTTTTATTTTCCAAATCTGATTATGAAACTCACTTTCACCATTTTTATCATATCTTGAGTTCTACAAGGAGATAAAAGCTCAATATTGGGCAGCACAAACTACATAATATGTGCTACATTTAACTCCTTTTTAGCTACTGCTCATTCATCCTCTAAGTGTCTCTAATAATTCGTCCAAAACAGACTATACAGATTTGAACTTTAATAATGTTTTGATCATATCTCACTCATTTTATGGATTCCATTGAGTGGCCAACTCTCACATATGTAAAATCATATACCTTAGTGTATATTAAATTATCCAAGTCATTTTAACAAGTTATCATATGATTCTTTACTGTTTTATACAGCCTACTATTTTAGTCATGATTTCAACATCTTTTCATTTGCTTTTAATCTTTTTAACCAAATTTATCAACACAAGATCCCCACATAATACTTTGATCATCATATATCATCATATACATGTACATTTATAAAAAAATACAAAATTACATTTACAAAATAACAAGGAAATGGAAGGAATGATCCTGTTACCAACCAAGATAGTGAAAGTTATGATCAAGGCTTGGCTTTTGATGACAAATCTTGTGATAAACCAAAATCAACTTCAAGATCACTCAACTTTATGAACACCTTGTGTAAAATCAGCCCCTAGACACCAAGGAAACTCCTTAGTAGATGTTATGATCACCTTCAATCAACAAGACTTCAAGAGAACATCATCTTATGCAAGAATAACACAAGATTTGTGGTTGAATTTAGATCAAATGGGGGTGTTTTTGGTAGAGAGTGGACGACAAGGGAGAGTGAGAGAGAGAGAGAGAGAGTTGTGTGTTTTTCATGCGATAAAATGAAGGTAGTGGTTTAGTGTTTAGTTGTTTTGAGGTGCATATGGTTTGGTGGCAAAACTAAGACAAGTGTCTTAGTTTTGTATGTAAAGTTGACACCTCAAAGGGGTGTTAGCTAAGCTTTGACGTCCCATTGTGGGGGTGGCGCAAGAGTTATCTTGTCTCATCCCTATTTATTTACAGGTACTCCTCGATTCTAGTTTCCTCGATTTGCGTACCCTCGGGTCGTTTTACGAAAAACATTTTTATAAATTATGAATCAATGGCACAAAACTAATCTAATAAAAATTGTCTCATAAAAAACGGAGTTCAAAAACATAAATACGTAATCCTAGGGTTTCTAGTTTAGTCGTAAAGGACGCTAAATTATTCATGTAAGCTCTAATTTCTTCTCGTAAATTTGTGAGTTTATAAACCAACACAAATTAAAAATTCCATCATGATATTCGAGAATAAATTTATTTCCTGAAATATCGGACTGTCACCAAAACGGTTTATGTAAACGTAAGCACACAACGTAGAATTATCCGGTTTAGACGTAGTCGATGCTACTTCAAGACGTAAACCCAAATTTCTTCCCAAAAATGAGTGAGTTCAAAATATAACATTAAAATAATGGTTTTAAATAATACTTGAGAATAAAATATCGACCTCAAATTGACGGATTGTGACAGCATTTACCCTAAACAGGATCTTTGTCCTCAAAGATCAATTTCTTTTACTACTCGCTTCTTATAGAGTTAGAGACACGTGGGTATTTCTTCCACATTTGGTCTTTTCTCACAAGTGTAATTCATTACAATACGCAAGTTTCATCAAACATAACTACGGGAATACGATCAGGCTTAAGTTGACTTACTTTCTCTATCCATGATGTTCACGGGTTTTTGATGAATGCAACTTTTCGCCGATCTAAACTTCATTAAGACATAGTCAGATTTTTCACTTGATAAACATTTTATCAAGTTCGATACACGAAACATAATTCACGTAGCCCGTGAAGTCCTAGGGTAGATCCAGCTTATATGCCATTCAAACCAACTTTTTACATTATCTCAATGGTCTCATACAATGGGGACTTATTTCCCATGATCTTTCAGATCATCAATTCACTTCTCCATGGTGAAAGTTTTTGGCATAACTTCGCTATCCATCCTGCATTTCAAGATCTACATTTCATATTCACATAACCTCCTGCCCACTATCGGCAGTCCACAATCAGATCCTAATATCAACAATCATTTCAGGTCTCGCTGGTCGGGTATTTTGTAAGGTTAGGTTTGTCATCATAGGCATCCTTAAACCTAAAAGACATGTCCAACTCACAATGGGTGTATGTCGGATATCTTCATCCCAACTCCTACCTATAGATTCTCTTCATATAGATCCTCACAAAATTCAATCTCGATCCTAATACGATAATTATCAATGATAATCTCTCCAAAGGAAAACGATTATCCCGTTCATTATCAAAGGTCAATTATTCAAATATAAAACAAGACTTCTAGTGTTTGTATCGTTACTTTACCCTGTCCCTTCGATTTGGGGTGGTAAAAAGTACTCTCATCAAGATTCGTTCCCAATGATTTCTGAGGAAATCTCTAGAAATTCGATGCGAAGCGAGCATCTTGATAGAGATGATAGATACAGGAACACCATGCTTACACAACTCCTTTAAATACAAAAGAGTCAATTTCATCATCGAGAATCTATCATTAATAGGAATGATATTAGCAAATTTGGTCAGTCTATCGACGATGACCCAAATCGAATCAAATTCAGATGATGACCTTTACAATAGTTAGACGCTTACTAATGTATGAGGCGATGTCTGCCTTCATAATTTGCTATCAGTACAACTTCTTCAGATAAAGATACATTAAATCAGAAATGACATGAATAGAGTAATTAAACTTATGATATTCCAATATAACTAAATCTCAAAATCCTCTATTTTTAGGCAATCACAAGTGGACTTTTAAACATTTAACGCCATCGGCTCTCATTTCTAGTGGTTCCCATTAGCCGCGAACCCCCTTTTATTATCTATATTATCCTTCTCATACAGGCATAAGCTATTTCTAAATTTTTCGTGCAAATTATTTTGCACAGTTCATTAGTAAGGAACACATCCTATTTGATTCTTTATCTTTTCTACATAATGTGTCAGTATCTACATTCACCTTCCCCGATAAAATAAATATTATAATCGTATTCATTCAAAAATTATTTCTTCATATTTTCTAATTTTTAATTTCGTCTCAACTATTATTTTCATCAGTTTTGCTCAATCTGACGTTTAAAGCGTCGATAAATATTACAAGTAATTAAATAATAAATATTTAATTTTTATGAAACGTAAACGTAAATTTTTTTTTAATTTCTCAGTTCGTCCAATTATAGAAAAAGGTTCAAAATAAATTTGAATTTAATTAACACGATTTTTGTTGATTTATCGAAAATAATTAATAAGATCCGTAAATGTTCGGAAAAAAAAATCTTCATTTATACTTTGGTCAAATTTTTCTTAGTTGAAAAGAAAAAATTGTCGTTTTAAATTTCAAGTCATGTTTTATATGGTTTTCTCAATCTCTCTTAGGTTGTCTTGAGGTATGCACAAACATTTACTCCTAAGGGAGTTTAGTTAAATGATCTGGGTATGAGGGAATAATCTCTTAAAAATCCTTTGATAAATGTCTGTCAAATCATTTTCGTACTTCCTTTTTAGTATATCCCAAATCCTTAATGGCTCTAATCTTTGAAGAGTCAATATAGATTCCATTACCATTAATCACATGGTCAAATAATGTAAAGGATTAAGCCTTAAATCACATGTTAAATAAAAGGTACATGTTTTCATTGCTCGGCTAACTCAGGGCAGTCTACAAATGATTATTAACTCCTTCATATTCTTATAAACAAACAGACGGTCCTTAGTGATCACAAGCATGAATTTATCAAATTACAGCCTACACACGTGATTCACCAAATTTATGGATGCTACATGTGCATTGGTCAATCCAAACGACATAACATGAAACTCAGAATGTTCATTACAAGTTCTGGATGTAGTGATTGGAATAGATAATCTTTTTCGCGGACGCGAAGTTGATGATAACCAATGTCGAGTCGCAATGTCGAGTCGGAAACCTAGGTATACCCAAAAAAAAGTTGATGATAACCGTGTCGTGGATCAAATTTTTGAATATACGCTAGAACCATGTAAATGATCGAACAAATCTATCATCTTGGGTAGTGGATATAGATTTTGATCATCAATTTACCTAGTTCACGGTAATTCAACAAATATAAGGAATGATAACACCATATCTCTTCATGATGACGAGCTCGGTAGAATAAAAGCTTTTTCAGACGACTCTCTCAGTTGCACGGTAATTCTTTTGATTCAGATGGTGCTAAAGTACACCACACATGCCACAGGTGCAGCACCGGGAATATAATCAATACCAATTTTAACTTGCCTTAATGGCGAAAGTCTAGGTAATTCACCAACAAATACCTCCTAAAGTTTTAGTTAACAGAAACATCTTTTAATAAGTTTACTTTAAGTTCTTTCTAGATTACAAGATCTATGACTTGTTCATAACCATTCACGGTAAAAGTTCAAGTCTAAATGCAGGATTGTAGAACACTGATAATCTTTGTGAAACAAGGGGGTTGATGTTTTCTAGAGAGAGAAACTTAGAGAGAGAAACTTAAAGAGAGAAATGAAAGAACTTTGTTATATGGAAAACATGAAATGAAACAACCAACACCTCTTTCCATGGTGGAAAGAGGTTTAAATACCCCAAGTCCTTAATGGACTTGGGCCTCTGGCCCATGAACATGCTCATGGGTCGGGCTATTTAATAAATTAAACTAAACATTACTACGAGCCTATAACTACATTGTTGGAGTGACCGAGACTTTCTATATACGTAAAACGTATTTCTAACAATCTCCCCCAAAGGGAGGTCACTCCAAATTTACAAAGTCCTAATCTAGCATGTTAGATCTTGTTCTTGAGCTCGTAGTCTTCTTTTCTTTCTTTTTCTTCCTTTTGTGAATATGTTGTTGAATAATATCAGCCTTTTGCTTGGAACACGTTCTTTTGGCCTTTCACGTGCAGTCTTTATTTTCTTGTGATGTTCGCCTCTTTGTGACTTCGTATCCCACACACTTATCCTTTGTTGAATTCTTGAAAGTTTCAGAGTCGATACAACGGAAGACTTTTAGGTCATACTTTCTTGAATTTGCAGGAGTATTTGATGCAGAAGGAATAAGCATGTGAGGACGTCTTCAACAGGTACACCGCAACGCCACCGTCTTCAACAGGTACACAGCAACGCCACCGTCTTCAACAGGTAGACAGCAACGCCACCGTCTTCGAATGCAGCAACATAATAAGACCCGAATAAAATGGCTTTGACATTTTATTCTAATTCGGTAGCATTTTACCTCCGGTCGGTGAAGACCGTTGGACGATATTTGATATTGTATCCGTGACGGATAGTTTCAATTAAGTAACTTCCTGACAGGATTTCGCGGGTAAACCCGTTCTCTTTATTCGACCGTCCAAATCTGACTGCGAACATAAAGAGTGAATCATTTGGATTAAAAATCCTTATGATTGAAGCCGTCAATTCATGAAACCTGGAACAAGTGAATTTCAATTAAGATATTCACCATCGTTGCTTTCCAGTTGTCACAAACTTAATTCAAATTGAATCTTGCTTGTCACCTACCAAGTGCTATTTGATGTTAACACTAGAAGGATTTCCACTCATCACTGTGAACACTAAAGAGTGTCACTCTGAGTGTTCTGGCAAGACCATACGATAATGCGTAGAGGCCTGGAACGAGTTTAAGTTCAATTAAGAATTAAACTACTGTTTCTTTCCAGTTGTCACAAGATTAGTTCTTAAAGAACCACACGTGTCACCTACCATGAGCTTGTTTGATGTTGGCTCAAGCAGGATTTCCATCTTCACTGTAATACTTGCATATCACTCGGATGTTCTGGCAATATTACAAGAATACTGCGTAGGACTCATAAAGATCTCTTACTTTTCACAGTGTGTGAAGAAGCAAGGAATAAATGGAAAGTGTCCTAATGAGACTTTTGATGATCTCGTGGCTCTAGACTCGACAGTGCGTTTTGATTTAGTGACCGATGGCTGGAGAGGAGTGCCACCTATTCAATACCAGTCTATTCGGAGTGAATAAACCAATGGATAACGTGTTGATCTCTGTGTGATTGAAACAAATACCTTTTGAGAGATATTTGAGTTAGCTGGGGATGGTTGTGCATTCCATCACTGGGTCCATGATGGCTTTCTTCAATATCGAGAATCATTAACTAATGATCTCAATAGCATATGTGTTGACCCAGTTTCTACCTAAAGTTGTAAGGAGGGCTTCTTTCTTTACACACTTTATCTTTACAATTCTTTTTCATTCTTCAACCCCTTCAATGCTTACCAATACGTCATCACTAGCACATTGTTGTGATTGTTCCAGTGCTAGCTTAAGTACTTGGTCAGCATTCAACTACTTTCACATTCATTCTCCATCTTTCCTAGGACTTCTAGTTCTATCTAGGGAATTGTCCTTGGGAAGATTCCATCAGTTCTGATGAATCATTGGACTAATACCTATACCTACCACCCTTTTATCACCACATCCATCGTGAGTTAAGTGTGTTTTGGGTTGATATAGTCACCATGAAAAATCCTTGAAAATCACTTAAAGCACTTGTGATATTGTAATCAAAGTTTTTGTGCCTTAAGTGTTTTGATCATCAAAAACGCTCCCCCTTAACTTGTGCATTACACATGTTAAGTTGATTTATCTTTTAAGCATTTTTCATTGTTTTAGCCAAATATCATTAAGTCTCCTTAATCTCATTTCCTCCCCTTTCCAAAATGTTAACCATCAATATTTTGGATATTAATGGATTAACCGGTCTTTGGGTAATAAAATGAAATTAGATGTTGGCCAAAGAACATATTAATGCTCCCCCTCAAACTTATGAGGGTTAGTTGTAGTGCTTGAGTATGATTTGTTTGAAAGATTTAGAATCTCGAGAGAAATTCTTGAAAAATATCATACTTTTACACTACAACAAGCCACAAAAGCTGATAAAGTAAACAAAATAACATATTCACAATTATAGACATATGGAGTTGACCTGTTATAAAACGAACCAGAATTAATTGGTTCGTTCCGTGAACCGATGGTGAGCTCCATATGGTCGTCCACCGATGAATCGTTCTATACTTCGTAACAACCAGCGCTTCCTTAGAAGTTCCTCAATCTTTCTGATTGCATACGATGCTCCCTTTTTGCACTGGGTTGTCCAGGTGTATTTGACTGCCGGAAGAGGTAAGTTGGCGTTGAGAACCGACAGATCTCTCGAACATTCTTTAGCGTTCCATCACTGAATTTGTGCAGTTCTGAGAATCGCATATATTGCATGACGCCAGTCTCATTTGGATAAAAGATCCCTGCTTCCGGCGTTGTGGTCCCCATGTAAACCTTCTTGTTCTTATGGAAATTACTAAGTGGAGTCGTATGGGGACGTTCCAGGTTTAGCTTCTTCTGATAGCTTTCTACTCCAAGTTGAAAGTCTTCCACCCGGTTTTGAATGACTATTTTCCTGGCATATTTATGAAAGTTGGAGCTCATGGCTATGACAATCTCTGGTGGTAGATGATCAACTTTTTCTTGAGCCAATAGCAACAAAAGATCTTCGATGTCTTCAAGTTGAAGGTACTGGAGATCACTTTCGTCAATGCGGTATTCTTTCTCATCGGTACGTTTGAACATGATTACATTCAAGTAATCATAACCGAAGACAGTCTGAGTGGTTGCTCCTTGGATGCTTTTGATTCTGTGAGCTGAGACAATAGAAGCACCTTTCTTAGGACGATGGAAGTGATTGTAAGCTAAATTTTTCTTTTGATTCCAGTGAGATATGCCAAGTGATGCATAGGTATCATAGAACTTGAGCAGCTTCTTTCTCCATATTGAGTCAGGCACTTTATCCTCTATCCATGGAACATTCTCCAAGTTGACAGCCTTGAACATTGTTATTGACGTGTCATATTTCTTTGCTCCATTTTCAAGGTATTCAAGATCGTGAGAGACAAAATGCTCTATTGGGATAGTGGCAGAACCGGTGATGACCGTTGGTGTAAGAGGTCACAACACGGGAGTCTGAATTCCTGTGGTTGTCGCTCTCATTGCCTTTGTAAGCTGATTCAGGTGATATTCTGCTTCATTATGGCTGATCTTTAACGTGTCAACGAAGTCCACATTTGCAGCTGCCATTTTGATCAGATCCGGAGTCATCGTCGGTTTCCCATACCTTAGAAAAGCCGAGAAATCGATAGGGTTATTGAGGAATTGAGTCAGCTCCATTTCAGTTGCAGTGTCAAAAGGATGCTGTGGTGCTGCATTTGTTAGCCAAAGTTGCTCTTGGACAGTATCATCGATGATAAGAGATTCAACAAATGTCAGTTCTGGAACATTTAAATCTTCAACTTCCATATCAACGTCATGCTGATCTGTAGATGGTGTGGAAGGTTGATTTTGCATCACCGGTATATCATCGTGTGGTTCTTCTTCAAGCATTGTCTCTATCGGTTCTTCTGCTTGCATATATTCTACAGATTCAATGTGAGAATCAGTAGTGAATTCTGGTGCAGTAGATATACCTGTAGCAACCTGCTGAGTTTCTGGTACTGTTGACTCCAGCGTCTTTTCTGTGGTGTCAGCAATGTTTTCTGTAGTTTCCTCTAAACCTTTCTTAGTAGCCATATCATTGTCATTCTTGTTTGACTCTTCAGCATTTGTACCCGTGTCGTCTTTCTTATCACCATTGTTGATTTCATTACCCTTGTCATTATCATCATCGTCATCCTGATCATCATCTGTATCCTCGTCCTCGTCCTCATCTTTGTCTTTATCCTTATCCTTTCCTTCTTCATCCTCTTCTTCCTCCTCATCTCCTTCTTTATCCTTATCCTCAATTTGATCATTGTTACCATCATCCTCTTCACCGTTACCCTCGTCATCTTCCTCTTCTAGCTCATCTTCATCGTTAGACTCAGAGTCGGTAGTGTCTGCAGGTGTCTCTTCAAGAATTGCTTTGTTGAGATATTGCAGAACTTTGCGTTTGTATTTTGATTTATGAGCTTTCATATCTAGCAGACGTGTCTGTAACAATGTCATTAGTTGAAGAGTAGATAAACCATTACCGACAAGATTTGGTAGTTGTTGATCAACATAAGACTTGACTTCTCGTCGAATGATCGTGGTCATCTGCTCGTCAATGGACCCGAGAAAAGCAGCATTTTCTTTATCTCGAGTTTTCTTCTCTTTAAGAAATGATTTATGTTGTTCTTTAAGTTTGGACACTCTGTCTGTTAGTTTCTGAAGAGTAGGCTCATCAGGTTGCGGTTCCTTGGGAGGAGTGGTGAACCTTTCAGTCAATGTAGCTATTTGTGTAGCTTGAGCCTCTAGCTGTTGTTGAAGAGACTGGATCAGTGGATCATTGACTGTGAGGAAGGGATTGGATGTGGATGATACTTGTGGTTCTGTTGGTGGAGGTGTAACCATAACCGTTAAGGTGGTGGTGGATGATACTGGTTGTACAGGGAGATGTGTTGGTGTAGATTCAGTGATAGGGGCGGTGGTTGATACAGGTTGTTCGGCTGTGGATGATGGTGTAGATTCAGTGGTGAGGGTGGTGGTTGATACTGGTTGTTCAACAAGTGCGGGTGTGATAGTGGTTGTTATGACCTCACTGATGACCGGGGTGGATAGTAGTGGAGTGGTGGTTGATGTAATAGTAGTTATAGGAACATCCACCATTCCTTCATTTGTTGACGGATCAGTGTTTGTGACCTCGACACCCTCCCCTTCTAAATTGAGATATTTCATAACATCATCAGAGTTTGAAGTAGACTTACTTTGAAGTTGTGTTTCTGGTATGAAAGTTGCATGAGCATCTTTATTTAGCACCATGTGAGTCGGTTGTGGTAAAGATGTGGTGATATTGGCATCTCGATACATCATACTTGTATCAGTGTCAGCACTGCTCTCACGTTCTTCACTTTGTTCACGACTTTCAAAATGATAGTTAGTAGCATCTTCATATGCATCTTCATAAGTATCTTCCTCAGTAGGATCGTCATAAAATGCCGTATCATCATCAAGATTACCAAAATCTGCTAAGTCTTCAAACACTCTTGAGCCTGATCCTCCAAAAGCTTCCTATCGGCTTTGTTGAAGAACAATACGCAGTCTTTTGGCTTCAGAAATTTGTTGTTGAGCATGTTCATTTGGAGCAACACTTGCCTCTTTGCCTTTAGCTTTCCTTGCTTTCTTAGGCCTACGGAGTGGTACTTCTTCCTGTTCTTCTTCAGTATGGATCAGCTCATCTTCATCATCTTCATCAAGAATTTGCATTTTTCCTGGGCCTTTATCTTTAGAAGAAGCGGCTGATTGGCGCTTTGAAACTCTTTTCTTGCGTTTACCTTTTTGCTTCTCTGAAGGATGTGAATTTGCACGTTTAAACTGTGCGTCAATATCATTAAGCATCTCTTGGTATTTATCACTCTCCTTGATTCCATCATTAAGCATTGTGTCGGGTACTAGGGCAGGAAGTAATGCATACTTTGTGGAATTAGTGTCTGCATTCATTGTGAGAATCACATAATCGTCATCTTTGGTGTGATAGAAGAAATTCCCGCGAGTGTCAATGGTTGGGTCATTCTTCATAAAGTGACAGATAATGAGCTTGGTGAATCTCGGGAATGGAAGATGCACGGATTTCTTCTTCATTCCAGTAAACTGATAACAAAATTCTTGCCAGAGAAGAAGTGCATAGTCTACTTTAGATGCAGTATACAAACCCCAAAATAAGTGAGCCTGTGGTGGTCTCATTGCATCAGTTCCCCTAGTTTTTCTAGTTAGACACTTGACAATAATGGTGATAAGTGCTTTCTAGGGTTGCCCTATGTGTGAGGTGTTAAACTAGGATAGGTTGTGGATTTCACCTTCATAATTCATGGCACGAATGATTCGAAGCACTTCATCGTTCGTTGGGTTAGCCACAAATTGTTCTCCTTGTGCCAACCTAGGAAGTTTAAACAATTTCCGAAAAATGCTCAAGCTGAGTACCCTTGGTGTTTTGTTCAGTTGGAAAGAGATAGTCTTTTTGGAGAAAGATGCAGTGTTCCAGAATTCATGCATGTAGACTTCGGGAACAGATGCAGTACATCTGAGTGTATCTCTGATGGGTGATATGTCTAGGATATCCGTGGCGATTTTGAAAGCTGGTAAGGACGGATCAAAATCATCTTGTAATCGAGAGTTGTTCTCAACATATGGAAGCCTATTGCTGAGCGAAACAAGTTCAAGATCAAGAAGTCGTTGTTGTTCCTCTGTGATTGACATGTTCCTGCTTTGATGACATAAGCACAAATGATATACACAAAAAATATATATATATATCTTAATTCTATGCCAAGTTGAATCATTGGGAACAATTCGTAACAATTATTACCACATATTATAGAGAAACAACATACACACATAATTCAGATGAATAAGGTCCTTACATTTAACAACACACTTAGGAAAATGACAGATATGCCAAAGACATTTTTATTCTAAAGAGATAACGACCTAGCATTAGTTCTTAAAATACTTGGATTTCTTGGTGGTCATGACTAGAACCTCAGTAGGTCTAGGTTTTATTTCTACTAACACCTCAGTAGGTCTTGGTTTAGTTTCAACCAAAACTTCAGTGGGTTTTGGTTTAGTTTCAACCACTACGTCAGGAATTGTAGGATTATCCTCAACCCAAAATATAGTGGGCTTGAACAAAGATGAAGCTTTGTCTTCCATGGCCTGGAAACAACACACAAGAAATTGACTAAGTAATTTGCATCTCTTTTGTTTACATAGGAATCAACTTATTAAATAAGATGAACTTCTGTAATAAGAAACCGTTCAAGTATTCTTATGAGATAAAAATTAACTCGTTTTAATAAAACTTGGTTTCGTGTTAGTGGCCCTAATGAACTTAAAACCTAATGAGGAAATAGTGCAAGCTAGGCCTAACTCATTAGAGAGTCTAAGGCAAGTGCATAATCATAAGAATCCTAAGTCCATCGCAATGTATCAATCCATCAGAATCCTAACCAAGCCATCGCAATGAATCAAGCATCGTAATCCTAATGAATTAAAGTCCTATCGCAATATCTATGTCCATCGCAATAATTACATTTCCATCAGAATAAATGAGAATCCATCGTAATATGACCCATCGTAATACCTACTGCGAAGCCATCGAAATAACGCATCTGAATGCGTCATCGCAATATGCCATCGCAATGTGCCATCGTAATGACCCATCGCAATGAGCCATCGCAACGAGCCATCGGAATGACCCATTGCAACAACCCATCGCAATGAACCATCACAATGACACATCGCAATGAGCCATCGCAATGAGCCATCGAAATGACTCATCGCAATATCCCATCGCAATGAGTCATCGGAATGACTCATCGCAATGACAGGCATCGCAATGATGGTGTCGTAATGTTCATCGAAATCCGTGACATGGATCCGATCTTAAACGTTGACTTCTCGATCCAGGAACTAGGCAATGTTTTAAGTGATTCTGGGCAAACCCAATGATCATCTAATCATATAGAACAAATCCCACAGCTTAATTTCCATTTCTATAGCAAAACACGAAACCCTAAATCTTGAAATGATCTAATGGCACTGTTTTGATGAGATGCGATGAAACGGATTAGATGAGAGCAAATAAAGCAAGATATAATACCTAGATTATGAACAGAAAATGAAGAATCACAGACACAAAGATCAAACGGTGTGCAAGGTATCAACAATGGCGGAAAAACAATGTGTTGTGTGTGTTTGCAGTAGAGACGGGGAAGGGGGGGTGAGTGGTTTTGACTTGGTCAAAATATGGTCAAGTTAACACATACACCCACCATTTTGCTAAAATTGCAGGAATGGTCCCCCTGTTTTAAAATTTTAGTTATAGTGATTAGAGTTAATCGAATCAACTTAACAAAAGAACAAACCCGCTCACAAACACGACCACAATTACTTAACGCCAAAATACAATGATCTATGCATGAAATTCTATACCACACAAGGCACACATAGCATAACAGATGATGAGGAATAGTTAATATTTTCTGACAATCCTTTTTAACGACCAAATTTGATTCCACGAAGATTTAATATTTGCTCCCCCTTAAACACGGACCCATTTTCTATTTAAAGAGCTGTAGCCAATGATTTTAAGGACACAAATATTAATGAGGACATTTTCCGGTTAAGTGATTTTATGGAACGATTCTGGTGGCAATAAGATTTCTCTTATTTTTACAAAATAAGTGCACTGATACGTACACGAATTTGTGTTAGACCAAGTTATAAAGTAAACTTAGTCCCTTACAAGGTTTTAAAGTAAACCTTGCCCGAGAAAGTTAATTCCCGTTGTGAGCCAACGTTTTCATAAGAAATACGTGACATTAATGCGAAAAGCGGGTTGCAGTCTGAAATAACTACAAGCCATGATGGGCATGTTTTTAAACTTGTACAACTTTTATACGGACTCTATTTATGGCGCCGTGTCAATATTAATCGACATTTCTAAAGCCGTAAATATTACCGTACTAAAAGACATGCCCGATTTGAAAATGAAAATATTTTTGGATTTTCTTGATTTTATATTTTTTATGGATTTTCTATGTTTTATACTTTTTATGGTTTTTCTATGTTTTATACTTTTGTATTTTGCTTTTGGTGGTTTAAATATGTACTATAATATACAAGATCACGATCAAAGGATACTCGAGAATAGTTTACCACTACTAGTCTTCAAATTCTTCTACCAACTCTTTAAGTGTCGCTGGTGAGAATGATTTCATGCCTAGCTTTTCGATCAAAAACTCGATACGTCCTCGATCTAAGGCCTTTGTGAATATATCTGCCAGCTGATACTCAGTGTTGACGAAGTACAGTTCGATCACTCCATTTTCCACTTGCTCCTTGATGAAGTGGTAGCGGATGTCAATGTGCTTTGCTCGAGAATGTTGAACGTAGTTGCAGCACAGAGCAATTGCACTTTTGTTATCATAGTACATCGGGATTTTGTTGAATCCAAGACCGTAGTCAGTCAATTGTGATCTCATCCAAAGAACCTGAGCACAACAACTGGACATAGCAATGTATTCAGCCTCCGTACTAGATATCGCAACGCTTTTCTACCTTTTTGATGCCCAACTAACAAGTCTATCTGCAAGAAGTTGCACACTGCCAGAAGTGCTACGTCTGGTATCTTGACACCCGGCATAATCCGCATCTACATATGAAATTAGTGCAATAGAGGAATCCTTCGGATACCACAGACCACGATGAAGTGTTCCTTTTAGATACCGAAAGATCCTTTTCACAACATGTAAGTGCTTTTCGGTAGGCCGAGCCTGATACCGGGCACACATGCTAATAGCAAATTGCAAATCAGGCATGCTAGCAGTCAGATAGAGAAGGGTGCCGATCATTCCACGGTAAAGTTTAGGATCGATAGCTATCCCTTCCTTATCTTCATCTAACTTGGATCGCTCCACCATTGGAGTATCCACGGGGTCACAGTTTTCAAAGTGATATTTCTTTAATGATTCAAGAGCAATTTTGGATTGATTAATGAAGATGCCTCTGGGATTCTGAGAAATTTGCAACCCTAAGAAAAATGAAAATTTTCCCATCATCGACATCTTAAAGCGTGTGGACATAATTTTCTCAAAACGGTCAGACAAATTTTGATTAGTAGAAGCAAATATTATATCATCAACATAAATTTGTACCAGTATTATGTCGTTGTCCTCCTTGAGAATGAATAATGTTGGGTCCATTTTGCCTTTGGAGAAGCCTTTGGAGATGAGATACGACGATAAGAGATCGTACCACGCGTGTGGAGCTTGTTTCAACCCGTAAAGAGCCTTCTTGAGCTTGTACACGTGATTAGGATACTCTGAATTGACGAATCCATTCGGCTGGCTTACATAGACATCTTCCTAATAAGTGTGAAAACACTTATCCTTTTGCCACTAAAATCAAGGAAAAACAAGACCTAATCATGTGTTTTATATCGTAAAAGTCGGAATTACGCGTGATTTTGTGTTTTTGTGTTAAAATAGGTACAAATGATCAAAAGAAGAGAAAACACGGGATTTCACGGTCAAATGTTGAAGAAAAGTCCAAAAAGAGACGAAGACAAAGTCAAAAGACCAAAAGTGTGCCCAAGTTCACGAAAACCGGCTAAACCGACATGTTTTTTTAGAAATGATCAAGAAAGCCGAAATCAAGTTCGTTCTTAGCGGATTTGATATTTATGATGACATTTGGGCCAAGTGGGTCCCACATTTGAGTATTGGGCCCAAAAAGCCCAAAAGTGAAAACTTGTTTTCCATTTGTCACAACAAAAGCCCATAAAAGGCCCTAAGTGGAACGGATTTTCCAAGAGCCCATTTTGCAAACAAAGCCCATTTATAGACGGATGAAGTGCATATTTGGCAAATTGGGCCACAAGCCCAAACACTAACACAAAATGAAACGGGTGAAATTTTTGGCTAGGTTAAATGTCAGTCAACACACCCTTACTCAGTCAAACACACTTCTTACCCTACTCCCACACGTTTCTCCCCAACTTACACAAATTAAATAAAACAACTCTTTATCCCCCACACGTGCACTCACCCACACCCGATCTTTACCCCTCACACGTTTAATTTAATAGATCCTTTTACCCCACTCATTTTATTCACTTTCTTCTTCTCTCCAAACGCAGCCCCCTCCTCTATTTTTTTTACCACTTAATCTCAAAACCCTAGATCACCCCATCACCAAAATCCTTCAGTAAAAATTGGGGGTTTTTATCCACCCATTTAATTCACATCAAAAGAATGTAAACCCCCAATTTTTCGGAGGCATCCACTCATGGTGGTCCTATCTCCACCGTGGCACCCCTCTTTTATTGTGATTGGCCAAAAAATCCACCTTGGCAATCCATGACACAAGATTGATTCTCAGCCGTTCGATGTGAAGAAAAAGAGAGAGAAGAAATCAACGATCAAGATTGGAGAACGTGGGCACCAAGTTTAGGGTTTCTCTATAAAAACCCCATCAAGAGATGTAAAGAGGGATCCATCTTTTTCTTTCATTTTATTTACTGTTTTTTAGGAGTAGAGTAAATTAGTTTTAATTTTATTTTTGCAAATTAGATTAGGATTTAATGTATTTTCTTTAAATTCCATTTAATGTAATTTTTGATTATTAATTAATGAAAAGTTTATTTCATTTAATTTTCGTCTAATTTAATTTCCTTGCAAATCTCATTTAATTTTAATTTTAAATATTGTTTCTGTCATTGTTCTCGTTATTATTATAAAAAAAAATAAAAAAATAATAAGAATACTGTTCGCGAGTACTGTTCGGATTGTTTGGGTTTGTTTGGTTCGAGTGGATTGAAGTCGAGATGAAGATGATGATTTAAGGTGGTGTTGCTTCGGTTCAAAAGGAGGCACATCGCCCATCCTTCTTCACAACGGTTTCGACACAAGGTTTTTTTATCTTTTTCCCTTATTTATTTTAGTTTTGTTAATCTGCTTATTGTTTGATTTTGATTTCGGTTGGCTTCTGGATGCTTATTTAGTTACTTATTTAAATAATAATGTTTGGTTATTATCTGCTTATTTGATTTTCGGTTATGTTGGATTTGCTTTTGATTTATTTTTGTATAAGGTTCCATATGTTTCTGTTTTCTATAGCTTTTGAAAGAACTGCTTATTTGGTTTAGACAGTTTCCGTTTGGTTGTTTGGATTTACTTAATCTGCTTATAAACGTTTTATCTGTTATGGTTTAGATTTTTTTTATATAGCATCTGTTTAATACTCAGTTAATACTCAGTTAGGATATAAGGTTGTTTAGATCTTATTTTAGTTGCTTTTTGGATAATCTGCTTATTGCCTTAGTTTGCTTATTTAACTTTTGCTTTATCTGCTTATGCTTTATATTTAGTTTATTTAGTTAGCTTATTTGATTCAGTTTTATATTTATTTGGCTATTTCATTTAGACTTTTTTTTAGATCTTTAGCTTATATGAGTTTTTATCTGCTTATTAGTCAGTTTTATTTGCTACCTTATTTGCTAGTTACTTGTGCTGATTTGTTAAGCTTAAATTTCTGTTTTTGGTTTTGGTTAAGATTACTTTAGCTGCGTGATTTTAGATGTAATTAGTCGTTTATCTGATTTCATTTTTTTTGTCTGCATTTTATTTAAATCTGATATTCTAGTTTTCTATCTTTGGTGTTGCTGATTTAGTCATCAGTACTCTATTACTGCTTATGTCAACTTTTTATTCTTTTTAAGTTTAAAAAATATATTGCAAAAATTTCGTCTGGGGTGGGTATCGAACCCCAGACCTCTCGTTCACTTGTCCAACACACCAACCAAATCTTCTAGACACCTTTTGTGTTTGTTTCCATAGCTTTTAACTAATATAGGTTTTTAAATGCTGCCAGTTTTATTTAAAGTAGTCTAAATTCAAGTTTAGTTTTATTTTAATTAAAAGTTTTATTTTATTTTACTTTAATTCAGTTTTTATAAATTATAAAAAAGATAAAGAATATTCTATTTACTTTTATAAATTTACATTAGTTTTAAATTTCTTTTATAATTTTAAATAGTTTTTTATATAGATTTAAAAGTAGTTTTAAATTCTTATTTTAAATTTTAGATTTAAAATTAGTTTTCAATTTATTAACTTTGTTTAAAAAAAGATTCTAATTAAAATTTATTAGTTAAATTTTATTTTCAAATTATTAGTTTAAATAGTTCATTAAAATAGATTTCTTTAATTAAATAGTTTGAAATTAGTTTAAAAATAAAAAAAAATAGATTTTACCAAAAACAAATATAATCTTTCGTTAAACCGGAAATCAATTCGAGTCGAGTCGAGGAAAACGAACACTAATTGATTAAACCCTATACAAAATCTCCTTTATCAAATGGTGCCGCTGCCGCTTCGCTCGTACAATTGACGATTTTTCGTGAAGACGTTTGGATTTTGGGATCCGTTCGCTTTGAACGTTACGTTTCTTGTCAACAAAATCAAAAATACAAAAAAAATCAAAAATATAAAAATACAAAAAATTAAAAAAACCACAAAAGCAAATTCTTTCCTAAGATTTGCACCAAAAAAATTAAAAAATCCAAAAGTAATACTTTTTCCTAAAAGTATTACACCAACAAATATTACGTATTAGTGTTATTTTTTTTAGTTCGATTTCTTTCGATTTTTATTGTAAATATATATTTTTCTAAAAAAAATACAAAAAGATTTTTTTATATATTACGTAGCATAATAATTATTGTTATTTCGTTTTCTTTCGACACTACCATGGATAATCGTCCGATTGGGAAATATTGCAAGAAGAGCGTTATAAGATTATGTCCGAGGAGTGTACGACTTGTGGTGGGCCTCATGCTTATTTTAATTGTGACAAAACTTATGAGGAGATTTATAATATTGAGGAAAGTATGTGTTATGATACTAATACTTATTTTGGCTCCCCTAGTTTTCCTACAACTAGTGACCCACCACAATATGATCAACGGTTTTATGGGGAATTTCAAAATCAAGGGTTTTCAAATAATGAAGGTTTTCCAAATAACGGCAATTTTCAAAACTTTAATCAAATGGACATGCACAACCCTCAAATGGACTTGATTCTACAAAAATTGACCGAACATGAGAAAATCATGGAAGAAATGCAAGAATCTACTCGACAAATGCAAGAGTCCAACGATAGGAAATTCATGCTCATTTTAGAAACCTATCAAGATCAATTTGATATTGAGCCGTCTTTGAGTGATGATATTGAGGCTAACACCACTACTAGTAGTGATGTTCCCACTGTGGATCCTTCCATCTCTCTGCCAATAAAGGAGAGACAAGGCCCGGAGATTATCATGAATTTTACTCACCCTCCGGTGTTGACACCCACAGATACTATTAGCTCACACATTGAGGAAAATCCCGAGATTATTCTTGAGCCTCCATTACCCGTTGATGACCCCATTTCTTTTATGACTCCTTCACCTACCCTTTCAAATGACATTATGCTTTCTTCAAATCCTCTTAGCGAGACATGTTTTGAGAAACCAATTTTTGAGGAGTGTGAGTGCATAGAAGAAGAACCCATAAGTTGTCCTACACCTAAGGAGTTTGTAGATAAGGATGAATTATCTTGTGATTCCGACTACATTTTTAATTATTCCTCGGGATCGGATGAGGATGATTCGCCTATTTTACCAAGACCAACTTTTGAAAACCATGATACTAATGATTTATCGGACTCTTTACTCCTTAGTGATGACTTTTATACCCCGAGTATCGAGAAATTCCATCACGAGGATGATTTTTATGATCCCGTGTTATTGGATTTCTCGCATGAGCTTAATTGTGATCATGGTATTGATGAGAAGGCAAATGGTGTTTTAAAACTTGATATTGATATTGATTTTGAGAACTCGGATTTTGATAAATTCACATTTGCCTCTTCGCCAATTACTTTTGATTCTACCATCGATTCTCATCCAATTCTCGAGGAGTTACCTAATCAACGCTCCTCTAATGAGAATTACGTTTACCACATTCGTAAGGATTTAACTTATCAACAAATCCCACAAATGAATGATGGTTTCGTACTTGATCGTGATCTCTTCGAGAGAATTTCTAAAATCCTCAATGAGGGGAATGACAAACCTTTGTTTGACGAGCCTATCTATGATGAAGAAATCGAAGAGATTCACGTTCATGCGGATGAATGCTTTGACCCGGGAGGTGACATTGACCATTCTTTGATTGATAACTTTACGGCTTTGCCGAACAGTGACCATCCTATGTCTTTGGGGGATGACAATTTGTCTCCTTTACCCATTCCACCTCCCGCGGATCACGACCTCACATATTTCACTTATGTTGAGAGGACCTTTTTACCATTTATGACTTATCCTCCTGCCTCTCATTTATTATGTTCCTCCGGGACCGAGGATAAGATTTTTGATCCCGGTATAACATTCGAGGCTTCCCCATGGACCATTTAATTCGGGGTCGAGTCAGGCTCGTGACTCGGTTAACAAAAACAAGCGCTTCTCAGGAGGCAACCCGATGATCTATTTTTCTATCTATTTTCTACAATAAGTGTAAGGGGAGCCGTGTAGGTTGTTTGTTTTGTGTGTTGTGATTGTGCAGGGACTTGTGCTTAAATGATCCACTTTTGGTACTTTTTACACGACCCGTGTTCCCGTGTACCCGGTTCCTTCGATAAGTTTTTGCTATTGTGATTCAATCATGTATATAAATAAGACAAATAAATGTAATCACTTTAGTTGTCCTTTCCTTAGCTCGATTTTAAACAACATACTCAATGTCCTAAGTGTAGGGGAGTTTATTCTCCCACATGCTTAAACATTGAGGACAATGTTTATATTAAGTGTAGGGGGGATTTCTATCGAAATTTTAGTGGCCTTTTCCATGAATTTGACCTCATTTTACCGGAAAATTTTAAAATTTTTCATTGTTTTTCAAATTTTTGATCTATTTTGGCTTAGTAGTATTTTTATTTTCTTTCTTTTTATCTTCGCATCGTATTTATATTTCCATTTCAAGAATAAAGTCAAAAATAAATAAATAAATAAAATGGTTTTAACAACTTTAAATATCTTTGATATATTAGTCCCGTCGTGAATATTTTGACTCAACTTATCCAAGTTTACTCTAGCTAGTATCCTTAACCATATGGACCTTAATTGGTTTATTAGGCTAAGCATCCACGAGTCTCATTCCTTGAGATTTTAAATTGTGGAGAACGAGAGATGATAGAGTTAATTATAAGTTCGGTATTCTTTCATTAACTTATGTGAGTTAGTTATGAGCTTTTTCTCCCATCGCTTGTTAATAAATATATTTGCAAAAAATAAGGTTGTACTATTTAAAAGGTTACTTAGCTTCTAGCACAAGATCATGTAAAAGTTGCTCGGTATTAATTAGAGTTCATAGACAAGGCATAACTTATTGAAGCGGGACGCGAAGATTGGCTTATCCAAAAAGGCCCTAACAAGGCATGAGGATACCCGAGTCCAGAAAGGACCTTACAAGGCATGAGGATTCACTTTTTGCTAAAGATCCTAAGATGATGTGATACGCGGATTTGCAATGGGTTCAAAATATTTCTCGGAATCCTCTCGAATTGATCTCAGTTTAAAATGAAAAGATTTGTTCTTGGTGTCCAAAAATGGGTTTTGTTTTCTATTCTAGTAAAAAGTAAAGTTAGACTTAAAGAGTTAAATTAAACAGCAAATGAAAAATACCCAAGCAGAAAATTACCTATTCGGAATGTATGTCTATGCGGAATATATTGCTATTCGGAAAAATAAACATCTATGCGGAAAAACATGCTATGCGGAAAGTCATCCTATGCGGAAAAATGATGTTATTCGGAGAATTAGGCTTATGCAGAAAGAAGGGACAATTCGGAATAAAATCACTATGCGGAAAACAGTGGCTATTCGGAAAGTAATGTCAATGCGGAAAAATCAGTTCTATGCGGAAAGATTAAGGCTATGCGGAAAATAAAGGCTATACGGAAAATTTGGACCTATTCGGAAAAATTGGGCTATTCGGAATATACAAGATATTCCGAATAGGGGAAAAAGTAAACTTTGGCTATGCTGAAAAATAACTCTATTCGGAATATTCGAAATATTCCGAGCAAGGGAATTATCAAATGATCTATTCGGAAAGTAAGCACTATTCGGAATGTTCTGGGAAGCGAAGAACAGTAACAGTAACAGCAAAACAAGGGTCACGGTTTTAAATCCAAATCGACTCCAATACTCAAAAAGGTTTTACCAAATCAAACACAAATCATTTAAATACCATAAGAAACAAATCCCACCAATAAAAACACTAAATCAACAACTTTTTAGGATCAAACTCGAATCAAATAAAAACTTAAGAACTTGCAATAGAAGATGATGAAGATCAAGATAAATGAAAAGATGGAATAGATTGATTAATGTAAAAGTAACAAGATGTAATGATCAAAAGCTACAAGATTGAAAGAAAAAGATGAAAATCACCAAACACCCTAATGGTGTTTGTGATGCTACGAACCTAGAACTGGGAAAAAGAAAAAAATGAACTCTCTCCCTAATTGTGTGAAGGAGGAATCTATTTATACTCCTAGTGGTTGGTTGGTGAGTGGGCTTTCTCCCTTTCTTCTTGTCTTCTCGCCTTTTCAGAAAAGTTGACGTTTTCGATTTTGATTCGGGATTTGTCGTCGATTAAATTCAACTCGTCTTTTAATTTCTTGGTTAAATAGACTTGAGTTTCTTCGACATATGTAAATCTTCCATCTTTGGTCCTTTTCTTCGATAAATCTTCAAATAGGCCCATTGACTTCAAATCTTTTGCACCTCTTGGACAATAGACTTCGTCTTGAGTCTTTTTTTCCTTGATAAAACCCGTGCAATCCCATGTTTTCTTTAATATTCATCCGGTTAGCTCTGAAAACACAATAAACACAAAAACCACGCATAATTCCAAACAAATGATATTAAATACGTGTTTTGGTCTTGTTTTAGCCAGAATTAAGTGGTAAAAGGATGGGTGTTTACACACCTATCAAATCCCCTACACTTAATCATTGCCATGCCCTCATGCAATGCTTAGTGATAAAGCAAATTTACATTTTTCTCATAATCAATCAACCTTGGCCTTATTCAAATACTACTAAAATAAAAAATTAAAATACTAAGAGAAATTAAAACTTTAAAATAAACAAAAGGATAGAAAACCATTTTCACTTGAAAATAGCTATATGGAAATAACTTGCCAAGAGATCAAGGACTTACATTAGGGCTTTGGTGCTGCGAAGATTTATCACCCTCAAGTTTCACGTTCCCTAAACTAAGCTTGAAAACGAGATCATTGTTATTATAAGTTAGCAATTCAAACACTTACACACATGGTTTAATTAAATGCTTAAACTCCCTTATTCCTAGTTGTATCTCTTATATTTTATTTTTGTCTTAGAATGATCATGAAGATGCATTTTTGGACTTATTTCGATAGTTTATTTAGGCTGAAAGCAAAGTAAAACGATTTGATCAATAGTTAGCTGAAGGACAAAATCTCTTAAAACTGCTTCTCGGGATATCAAAAAGTTCATATCTTGGCATAACTTGGTTCACGATTTGAGACCTTTCTCGGGCTGATATTTGGCATGTACTTCATACTTCATATCTTCGAGAGACGTTCTTGAGATAATGGTCTTCTCATCATAATAGAGTTTCTTCACTTGGAGACTTTTGAGGTGTACTCCAACTTTGTTGACCACGACTTCATGATTATTTCTTCAATCTCTAATTGGGATTTTGAGATACAACGATCCGCCTCCTTTTCGGACTTGGATCTATTTATCCTCATACCTTGTTAGGGTCTTTTCGGATAGACTTCTCCATGATCTTTATGGGAGTTGATTGCTTTTCGTCGTGAGTCTTGATCCTTCATATTGATTTTAGGAATAATGCTTTTCACATCACTTGGATCTTCAGCAATAAAATTGAATCCTCATGCCTTGTTAGGGCCTTTTCGGACTCGCCAATCTTCGCGCCCCGCTTCATAAGTTATGCCTTGGCTATGAACTCTTATCATTACCGAGCAACTTTTAAACGATCTTGGGCTAGAAGCTAAGTAACTTTTCAAATCGTAAGACCTTACTTATTGCAGATAAATTATTAGCAAGTGATGGGAGAATAGGCAAATAATTACACCAAGTGAGCTTGTGCAAGAATACCGACTTATAATTGACTCTATCATTTCTCGTCCTCCACAATTTAAAATCTCAAGTAATGAGACTCGTGGACACTTAGCCTAATAAACCAATTAACGTCTACATGGTTAAGGATACTAGCTAGAATAAACTTGGATAAGTCTATTCGGGTTAAGTCAAAATAAACGCAACGGGCCTAATATGTCAAAGATTTCAAAACTAGCTACACCACTTTATTAATATTTTTGTCTTTATTGCGGGATATATACATATGAAAGCAACGATAAAAATTTAAAAATTACGACTAAATGGCCAAAGTTAATAAAAAAATTTGAAAAATGTTGAAAAATATGATTTTCCGGTTAAATGAAGGCATTTTCATGGAAAAGTCCACTTAAAACTTCGATAGAAGTCCCCCCTACACTTAAGATAAACATTGTCCTCAATGTTTAAGCATGTGGGAAAAGTCCCCCCTACACTTATGACATTGTGCACGTTGGTTAACTCGAGTTAAGGAAGAGACGACTAAAGTGATCAATTTCAAATGTGAGTATGAAGAAAATTGAATCACGATAGTTGAGAGATAGAACCGAATTTCGGATAACACGGGAGCACGGTTCTTCAAAGATTTCCAAGATTGCATTTATCCCTGTAATCACATCACCACACAAACAAAAATGACCAAAATAGGTCCTCCCCTACACTTAGGGGGTTAAAGGGATAGATACTCGGGCTGCCTCCCGAGGAGCGCTTGTTTTTGATAACCGAGTCACGAGCCTGACTCGACCCAAATTTAGTTCATGGGGAACGTGGTGAGGGATGGAATCACCTCCGGAGAGGTGTCCTCACCAAAGTACAACTTCACTCGTTGGCCATTCACCTTAAAATTAGGTCCATTAGGTTGAGCGAGCTCGAGAGTACCATATGGAAAAATTTGGGCAATGGTGAATGGGCCGGACCAACGAGATTTATGCTTGCCCGAAAAGATTTTCAACCGAGAGTTAAAAAGTAAGACTTTGTCCCCTTCATGGAACTCTCGGTTTTTGATCTTGGAGTCGTGAATGAGCTTAGTTCGTTCCTTATAGATCAAAGAATTTTCATAAGCCTCATTCCGAAGTTCATTCAGCTCATTGAGTTGGATCTTGCGTAGGTCACCGGCTTTGTTTATATCAAAATTAGCCCACTTCAAGGCCCAATAAGCCTTGTGCTCCAACTCAATGGGGAGGTGGCACGCTTTCCCGTATACAAGACGATAAGGCGTACAGCCGATCGGGGTCTTGTAAGCAGTACGGAAAGCCCACAAAGCATCATCAAGTTTATCAGCCCATGAGGCACGATGCTCTCCCACAGTTCTTTCAAGAATTCGCTTAAGTCCTCGGTTGGATATTTCAGCCTGGCCATTAGTTTGTGGGTGGTAGGCTGTGGAAAGACGATGGTTTACACCATACTTAGCCATGACTCTAGCAAATTGGTCATTGCAGAAATGAGTCCCACGATCACTAATAATGGCACGAGGCACACCGAATCTAGCGAATAGAGCTTTCAAAAAGTTACAAACCACCCTTGCGTCATTAGTGGGTAAAGCTTTGGCTTCAACCCATTTGGAGACGTAGTCAACGGCAACAAGGATGTATTTGTTTCCTTTAGAAGAAGGGAATGGCCCCATAAAGTCGATACCCCAAACATCAAAGATTTCACACTCTTGAATGAAATTCTGAGGCATCTCGTCTTTATGTGTGATTTTGCCTTGCTTTTGGCAAACATCACATCGTTTAACCATATCGTGAGCGTCACGGTATATAGAGGGCCAATAAAATCCCGAATCAAACACTTTTTTAGCGGTGTAGTTGGGACCAAAGTGACCACCGGTGGGTCCTTTGTGGCAAGCATTAAGGATTTCAGATGCTGCCGGTCCATCAACACATCGGCTAATAATCAGGTCAGCACATTGTTTGAATAGTAAGGGTCGTCCCAAAAGTAAGTCTTGATGTCGGTGAAGAACTTCTTCTTTTGTTGGGACGTCAACCCTTCCTTGAGAATTCCACCCGCCAAGTAGTTTTCAAAGTCCGCAAACCACGGGGTTTCATTCGGCTTCGAGTTTATAGACATTAAGGTCTCCAAGGGAAAAGAATCATTGATTTCTTTGTTCGGATGATCCTCTTGGTATGGATCCTCAAGTCTGCTAAGATGGTCCGCGGCTAGGTTTTCAGCTCCTTTCTTATCACGAATTTCGATTTTAAATTCCTGGAGCAGCAAAACCCAGCGAAGAAGTCTTGGTTTGGAATCTTTCTTTGTCAACAAGTACTTCACCGCGGAATGATCGGTATACACGATGGTGGTGGAAAGGACAAGATAGGGGCAAAATTTTTCAAAAGCATAGACAACAGCTAAAAGCTCTTTTTCGGTTGTCGTATAATGCAATTGTGCCCCAGTCATTGTCTTGCTAGCGTAATGGATTGGTTGGAAGTGTTTGTTCACTCTTTGTCCAAGAACCGCTCCAATAGCAAAATCACTAGCATCGCACATCAACTCAAAGGGTAGCTCCCAATTAGGGGTAACCAAGACGGGTGCCTTAGTAAGCTTATCCTTAAGCGAGTTGAAGGCTTCAAGGCACTCTTTGGAGAAGATAAAAGGAGTATCTTTTTCCAAGAGGTGGGTCATCGGGCGAGCGATTTGAGAAAAATCTTTGATGAATCGACGATAGAAGCCCGCATGACCCAGGAAACTTCTCACACCCTTCACGGTTGAAGGTGGAGGCAACTTTGCGATAACATCGACTTTAGCACGGTCTACTTCAAGACCGGCTTTCGAGATCTTATGTCCAAGCACGACGCCTTCTTTTACCATAAAATGGCATTTTTCCCAATTCAGAACTAGGCGAGTGTCTTCGCACCTCTTTAGCATACGTTCCAAATTGGCAAGGCAAGAAGAGAAGGAATCCCCGAAGACCGAGAAATCATCCATGAAGACTTCCATGGTGTGTTCCACCATGTCATGAAAGATAGCTAACATGCACCTTTGGAAAGTCCCGGGCGCATTACATAGGCCAAAAGGCATTCTTTTGTAAGCAAATGTGCCATAGGGACAAGTGAATGTAGTCTTCTCTTGATCTTGGGGATCGATGGGTATTTGAAAATAACTCGAAAAACCATCAAGAAAGCAGTAATATTCATTACCCGCTAATCGTTCAAGCATTTGGTCCATAAAAGGTAGAGGGAAATGATCCTTTCTCGTGGCATCATTGAGTTTGCGGTAGTCTATACAAACTCTCCACCCAGTAACGAGACGAGTGGGAATCAACTCGTTGTGTTCGTTGGGAACAACGGTTATTCCGCCCTTCTTGGGCACACAGTGGATTGGACTAACCCAGGGTGAATCCGAAATAGGGTAAATCATACCCGCATCAAGAAGTTTGATAACCTCTGTTTTGATGACTTCATGGATTTTGGGATTCACCCTTCGTTGGCTTTGAATAGTGGGCTTAAAGTCGTCCTCCATGAGAATTTTTTGTGTGCAGAAGTGAGGATCAATTCCACGGATATCAGAAATCTTCCAAGCGATAGCCTTCTTATGATCTTTCAACACAGCGACAAGTCGGGCTTTCTCTTCATCCTTCAAATCCTTAGCAATGATAACTGGCGACTTCTTCTCTTCGTCAAGAAATACATACTCGAGATGGGGTGGCAACTCCTTAAGTTCCAAATCCGGAGGATTTTCGACGGGAGGCGTATTCGAAGTCGGAGTCTCGATAGCAATAACAGTGGGAGATGGAGGGGAAGGATTGTCTTCTCTGAGGAGGTTTGCAATGAAACTGAGATCGTCATCCCAATTGGCAGTAGAATCGTCATTGTCTTGCTTCACATCTTCCAAGGTGGCTTCCAAATCTTTCCAAAGGAAATCACTTTCTCCAAATAGAGATAGTGATGAGTCGATAGAGGAAACGGTCTCAACATTGGGAAGAGAGGTAGGAATATTTTTACAAGCATCCTTGAAGTGTTCTTCACAAGCCTCATCAAGAACGTCAATACAATTAACATTCTCGTAAGAATAAGGCTGTTTAGAAAGCTTTCCCATGTTGAAGACTACTTTATCGTCACCCACTCTCATGATAAGCTCACCGGCTTCAACATCGATGAGAGTGAGACCGGTCCTCAAGAATGGACGACCAACAATGAGTGGCACACGGGGGTCCATCTCGTAGTCGACGATAACAAAATCAGCAGGGAAGGTGAATTTGTCGACTCCTACAATGACGTCTTCGGCTATCCCCACTGGATAAGCAACCGTACGGTTAGCTAATTCCAAAGTCATTTTGGTGGGGACTAGCTCTGGGAGAGATAATTGCTTCCAAACACTTAGAGGCATGAGATTAATACTGGCACCTAGATCGGCTAGGGCCATGCAATTCTATACTCCCGGGAAATTGCAAGGGATAAGAAAACGATCCGGATCACCAAGCTTGGTTGGCAATTTCCTTAAGAGCACTGCAGAGCAGTTCTCATTAAGTTGGGTGTTGGCAATATCGAGGAGCTTTTCCTTGTCGCTCAGAAGATCTTTAAACATTTTGGCATATTTGGGCATGTGAGCGAGAGCCTCAGCGAAGGAGATGTTAAAATTCAATTGTTTGAACATTTTAAGGAAGTTCGAAACCTGAATATCATCCTTGCTCTTTTGCTTCTCTTTCCTCAACCTAGATGGATAAGGTATATTGGAAGAAGAGGAAGGCTTTAGGGGAATAGGATCACTCACAACCACGGGTGGAGGAGGGGTAGAAAGAAGAGGTGGAGAAATTGAGGAAGGAGAAGGATGAGGAATAGGAGCAGGCGACTCGTTCTCCTTAGTCGCAACCACCGGTGGAGGTATAGGAAGCTCGGGTTCCTTGGTACCTTTGCCACTTCGAGTAGTGATTGCTTTCATCTCCCCTCTTGGGTTCGCAACGGTGTTACTCGGAAGAGTACCCGAAGAAGAGGGTTGATTACCTTGGAAGAAACTAGCCATCATGTTCCTCAGGTCATTTGTTTGGGTATCCAACGTATTTCTCATATCGGCTCTTAAATCATTTCCTTGCTTGACCAAGTCTGCCTTCAAATTGCGCACTTCCTCTTGGAGATTTCCCATTATCACATCATTGGTCCTCATATAGGTTGCAACCTCTTGGTGTAATGAAGTGGTGGCTTGGTTGGGAGGAGCATTGTATGCAGGTGGTTGGTAAGCAGGTTGTTGGTAGACTTGATTGTTACGTTGAGGTGGTTGTTGTTGCTTGTGAGGTGGGATGTATGGTTGTCGAGGTTGTTGTTGCTGTTGAGGAGGGCGGTTAAGGTTTTGTTGTTGGTTTGGGTTGTTTGGGGGAAAACCAGGTGGTGAAAGATAGTTGTTGGATCGATAGCTAAGCAAGTTACGGTCACCTTGAGGTCTAGCTTGATAAGCAGGTTGTTGGTAGGTGCCATATGCTGCATTCACATTCTCTGCAGGGTAATCTTGGGTGGCGGTACAAGTTGTGTAAGAGTGAGGACTACCGCATATCTCACAAGGTTAGCTGACAACGTTCACTTGAGCGTTTTTGGCGTTGTTGCTGTTGTTGTTGCTGACGGTGTGTGTGACAAGCGATTCAAGAAGCGTGGTGATTTTGTCAAGTCGCTTGTCGCTGTCATTAGTGCTAGCACTAGCAACATTGGTCCGAATACTCTTGGTTTGCACACGAGATTTGTTCTCAATGATGTCCCAAGCAGCATTGGAAGTCTTAGCCAATAAATTACCCCCTGAGGCACTGTTCAGTGAATCTTGGTCACTCATGCTTAAACCATTGTAAAAAGTATTGATTTGATGTACTTTGGTAAAACCATGTTGTGGGCATTTTCTTAAAAGATCTTTAAAACGATCCCAAGATTCACTGAACGACTCATCGTACTTTTGTTCAAAGTTTATAATCTCATTCCGTAATGCGGTAGTACGAGAGGGTGGAAAAAAGTAGTTGATAAACTTTGTTTCCAAATCCGTCCACGAGAGAATACTCTGTGGCGGTTCTTTAGCAAGCCAATGCCGGGCTTGTCCCTCTAAAGAAAAGGGAAAAAGTTGTAACCTTATAACTTCTTGTGGAACCCCATTGAACTTGACCGTGTTGGTGAGTTGAAGAAATCTCTTGATGTGGTCGTGTGGATCATCAATGGTTCGTCCCAAGAATGGCTGAGCGGAGACCATCTGGATAAAGCCTTACTTGAGCTCGAAATTGTTGGCGGCAATTGGAGGTATGACAATTGGGTCCGTGTTGCCATCTACATGAGCTTGCAGCAATTCAATCATCGGGCGATTATCCGGAAGGGGCTCATTATTGTTGTTATTGTTCATGTTGTTGAAAGGCGGGTTGTTGTTGTTATTATTGTTTGGAGGTGGTACACCGGCCATGTCTAAGTGATCGAGAGGCTCGGGCTCTTGATAAGACCTGGATCGAGTGCGCATACACCTGCAAAAGAACTAACAAGGCAAAAACAATACAAAAATATTTTTGGTTTTTATGTTTTTTAATGTTTTTGTATTTTTGAAAATTTTATATTTTTTAGTGTTTTTGAAAGTTTTTATGAAAAAGTAACGTTCACGGGGAACGGATCCCAAAATCCAAGTTCTCACAAAAAACTTTTGATCTTAACGAGAAGAGCCGGCAGCGGCGCCATTTGATACGCGGATTTCCAGTGGGTTCAAAATATTTCTCGGAATCCTCTTGAATTGATCTCAGTTTAAAGTGAAAAGATTTGTTCTTGGTGTCCAAAAATGGGTTTTGTTTTCTATTCTAGTAAAAAGTAAAGTTAGACTTAAAGAGTTAAATTAAACAGCAAATGAAAAATACCCAAGCAGAAAATTACCTATTCGGAATGTATGTCTATGCGGAATATATTGCTATTCGGAAAAATAAACATCTATGCGGAAAAACATGCTATGCGGAAAGTCATCCTATGCGGAAAAATGATGTTATTCGGAGAATTAGGCTTATGCGGAAAGAAGGGACAATTCGGAATAAAATCACTATGCGGAAAACAGTGGCTATTCGGAAAGTAATGTCAATGCGGAAAAATCAGTTCTATGCGGAAAGATTAAGGCTATGCGGAAAATAAAGGCTATACGGAAAATTTGGACCTATTCGGAAAAATTGGGCTATTCGGAATATACAAGATATTTCGAATAGGGGAAAAAGTAAACTTTGGCTATGCTGAAAAATAACTCTATTCGGAATATTCGAAATATTCCGAGCAAGGGAATTATCAAATAATCTATTCGGAAAGTAAGCACTATTCGGAATGTTCTGGGAAGCGAAGAACAGTAACAGTAACAGCAAAACAAGGGTCACGGTTTTAAATCCAAATCGACTCCAATACTCAAAAAGGTTTTACCAAATCAAACACAAATCATTTAAATACCATAAGAAACAAATCCCACCAATAAAAACACTAAATCAACAACTTTTTAGGATCAAACTCGAATCAAATAAAAACTTAAGAACTTGCAATAGAAGATGATGAAGATCAAGATAAATGAAAAGATGGAATAGATTGATTAATGTAAAAGTAACAAGATGTAATGATCAAAAGCTACAAGATTGAAAGAAAAAGATGAAAATCACCAAACACCCTAATGGTGTTTGTGATGCTACGAACCTAGAACTGGGAAAAAGAAAAAAATGAACTCTCTCCCTAATTGTGTGAAGGAGGAATCTATTTATACTCCTAGTGGTTGGTTGGTGAGTGGGCTTTCTCCCTTTCTTCTTGTCTTCTCGTCTTTTCAGAAAAGTTGACGTTTTCGATTTTGATTCGGGATTTGTCGTCGATTAAATTCAACTCGTCTTTTAATTTCTTCGTTAAATAGACTTGAGTTTCTTCGACATATGTAAATCTTCCATCTTTGGTCCTTTTCTTCGATAAATCTTCAAATAGGCCCATTGACTTCAAATCTTTTGCACCTCTTGGACAATAGACTTCGTCTTGAGTCTTTTTTTCCTTGATAAAACCCGTGCAATCCCATGTTTTCTTTAATATTCATCCGGTTAGCTCTGAAAACACAATAAACACAAAAACCACGCATAATTCCAAACAAATGATATTAAATACGTGTTTTGTTCTTGTTTTAGCCAGAATTAAGTGGTAAAAGGATGGGTGTTTACACACCTATCATGATGTGAAGATCATTAATCCAAATCAATATGAAGGATCAAGACACACGACGAGAAGCAATTACTCCCCTAAAGATCATGGAGAAGTCTATCCAAAAAGACCCTAACAAGGTATGAGGATAAATAGATCCAAGTCCGAAAAGGAGGCGGATCGTTGTATATCAATATCCTAAATAAAGAAGAGGATAAATGAAGAAGTCGTGGTCAACGTTTGAAGCATCTTTCACTCCTAATGAAGATGTATCCCAAAATGAAGAGAAGACCATAATTTCAAGATCGTCTCTCAAGATTTGAAGTTTGAAGTACAAGCCAAATATCGGTCCGAGAAAGGTCTCAAATCGTGAAACGAGTTATGCCAAGATATGAACTTTATGAGGTTTCGAGAAGCCATTTTAAAAGATTTTGTCCTTTAGCTAACTATTGATTAAATCGTCCCACTTTATTTTCGGCCTTAATAAATTATCGAAATAAGTCGAAAATGCATCCTCGTGATCATTCAAGACAAAAATAAAATACAAGAGATACACCGTAGGAATAAGGGGGTCTAAGTGATTAACTAAACCACATGAGTAAGTGTTAGTTGTGCTAACTGGTGGTAAACAATGATCTCGTTTTTAAGCTTGGTATGGGGAACGTGAAACTTGAGGATGATTAATATTCATGACACCAAAGCCCTAATATAAGTCTTAGATTTCTTTACAAGTTTCTTCCATCAAATAATTTCCATGTTAATAAATTGTTTTTATCTTTTCGTCATAGTATTAGTATATCTTAATAAAGGCCGAGATGGATTAATAATGAGAAAAATGTAACCTTATGCTTTAAAATAATGCATTGCATGGGGTCATTACAATGGTCAAGTGTAGGGGATTTAATAAGTGTGAAAACACTTATCCTTTTGCCACAAAAATCAAGGAAAAACAAGACCTAATCATGTGTTTTATATCGTAAAAGTCGGAATTACGCGTGGTTTTGTGTTTTTGTGTTAAAATAGGTACAAATGATCAAAAGAAGAGAAAACACGGGATTTCACGGTCAAATGTTGAAGAAAAGTCCAAAAAGAGACGAAGACAAAGTCAAAAGACCAAAAGTGTGCCCAAGATCACGAAAACCGGCTAAACCGGCACGTTTTTGAAGAAATGATCAAGAAAGCCGAAATCAAGTTCGTTCTTAGTGGATTTGATATTTATGATGACATTTGGGCCAAGTGGGTCCCACATTTGAGTATTGGGCCCAAAAAGCCCAAAAGTGAAAACTTGTTTTCCATTTGTCAAAACAAAAGCCCATAAAAGGCCCTAAGTGGAACGGATTTTCCAAGAGCCCATTTTGCAAACAAAGCCCATTTATAGACGGATGAAGTGCATATTTGGCAAATTGGGCCACAAGCACAAACACTAACACAAAATGAAACGGGTGAAATTTTTGGCTAGGTTAAATGTCAGTCAACACACCCTTACTCAGTCAAACACACTTCTTACCCTACTCCCACACGTTTCTCCCCAACTTACACAAATTAAATAAAACAACTCTTTATCCCCCACATGTGCACTCACCCACACCCGATCTTTACCCCTCACACGTTTAATTTAATAGATCCTTTTACCCGACTCATTTTATTCACTTTCTTCTTCTCTCCAAACGCAGCCCCCTCCTCCATTTTTTTACCACTTTATCTCAAAACCCTAGATCACCCCATCACCAAAATCCTTCAGTAAAAATTGGGGGTTTTTATCCACCCATTTAATTCACATCAAAAGAAATTAAACCCCCAATTTTTCGGAGGCATCCACTCATGGTGGTCCTATCTCCACCGTGGCACCCCTCTTTTATTGTGATTGGCCAAAAAATCCACCTTGGCAATCCATGACACAAGATTGATTCTCAGCCGTTCGATGTGAAGAAAAAGAGAGAGAAGAAATCAACGATCAAGATTGGAGAACGTGGGCACCAAGTTTAGGGTTTCTCTATAAAAACCCCATCAAGAGATGTAAAGAGGGATCCATCTTTTTCTTTCATTTTATTTACTGTTTTTTAGGAGTAGAGTAAATTAGTTTTAATTTTATTTTTGCAAATTAGATTAGGATTTAATGTATTTTCTTTAAATTCCAGTTAATGTAATTTTTGATTATTAATTAATGAAAAGTTTATTTCATTTAATTTTCGTCTAATTTAAATTCCTTGCAAATCTCAATTAATTTTAATCTTTAAATACTGTTTCTATCATTGTTCTCGTAATTATTATAAAATAAAAAAAAATAAAAAAAAATAATGAGAATACTGTTCGCGAGTATTGTTTGGATTGTTTGGGTTTGTTTGGTTCGAGTGGATTGAAGTCGATATGAAGATGATGATTTAAGGTGGTGTTGCTTCGGTTCAAAAGGAGGCACAACGCCCATCCTTCTTCACAACGGTTTCGACACAAGGTTTTTTTTATCTTTTTCCCTTATTTATTTTAGTTTTGTTTAATCTGCTTATTGTTTGATTTTGATTTTTGTTGGCTTCTGGATGCTTAGTTAGTTACTTATTTAAATAATACTGTTTGGTTATTATCTGCTTATTTGATTTTCGGTTATGTTGGATTTGCTTTTGATTTATTTTTGTCTAAGGTTCCATATGTTTCTGTTTTTTTTAGCTTTTGAAAGAACTGCTTATTTGGTTTAGATAGTTTCCGTTTGGTTGTTTGGATTTACTTAATCTGCTTATAAACGTTTTATCTGTTATGGTTTAGATTTTTTTTATATAGCATCTGTTTAATACTCAGTTAATACTCAGTTAGGATATAAGGTTGTTTAGATCTTGTTTTAGTTGCTTTTTGGATAATCTGCTTATTGCCTAGTTTGCTTATTTAACTTTTGCTTTATCTGCTTATGCTTTATATTTAGTTTATTTAGTTAGCTTATTTGATTAAGTTTTATATTTATTTGGCTATTTCATTTAGACTTTTTTTAGATCTTTAGCTTATATGAGTTTTTATCTGCTTATTAGTCAGTTTTATTTGCTACCTTATTTGCTAGTTACTTGTGCTGATTTGTTAAGCTTAAATTTCTGTTTTTGGTTTTGGTTAAGATTACTTTAGCTGCGTGATTTTAGATGTAAGTAGTCGTTTATCTGATTTCATTTTTTGTCTGCATTTTATTTAAATATGATATTCTAGTTTTCTGTCTTTGGTGTTGCTGATTTAGTCATCAGTACTCTATTACTGCTTATGTCAACTTTTTATTCTTTTTAAGTTTAAAAAATATATTGCAAAAATTTCGTCTGGGGTGGGTATCGAACCCCAGACCTCTCGTTCAATTGTCCAACACACCAACCAACTCTTCTAGACACCTTTTTGTGTTTGTTTCCATAGCTTTTAACTAATATAGGTTTTTAAATGCTGCCAGTTTTATTTAAAGTAGTCTAAATTCAAGTTTAGTTTTATTTTAATTAAAAGTTTTATTTTATTTTACTTCAATTCAGTTTTTATAAATTATAAAAAAGATAAAAAATATTATGTTTACTTTTACAAATTTACATTAGTTTTAAATTTCTTTTATAATTTTAAATAGTTTTTTATATAGATTTAAAAGTAGTTTTAAATTCTTATTTTATATTTTAGATTTAAAATTAGTTTTCAATTTATTAACTTTTGTTTAAAAAAAGATTCTAATTAAAAGTTTTTAAGTTGTATTTATTAGTTAAATTTTATTTTCAAATTATTAGTTTAAATAGTTCATTAAAATAGATTTCTTTTAATTAAATAGTTTGAAATTAGTTTAAAAATAAAAAAAATAGATTTTACCAAAAACAAATATAATCTTTCGTTAAACCGGAAATCAATTCGAGTCGAGTCGAGGAAAACGAACACTAATTGATTAAACCCTATACAAAATCTCTTTTATCACTTCCCTTAATTCACCATTGAGAAATGCCGTCTTAACATCCATTTGGTAGACGATCATATTCATGTGAGCAGCATAAGCAAGGAATAGTCTAATTGCCTCCAATCGTGCAACAAGAGCAAAGGATTCTTCAAAATCAATACCCAAAGCTTGTTTGTAACCTCTAGCAACCAATCTTGCTTTGTTTTTCAGCACACTACCAAACTCATCGAGTTTAACCTTGTATACCCACAACAATGTCAAGATTTCAACGTTGCTGGGTAACGGAACTAATTCCCACACTTCAAGACGTTGGAATTCATTAAGTTCCTCTTGCATGGCTTCAATCCATGATGATTTGGTCATGGCTTGTTGCCAGTTTTTAGGTTCAGTGTCTGAAAGAAATGCATCAAAATAGCAATATAATGCATGTTCTTGGAGTTGATGGCGTGTTAAGACTGGTCGATCGATGTCACCAATAATATTGCGGATTGGGTGATCCTTTGTCCATTTAGTGTTGTGAGTTTCAATCCGTGGTGTTCGGGAGTGAACGATTGCCGGATCTTCCTCTGAGGTAGACGCACCGGTAGGGTCTTCAGGTATACGTGAACCAAAGAAGGGAAGCTCTTGTAAGTGAGCATATTCCAAATCGTGATCATATAGATCCTCTTCAACATCATTAAGAACGAGTGGGGGTGAAGATTCAGGTGTTGTTTGTGAATTGGTGGGGGATGGGACATCTGGTTCAAGAGTAACAGTAGATGCCTCAGATAGATTTCCATTATCTGGAGCAACAACTTCGGGAATCGGAGCTACTGCTACAGGTGCTAGAGAATCATTACTCGATGGATCAAAGAATTCATCAAACATAGGTTGAAATAACTTATCCCACTCGGACCTTGTAGGTGGTATAAATGATGGAGAAGTAGGATTGTTGGGAGTTAATCCGGAACTGATTGAACCGGTTCCCATCTCGTGTAATGCGGGTTCAGAGCTGTGTTGCTCAGAAGCCATCGCTGTCAGCTCATCAAAATCGACATCCAAAGTTTCTACTATCTTGCCAAGACGACGGTTATAAATTCGTTAAGCTTTCTTTGCAGGCGAGTAACCAATGAAAATTCCAATATCAGCCTTCGGTTGAAGTTTTCCCAGATTCTCACTATTTGTATTTGGATAGCAAAGTGCACCAAACACATGAAGATATGAAATATCGGGTTTGTGTCCATGAAGTAGCTCATATGGAGTTTTACCATGACGTTTGCGAATGATGGAGCGGTTTTGGGTATAACATGCGGTTGCCACTGCTTCAGCCCATAAGAATAAAGGAGCATTCGCATAAATCAACATAGTTCGAGCAACTTCCATAAGTGTACGATAACGTCTTTCAACGACACCATTTTGTTGTGGAGTGCGAGCCACAGATGTTTCATGAGAAATACCAACCTTTTCATAATAATTGCGAAGAGTCTGATTAACGAACTCAGTGCCGTTATCAGTCCGAATGCGGCGAACATTAGCATTACGACGTACTTGGATCATCTTTAAGAAAGTAATGATATACTCTGGTGCTTGATCCTTGGATGCTAAAAATTTTACCCATGTAAACCTTGAGAAATCATCCACTATGACGAGGATGTATTTTCTACCACTCACACTAGCCGTACGCATTGGCCCGCAAAGATCCATATGCAAAAGATACAGTGGTTCTTGGTTGGTGTCTTCTGCTTTAGGTCTGTAAGATTTCTTGGTGCTTTTCCCCAAAGAACATGCGGAACATAAGTGATCCTTGTCGAACTTAAGTTTTGGAAGACCACGAACAAGTTCGTTTCTAGCCAAATGGTTAATAGAATCAAAGTTAAGATGAGATAACCGTCGATGCCACAACCATGACTTGGTCTTAGATGCTTTGGAGAGTAGGCAAACAGGAGAGGCGGCCACCATGTTTTGAATAGACAAAGTATAGAGATTATCCCCTCGATAACCCTTTAACAAATCATTTCCTGCAAGATCGCGAATGAAGCAAGTATGTTGTCGAAAGGCCACTTCAAGGTTTGAATCGCAAAATTGTCCTACTGAGAATAGATTGTGACCAAGTCCCTCCACATAATAAACCCTTGAAATCGTAACATTCCCAATTTGGTATTCACCATAACCCATAATCTTTGCAATATGGTCGTTGCCGAGTTTAACCGTTCATAGAAACTTGCTGACGAAATTTCTGAGCATCGAGTGGTCTCCAGTCATATGTTTGGAGCACCCCGAGTCCAAATACCAAAGAATAATTTGGACGAGCTGAAAATATTACCAAACACAGACAATGTATCGGATTCTAATTGTTCCTCTGAGTTAGCAGGTACAGATATAATTATCTTAGATTTGCTATCAGATGAAACTTTAGGCTTCCAGATTTTCTTACTAGTGGTTGGCTTAGATTCTAGTTGTCTAGTATTCTGAGCTACATTTTGACTGGGGACATTACCACTGGTAGGCACAATAGTGGGGGCAGACCTAGTTAAAGGGCGCTTTTTCCATTTCTTAGTGCTAGTGTTCCTATTTAAAGGACGCTTAAACCTAACTTCCGTGGATGTGATCCTAGTTAAAGGGCACTTAGTTCCATTTGCAGTGAAGGTCCTACCAGTGGGTTTCGATTGCCAACCAACATGGGTGAATCTCTTCCCCATTGGAATCCATTCAAGATTGTTCTTAATAGCATACATTTCATTCACGTGATCAACAAGACATAAATCATGACGCTGAGAAAACATGCATTCATTACAATTCCAACATTTCGCATTAGAATTCACATTTTGCTTAGGTTTCCACTCATAAAGAGAACCTTTTGTCTTAGCTACATGATTCTTTTTATTTGAAACTGAAATAACATTCCTAGGGTGCACTTCTACTTTCTTCTTCTCAGACCTATTAATGGAAGGCTTGATCCTATCTTTCTTGTGTTGAGATCTGATAAGTGTGAAAACACTCATCAATAATGATCCTAAAACCATTAAAAACACTGTCAAATACATTATATTAAACTGTTAATTATCAGAATTACGCGTGTATTTGGTGTTTGTGTATTTTCAGGTAATATAGGTACATTTGAGACAAACACGAGCTTTCAAGGGATTTTCATAATAAAAGACGAAGAAAAGGACAAAAGATGCTCCAAGGACCTTATTTGCCAAATTTCCAAAGATGAAGGACTAAGCTTGCAACTTTCTATAATTCAAAGGATGGAAAAGTGATTACTTAAAAGTCTTATAACCATTTGAAAAGAAATTTAAAGAAAAGGACTAGATAGCAAACTAAATGAAAAGATTTACTTATCTTGGTCAAAAGACCAAAACCGGTCAACACATACACACGTCTTCGTCTTCCCAAATGAAGAGAGAGAAAGAAAGACGGTTAAACATTTCCACCTCCTCAAACCTACAAGTGCAAATCACAAACGATCCATGAAGATTCAGGCCAAGTCTTCAACAGCAAAGATGCTTATCTTTTTCCCCTCTACAAGATGATGTTACTTAATTAGACTCAAAGTCAAAGACGAAGAAAGCCCCAAATTCAAGATGAAGATGAAGATGGACGAGTAAACCTCGTATTTTACACGTGTCCAATCCTCATTGGATTGAACACGTCACAACACCCTCTCCAGACGGCTATAAATTGAAGACGAAGCTTTCATTTGCAACCGGTTAGCTTAGGAGTAGAATACACACAGTAGGTTAGTTTTTAGGAGTAGATAGTTAGAACATTGAAACTAATTCTGTTATTCTGTTATAGTATTCTTGTTTTCGGTTAAAATAGTTGTAACAAATTCTTTGAGTTCTTCCATTAATGAAAGTTCTTTTCATTTTCAAGCTTTTTGTTATCCTGTTAAATCTCTCTTAATCCCAGCTTCTATTTCACTATTGTTACGGTTCATCTTTTCTTTTGCTTATGAGATTTCAATATATTGTGATCTTTAGGTTTGTATGATAGTTAAAGTCATTGTTAGCGAGTAAAGTCAATATTCACGTTCGAGTTACTGTTCTTATATTGATAGGGTGATTTCTTAGTTAGATTTAAAAAGTTTACTAAATAAAGATGATGTTTTTCGGATTACTGTTCATCAAATTTTAGAAGTCTATTAAAAGGTTTTTTGTTATATAAAATTTTCTGATAGAAATCAGTTAGATGATAAATAGTTAATAGTATCAGTTAGAAATTGGTTTAGTTAGTAAGTCTCAATGATCAAGTAAGTTTCGATTAAGACTGTAGAAATTGGGATCAGACGGTAGTATTCAGTTTTGCTGTTAACCATAGCAGATTAGTTTCAGTTTCGGTTGAGATTCGTGTTCAGTTCAGTAGAGAAGCTCTCATGTTCACAGCAGCTGGTTTCGGAAGGCAGCTAACATAGATAGGATATATTTGGAATTCGTATTTTGTTTGACTTTGCAGGTGTTGTTCGAGAATTACTGTTCGAAATAGCTTATCTTGAATAAGCTACTGGTTGTAAGAACTTTCAGCAGGAACATAGCTTAATCCACTATAGAAGTGTTTCGTTTGTTTCATGTTTTTGCAGGTTTAAGATTTGTCGTATGGTGGTAGCAGGTGTTTGTTTCAGTTCCAGCTTTTAGTAGTGATTTCGATTTCTGTGCCAGTTTTAAGCGAGCTCAGCGCTCCGCTTCACGTCAAAGGACTAGGCCTGGATGATTTTGGTTAAGCACGTTTATTTTCTGTATATGTTTAGTATAATCTTCTAGTTACTTTTTGTAGTGTAACTTTACGTGCAAATTGTTTAGATTTATCAGTCAACTGTTCTTGATTTGTGCTATAGCGTTGCGCCTTGATTCATTTTAAATAGCCTTGTAGTACGCTTGATTACTGTTCATTCTGCTATTGAGTTTTTGTATCTCTTTGTTAATTGCTTAAATCGTTAGATGCTTTATAGGTGTTCTTGATTAATATATCAATTCATAAAATTCAGCTTTCATGAATCTTAAGCCATTTAGAGTGAATTTTCTTGCTTAATAGTTAGCTTTTATAAGATTTGGTTCATAGTCAGTAAGCATAGAAAAGGGTACTGTGATTCTACAAATGCAATTGGTTAAGTTTCATTAGTGTACAAGTTAGACCCTCCACCGTTATAAGTTTCCTTACAGTTACGGTCCTAACTAAGTTAGTAGTTAGGGATCGTTAGTTTTTCTGTTAGAAGATTAAATCCTCACAGTTTACTTGTTATTCAATTGGGCCAGTAGTTGGGCCGTTAGATTTACTTTGGTTTTTTTTAGCAATTAAGGAAATTCAGTATTGATGGATTTTAGTGTTAAGTAAGTTGATTTTGGTTTTATACAAGATTAGATTTAATAGTAGATTTTATAAATTTTGATTTTTTACTTTTAATTGCATTTATGATTTACAAATTTTAATTGTAGGTTTATGATTTTTTTTATTTTACATTTGTAGAATAAAACTTGAATTTTACTTCTTTTAATTTTGTGCATTTGATTGACGTAATTGCAATATGTTTTTAGAGTAGTACGTATACGTAGGTAGTATTATAGATATTTTTACATTTTTACGTGCTAATTGCCAAGTAGGAATAGATACCAATTAAACTTTTACAACCAAAAACAATCAAGTCAAGCTTTAAACGTTATATCAATTCGAATCGATACCGAGAAAAACGAACTAAAAAGACAATTATTAAATGGCGCCGCTGCCGGTTCTTTTCGTGAAGATTAACGATTTCGAGTGAGACGATTGGATTTTGGGATCCGTTCACTTTGTGAACGTTATTTTTTACGTATTATAAATCAAAAAAAAAAAAAAAAAAATCAAAAAGATAAAAATACAAAAAAATAAAAAAATCACAAAAGTCAATTCTTTTCCTAAAGAATTGAATCAAAAAAAATAAAAAATCCAAAAAGTAATCTTTTTCCTAAAAGATTACAACAAAAAAAAAATATATATTTCATCGCTTTTTACGTAGATATAGTATTTTTCTTAAAAAACAAATAAATACAAAAATATTTTTGATATATTATTATATGTAAATAAGTATACATATACGAACAACCAACATACCTATCTTCCATAAGTATTGCCGAGGCATTACACCGTGTTGAGGGGCGTTCCGGTCCTTGACACGCGTATCGATCAAATAAAATAAAGCAAGAATAGATAAATACTTCCAATTGGCAATAATTCGAAGAATACAAACTACAAAGTGAATAGATAGGCGACGTGCTATAAAATGCCGTCTAAGGGTTAATAGGTACTTAAGTGCTTCGCGCCACCTAACCCCCCGTTCACTAGTGCGTATTTTGAGAAGGAAGGCTTTAATTGGAGGTCTTGCACCCAAGTAGTAATTATATATATACTTTCTTGTGGATATTTCATATCGAAACTCGAAGAGGATAATCTTATTCTTTTCAAAGTCGACCGAGGGCTACTCCCTCATTCCTCGTGTTTACTTACACGTGTACTCGCACACGTGTAAACATACCACCTTTGGTGTATCACTTCCTTTCCCGAGGAAGCTTTTAGACGTCATTTCTTGTATATACATTCGGCCACCTTGCTAAACATGGATACTCGTTCCATGTGGGAGATTTTGCAACAACGATCCGCCAACGCTAATTATTCGCATTGTTCGACTTGTGGTGGTCCACACGAAACTTATTTATGTGATCAAAATAATGGTTATTATGGGGAGGGATATGCTTACAATGGAACCGAGAACCCTAATTTTCAACCTAACACTCAAATGGACTACACTTGTAATGACTATATGGGATATTCCGGTTTTTCATCACAACCTCCACCATCATTTCATGATCAAACCTTTAATGTGCCATACCAAAACCAAGGATTTTCCAATTATGAAGGTTTTCAAAATAATGATAATTTTCAAGGCTATAATCAAGAAACCTTTCATAATCAAGGATTTTCAAACAATGAAGGCTTTCAAAATAATGAGAATTTTCCTTGCCATAATCAAGACACCTTTCAACATCAAGGATTTTCATATTCGATCACTTTGCCACACTTGGTTAATCGTCCTATGTTGGAGATATTACAAGACGAGCAATATCGAGCTATGTATGGGCCTTGTGCGACTTGTGGAGCATCACATAATGAAAATAATTGTGATCTATACGCGAGTAATTATGATCAAGGGTTTGATGAGGATTTTCAAAATCAAGAATTTTTAAATCAAGACGATTTTCAAAATGAAGAAAATTTTCAAAGTCCTAATAAAAACACCGTTAACAATCAAGGCATTTATCATTTCTTGAGTAAAGACGCTTTTAATATGGTAATGCAAGCACTTGAGTCAATGCAAGAGGCAACTGATCCGAAAATCTTAGGCTTGAGCACAGACATCTTGCAACACATGAGACCGAACGATGCTTTACCTGATGATGAGCCTTCTTTGAGAGTAGATGTTGAGGATGATACACTTAGTGATGTTCCTATTCTAGACCCTTCCATCTCTCCACCGACTATACTTGAGCATTACACACCTTCATCACCTTTACCTCACGTGGAACCCACCGACTCTTTAACCATGGGGGACGAGCCTCTTAGCACTAATACAAACACCGATTTGGAAGAATTAACCGTTTCTAGTGTTGAGAACCTTATCCCAATCCAAAGAGAGCTTGAGAGGGTTTCCAATGAACCATGTGATGAGCTTTGTGTTGATACCTCTTCTCCTCATGATCACATTGAGATTTTATCACATATTGACCTTCATGCTACTACTAGTGATTTTGGTGACTTTGATCTTGATGAATTGTTTAAAGAAAAGGATAATGAGATTGAGGAAGAGTTTGTGAAAGACTTGACACAAATGGAGGATGATGATTGTGATTCTAGTGACGCGTCTTATGCTATATCATCCAATGATTTGTCTTGTCAAGATAACATTCCTAATTTGGATGAAGAGTTTGCTCCTATAGGAAAAGTGGATCCTTATCCTCTACCACCTTATGATTCTTGTGATGAAACCTTTGATGATCCTTATGATAGTGATGAGTCTTTTACTTCTGATGATGATGACTCCATTTCTTCTATGACTCCTTCACCTATTCCTCTAAGTGATTTTGTGATACATTCAAATCCTCTTTTTGAGACATGTTTTGATAACCCACTTTTTGAGGACTGTGAAGAACCTAATAATGAGTCTATAGAAGAAGAACCCTTGATTGATATTCCTTCACTGGTTTTTGAGGATACACCTATTGATTTTCATGATCATATCATCCCTTTGAGTGATTCTCTCATTAATACACCTCCTTTTGAGCCTTATGTTCCCACCCTCCCACCCTTGAAGTTGGTTATTGATGAAGATCCTTTCCTCTTAGAGATTGATACTTTTTCATCTGAGGCACCTTTAGAACTCAAAACCTTTGATATGGACTCTTTTATGGAGATTGATACCACCATAGAGGATACTCTTGCACAATTTGATATAGAGGTCGACGATAGTGTTTCTAATTTGGATGAGGAGGTTCGTCTTATTACTACATTGCTTTTTGGGAACATAGAGACCACACCTCTTTCACAAGACACTATTACTATTGATCCTCCTTTCACTATGCCTTCTATGGAAGATTACCCACCTTTTGATGATGATGATGAGCCCAATATGGACATAATAGTTATGAATGTTTTGATACCTACACCTTCATATTCTCATGATGATTTGATCACTAAGGGGGAATCTTATATGGCTGATATGAGCTCATCTTCTTATTTTCCCATGAAGGGAAAGGTTTTTGATCCTGGGATACGTATGTTTGGGAAAAATTGGTTTTCATCTAGTCCACTTAAGAGTGTGATTTCGATTGATATGGACTTCTTGTATGAGCTTACTTTGGTGATGCTACCTATTTTGGAGTTGTTCGAGTGTCGAGATGGAAACTTTGTATTTGATCCTGGTGTGCTTCCTATTTGAGAGATTTTATATGTTGGACAAACTTGAGACACGTTGGACCGTTCCATTTATCGAGGCAGATTTGGTAAATCTTATAGTAAATGGCAACGTGCTAAGTTTGAGTGTATCATGTGAGATGTGCTTCAAAGTGGATATCTTTTACTCTCCATGATGGTTTCCCCAAGGACAACCTAATTCGGGGCCGAGTCGAGCTAGCGACTTAGGGTTAAAAAAACTCAAGCATTGAATAACTAGGTTAGAAAACGTAGAGTAGATTTTCGATAGGTTAGGTTTAATTTAAAGGATGTTATAGTAGAGCTGAAGTGGAGGGGTGCCTTTCTTCGTTTTTTTGGTGTTTGTTTCAAGGGTTGCTCTCTCACATTTCATGCTTGGAGCTTATGGAGGAGGCCCGTGTATCTGGTTCACTTCGATTAGTTTTTGCTATTGTGATCTTAAACACTTGTGCTTAAAATGAATACCCTTTAGTTGTCTCTTCCTTAACTTGAGTTAAGCAAGGTTATCAATGTCATAAGTGTAGGGGAGTTCACTCCAATACTCTTAAACATTGAGGACAATGTTTATCTTAAGTGTAGGGGAGACTTCTATCGAAGTGACCTTACCTAGACCATTGCCTTAACTTCATGATAACTTTGGAAAATTAATTTTTCAAACATTTTTCAAATTTTTGATCTACTTTGGCCACCAAAAATATGCATTCATAATTTTTGCATCATTCATTTTTCATTTGTATATCACACTTGCATTGTATATATATTTCTTCTTTTATTTTTCATCAAAAATATATAAAAAGGAAAAATAAAATAAAACATGGTTTTAACAAGTTTAGATTTCTTTGACATATTAGGCCCGCCATGGATATTTTGACTCAACCCGAGTTTGCTTATTTTAGCATTCTCTAGCTAGTATCCTTAACCATGTAGTCCTTCATTGGTCTATTAGGCTAAGCTTCCACCAATTTCATTCTTTGAAATTTTAAATTTGTGGAAAATGGGAAATGATAGAGTTGAAGCAAGTGTAAAAGGGCTAGATAGACTTCATGGCAATTACTTGTGGCTAAACCCTTCTCTTCTTTACCTCTATTTTCTTCGCTTGTATATAATTGTTAATAAATAATCAAGTACGGTTTTAATTGGTTCATAATCTCTTATGCATTTTTGGCTAATCATTCATGGTTGATATGAGTACGTCTTAAGATTCTAAGTTAGCACGTTTTATGTGTACTAGACTTATGTCATGCTCCATATTTAGCGGGTGTTTTTCCTTTTCTTCTTTGCAAATTTCTTGGTGAGGAATAAAGAAAAATAAGAGCGGCTTATGAAAGAAAATGAGTGGCTAGAAAAAAAAAAAGAAAAAGAAAAAAAAATAATGCAAGACTCCCAAGAGGGGCAGTGTGGTGTTAATTATAGTGACTATTGAGTTCCAATATTACCTTGACGGGTTGCGGGGTTGAAGATCCAAAATCTCAAAAAGATGCGGATGTAAATTATTGCGTGAGTTTTATTTTTCTTTCCTTAGCGAGTGTGTAGCTACTTATGAAAGCATGACATGAGGATTTTACACATAAGGCGAATGACTTTTTACTCTTAATACGGACTTATATTAATTGTGAGCGGTTTTTCAAGTAATGGATGAGAAGATTACTTAGGATTAAAACCGTGCTTCCTTATTTTTGGATTTTACACTTCTTATATTTCACGCTTTAATAATGACAAATTTGCCCACAAGCAATTTGCTCAAATAATAACCGGTTCCACATTTAATTGTCATGAATAAGTTGATGCACTTTTTACTTGTGAATGCAATGATCCCATTTACTAGCTTGGTATGGGGAAAGTGAAACTTGAGGGTGATAAGTGTCCATGGTATCCAAGCCCTAATCCAAGTCATTGATTTCTTTATGAGTTATTTCCATCAAAACCATTTATGAAAAATCAAAAATATATAAATAGAATTGTTTTCTTTGCATTGCATTGTAAATATTCAAAACCATTCATCATGTAGCATAGCATAGTTTATTAAATCATAAAATGGCCAAGGTTGGTTAATTATGAGAAAAGTGTAACTTTAGAGCTTTAAAATGCTGCATTGCATGAGGACATGGCAATGGTCAAGTGGAGGGGAGTTGATAAGTGTGAAAACACTCATCAATAATGATCCTAAAACCATTAAAAACACTGTCAAATACATTATATTAAACTGTTAATTATCAGAATTACGCGTGTATTTGGTGTTTGTGTATTTTCAGGTAATATAGGTACATTTGAGACAAACACGAGCTTTCAAGGGATTTTCATAATAAAAGACGAAGAAAAGGACAAAAGATGCTCCAAGGACCTTATTTGCCAAATTTCCAAAGATGAAGGACTAAGCTTGCAACTTTCTATAATTCAAAGGATGGAAAAGTGATTACTTAAAAGTCTTATAACCATTTGAAAAGAAATTTAAAGAAAAGGACTAGATAGCAAACTAAATGAAAAGATTTACTTATCTTGGTCAAAAGACCAAAACCGGTCAACACATACACACGTCTTCGTCTTCCCAAATGAAGAGAGAGAAAGAAAGACGGTTAAACATTTCCACCTCCTCAAACCTACAAGTGCAAATCACAAACGATCCATGAAGATTCAGGCCAAGTCTTCAACAGCAAAGATGCTTATCTTTTTCCCCTCTACAAGATGATGTTACTTAATTAGACTCAAAGTCAAAGACGAAGAAAGCCCCAAATTCAAGATGAAGATGAAGATGGACGAGTAAACCTCGTATTTTACACGTGTCCAATCCTCATTGGATTCAACACGTCACAACACCCTCTCCAGACGGCTATAAATTGAAGACGAAGCTTTCATTTGCAACCGGTTAGCTTAGGAGTAGAATACACACAGTAGGTTAGTTTTTAGGAGTAGATAGTTAGAACATTGAAACTAATTCTGTTATTCTGTTATAGTATTCTTGTTTTCGGTTAAAATAGTTGTAACAAATTCTTTGAGTTCTTCCATTAATGAAAGTTCTTTTCATTTTCAAGCTTTTTGTTATCCTGTTAAATCTCTCTTAATCCCAGCTTCTATTTCACTATTGTTACGGTTCATCTTTTCTTTTGCTTATGAGATTTCAATATATTGTGATCTTTAGGTTTGTATGATAGTTAAAGTCATTGTTAGCGAGTAAAGTCAATATTCACGTTCGAGTTACTGTTCTTATATTGATAGGGTGATTTCTTAGTTAGATTTAAAAAGTTTACTAAATAAAGATGATGTTTTTCGGATTACTGTTCATCAAATTTTAGAAGTCTATTAAAAGGTTTTTTGTTATATAAAATTTTCTGATAGAAATCAGTTAGATGATAAATAGTTAATAGTATCAGTTAGAAATTGGTTTAGTTAGTAAGTCTCAATGATCAAGTAAGTTTCGATTAAGACTGTAGAAATTGGGATCAGACGGTAGTATTCAGTTTTGCTGTTAACCATAGCAGATTAGTTTCAGTTTCGGTTGAGATTCGTGTTCAGTTCAGTAGAGAAGCTCTCATGTTCACAGCAGCTGGTTTCGGAAGGCAGCTAACATAGATAGGATATATTTGGAATTCGTATTTTGTTTGACTTTGCAGGTTTTGTTCGAGAATTACTGTTCGAAATAGCTTATCTTGAATAAGCTACTGGTTGTAAGAACTTTCAGCAGGAACATAGCTTAATCCACTATAGAAGTGTTTCGTTTGTTTCATGTTTTTGCAGGTTTAAGATTTGTCGTATGGTGGTAGCAGGTGTTTGTTTCAGTTCCAGCTTTTAGTAGTGATTTCGATTTCTGTGCCAGTTTTAAGCGAGCTCAGCGCTCCGCTTCACGTCAAAGGACTAGGCCTGGATGATTTTGGTTAAGCACGTTTATTTTCTGTATATGTTTAGTATAATCTTCTAGTTACTTTTTGTAGTGTAACTTTACGTGCAAATTGTTTAGATTTATCAGTCAACTGTTCTTGATTTGTGCTATAGCGTTGCGCCTTGATTCATTTTAAATAGCCTTGTAGTACGCTTGATTACTGTTCATTCTGCTATTGAGTTTTTGTATCTCTTTGTTAATTGCTTAAATCGTTAGATGCTTTATAGGTGTTCTTGATTAGTATATCAATTCATAAAATTCAGCTTTCATGAATCTTAAGCCATTTAGAGTGAATTTTCTTGCTTAATAGTTAGCTTTTAGAAGATTTGGTTCATAGTCAGTAAGCATAGAAAAGGGTACTGTGATTCTACAAATGCAATTGGTTAAGTTTCATTAGTGTACAAGTTAGACCCTCCACCGTTATAAGTTTCCTTACAGTTACGGTCCTAACTAAGTTAGTAGTTAGGGATCGTTAGTTTTTCTGTTAGAAGATTAAATCCTCACAGTTTACTTGTTATTCAATTGGGCCAGTAGTTGGGCCGTTAGATTTACTTTGGTTTTTTTTAGCAATTAAGGAAATTCAGTATTGATGGATTTTAGTGTTAAGTAAGTTGATTTTGGTTTTATACAAGATTAGATTTAATAGTAGATTTTATAAATTTTGATTTTTTACTTTTAATTGCATTTATGATTTACAAATTTTAATTGTAGGTTTATGATTTTTTTTTATTTTACATTTGTAGAATAAAACTTGAATTTTACTTCTTTTAATTTTGTGCATTTGATTGACGTAATTGCAATATGTTTTTAGAGTAGTACGTATACGTAGGTAGTATTATAGATATTTTTACATTTTTACGTGCTAATTGCCAAGTAGGAATAGATACCAATTAAACTTTTACAACCAAAAACAATCAAGTCAAGCTTTAAACGTTATATCAATTCGAATCGATACCGAGAAAAACGAACTAAAAAGACAATTATTAAGATCCTTTAGCCTTAGTGGACACAGTTACTCCTGTAGAAGTCAAGGGGACATTAGTGACAGATTTTGACTTAGTGATAGGTGTGTAAACACCCATCCTTTTACCACTTAATTCTGGCTAAAACGAGACCATAACGCGTATTTAATATCATTTGTTTGGAATTATGCGTTGTTTTTGTGTTTATTGTGTTTTCAGAGCCAACCGGATGGATAATGGAGAAAACATGGGATTGCACGGGATTTATCGAAGAAAAAGACTCAAGATGAAGTCTATTGTCCAAGAGATGCAAAAGATTTGAAGTCACTGGGCCATTTCGAAGATTTATCGAAGAAAAGGACCAAAGATGGAAGATTTACAAAAGTCGAAGAAACTCAAGTCTATTAAACAAAGAAATTAAAAGACGAGTTGAATTTAATCGACAACAAATCCCGAATCAGAATCGAAAACGTCAACTTTTCTGAAAAGACGAGAAGACAAGAAGAACGGGAGAAAGCCCACTCACCAACCAAAGGGAACACCTATATAAAGGGTTCCCCTCACACACTTTGCACCCAGTTTTAGTTTTTCTTTTCCCCTTCTTTTTCTCCTTTCTGTTTCGTAGGTATCACCAACACCACTAGGGTGTTTGGTGATTTTAATCTTTGTTCTTCAAATCTTATAATTTTAATCTTTGTTTTGTGATTGTTAAAACATTAATCATCAATACAAGTTCTTGTTTAATCTTTCCATTTCATCTTGTTCATCATCATCTTTTATTTCAAGTTCTTAAGTTCTTGTTTGATTGATTTGATCTTTAAAAGTTGTTGGGATTTATGTTTTTATTGTTGGGATTTGTAGTTTATGGTTAGTAGATGCTTAGTGATTAGTTTATTTAAGTTTTTGGTGAAAAACTTGGTGATTTTTGGATTAAAGTCGATTTCCTTGTTCTTCGGTATTAGTTACTGTATTTGAGTTTCCCAGACTTCCGGATGAGCAAAAAGTTCCGGATGAACATAAACTTCCGAATGAACTAAGACTTCCGGATGAACATAAAGTTCCGGATGAGTCTAAAAACTTCCGAATGAATGCCTTTTCAAAAAGTTCCGAATGAGTTTTAAAGTTCCGAATGAGTTTTTGTTAAAAAGTTCCGAGTCAAGCTAAAAAGTTCCGAATGAATGTTTTATCCAAATCTTCCGAATAAACTTCCGAACCAAAAGTTCCGAACCAACTTCCGGATCAAAAGTTCCGAGTGAACTTCCGGATCAACAACTTCCGAATCAACTTCCGAAGAAAGTTCCGAGTGAAGGTTCCGAAGAAAGTTCCGAGTGAAGGTTCCGAGTGAAGTTCCGAACGAAGTTCCGGATCAAGGGTACTGAACCAAGTTCCGAGTGAACTTCCGAATCAAAGTCAATCTTCCGAATCAATTTCTTTTGGGTATTTTTAAGGTTTACTTACTGTTTCTTTACTGTTTCTTTATTTCATATTTATATTTTAACTGTGACTTTAATTTTAATTTTAATTCAAGTTTTATTAATTGTTATTAATTTAATTACTTTTAAATTTAAGTTTACATATTAGAGCATTTAACATTTAGTAGATTAAAAATCCAAACCCCCTTTTTAGTAACCAAGAACAATCATTCCACTTAAGGCCGAGATCAATTCGAGAGGACTGAGAGACATAAATTGAACCCATACAAAAACATTGTATCAAATGGCGCCGCTGCCGGCTCTTCTCGTTAAGATCAAAAGTTTTTTGTGAGAACTTGGATTTTGGGATCCGTTCCCCGTGAACGTTACTTTTTCATAAAAATTTTCAAAAAATCCTAAAAAATATAAAATTTTCAAAAATAAAAAAAAAATTAAAAAACATAAAAACCAAAAATATTTTTGCTTTGTTTTTCTTTGTTCGTTCTTTTGCAGGTGTATGCGCACTCGATCCACGTCTTATCAAGAGCCCGAGCCTCTCGATAACTTAGACATGGCCGGTGTACAAAACAACAACAACATACCACCTCCAAACAATAATAATAACAACAACAACCCACCTTTCAACAACATGAATAATAACAACAACAATGAGCCCGTTCCGGATAATCGCCCGATGATTGAACTGCTGCAAGCTCACGTAGATGGCAACACTGATCCAATTGTCATACCTCCAATTGCCGCCAACAACTTTGAGATAAAATCAGGCTTTATCCAAATGGTCTCCGCTCAACCATTCTTGGGGCGTACCATTGATGACCCACATGACCATATCAAGAGATTCTTGCAACTCACTAACACGGTCAAATTCAATGGTGTTCCACAAGAGGTTATCAGGTTACAACTTTTTCCCTTTTCTTTAGAGGGACAAGCCCGACATTGGCTTGCTAAGGAACCGCCACAGAGTATTCTCTCGTGGACGGATTTGGAAACCAAGTTTGTCAATTACTTTTTCCCACCCTCTCGTACTACCGCTTTGCGGAATGAAATCATAAATTTTGAACAAAAGTACGATGAGTCGTTCAGTGAATCTTGGGATCATTTTAAAGATCTTTTAAGAAAATGTCCACAACATGGTTTTACCAAAGTACATCAAATTAATACTTTTTACAATGGTTTAAGCATGAGTGACCAAGATTCACTAAACAGTGCCTCGGGGGGTAATCTTTTGGCTAAGACTTCCAATGCTGCTTAGGATATCATTGAGAATAAATCTCGTGTGCAAACCAAGAGTGTTCGGACCAATATCGCTAGTGCTAGCACTAGTGACAGCGACAAGCGACTGGACAAAATCACTACGCTTCTTGAATCGCTTGTTACCCACACCGTCAACAACACCAACAGCAGCAATGCTAAAAACGCTCAAGTTAACGCTGTTAGCCAACCATGTGAGATATGCGGGGGTCCTCACTCTTACACTACTTGTACTGCCACCCAAGACTACCCTTCTGAGAATGTGAATGCAGCATATGGCACCTATCCTCAACCCGTTTATCAAGCTCAACCTCAAGGTGGCCGTAATTTGCTTAGCTACCGCTCCAACAACTACCTCTCACCACCCGGTTTTCCCCCAAACAACCCAAACCAACAACAAAACCTCAACCGCCCTCCTCAACAACAACCTCGTACACCATACATCCCTCCTCACAAGCAGCAACAACCACCTCAACGAAACAACCAAGTCTACCAGCAACCTGCTTATCAACCACCCGCATATAATGCTCCTCCCAACCAACCCACCGCTCTTCACCAAAAGTGGAAACTTATATGAGGACTAACGATGTGATAGTGGGAAATCTTCAGAGAGAAGTGCTCAACCTGAAAGCAGACCTGGTCAAGCAAGGAAACGATTTGAGAGCTGATATGAGAAACACGTTGGATAGCCAAACAAATGACTTGAAGAACATGATGGCTAGTTTCTTCCAAGGTAATAAACCCTCTTCTTCGGGTACTCTTCCGAGTAACACCGTTGCGAATCCAAGAGGGGAGATGAAAGCAATAACCACTCGCAGTGGCAAAGGTACCAAGGAACCCGAGCTTCCTATACCTCCACCGGTGATTGTGACTAAGGAGAACGAGTCACCTGCTCCCATTCCTCATCCTTCTCCTTCCCCAATTTCTCCACCTCTTCCTTCTACCCCTCCTCCACCCAAGGATGTGAGTGATCCTATTCTCCCAAAGCCTTCCTCTTCTTCCAATATACCTTATCCATCTAGGTTGAGGAAAGAGAAGCTGAAAAGCAAGGACGATATTCAGGTTTCGAACTTCCTTAAAATGTTCAAACAATTTAATTTTAACATCTCCTTTTCGCTAAGAATATACTTTTTTCGCTAAGAAAGCCTCTACTGGGCGGGCTACTCCAATAATGACTTTTTTTCTGGGTTCTTTCATAACATAAAGTCATCTAAACAACAGCTTTTAGCTTGCTTCTTGATTGTGGCGATCCCCTTCTTCTGTTCTTGACTCGTACCTGAAGCTAAGCCGGACTCAAGGAGGCTTCAAAGCCAGATCTTCGTCTTTCATATAGAAAGGAGACCTCGCTCACATGCCTAAGTACGCGAAAATGTTTAAAGATCTTCTGAGCGACAAGGAAAAGCTCCTCGATATTGCCAACACCCAACTTAATGTGAATTGCTCTGCAGTGCTCTTAAGGAAATTGCCAACCAAGCTTGGTGATCCGGGTCGTTTCTTAATCCCTTGCAATTTCCCGGGAGTAGAGAATTGCATGACCCTAGTCGATCTAGGTGCCAGTATCAACTTAATGCCTTTAAGTGTGTGGAAGCAATTATCTCTCCCTGAGCTAGTCCCCACCAAAATGACTTTGGAATTAGCTAACCGAACGGTTGCTTATCCAGTGGGGATAGCCGAAGACGTCTTTGTAGGAGTCGACAAATTCACTTTTCCTGCTGATTTCGTCGTCGTCGACTACGAGATGGACCCTCGTGTTCCCTTGATCATGGGTCGTCCATTCCTGAGGACCGGTCGCACTCTCATCGATGTTGAAGCCGGTGAGCTTATCATGAGAGTGGGTGACGATAAAATCGTCTTCAACATGGGAAAGTTGTCCCAACAACCTTATTCCAACAAGAGTGTTAATTGTATTGACGTTCTTGATGAGGCTTGTGAAGAACACTTCCAAAATGCTTGCACAAGTATTCCTACCTCTCTTCCCAATGTTGAAACCGTTGCCTCTATCGATTCATCATTGTCTCTAGTTGGAGATAGTGATTTGTTTTGGAACAATCTTGAAGACACCATGGGAGATGTGAATTTAGCTATTAATGATTCTCCCACCGATGGGGATGAAGACATGAATTTCTTTGACAATCTTCTCAACGAAGACAATCCTTCTCCTCCATCTCCCACGGTCATTGCTATCGATACTCCGACTTTGAATATGCCTCCCGTCGAAAATCCTCTGGATTTAGAACTTAAGGAGTTGCCGCCTCATCTCGAGTACGTATTTCTTGAAGAAGAGAAGAAGTCGCCTGTCATTATCGCAAAGGATTTAAAGGAAGAAGAAAAATCTCGCCTCATCGCCGTGCTTAAAGATCACAAAAAGGCTATTGCTTGGAAGATTTCTGATATTCGTGGAATTGATCCTCACTTCTGCACACACAAAATTCTCATGGAGGACGACTTTAAGCCCACAATTCAAAGCCAACGAAGGGTGAATCCAAAAATACATGAAGTCATCAAAACAGAGGTTCTCAAACTTCTTGATGCGGGTATGATTTACCCTATTTCGGATTCACCATGGGTTAGTCCAATCCATTGTGTGCCCAAAAAGGGCGGAATAACCGTTGTTCCTAATGAACACAACGAGTTGATTTCCACTCGTCTCGTTACTGGGTGGAGAGTTTGTATAGACTACCGCAAACTCAATGATGCCACGAGAAAGGATCATTTCCCTCTACCTTTTATGGACCAAATGCTTGAACGTTTAGCGGGTAATGAATATTACTGCTTTCTTGATGGTTTCTCGGGTTATTTCCAAATACCCATCGATCCCCAAGATCAAGAGAAGACTACATTCACTTGTCCCTATGGCACATTTGCTTACAAAAGAATGCCTTTCGGCTTATGCAATGCCCCCGGGACTTTCCAAAGGTGCATGTTAGCTATCTTCATGACATGGTTGAACAAACCATGGAAGTCTTCATGGATGATTTCTCGGTCTTCGGGGATTCCTTCTCTTCTTGCCTTGCCAATTTGGAACGTATGCTTAAGCGGTGCGAAGACACTCGCCTTGTTCTGAATTGGGAAAAATGCCATTTCATGGTAAAAGAAGGCATCGTGCTGGGACACAAGATTTCCAAAGCCGGTCTTGAAGTAGACCGTGCTAAAGTCGATGTTATCGCTAAGTTGCCTCCACCTTCAACCGTGAAGGGTGTGAGAAGTTTTCTGGGTCATGCGGGCTTCTACCGACGATTCATCAAAGATTTTTCTCAAATCGCTCGCCCGATGACCCACCTCTTGGAAAAAGATACTCCTTTTATCTTCTACAAAGAGTGTCTTGAAGCCTTCAACTCGTTTAAGGATAAGCTAACTAAGGCACCCGTCTTGGTTACCCCTAATTGGGAGCTTCCCTTTGAGTTGATGTGCGATGCTAGTGATTTTGCTATTGGAGCGGTTCTGGGACAAAGAGTGAACAAACACTTCTAACCAATCCATTACGCTAGCAAGACAATGACGGGGGCTCAATTGCATTACACGACAACCGAAAAAGAGCTTTTAGCTGTTGTCTATGCCTTTGAAAAATTCCGCCCCTATCTTGTCCTTTCCACCACAATCGTGTATACCGATCATTCCGTGTTGAAGTACTTGTTGACAAAGCAAGATTCCAAACCAAGACTTCTTCGCTGGGTTTTGCTGCTCCAAGAATTTAAAATCAAAATTCGCGATAAAAAAGGAGCTGAAAACCTAGCCGCGGATCATCTCAGCAGACTTGAGGATCCTTACCAAGGGGATCATCCGAACAAAGAAATCAATGATTCTTTTCCCTTGGAGGCCTTAATGTCTATAAATTCGAATTCTGATGAAACCCCGTGGTTTGCGGACTTTGCAAACTACTTGGCGGGTGGAATTCTCAAGGAAGGGTTGACGTCTCAACAAAAGAAAAAGTTCTTCACCGACATTAAGACTTACTTTTGGGACGACCCTTACCTATTCAAACAATGTGCCGACCTGATTATCTGCCGATGTGTGGACGGACCGGCAGCTTCAGAAATCCTTGATGCTTGCCACAAAGGACCCACCGGTGGTCACTTTGGTCCCAACTACACCGCCAAAAAAGTGTTTGATTCGGGATTTTACTGGCCCTCCATATATTGTGACGCTCACAATATGGTTAAACGATGTGATGTTTGCCAAAAACAAGGCACGATCACACATAAAGACGAGATGCCTCAGAATTTCATTCAAGAGTGTGAAATCTTTGATGTTTGGGGTATCGACTTTATGGGCCATTCCCTTCCTCTAAAGGAAACAAATACATCCTTGTAGCCGTTGACTACGTTTCAAAGTGGGTCGAAGCCAAAGCTTTACCTACCAATGACGCAAGGGTGGTTTGTAACTTTTTGAAAGCTCTATTCGCTAGATTCAGTGTGCGTCGTGCCATTATTAGTGACCGTGGGACTCATTTTTGCAATGACCAATTTGCTAGAGTCATGGCTAAGTACGGTGTAAATCATCGTCTTTCCATAGCCTACCACCCACAAACTAATGGCCAGGCTGAAATATCCAACCGAGGACTTAAGCGAATTCTGGAAAGAACCGTGGGAGAGCATCGTGCCTCATGGGCTGATAAACTTGATGATGCTTTGTGGGCTTTCCGTACTGCTTACAAGACTCCGATTGGTTGTACACCATATCGTCTCGTGTACGGGAAAGCGTGCCACCTCCCCATTGAGTTGGAGCACAAGGCTTACTGGGCCTTGAAGTGGGCTAATTTTGATATCAACAAAGCCGGTGACCTACGCAAGATCCAACTCAATGAGCTGAATGAACTCCGTAATGAGGCTTATGAAAATTCTTTGATCTATAAGGAAAGAACTAAGCTCATTCACGACTCTAAGATTAAGAACCGAGAGTTCCATGTTGGAGACAAAGTCTTAATTTTTAACTCTCGGTTGAAAATCTTTTCTGGCAAGCTGAAATCTCGTTGGTCCGGCCCATTCACCATTGCCCAAATTTTTCCATATGGTACTCTCGAGCTCGCTCAACCTAATGGACCTAATTTTAAGGTGAATGGCCAACGAGTGAAGTTGTACTTTGGTGAGGACACGTCTCAGGAGGTGATTCCATCCCTTACCACGTTCCCAATGAACTAATTTTGGGTCGAGTCAGGCTCGTGACTCGGTTATCAAAAACAAGCGCTCCTCGGGAGGCAGCCCGAGTATCTATCCTTTTATGTTTTAACCTCCTAAGTGTAGGGGGACTTCTATACGTGTTTGTATTTGTGTGGTGATGTGATTACAGGGATAAGTGCACTCTTGGAATCGTTGAAGAACCGTGCTCCCGTGTTATCCGAAATCCGGTTCTATCTCTCAACTATCGTGATTCAATTTTCTTCATACTCACATTTGAAATTGATCACTTTAGTCATCTCTTCCTTAACTTGAGTTAACCAACGTGCACAATTTCATAAGTGTAGGGGAGACTTTTCCCACATGCTTAAACATTGAGGACAATGTTTATCTTAAGTGTAGGGGGACTTCTATCGAAGTTTTAAGTGGACTTTTCCATGAAAATGCCTTCATTTAACCGGAAAATCATCTTTTTCAACATTTTTCAAATTTTTTTTTATTAACTTTGGCCATTTTATCGTAATTTTTAAATTTTTATCGTTGCTTTCATATGTATATATCCCGCAATAAAGTCAAAAATATTAATAAAGTGGTGTAGCTAGTTTAGAAATCTTTGACATATTAGGCCCGTTGCGCTTATTTTGACTCAACCCGAATAGACTTATCCAAGTTTATTCTAGCTAGTATCCTTAACCATGTAGACCTTAATTGGTTTATTAGGCTAAGTATCCACGAGTCTCATTACTTGAGATTTTAAATTGTGGAGGACGAGAAATGATAGAGTCAATTATAAGTCGGTATTCTTGCACAAGCTCACTTGGTGTAATTATTTGCCTATTCTCCCATCACTTGCTAATAATTTATCTGCAATAAGTAAGGTCGTACGATTTGAAAGGTTACTTAGCTTCTAGCCCAAGATCGTTTAAAAGCTGCTCGGTAATGATAAGAGTTCATAGCCAAGGCATAACTTATGAAGCGGGGCGCGAAGATTGGCGAGTCCGAAAAGGCCCTAACAAGGCATGAGGATTCCATTTTATTGCTAAAGATCCAAGGTGATGTGAAAAGCATTATTCCCAAAGTCAATATGAAGGATCAAGACTCACGACGAAAAGCAATCAACTCCCACAAAGATCATGGAGAAGTCTATCCGAAAAGACCCTAACAAGGTATGAGGATAAATAGATCCAAGTCCGAAAAGGAGGCGGATCGTTATATCTCAAAATCCCAAATAGAGATTGAAGAAATAATCATGAAGTCGTGGTCAACAAAGTTGGAGTACCCCTCAAAAGTCTCCAAGTGAAGAAACTCTATTACGATGAGAAGACCATTATCTCAAGCACGTCTCTCAAGATATGAAGTATGAAGTACATGCCAAATATCGGCCCGAGAAAGGTCTCAAATCGTGAACCGAGTTATGCCAAGATATGAACTTTTTGATATCCCGAGAAGCAGTTTTAAGAGATTTTGTCCTTTAGCTAACTATTGATCAAATCGTCCTACTTTGCTTTCAGCCTTAATAAACTATCGAAATAAGTCCAAAAATGCATCTTCATGATCATTCTAAGACAAAAATAAAATATAAGAGATACACCTAGGAATAAGGGAGTTTAAGCATTTAATTAAGCCATGTGTGTAAGTGTTTGATTTACTAACTTATAATAAGAATGATCTCGTTTTTAAGCTTAGTTTGGGGAACGTGAAACTTAAGGGTGATAAATCTTCGCAGCACCAAAGCCCTAATGTAAGTCACTGATCTCTTTGCAAAGTTATTTCCATGTAGCTATTTTCAAGTGAAAATGGTTTTCTATCCTTTTGTTTCCGTTTAAGTTTTAATTTCTTTTAGTACCTTTATTTTTGTTTTTGTTTAAGTAGTATTTTAATAAGGCCAAGGTTGATTAATTATGAGAAAAGTGTAAAATTGCTTAAGTAGTATTTTAATAAGGCCAAGGTTGATTAATTATGAGAAAAGTGTAAAATTGCTTTATCACTAAGCATTGCATGAGGGCATGGCAATGGTTAAGTGTAGGGGATTTGATAGGTGTGTAAACACCCATCCTTTTACCACTTAATTCTGGCTAAAACGAGACCAAAACGCGTATTTAATATCATTTGTTTGGAATTATGCGTTGTTTTTGTGTTTATTGTGTTTTCAGAGCCAACCGGATGGATAATGGAGAAAACATGGGATTGCACAGGATTTATCGAAGAAAAAGACTCAAGATGAAGTCTATTGTCCAAGAGATGCAAAATATTTGAAGTCACTGGGCCATTTCGAAGATTTATCGAAGAAAAGGACCAAAGATGGAAGATTTACAAAAGTCGAAGAAACTCAAGTCTATTAAACGAAGAAATTAAAAGACGAGTTGAATTTAATCGACAACAAATCCCGAATCAGAATCGAAAACGTCAACTTTTCTGAAAAGACGAGAAGACAAGAAGAACGGGAGAAAGCCCACTCACCAACCAAAGGGAACACCTATATAAAGGGTTCCCCTCACACACTTTGCACCCAGTTTTAGTTTTTCTTTTCCCCTTCTTTTTCTCCTTTCTGTTTCGTAGGTATCACCAACACCACTAGGGTGTTTGGTGATTTTAATCTTTGTTCTTCAAATCTTATAATTTTAATCTTTGTTTTGTGATTGTTAAAACATTAATCATCAATACAAGTTCTTGTTTAATCTTTCCATTTCATCTTGTTCATCATCATCTTTTATTTCAAGTTCTTAAGTTCTTATTTGATTGATTTGATCTTTAAAAGTTTTTGGGATTTATGTTTTTATTGTTGGGATTTGTAGTTTATGGTTAGTAGATGCTTAGTGATTAGTTTATTTAAGTTTTTGGTGAAAAACTTGGTGATTTTTGGATTAAAGTCGATTTCCTTGTTCTTCGGTATTAGTTACTGTATTTGAGTTTCCCAGACTTCCGGATGAGCAAAAAGTTCCGGATGAACATAAACTTCCGAATGAACTAAGACTTCCGGATGAACATAAAGTTCCGGATGAGTCTAAAAACTTCCGAATGAATGCCTTTTCAAAAAGTTCCGAATGAGTTTTAAAGTTCCGAATGAGTTTTTGTTAAAAAGTTCCGAGTCAAGCTAAAAAGTTCCGAATGAATGTTTTATCCAAATCTTCCGAATAAACTTCCGAACCAAAAGTTCCGAACCAACTTCCGGATCAAAAGTTCCGAGTGAACTTCCGGATCAACAACTTCCGAATCAACTTCCGAAGAAAGTTCCGAGTGAAGGTTCCGAAGAAAGTTCCGAGTGAAGGTTCCGAGTGAAGTTCCGAACGAAGTTCCGGATCAAGGGTTCTGAACCAAGTTCCGAGTGAACTTCCGAATCAAAGTCAATCTTTCGAATCAATTTCTTTTGGGTATTTTTAAGGTTTACTTACTGTTTCTTTACTGTTTCTTTATTTCATATTTATATTTTAACTGTGACTTTAATTTTAATTTTAATTTTAATTTTAATTCAAGTTTTATTAATTGTTATTAATTTAATTACTTTTAAATTTAAGTTTACATTTTAGAGCATTTAACATTTAGTAGATTAAAAATCCAAACCCCCTTTTTAGTAACCAAGAACAATCATTCCACTTAAGGCCGAGATCAATTCGAGAGGACTGAGAGACATAAATTGAACCCATACAAAAACATTGTATCACTTAGCCTTGATGGGTGTGTTTAGAACAGGCTTAGCTCCTGGGGTCTTATTGAATAGAGTAATGGCAATGGTGGTTTGTTGTTTAGATGGTACAGATATCGGTTGCCCAATGTACTCTAAGTTTGCTAAACAATCCTGAACGCGATCCACATATAGTAAAAGCTCATATACACTATGACTTGTGGGATCACGTTCACGCATTTCATCAACAATCTCTCTAGCTAGATCAGCATGTTCTAAGGCATTTTTCATATATGTGACAAACTTAGTGGGACTTTTCTTAAATTTTGGATCCCGATATAGCACACGTGGGTTGGGTTTGGGAGAACTAGAGGTCGAGGCAGAGACAGTAGCTGGATTATCAACACTTTCTCGTCCTTTGAGTTGAAGTGTCTCCTTTAATTCTGCTATAACCATGTTTTTGTCTATGAGCTGAATTTTTAGGTCAGAGGATTCCTCACATTTCCTGTTCAGTTTGTCAATTAATGACTTTTGTTCTGTCGCATTAAAAGCGAGGCGTTCTTCTATTGAACCAGAATTTTGTGAGTCACCCTGCCTTACTTGTTCATGCTCTCCTAGTATAGAATTAATTCTATTTTCTAGGACATGATTTTTAGTCTCTGCAGCCTCTAGTTCCGTTTTTGTTTCTAGTAATTCTCTCTTAATTCTCATCAATTCTTCCTCTAAATTCTGAACCATCTGAATCATCTTGTCACTTGTCTCAACGGAGTTGCCACCATCATTTAGTTTTGAAAGAGTTTCATTTTTTATTGATTCTCAATTTCAAGAGATATAGAATGTTGTTGAAGCTCATTAAAACTTTTTGAAAGTGTATTATACGAATCTTGAAGCTTTAAAAATTCAGCATTGGATTCATGACAAGAATGATTATCTACAGTATCCACATGTTTAACAGTATTCACAGATTCATGCACATCATCACAAATATTCACAGTAGATGAAATTTCATGATTATATTTAACAGTAACAACTTGCATCACTTCGAGAGACACCATATGTTCTAAAAAACGGTCATATTCGGATAAAATCTTTTCCTTTTCAATTAAATGTTATTCATAAGCATCATCGATTTTATTGAAAACTTTTTGAACTTCACCAATTTCAAAACTTAAATTAAACGCTAGATCATAGACTCCTTGTTTAATATGGTCCACAAACGAAACGATCTCTTTCTCAAACATCATTTTCATGTGTTAGAACGCCCATTCTCCAGCGGTTTGAGCCGTTGAAGTCGTACATTCTAGAATGACCTTGTCAAACTCGGTAAGGTATTGCCCAATCTCTTCCAAGCTGAGCTTTACCGTACTAACCGGTGGAAGATTCTTAGGAATTTCATTTGGTTGGTCCGAGTTAACGAGTGTATGAATTATACTAAGGCATTCTCTAGTAGGCATGAAAGTGGATATTTGGATAGTTCTCTTTTGCATATTAAAATGAATTCTAAGATCTATTGTGGCATTTTTTGCATTCATTTGAGCATAATCATATGCAGTATATGTAGAAAGTAATTTTAACCGTTTTTCATCATATGGTGTTATACTCTCAGAATCATTTGAGAACACAATCGGATCTAATACCAATCCTAACTTGGTTGCATCATAAAGTCGTGGGTTGTGGTTAAGCGCTTGCTTTGCATACCCCGGGTTAGGTGGTAAGTCTATAAGAAGCGATAGATTGAACTCTTTAAATGATGCATGAAACAAGTGTACTAGATGTGAAGCGGCATATTGTTTTAAAAGCTTAAGTTCCGTTTCCTTTATTCTTTCAGACGTCTTAATTTCCATTTCAATCTGTTTGGACTCAAGAATTTCAAAATCCGTTTGAAGTTGTTGAAAATTAGTAACGACTGACTCTTTTTCTTTAAGTTCATCGAAAGATTTGCTCTTAAACTCTCAATTTCTAGCAGATTGTCCATTTGAACTTTCCTAAACCTATCAAATTCAGGATTGGTTAAGGTAGTGGACACAGGAGTCATTTCCAAGGTGTTAACATTGTCCTTATGCAAAGCAAGCTCGGCCGATAAAGTCTGATTAGCATTAAGGGTTTCAAGGATCGTATTATTCATTCGGCTAAGCAAAGATGCCGGGACCATAACCAAATCAGGTTGAGCAGACGAATTGGTAGTCGTAATAGCTCCCGATTGTGGTTCACTCAAAGTCTGAGGACTTGCACTGATATTGCTATCATTGTTTGTCTCGTCGATTGAGTTACTAACCACTGGAGGCTGTTCCGAATACTCAGACATTTTCTCAACTTGATAAGGTACAATACTAGTATCCGTAGCAGTATGTGGTACCTCAGAAATGGTATCAGCTCCATATAGTGAAAGGTTTTCCATAAGAGCTACTTTGGCGGTGTTAAGATCATCACAATCAGAGTCATATGCATCCAAATCATCACATTGATATGCAACATTGTTGGTGATGACTGTTGTGAGACCATCAGTTTCCGCTACTCCCGGATCTGCAAGGAATGCCAATTCTTCTTCATCAAGTTCACGACCTTGAGCTTGAGCATTCACCAGGTAAATCTTCTCCTGAAACCATGTGTCGTCCCTTTTCCTCTTAGGCTGCTTGCACTCTCGGGCCATGTGCCCTTCCCCTTTGTAGTTGTAGCAAATAACCATCTTCATTTTACCAGTGCCGTTTGCTCTTGTAGAAGTAGTATTGGATGAACATGCACCAGCAGTAGACGAATTAGATCTCCCTTGAAGTGGTTTCACCATGACTCTTCCGTCCTGAATTGTTGCCTGTTGTCGAGAGTTAGACGAGTTCCTTAACTGATTGTTAGTTGTTGCTGGACCTCTGTAACCTCGTTTGTTCAATGTTTGACTTAAATAAGCAGACATCATAGCAAGGATTTCAGTAGGGCTATCTCCTTGTCTAAATTCAGGGACAGGGATGTCATCTTCACAGTAGAATGCTGGTGCTGCTTGAGCTAGAATCTGATTGGTTGGAGCAATGACTTGTTGTGAGTAATGAGTTTGAGGAGCCTCAAGTTGTGGATAGGTACTAGCAAGGTTGGTGGGAGGTTGATACCGTGAATACTGGTGTGAAGCAAAAGGTAATGGGTGTGAATCTCCTTGTGATGATGATGTTGCTGGTTGGTGATAAGATGTAGGCGGCGGTGGCAGAATCGAGTACTGTGGGAAGCTTGGCGTTTGATACACAGGTTGATATGAAGATTTGTGTCCTAAAGTAAACTGAGAGTCGTGGTATGACAGTGTAGGATGGTTTGCCAATAATGCCATTGGTTCATGATAAGGTCCTTGAGAAATTCGGTTTTGGATCACATGCTTCTCATGTTGTTGTAAGAAAGCATAGAGTTGATCTAAATTGGACTTGTGTAGATCACGAATCATCTTGACATCAGTCACATATTGACTCCATTCAGGGGGTAGTGTGTTCAAAAACTTGGTGTTTAATTGAAACTGTTCAATCCTTAGATTATAGACATTCATGTCATTCATCAAAGTGGTAAAACGCTAGTAAAAATCATGAAGTGTCTCCCGTGGAAGGTATGTGAACCTATCAAACAAATCATACAGTTGACACTCTCGTTCTTGCTTAGTGAGAGATGTCCCTTTTATCAAAACTGCAAGTCGATCCCAAAGATTCTTTGCCACTGTATGTTCACTTACCATTCGAAAGATATCAGGTGGAAGGGCTTGAAGAATTGTCTGAACAGCCCTTTCATCGGCATCTGCAATGATTTTGTTGGCATCGGTTAACTCATGATACTCCCTTGGCCTTGTCACATTGTTGAAGGTAAACTCTCCCCAATCTAATGGTCCTTTATCAATTGATCGAAGCATAAGTCGACCATTTTGTTTGCCCATGATGTACGTTCTCATACGGCCTTGCCATGCTTCAAATAAATCTTTGATGAGCAAAGGCGGGCGAGTATCGATACCCGAAATGATTGATATATCGGTAAGTGAAGTCATAGTTGGCATAAATGAATGTGAATTCATTTTGTGATCCCTTGAAAAAAGATTATCAAAGATGATCGAACAATGAAATAAGGTTATGAGTTTTTTGTGTTGTTAACTAAAAGATGTTGTTATCTTGTTGTTGTGTTTGCTTTTGAAATTTACCAAATTACCAAATTAAATGCCAAATAGAAGAAATCCACTAAGTATCCAAAACAGGTTCTATCGAAATGTTCTTTCTGTCGGAATACCCAGATCGAAATGTCTTACTATCGGAATGCTTAGATCGTAATACAAAGCTGTCGAAATGATTCAGATCACAAAGTGCTATCGGAATGATTCAGATCGGAATGCTCAGATCGCAATGTAACCTTGTCGGAATGATGATGGTATCGGAATGCCTAGATCGCAATGCAAAGCTGTCGAAATAATTCAGATCGCAAAGTGCTGTCGGAATGATTCAGATCGGAATGCTCAGATCACAAAGTGATGTCGGAATGATTCAGATCGGAATATAGCTGAAAAAATTTAGGCAGAGTAACGACTTAAAACTTCCTTATAACCGTCAGAATGCAGATCGCAAAGAACGATCGGAATATCCAGATCGGAATAAGTATTGAAATCCAAATATCGCAAAGTGGAACCAGTCACTTTCCGATGGTGATGGTTATTGCGATGGAAGCCCCTTTTCAGTTGTACTTTCCGATGGTGATGTTTGCTTGAATTTCAGAATGAAGAACACAATAACTTTTTGCACTTTTAATCCAAGAAAGATTATGTTTTAACCAAAACCAAGATACCAAAACACTATAACACAAATCACTACGTTATACTACTTGAAATCACGATCAAACACAAAAAAGTTTGAAGATTCGGCAAGAAATACTCAAAAGCCTACAAAATGTTTATAAAACATATGCAACACTAAAAACAAACCTATATCTCATCCCATGCTCTTGATACCAATTGTAGAACAATGATAATCTTTGTGAAACAAGGGGGTTGATGTTTTCTAGAGAGAGAAACTCAGAGAGAAAATGAAAGAACTTTGTTATATGGAAAACATGAAATGAAACAACCAACACCTCTTTCCATGGTGGAAAGAGGTTTAAATACCCCAAGTCCTTAATGGACTTGGGCCTCCGGCCCATGAACATGCTCATGGGTCGGGCTATTTAATAAATGAAACTAAACATTACTACGAGCCTATAACTACATTGTTGGAGTGACCGAGACTTTCTATATACGTAAAACGTATTTCCAACAAGGATATGGTCATCCATCAAGAGTTATTTAGACCACTTTTGATAATCAACATCTTATCTTTTAGGGGAATTCCATTCGAGTTCCCATCAATTTAGACAATGACATCATGGCATAATCAATCAATCCATTCTACTAGCACTACCAACTTTTCAGTTTTATTGCCGTTGATAAGATGTGAACTTCTCAAAAGACTAATAATAACTCATAATCCTTCACAAATTCAAGGATATATAGAGACATAACTAACCTTAAAAAGAGTAAGGTTAACGTATGATCTACGCTAGAGAATTTCAAATCAGATACAGACGAAAACATTAACGGATATGAATATATCCCATATTTTCATAATTTGAGTACGCATTCGAAAGCTCCTCGGATCGTTACCCAGGTCATTTAAATGAAATCTAATCAAAAAAAATGATAGGAACGTCGATACACCCAGTCGGGTATTAATACTCGATAATTAGATACTTTTCCAAAGAATCTCACCATGAGAGGATTGGACAAGAAGGGGATATCAATTGTCGATAAAGACAATATCCACAGATGAGTAAATTTGACTCAGAAAATAAATGGTACGGGCATATATGTAGGTGTCCCTAACAATATGTCCCTATTTTGCACTTCTTGCATATCTCATAAAAATTCAATTTTCCACAATTACAAAGAAAATGTAATGTTTATTAACAATTTCATGGTGACTACTAATCAGCCTTGCATGGTCCCTTCCAAATTGTACATAGGCGCGCAACTATATACAATTTTAGGATTAACAATGCAATACTCAGTTCGTCAAAACCTGGTCATCATGTTTAAAATATATATATATTCATGCTTAATCATGAAATAAAAATCAAATGATTTTTATCGAAATGTTCATCACTATGAAAGCATTTCATTTACAAGATGTTTAATAAAACTCTTATTTCGATAGTAATTACTTATAAAAACAATGAGTGATCTCAAAAGGACTGATGAAAAGTTTTTCACCAAGAACTAACTACAATATGATAGGAAATGAGCTTAGCCAATTAATCATGAGGTTCATTACCTCGATGACACTCAAAAAGAATAATCCACAACGTAACTCAAATCGAGATGAGTACTTGTTCAATGGTTGCATCACTAATGCAAACATTAGGATGAAGCAATAGAAGATAGACAACATCGATACATGTAAGATTTAGCAATCAAAGGTAGTCCGTTCATTAATAAAAAAACAAGTCAATAATTGTACCGTAACACATTACGTGTTGCCATGTCATACAATTCCAAGGACTCATCCTACCAACTGATGTCTCAGTTAAGTTTGGGATTTTAAAAGATACCATAATGAATACAAATCTACAAGAGTCATTAGGTGTCCCACATGTCCCAGAAGATCCATCGGTACCAATTCAGAAGAAGATTTCTTCAATCTATTTCTTGGACACTGGGCATCCTCGTCATTGGACAATGGCCTAGGAACAACCCTTAACACGAACCGACAATCATTTAAAACCTTATAATTTAATCACAGGACTAAACGACTTCCTCTTAACAATCTCATATTACATACGAGTTAAATTTGACTTTATTCAAGTTTCAACCAACTTACACTCAATGCGACATCCTACGTCATTTTCCAATACTTTCAACCTTATTCTTAGACCTTGAAGGGCAATAAAAGCTCGATTTAAACAACACTTAATTTCCAATCGTATAGCTCTTACAACAATAGTTATAAAATTAGTCACTAGTATGAAATGACTCACACATTCAATTAGACTTCTCGAAAAGGTACTAGTGGTATGGGGCTTTTGGGTAAAGGCTCCAATGACAGCCTCAAGTGCAACATTCACCTTTTCGATTTCAAATTTAAGAATTGGATGACACTGAATCAGATGACACCTTTCTAGGTGGCAAGGTTTTGTCAAAGTCCACTCTATAAGGATAGATCGTCATGACATCTATATCAGATTTAATCTCGCCAGTTCTTCTTCAAGATCATAATCAACTACTATCAACATTTCTACGAATATCAACCATTTTGTTGGGATCATAAACATCCACAACTTGGTTTAGATATAGGATAGCTAGATTTCTGTTTGTGGTTAATTACACCTCTTGTTTAGTAAAACAAAAGAGCGTAAATGAGCGATAAGTATTAACTGATGATTTAGGAAAATCAAACACTAATGACCCAATTAAGTTTGTTTCCCAAGGAGGTATATGTGTGTCACTAAAATGTAATGATATTTTGGATTAATATTGAGAAAAAGGGGATGAGAAAATAGAATGACGGATACGTAAAAATTATTACTACGACGACTAAATTAAAAACCGTAAAAAGAGCTAAAACAAAAATTAATTCTAAAAATTCCTAAAAAATTACCAAAAATCAAATTAAATAAACTAAGATTTTACAAATGATCAAAACTTTTTGAAACCTTTTAGTTAATTAAATATTAATTTTTAAATGCTAATTAAAGCCCTAAAAATCCAATTAACTATCAAAAAGCCCAATAAAGATTTTTCACTTTATAAACCTCTAAAATGACTTAAAAAGAATAAAAACTATTTTTATGAATTTTTAAACTAATTAAAACTATTTAAAATGATTAAAAACTATTAAAACCTTAAAATAACTCTAGAAATTAAGAAAATGATGATAAAATTAATCTAAGAGTTGCAAAAATCCTATTTTAATGTATTAAACCTAAGAAAAATATAAAATGCGCAAAAATGTGAAAATTGAAATTTAATAATAAAATAATATTAAAATATTATTAAAAATCCAAAAATCATAAAAAAATTCTAAAAATTTGCAAACTAGTTTATTTTAACCTAAATACACAGAAAGTGAAAGTGAAATTACCAAAATACCGCAAATGGGCCCCCAAATGGGCTAAAATTGAAAACAGTCCAATCTAATGGGCTTTTTGGCCCAAAAAGTTCAACAAGGCCCAAATGACCTGAAAAAGCCCTATCTAACTCAAAATTTTATTCTGAACACAAAAGTCTGAAGGCCCAAAAGCTGGTTTTGAGCTTATCACAGCTTATTGGTATAACAGCTTATCCTTATTGGGCCAATAAGCCCATTAAGCAATAAGCCAATGCCATAAGCTCAGATTAGACACACAACCTTCTTTTGAGATGCCTAAGAGATCTGTGAAAAGAAATTTTGAAAAAGCAAACCCAACAAGCCAGAAATAAGCAAAGTAGAATTTCACTAAAAGACAAAATAGTCGACTTAGAGTTCTAGACCACCTCAGACCTTCAAATAAGTTGCAAAAGACTCTAAATGACTTAATTAAGACAAATCAACAAAGAAAAGTTCAATAAGCCAAGCGAAATAAGCTGAAAAAGCTGATAAGCAATTATGTAAAAGTCAAAGTTATTGGTTTTCTAGTCAAAGCTCAAAGTCAACCCCTCTAATGCACCAGAATGAACAAATGGGTCAAATAAGTGACACCTATTACAAATTCAAAGTTGTTGCAGGTTTAAATAAGCTAGAACAGCTTATTGATAAGCACTAGTTGAAATAACACTAGCAGTGGCTAGCAGCAGGGGAAAGGAGTTCCCACTGCTTTGACTATTTTACTTGCTTTTTTAGAGAGATCCAGTTGGATTCAATGGAAAACAAGAGCACCTTGTAATCAGTGGATCACAAGGAGTCAATATCAACAAAGAAATCACAATTTGGTTCACTCAATAAGCACGGAATAAGCAAACAGTCCACAAATATGGCACATACCTGGCAAATAAGCAATTATGCACAAATAAACAGATTAAGCATGAATAAGCCAGCCAAATTGAACCATATGCATACACAAGCTACAATAAAGTCCAATAAGCACAAAGAAACTTGTTTCAAGCACTGGATCAAAGTAAATAAGCAGATTCAAGCACAAAAAGTTTCTGATGAACAAAGGTACTTTTCCAAAATACTTTTGCTAATCTATTTGACCACCAATCCAATTTCAAGCCCTCAAATCCCTTTCCCTCGTGATGTTAACCAAAATTTAACACTTTTTAACCTTAGTCTACCCTTAGATCTAGGTGTCCCCAAAATTTTAGCCAAAATACCCAAGTAAAACAGATTTTATGAACCCTTGATTGATTTAGGTGTTTAAACCCTCAAAACTTGCAGATAAGTAACCCTTTACACCAGATAAACAGATACCAACCCAAAGAAACAACAAACAACCACAAAGGTTTCCTTGAATCTTAAAAAATCAGTTAACCCAAACACCCCTTTGGAATCTGATTTCTCAATTTTCCAAAGGATTGTTGTGATTTAACCTTCAATCCAAGATCAAAACAACCTAGTAGTAATAAATCAACCCTCAGAAACACAAATCAACCACAAATTCACAGATTCACAGACCAAAATCCAAAATCACATAAATCATGCAATATTTTCAGAAAAGTAAAAGAGATAAGAGATTCAAACCTCCAAAATGTACATCCACACTTTGGAATATTTGAGCTGAGCTGCTAGCAAGAACAAGCACCAACTTCCACAAGCTGCTAAGATGAACAAACACAAAAGTAATATCAAAACAGATTATCCTTTGATTTTTGAAAACAAGAGTTTTAAACCTTAAAACCTTTTCTCAAAATCAACCAAACATGTATATGGAACTCAGATCTTAGCTATTCAAACACCAAACTTTTATAAATAACAAAAGAGAATTCAAAGTTTTCATAAATTCATATTTTATTTCATAAAAAGGAATTACGAAGAAGATAGCTAAAATCTGGAACAAAGGGGCTCTCACATGTTGAGGCCTCCTTATATAGACGACTAGGATCATTCTAGAAGGGAAAATACATGAAAACCCTAGCTAGTAAATCTCTGAATTGCCCTTGAGTGCATTGAGTTGTTGAGCTGTCAAATTTGATCTAAATCATTCATTTATGCTTTGGGGACAAGTAATGAACTTAAAGCGTTAATCTTGCCATGTCAGCTTACTTGGAGAGGAAGTTGTGTTTCGATTGGTTGACGTGTTGAATGGTGGGTCCTGTTGGTGAGTGGGATTGAGGGTTTTTGGTGTGAGATAGGTTTCTAGGCATGTGAATCAAGCATGTGCCAAGGTAATTGGAATTAACCCTTTGTTTTATGTGAAGGTATTTCTGGGTTCATATGGGTATATAGTAACTCGTTTGATCCGAAAAAGGGGGTGGTAAGTTGTTTGGCGCGTGTTATTGTGTTTAAACTTTGGGAAATGGCACTTTGAGTCCTTGTGTTTTGGCAGAAGTGGTATATAATGTTTTTCAGCCCGAAAACTTGATTTCCTTTGTTCTAAAACTTTCAAACTTCATACTTTTGCCCCAAAACTTTGGCAAAAGGATTTCAAGGGTTATTTTTGCCACTTTTAAATAGTTCAAGGACTGATCTTGTACATTTCTCATCTTTGAAGGTCCTCATTTGATCTTTCACTTCATGAGGGACCATTGTTGACAATTTAGAATGGTTGAGGGACTAAACTTGCCAAATCTTCAAAGTTGAAGGACTTTTTTGTAATTTTGACAAACTTAAGGGACCAAACTTGTAATTACGAATATACAAGGGTATTAAGTGTTATTTCTTCATAGATGAGGGATCAATCTTGTACATCTTCAAGTCTTCAAGGGTTTTTCTTTGAGAAATCCATAACTAGGGCCCGGTTCATTGTACGGCTTCGTTTCTCGTGTCCGTTTTTCCTTGTTTCTTGTGATCTTTTGTCTTTTTCACGATATCCATACCTAAAATACACAAGTAAACAAACACAAGCATATATATGGTATATTTATGACATTTTATGCATTTAAAGCCCGAAAAGAACGATGAGATCATGTATAAATGCCATCTCATCACTCCCCCATACTAAGCCATTGTCGTGCCCTTACGCAATGCTAAAATAAAGTATCTAAGCATCACCAAAATTCAATTTTATTTCCCTTTATTGAAAAGTAAAAGACTTGAAACAATACTACTAAGATGTGTAAAGACATAATGTATGATTTTCATCACGTGAGTGACTTTTAGGGTCACTGAATAGAAACAAGTGAATGCTCCATAGAGTAAAGTTCGTCATCCTTGATTGTCATACATTCCATGCTCAGTGCAAAAACGAGATCATTGTTGGTACAAGTCACAATGCTAACACTACTCATACGTCCAAATTGTGTAATACTTTTTCTCCCCGTAAACCTAGTTATTATGAAAGGAAAATAGGTTTCTAGAATTTTTTTAACTATTTGTCATGGATCACAAGTGATTCATATTGACTTATTTGAGTATTTTTAGTCCGAAAGTAAAGTAGCACAACTTAATCGATAGTTAGCCGAAGGACAAAATCTTTTAAAACGGCTTCTCGTGTATCTCCTTACGTTCATATCTTGACATAACTCGTTTCACTATTTGAGAACTTTCTTGGACCGATATTTGGCATGTACTTCATACTTCAAATCTTGGGAAGAAGTTCTTGAAATTATGGTCTTCTCTTCATATTTTGGAATTTCTTCACTTGACATTTTTGAGAGATTCTTCATACTTGGACCACGACTTCATCATTTTTCTTCAATCTTTATTTCGGATTTTGATATACAACGATCCGCATCCTTTTAGGAATTGGATATATTTATCCTCATACCTTGTTAGGGTCTTTTTGGATAGACTTTCTCCATGATCTTTAGGGGAGTAATTGCTTTTCGTCGTGTGTCTAGATCCTTCATATTGATTTAGGAATAATGATACTTCACATCATCTTGGATCTTTAGCAACAAAATAGAGCTCCTCATGCCTTGTTAGGGCCTTTTTGGATCTTCACCAATCTTCGCATCCCGCTTCAATAAGTTATGCCTTGGCTATGAACTCTATTCAACCCCGATCAACTTTTAAACGATCTTGTGCTTTGAAGCTAAGTAACCTTTCAAATCGTACGACCTTACTTATTGCAATTATTTTTATTCCTAATGCATTGATCTTATGGGAGAAAAAGCCACAATTAAAAACATATGAGTTTTTGAAAGAACATTTTCATGTTCTACGTTTAGCATGATCACTTGTCTAACTCTATCATCTCTAGTTCTTCATTATTTAAATACCTCTAATTAAAGAGACTCGTGAATACTTAGCCATGAAAGTCAAAATTAAGCCAAATTTGGATTAGCTTTCATTAAGACTATATCAAATCGAAGTTTTGGGTTTTCAAGCCACCAATAGGATCTTGAACTTTCTTGGACTTTTTCAGGTTTAGAGAATGCATTTTATAGTCCCCTTGATAAATGACTTCCTAGGATCAATTGTAGGAACTTGCGAAAAGTTCTTGTTCTTAACCCGAATGAGCTAAGACTTTCGCGTTTTAAAGTTCCCTATTTAAAAGTCTAGCAAAATTTGATTCGAGCGGGTTAAGAAATGTAAAGGGCTCCAAATGCCCATCAAGTCAAAAATGAACTCTTATTCTACCCATCGGAAAATATACATTCGTGTCTTAAAAACACTTATGAAAACTAAGAATTTTTTTAAAATTTGGCCGTTTTTAGCCTTATTAGAAACAAAACAAAATAAAACGTTGAAAGTTGGAAAACGTGAGGGCGTAGCAAAGCAAGTATCTATTCACCCCCCATACTAAAATTAAACATTGTCCTCAATGTTTCGAGTCTAAAGGTGGAGCACCCCTATACTAGAGACGAAGAGTCGAATGCTTAGAATCTAGCATGGAAAGGGTGATCAACAATATATCTAAAGCCATTTATGAATTTTGCTAAAAGATAATTGTTAGAACAATAAAGGATATGTCATGGATTCGTGAAAAACTCTTCAAGTAAATGATCGAGGCTCACGTAAACGAGAGTCTTCAATCGTAGTGATGATGATGATCTAGATAACACATTCACAAACAACCACGAGACAACAGAAATCTCCTCTCATTATTTTATTAGAAAGCATAAAAAAGGATAAGCAAGGGATCACCCCCACGGGGCACCTCATTTTTTATTACCGAGTCATGAGCTCGACTCGATCCCCTCAATGCTAATTATCATTGGGGAAGGTGACTTGGTCGAGGTCGTCCAAAGAAGGAACTTCCCCACCAAAGTAGTGCTTAATCCTATGTCCATTCACCTTGAAGTTAGGACCATCATTTTGAGCTAGCTCGATGGTCCCATAAGGAAACACTTGTGTTATGGTGAAAGGACCCGACCAACGAGATTTCAATTTCCCGGAAAATATCTTTAATCAAGAGTTAAAAAGTAACACTTGATCACCAACGTTAAAAACCCGGTTTTTAATCTTTGCATCATGAAACTTTTTAGTCTTTTCTTTGAAATCAATGAATTTTCATAAGCATTATCTCTTAATTCATCCAATTCATTCAATTGTATTTTCCGGTGATCTCCTGCGGTCTTTAAATCAAAATTTGTATGCTTATGGGCTCAATATGCCTTATGCTCCAATTCAATGGGCAAATAACAATTCTTTCCATAAACCAACTTATATGGAGTACAACTGATAGGTGTCTTATAAGCGGTCCTAAAGGCCCATAAAGCGTCATCGAGTTTGTCGGACCATGAAGCAAGGTTTTCTCCAATCGACCTCTCTAAAATCCTCTTCAAAGCTCGGTTTGAAACCTCGACTTGCCCACTCGTTTGTGGGTGATAAGCCATAGAAAGACGATGAGTAAGTCCATATTTCTTTAAGACCTTCTTGAATTGGTCATTACAAAAATGGGTTCCACGATCACTTATAATAGCTCGAGGGGTTCCAAACCGAGAGAATAGTTGCTTTAAAAACTTCACTACCACACGAGCATCATTAGTAGGTAAAGCCTTAGCTTCCACCCACTTAGAAAGGTAGTCGACGGCGACGAGGAAATACTTGTTATCATGAGACGATGGGAACAACCCCATAAAGTCTATGCCCCAAATGTCAAAAATCTCACACACTTGAATTATATTTTGCGGCATTTCATCACGTTGAGACGATTTTCCTTGACGTTGGAACGAATCACACGACTTCACAAGTGCGTGTGCATCACGATAGATAGTAGGCCAAAAGAATCCGGCATCGAACACTTTCTTAGCCGTGAGATTAGCACCGTGGTGACCACCCGTGGGTCCCTCGTGACAAGCCTTATGGATGTTAGAAGCTTCGGTACCAAAAACACAACGTCGAACGAGTTGATCCGCACAAACCCGAAATAGATAAGGGTCGTCCCCAAAATAGAACTAGACGTCACGAAAGAATTTTCTCTTTTGTTATGTCGTCATACCATTGATTATGAAGTTCCCCGCATGGTAATTTGTAATGTCGGCAAACCATGGGGTGGTGTCTTTAGAATTCCCTACACCGAGAGTCTCGAGAGGAAATGTTTCTGTAATTTCCTTGTTCTCGAAAACATCTTTGTGAGGATCTTCTAGGCGAGAGAGATGATCGGCCGCTAGATTCTCGACTCCTTTTTTGTCAAGCACGGTGACATCAAATTCTTGGAGGAGGAGCATCCAACGAAGTAATCTCGGCTTAGCATCTTGCTTAGCTAAGAGATACTTGATAGCCGAATGGTCGGTATACACGATGCTTTTAGTCAAGACGATATAAGGTCGGAATTTCTCAAAAGCATAGACCACGGCAAGGAATTCCTTTTCTGTTCTAGTGTAATTTAATTGAGCCTCGGTCATCGTCTTACTGGCATAATGGATAGGACGGAAATGCTTTTCATAACGTTGCCCTAAAACGGCCCCTATAACATAATCACTTGCATCACACATGATTTCAAAGGGTAATTCCCAATTAGGAGCAACAAGAATGGGAGCTTCGGTAAGTTTCCTTTTAAGAGTTTCGAAAGCTCTAACACAATCCTCATTGAAATTAAAAGGATCATCCTTCTCGAGAAGGTGTGTCATAGGTCGAGAGATTTTCGAGAAGACTTTGATGAAACGACGATAAAAGCCCGCGTGGCCTAGGAAACTCCTAACTCCCTTAACGGTTTTGGGATGAGGTAACTTGGCGATGACGTCTACCTTAGCTTTATCGACCTCAATCCCCGCTTTCGAGACCTTATGTCCTAAGACGATTCCTTGTTTACACATAAAATGACATTTTTCCCAATTAAGCACAAGGTTGGTTTCTTCACAACGTTTTAACATTTGCTCGAGATTAGATAAACACGACGTGAACGAATTGCCAAACACCGAAAAGTAATCCATAAACACTTCCATCGACTTCTCGATCATATCATGAAAAATAGCCATTATGCACCGTTGAAACGTACCGGGTTCATTGCAAAGTGCGAAAGGCATCCTACGATAAGCAAACGTTCCATAAGGACACGTGAACGTAGTTTTCTCTTGATCACGAGGGTCGATTGGGATTTGAATGTAACCGGAAAAACCATCTGAAAAGTAATAGAATTCATTTCTCACGAGTCTCTCAAACATTTGATCCATGAAGGGCAAAGGAAAGTGGTCTTTACGAGTGGCGTCATTTAACTTTCGGTAGTCAATACACACGCTCCGACCGGTCACAACACGAGTGGGAATTAACTCGTTGTTTTCATTGGGTACAACGGTCATTCCTCCCTTTTTAGGGACACAATGGATTGGGCCCACCCATGGGCTATCGAAGATAGGATAAATCATTCCCGCGTCAAGGAGTTTTAAAACTTCCTTTTTTATGACATCGTGAATTTTGGGGTTTACCCTTCTTTGACTTTGAATTGCGGGTTTCTAGTCCTCCTCCATTAAAGTCTTGTGAGTACAAAATTTTGGGTCAATACCCATAATGTCGGAAATTTTCCACGCAATTGCCCCTTTATGAGCTTTAAGAACTTTCAAGAGCGCGTTTTTTTCATCATTAGCAAGACCTTTGCAATAATAACCGGCAACTTGTCTTCACCTTCCAAGAATGCGTATTCAAGGTGAGATGGAAGATCTTTCAATTCAAGGATAGGCGGTTCCTCGATTGAAGATTTTTGCTCAACACTCATAACTTCCATCGGCGGAAGAAATGGTGGAATAGAAGTATCATTACCAAATAATCACCTCATCTTCATTGTCGATTTCATTTGAAGTAAAATCGCCTCCTTGGAATGGAGTGAGATTTGGTGTAGAATTAGCAAGAATCGGATCCAAAATAGTGGGATTGCCACTTGACAAGCTATCGGAAAAACCTAACACTTCTTGTGAAAACTCATCGCAAACCACATCAACTAAGTCGATGTGATTGATGGTAGCGATTTCATAAACATGAGAACGTGTCGAGTTTTGAGTAGCGTTTATAACAAGTTCCTCTTCGTTGAATCTCAAAGTAATAGTTCTTGCATGAACGTCGATAAGCGATCTCGAGGTGTCTAAAAATGGACGACCTAAAATTAGAGGAACTTAAGGATCCGCGGGGATGTCAACTACTATAAAATCAACGGGATAGTAGAACTTCCCCACTTTCACGAAAACATTCTCGGCTACTCCACATGCTAAAATCGTAGAATGATCGACCATCTCGATAGACATGTTCGAAGGAGTAAGAGCCGGAAGCGAAACCGATTTCCAAATGGAAAATGGCATCAAATTAATGCTCGCACCAAGATCGGCCAAGGCGAGGCATTCTTTCATATCCTGTATATCACAAGGAATGAGAAACTTTCTGGGGTCACCAACTTTTTCCGGTATGCGGTTAAGATAAACCGAAGAACAATTAGCAAGCTTTGAAAGCTTCTCCTTATCATTCATCATACCTTTGAAAGTGGAAGCGAAACGAGGCATATATAACAATGCGTCGACTAAACTTACATCAAAATGAACTTGTTGAAACATTTTTATAAAAATCTCGATTTGTTGTTTGTTACGTTCTTGCAATTTCTCTTTGTTTTGTCTCGATGGGTAAGGTAAGGGTGGTGTGGGTTGGACATTAGGCAACGGCCTTGGAATCTCGGGTTCCATGATTGGTATTGGTTCAACCGTAGGTGTGGTATGAGCGGTACTTCGTGGGCTTGTGATAGGCTCCTTTTCGACCATCACCTCGGGCTCTTTCTCGATTTCCTTCTCCGTAGAAGTACTTGGACGAGAGATTGGGTCCTTATAAAGTTTTACCACTACGTGTTGTAATAACCTTCATTTCTCCCTTCGGGTTTTCAATGGTATCACTAGGAAGACCACCCGAGGAAGATGGTTTACACATGATTGCTTCAAACATTTTTGCCATTCGGTTTTCAAATTTTGATTGCCTAGCATCCGCTTTTAACAATTCTTGCTTAATCTCATGTTGTCCTTGTTCCATCTTTTGTTGATTTTGTTGAAGACGTTGAACATTTCCTTCCATTTTATTAGCATGAGTCTTAAGTTCATTAGCAAGTTCGTTTTAAGCTCGTTTTTCAACTTGGATCTTAAACTAATCATCTCATGTTGCATATTATCAAACTTAGCATCGTTTGCCTTAGAATAATTTTGGTGTGATCATTTTGAAAACCTTGTGTAGTAGTTTGAAAATCAAGGTTTTGGCTTTGATTTGAAACTTGTCCGTTCCCACTTTGATAATTCCCTTTGTTGTAATTACGTGAATTGCCTTGATAACCACCATTTTGATTGTTGTTTCGATAGTTGTTAGCATTTTGATTTGGGCGGGAACCTTGGCCGTTTTGGTTGTAAGTTCCCGTTGCTACGTAAGCACTCGAAGTGTTACCACCGGCGGTAATGCACTCGGAAAGATCATGAGCTCCACCACAAGATAAACAACTCTTTTCAACCGCTTTAACCGATGCGGAATTCAAAGAATCTTTTGCTTTCCAATGTGTCATAAGCGTCGAAAACCTACCGAAAAACCGATTTTCCTCATTTGCTTCATCATGTAAGGCATTAATGTGACGAGACGATGACGACGATGATGAACTCATATTGGCAACACTCGGTGTGTTACGAGGGTTATAAACCTTAGATCTATTCTCGATAATCTTTAAAGCTTCATCGGTCGTTTTGCACAAAAAATTACCACCCGCGGCGGCATTCAAATAATCTCGTTCATGATCATTAAGCCCATTGTAAAAAGTATCTATTTGATACAATTCCGAAGAATCATGGTGTGGACATTCATGTAACATTTCCTTAAATCTTTCCCATGCCATTGAAAAACTTTCATTATTACGTTGTGTAAACCTTGAAATCTCATTTTTCAAATGTGTTGTTTTAGATGGTGGGAAAAATTGGTTCACAAACTTAGAAACGAGATCACCCCATGTCAAAATCGAATTTGGCGGTTCTTTCTCGAGCTAAATTTTAGCGGGTCCATCTAACGAGTATGGAAACAACATCATCTTAATGGCTTCATGTGGAACATTCTTAAACTTGCTTGTTGCGGTGAGACGATTAAAATTCCTTATGTGATAATGCGGGTTGTCTTTCTCATGACCTCTAAACTTATTTGCTTGCAACATCGACATTAAACCCGTCTTAATCTCGAAATTCTCCGTTAGGATGGCAGGAATCACAATAGCTTCTCCAAAACCCTCGGTAGGTGCTTGAAGCAACTCCATCATAGTATGATTAGCCATGGCGACTATTGGTTCTACAACGGGTTCGACAATTGGAGTTTGTTCTTCAATCAAAGGCTCTTGATTTCCTTGACTTTGACGACGTTTAAGAGCTTGTTTTGCTTGATTACGAGTTAGCATAAACTTGGCGTAGAATGGGAGGTGAGCAAAGAATATTCTTTTTGGGTGTTTTATGGATTTTCATTTTTTTTGTGTTTTTGATTGTTTTAATTTTATTTTTTTTGGATTTTGTGTATCTTCTTAGACAATAATCTACCAAATCTCTCCTCGAATCAAACTCTTGATTAAAGAAGCCTCAAAAGAATGAAAATGATCAGTGGAGTGAACGCCTTCGAATGACTTTAGAACTTTGGTGAAAACCAAATTGTTCAAGAGGTTTAATCACAAAGAAACCAAGCAAATATATATGATACGTAATAATACTTTGGGCGGCAAAACCCTCGATTAGCTTTCAATCTCAAAATACTCACAAGCAAGCGGGGAACGAGGCGACGCGAAGCACTTAAGAGCCTTTTTCCTTAGGGTATATTTAATAATACCCGCCTTATACCCACCTTATAGTTTGTATTTTTCAAAATCGAGCTTCACGAAAGTATTTATCTATTTTTGTCTTTTTCTTTTTGTTTGTGATTCGAATACAATAATTAGGAGATCAAATCCCAATTAAGGTTGTGTTTTCACACTTTTGGAGATGTTTTGATTTTGTTGTGATACTTAATACAATATAGTAATAATAATTTCACAAGAGAAACGAAAAAACCGATAATACGTATTAGTAGAGTTCTACTACATATACTATTTATGGTTATTATTAAAAACAAAATGACAAATTAATCATGACACACCTCCCCGGCAGCTACGCCAAAATGATTGTGGTAAATTACACCTCTTGTTTAGGAAAACAAAAGAGCGTAAATGAGCGATAAGTATTAAGTGATGATTTAGGAAAATCAAACACTAATGACCCAATTAAGTTCGTTTCCCAAGGAGGTATATGTGTATGACTAAAATGTAATAATATTTTGGATTAATATTGAGAAAGAAGGGGATGAGAAAATAGAATGACGGATACGTGAAAATTATTACTACGGCGACTAAATTAAAAACCGTAAAAAGAGTTAAAATAAAAATTAATTCTAAAAATTCCTAAAAAATTACCAAAAATCAAACTAAATAAACTAACAGTTTACAAATGATCAAAACTTTTTCAAACCTTTTAATTAATTAAATATTAATTTTTAAATGCTAATTAAAGCCCTAAAAATACAATTAATTATCAAAAAGCCCAAATAAAGATTTTTTCACTTTGTAAACCTCTAAAATGACTTAAAAAGAATAAAAACTTTTTTTATGAATTTTTAAACTAACTAAAACTATTTAAAATGATTAAAAATTATTAAAACCTTAAAATAATTCTAGAAATTAAGAAAATGATGATAAAATTAATCTAAGAGTTGCAAAAATTCTAATTTAATGTATTAAACATAAGAAAAATATAAAAAGCGCAAAAATGTGAAAACTGAAATTTATAATAAAATAATATTAAAATATTATTAAAAATCCAAAAAATATAAAAAATTATAAAAACTTGCAAATTAGTTTATTTTAACTTAAATAAACAGAAAATGAATGTGAAATTACCAAAATACCCATAATGGGCCCCTAAATGGGCTAAAATTGAAAACAGTCCAATCTAATGGGCTTTTTGGCCCAAAAAGTTCAACGAGGCCCAAATGACCTGAAAATGCCCTATCTGACTCAAAATTTTATTCTGAACACAATAGTCTGAAGGCCCAAAAGCTGGTTTTGAGCTTATCACAACTTATTGGTATAACAGCTTATCCTTATTGGGCCAATAAGCCCATTAAGCAATAAGCCAATGCCATAAGCTCAGATTAGACACACAACCTTCTTTTGAGATGCCTAAGAGATATGTGAAAAGAAATTTTGAAAAAGCAAACCCAATAAGCCAGAAATAAGCAAAGTAGAATATCACTAAAAGACAAAATAATCGACTTAGAGTTCTAGACCACCTCAGACCTTCAAATAAGTTGCAAAAGACTCTAATGACTTAAATAAGACAAATCAACAAAGAAAACTTCAATAAGCCAAGACAAATAAGCTGAAAAAGCTGATAAGCACTTATGTAAAAGTCAAAGTTATTGGTTTTCTAGTCAAAGCTCAAAGTCAACCCCTCAAATGCTCCAGAATGAACAAATGGGTCAAATAAGTGACACATATTACAAATTCAAAGTTGTTGCAAGTTTAAATAAGCTAGAACAACTTATTGATAATGACCAGTTGAAATAACACCAGTAGTGGTTAGCAGCAGGGGAAGAAGTTCCCACTGCTTTGACTATTTGACTTGCTTTTTTAGAGAGATCCAGTTGGATTCAATGGAAAACAAGGGCACCCTTGTAATCAGTGGATCACAAGGAGTCAATATCAATAAAGAAATCATAATTTGGTTCACTAAATAAGCACAGAATAAGCAAACAGTCCACAGATATGACACAGACCTGGCAAATAAGTAGTTATGCACAAATAAGTATATTAAGCATGAATAAGCCATCCAAATTTGTAACACCCCTAAATTTATACAACTCAATACAGCGGAAGACTCGTTGGTGTTACGGGATAGCACATTACTCACATCATAGACAACACATAAAAATCGCGTCGTTTATTAATAAAGCATTTCCATTCATAAATATCAAAGTTACATAGGTCCCAAGTCATTATATTTCATACAGGTTTTACAAAGCATTGAATGGAAATTATTATTTAGGTGCGGGCCATGAATTTGTGTTGTCTTCCCGAGAATTACCTTCAAGTACCTGAGATAAAACATGTTAAAAGAAAATGTCAACGATAACGCCGAGTGAATTCATAGAGTTTAGTAAAAACCATCAATATAACATCGGTATAAAATTATTACCGAAAATCATTTTGTACAATCATTGTAATAGGCCATAAAATAGCCAAAGTCATTTTATACAAATCCTTATCAAAATCATAATATAGTCTTTCGCCTTCAAAACCATTATACGAACCAATGTCGTAAAAATATCATACAATACGTTTTATAACGTCGTGTAGAGTTAAATAAAAACCGTTATATGAATATGGTTATAAAACCAAAACACGAACATAATATCAATAGTATGACCCCGTATTGCTAGTCAGGCAATACATCGTAATTTGGTGCGTATAGCAGTATTTCGTTAATTGGATTATTATAAGCCGCATGACATTGTTACCTTACTAAACCAAACAACGGGTAGCTAGCCCGAAACTCAATTTTCCCATCTAAATTAGCGTGTCGTCACAATTATCACGCTTGTGTAAATCTTCTCATAAATAAATTCGCTTACCAATGAATGTGGCACGACGGGGATCAACCGTCAAGGCGCGAACTGGGGTGATCGTCCCCAAATAGTACTATTATATGCATAAGCGTCTACCGAATCCCGGTAGTTAACAATTCATGCTAATGGGACTTTTAGTGACATAACCTAACTTTAATAATCCATTTCATTTCATCTATCGGGTCATTTAATCATTCATCGGGTCATACAATCATTCGGGTCCAAATCAATAAACAAACAATCAGGACAACTAGTGTCCTATTTCATAAAAACTAACATGTTATCTCCCTCGCGGGTTTATAAAACATTTCATAAAAACATTTAAAAGAGATCGAGGCTATGAACTCACGTTGATGTGGGAAAGCGGGTTATCGGCAATTCGGATGTACGGTACATGCTTCAATCACAGAAACCTAGACAAATAATACTCGTCTTAGACTCTTGTCCAATGACTTTATAAAAATAACAATTATGTATACATATGATGATTTTATATATATATATGATGATCAAGTGGGTTTATATATTCTCATTTACTCATTTTAGTGTTATGTGTTGAAAATTTTCAAGACTAGTTACACTAGTTCAACTTGTTTACATTTTGAGGCCCAATGGCCCATTACAAGCCCAATATATTATACTAGCCCAATTATACTTTTATTATCAGTATTATACTTTACATGTTGGGCCCAAATGGGTTGAGCCCAATAAGTAAGTTTATAAGTGTTTTACTAACTAGTCGGGTTTATAGTCCAATAATGCTAACTTAACTCGTTAATGTCCGTATATCATATAGTTCGGGTTTTATCGGTTTTTACCTGTATTAGGTACTTATATATCAGTATATGACTTTTAAAAACTTTACATTAGACGGGTTTGATCGTTTAAATTTTAATTGGCGAAAAACGTTAATTTTACGGTAATAGCCGAAAAGACGTAAAAATCATGTTTATAGTTTTTATAACTTATAAATCTTATTCAACTACCATTTTTATAAAGTGTCCATTTATTTAACCTTATACATATTTATATAAATGAAATTTATAAGTTAGTAGGTTTTAATTCACATTTTATACTATATTAGTTTGAGTGCTTATATAATACTATTAAACATTAATTCTTCAAAATCTGATTTTTAGTTTCATCTTCACCATTTTTATCATATCTTGAGTTCTATAAGGAGATAGAAGCTCATTTTTGGATGATATAAACTTCATATTATGTGCTACAAATCAGTTAGTTATAGCTACTGCTCATTCCATAAACTATCCTTAACAGTCCCTACAAAACAGACTATTCAGATTGGTACACTCATCTTGTTTTGATCATATCTCACTCATTTTGATGACTCCATTGCATGGCCAACTCTCAAATGTGTATGACATCTAACACTTACTGTAAATGGATTCCATCATGCAATTTTATCAGTTTATAACTTGGTTACTTACTTTTTTATACAGCCAACAATTTAAGCAAGATTTTAGCCTTGTTTCTTATGGTTTTTCATCTTTTTAAGCATATTTATCAACACTTGATCCCCACACAATTTTTTATCATCATATATTCATCATATAAATATACAATAAGAAAGAAAATACATGATTACATAATCAAAATAAGAAGAGGATGGGAAGAACAATCTTTATACCACCAAGGTGATGAAATGATGAGTTTTTGGATGAACAAGACTTGGTTTTGGGTAACCAATCTTATGAGATATCAACACCACTTCTAGGATCACCAAGTATTTGTATATTCCTCCAAAAATCAGCCCTTGTTTTTCATGAAAACTCCTTGAGAAATCAACCCCAAACTCCCTTGAAAACTCCTTTTTACATGTTAAGATCACCTCCAATCAATAGAGCTTGAAGAGGTTTCCATCATATGTGTGTATAACACCAAATATTGTGGTTGAAAATTGATCAAAGGGGTGTTTTTGGTTGAGGTGGGACGAATTTTAGAGAGAGGGAGGAGAGTTGTGTGGTTTTTGCATGTAAGAAATTAGTTAGTTGTTATAGGCTTGGTGGTTTTGCTAGTTTGGTGGGATGAGTAGCTTACATGTTAAGCATAAGCTTACATGTGTAAGCTACTTGCTTAAACATTGACACACCACTTGTGTGGTGTCATGTTTTGGCCATCCCTTAGTAGTGGGGTGGGATAAACTTGTTTTGTCCCATCTCGCTAATTTACGGGTATTCCTCGATTCTAGTTTCCTCGATTTGCGTGCTCTCGGGTCATTTTAGGAAAAACGTTTTTATAAATTATGAATCAACGGCACAAAACGAATCTAATAAAAATTGTCTCATCAAAAACGGAGTTCGAAAACGTAAATACGTAATCCTAAGGTTTCCGGTTTAGTCGTAAAGGATGTTAAATTATAATCATAAGTCCTAATCTCTTCTCGTAAATTTGTGAGTTTATGAACCGACACAAATTTAAAATCTTAAAATAATATTTACGGATAAATTTATTTTCTGAAATGTCGGACTGTCACCAAAACGGTATATGTAAACGTAAGCACGTAACGTTGAATCCTCCGGTTTAGACGTAGTCGATGCTACTTCAAGACGTAAATCCAAATTACTTCCCAAAAATAAGTGAGTTCATATTATAACATTGAAATAATGTTTTTAAATAATATTTGAGAATAAAATATTAACCATAAATTGACGGATTGTCACAGCATTTACCCCTAAACAGGATCTTTGTCCTCAAAGATCATCTTACTACTCGCTTCTTATAAAGTTAAAGCCATTTGGGTATTTTCTCTACATTCGGTCTTTTCTCACAAGTGTATTCCATTACAATACGCGAGTTTCATCAAACATAACTACGGGAATAAGATCAGGCTTAATGTTGACTTACTTTCTCTATCCATGATGTTCACGGGTTTTTGATGAATGCAACTTTTCGCCGATCTAAACATTACTAAGAAACAATCAGATTTTCATTTGATAGACATTTTATCAAGTTCGATCTACGAAACATAATTCACGCAGCTTTTGAAGTCCTAGGGTAGATCCAGCTTATATGCCTTTCAAACCAATCTTTTACATCATCTCAATGGTCCCATACAACGGGGACTTATATCCCATGATCCTTCAGATCATCAATTCATTTTTCCATGGTTAGAATTTTTGGCATAACTTCGCTACCCATCTGGCACTTCAAGATCTACATTTCATATTCACATAACCTCCTGCCTACTACCGGCAGTCAATAATCAAATCCTAATTTCAACAATCATTTCAGGTTTCACGGGTCGAGTATTTTGTAAGGTTAGGTTCCCCATCATAGGAAACCTTAAACCTAAAAGACATGTCCAACTCACAATGGGTGTATGTCGGGTGTCTTCATCTCAACTCCTGCTTACAGATGCTCTAATATATAAATCTTAACAAGATTCGATCTCGATCCTAACATGATAATTATCAATGATAATCTCTCCAAAGGAAAACGATTATATGGTTCATTAGCAAAGGTCAATCATTCAAACATAACACATCACTTATAGTATTTTGTATCGTTACTTTACCTCGTCCCTTCGATTTGGGGTGGTAAACAGTACTCTCTTCAAGATTCGTTCTCAATGACTTCTGAGCAAATCTCTAGAAATTCGATGCGAAGCGAGGATCTTGATAGAGATGATCGATACAGGCACACCATATTTACATAACTCCTTTAAATACAAAAGAGTCAATTTCTTCATCAAGAATCTATCATTAACAGGAATGATATTAGCAGATTTGGTCAGTCTGTCGACGATGACCCAAATCGAATCAAATTCAGATGATGACCTTTGCAATAGCTAGACGTTTACTAATGTATGAGGCGATGTCTGCCTTCATAATTTTGCCATTAATATAACTTCTTCAGATAAGATACACTTAGTCAGAAATGACAAGAATAGAATACTTATACTTACAAGATTCCAATATAACTATATCTCACAATCCTCTATATTTAGGCAACCGCAAGTGGCCTTTTAAAACATTTAACGCCATTGGCTTCTCAAATTTAGTGGTTCATATTTGCCGCGAACCCCTTTTTATTATCTATATTATCCTTTTTACAAACATTGTTTATTTTTATATCGTTCGGCAATTTATTTTGCACCTTCATTATTAAGGAACATGTCCTAATTGGTTCTTTATCTTTTCTACATATTGCGTCAGTATCTACATTCACTTTCTCCTGATGAAATATTTATAACATGACCGTATTAATTAAAATTTTCTCTCTTCATATCTTCTATGTTTTAGTTTCTTCTCAACTATCATTTTTATCCGTTTTACTCAATCTGACGTCTAAAGCGTCGATAATTATTACAACTAATTAAATATTAAATATTCAATTTTTATGAAACGTTACCGTTAAAAGTTTAAATTTCTTAGTTCGACCAATTATAATAAAATGTTCAAAACAAATTTGAATTTAGTTAACAAGATTTTTGTTGATTTATCATAAATAATTAATAAGATTCGTAAATGTTTGAAAAATCTTTGGTTATACTTTGGTCAAAATTTTCTTAGTTGAAAAGCAAAAAGTGTCGTTTCAAATTTCAAGTCATGGTTTAAATGGTCTCCTCAATCCCTCTTAGGTTGTCTTGAGGTATACATGAACATTTACCCCTAAACAGGAGTTTAGTTAAATGTTCTGGGTATAAGGGAATAATCCCTCAAAAGTTCTTTTTGATAAAACAATTGTCAAAACATATTTGCACTTTTATTTTTAGTAAAACCCAAAGCCTTAATGGCTCTAATTTTTTGAAGAGTCAATATATTCCATTTTCTACTAATCACATGGTCAAATAGTGTAAAAGATTAAGTCTTAAATCACATGTTATATACTCAAGGTACATGTTTTCATTGTTCGGCCAATTCAGGGCAATCTATAAATATTATTAACTCATTCTTATTCTTAGAAACAAACAAATAGTCCTTAATGATCACGAGCATGAATTTATCAAATTACAGCTTACACACGTGATTCACCAATTTATGAATGCTACATGTGCATCGGTCAATCCAAACGACATAACATGAAACTCATAATTTTCATTACAAGTTCTGAATGTAGTGATTGGAATAGATAATCTTTTTCGTAGATGCGAAGTTAATGATAACCATGCCGAGGATCAAATCTTTAAGACATACGCTAGAACCTTGTGAATGATCGAACAAATCTTTCATTTCGAGTTATGGATATCGTTTTCGATTGTCAATTTACTCAGTTCACAATAATCTATAAATATAAGGAATGATAACACCATAGCTCTTCATGATGACGAGCTTGGTAGAATAAAATCTTTCTCCGACAACTTTCTCAATTGTATGGTAATTCCTTTTAATTCAGATGGTGCTGAGGTACAGTGCACACGCCACAGGTGCAGCACCGAGAATTTAATCAATACCAAATTCAACTTGCCTTAATGGCGAAAGTCTAGGTAATTCATCAACAAATACCTCCTAAAGTTTCAGATAACGGAAACATCTTTTAATAAATTCATATTAGGTTCTTTCTAGATAATAATATCTATGACTAATTCACAACCATTCATGGTATAACTTCAAGTCTAAATGCAGGATATGGTCATCCATCAAGAATTATTTAGATCACTTTCGATAATCAACATCTTATCATTTAGGGGAATTCAATTCGAGTTTCTATCAATTAAGACAATGTCGTCATGTCATAATCAATCAATCCATTCTACTGGCACTATCAACTTTCCAGTTTCAGTGCCGTCGATAAGATGTGAACTTCTCAAAAGACTAATAATAATTCAAAATCCTTCACAAATTCAGGGATATATGGAGACACAACTACTATTAAAAGAGTACGGTCAACGCATAATCTACGCGAGTGAATTTCAAATCAGATACAGATGAAAACATTTAACGAATATGAATATATCCCATGTTTTCATAATTTTAGTACGTATACGAAAGCTCCTCGGATCGTTACCTAGGTCATTCAAATGAAATCTTAATCAAAAGAAATGATAGGAACGTCGATACATCCAGTCGGGTATCAACACTCGGTAACCAAATACTTTTCCAAAGAGTCTCACTACGAGAGAATTGGACAAGAAAGAGAATATCAATTGTCAATTAAGACAATATCGACAGATGAGTAAATTTGACTCAGAAGAATAAATAGTACGGGCACATATGTAGGTGTCCCTAGCAATATGTCCCTATTTTGCACTTCTTGCAGATCTCATAAAATTTAATCTTTCATAATCTTTAAAGAAAATGTAGTGTTTATTAATCAGTTTTATGGTGACTACTAATCAGCCTTGCATGGTCCATTCCAAATTGTATGTAGGCGCGCAACTATATACAATTTCAAGATTAACGATGCAATACTCAGTTCGTCAAAATTTTATCATCATGTTTATAATAAAAACCTTTTCATGCTTAATTCTTAAATCATAATCAATAATAAATTTACTAAGATTTTCTTTGTTCTGAAAACAATTAAGTTTTCCAAGGTGTTTTATAAACAACTTCATTTTGATAACGATTATTTATAAGTTTCATTTTAAATAATCCATATGGTGATGAAAACCCAATTTTCCTCAAGGGATACTGTTTTAACTTATAAAAACAATGAGTGATCTGCAAATGAGTGATGAAAGCTTGTTCACCAAGAACTAACTACAATATGATAGGAAATGAGCTTTAGCCAGATAATCATGAGGTTCGTGACCTCAATGGCACTCAAGAATACAAAGAGAATAATCCACAACGTAACTCAAATCGAGATGAGTACTTGTTCAATGGTTGCATCACTAATGCGAACATTAGGATGAAGCAATAAGAGATAGATAACATCGATACATGTAGGATTTAGTAATCAGAGGTAGTCTTTTCATTAATAACAAACAAGTCAAAATTGTACCGTAACACATTACGTGTCACTATGTCATACAATTCTCAGAACTCATCCTACCAACTGATGTCTCAGTTAAGTTAGGGATTTTTAAAAGATACCACAATGAATACTAATCTACAAGAGTCATGGGGGTTCCACCTGTCCCGGAAGATCCATAGGTCCCAATTCAGAAGAAGATTTCTTCAATTTATTTATTGGACACTGGGCATCCTCGTCATTGAACAATGGCGTAGGAACAACCCTTAAGACAACTAACAATCATTTAAAACCTTATAATTCAATCACATGACTCAATGACTTCCTCTTAACAATTTCATATTCCATACGGGTTAAATTTTACTTAATTCAAGTTTCAACCAACTTATTCTAAATTCGATATCCTACCTCATTTTCTAATACTTTCAACCTTATTCTTATACCTTAATAGGGCAATAAAAGCTTGATATGAACAACACTTAATTTCCAATCCTATAGCTCTTACAATAACAATTATCAAATGAGTCACTAGTATGAGATGACTCATACATTCAATTAGACTTCTCGGAAAGGTACTAGTGGCATGAGGCTTTTGGGTAATGGTTCGAATGACAGCCTCAAGTGCAACATTCACCCTTTCGATTTCAATTTAAGAATTGGATGACAACAAATCAGATGACATCTTTATAAGTGGCAACGTTTTGTCAAACTCCACTCTATAAGGAAAGATCGTCATGACATCGATATCAGATTTAATCTCGCCAATTCTTTTTCAATATCACAATCAACTAATATCTACATTTCTACGAGTACCAACCATTTGGTGGGATCATAGATACCCACAACTTGGTTTAGAACTGGAGTAGCTAGAATTCCTACGGAAATAGCTTCGATTGATTTGCTAGGGGAGTTAGGGTTTCTTGTGACAATCTACGTCGTATAAATACCTCGTATAAATAAAGAATAATCATCAAAGAATCATGTAATCAAATTAAATTATATGTATATATATAATCCAAGTTATATATATATATTAAAATAACACTTCTCAGTCTGGCCTTGTCGATAACTCGGGAATTCTTCGGCACCGTTATAGTCAAAAGATTTTTAGACATTTTTAGAAAAAGGTTTATAGTTAAAAGATTTTGAAATGTTTTATTCAAAACCTTAGTTTTAAAAATCTTTCGTTCTCTATAACGAGAGCTCTGGTACCAAACTATAACACCCCCAAATTTATATAACTCAATACAGCGGAAGACTCGTTGGTGTTACGGGATAGCACATTACTCACATCATAGACAACGCATAAAAATCGCGTCGTTTATTAATAAAGCATTTCCATTCATAAAAATCAAAGTTACATAGGTCCCAAGTCATTATATTTCATACAGGTTTTACAAAGCATTGAATGGAAATTATTATTTAGGTGCGGGCCATGAATTTTTGTTGTCTTCCCGAGAATTACCTTCAAGTACCTGAGATAAAATATGTTAAAAGAAAAGGTCAGCGATAACGCCGAGTGAATTCATAGAGTTTAATAAAAACCATCAATATAACATCGGCATAAAATTATTACCGAAAATCATTTTGTACAATCATTGTAATAGGCCATAAAATATCCAAAGTCATTTTATACAAATCCTTATCAAAATCATAATATAGGCTTTCGCCTTCAAAACCGTTATACGAACCAATGTCGTAAAAATATCATACAATACGTTTTATAACGTCGTGTAGAGTTAAATAAAAACCGTTATATGAATATGGTTATAAAACCAAAACACGAACATAATATCAATAGTATGACCCTGTGTTGCTAGTCAGGCAATACATCGTAATTTGGTGCGTATAGCAGTATTTCGTTAATTGGATTATTATAAGCCGCATGACATTGTTACCTTACTAAACCAAACAACGGGTAGCTAGCCCGAATCTCAATTTGCCCATCTAAATTAGCGTGTCGTCACAATAATCACGCTTGTGTAAATCTTCTCATACATAAATTCGCTTACCAATCAATGTGGCACGACGGGGATCAACCGTCAAGGCGCGAACTGGGGTGATCGTCCCCAAATAGTACTATTATATGCATAAGCGTCTACCAAATCCCGGTAGTTCACAATTCATGCTAATGGGACTTTTAGTGACATAACCTAACTTTAATAATCCATTTCATTTCATCTATCGGGTCATTTAATCATTCATCGGGTCATACAATCATTCGGGTCCAAATCAATAAACAAACAATCGGGACAACTAATGTCCTATTTCATAAAAACTAACATGTTATCTCCCTCGCGGGTTTATAAAACATTTCATAAAAACATTTAAAAGAGTGCGAGGCTATGAACTCACGTTGATGTGGGAAAGCGGGTCATCGGCAATTCGGATGTACGGTACATGCTTCAATCACGGAAACCTAGACAAATAATACTCATCTTAGACTCTTGTCCAATGACTTTATAAAAATAACAATTATGTATACATATGATGATTTTATATATATATATGATGATCAAGTGGGTTTATATATTCTCATTTACTCATTTTAGTGTTATGTGTTGGAAATTTTCAAGACTAGTTACACTAGTTCAACTTGTTTACATTTTGAGGCCCAATGGGCCCATTACAAGCCCAATATATTATATTAGCCCAATTATACTTTTATTATCAGTGTTATACTTTACATGTTGGGCCCAAATGGGTTGAGCCCAATAAGTAAGTTTATAAGTGTTTTACTAACTAGTCGGGTTTATAGTCCAATAATGCTAACTTAACTCGTTAATGTCCGTATATCATATAGTTTGGGTTTTATCGGTTTTTACCTGTATTAGGTACTTATATATCAGTATAAGACTTTTAAAAACTTTACATTATACGGGTTTGATCGTCTAAGTTTTAATTGGCGAAAAACGTTAATTTTACGGTAATAGCCGAAAAGACGGAAAAATCATGTTTATAGTTTTTATAACTTATAAATCTTATTCAACTACCATTTTTATAAAGTGTCCATTTATTTAACCTTATACATATTTATATAAATGAAATTTATAAGTTAGTGGGTTTTAATTCACATTTTATACTATATTAGTTTGAGTGCTTATATAATACTATTAAACACTAATTCTTCAAAATCTGATTTTTAGTTTCATCTTCACCCTTTTTATCATATCTTGAGTTCTATAAGGAGATAGAAGCTCATTTTTGGATGACATAAACTTCATATTGTGTGCTACAAATAAGTTAGATATATCTACTGCTCATTCCATGTCTAACTATCCTTAACAGTCCCTAAAAACAGACTATTCAGATTGGAACACTCATCTTGTTTTGATCATATCTCACTCATTTTGATGATTCCATTGCATGGACAACTCTCACATGTGTATGACATCTAACACTTACTGTAAATGGATTCCACCATGCAATTTTATCAGTTTATAACTTGGTTACTTACTGTTTTTATACAGCCAACAATTTAAGCAAGATTTTAGCCTTGTTTCTTATGGTTTTTCATCTTTTAATCATATTTATCAACACTTGATCCCCACACAACATTTTTATCATAATATATTCATCATATACATATACAATAAGAAAGAAAATACATGATTACATAATCAAAATAACAAGATGATAGGAAGAACAATCTTTATACCACCAAGGTGATGAAATGATGAGTTTTTGGACGAACAAGACTTGGTTTTGGGTAACCAATCTTATGAGATATCAACACCACTTCTAGGATCACCAAGTATTTGTAGATTCCTCCAAAAATCAGCCATTTTTCTTCATGAAAACTCCTTGAGAAATCAACCCCAAACTCCCTTGAAAACTCCTTTTTACATGTTAAGATCACCTCCAATCAATAGAGCTTGAAGAGGTTTCCATCATATGTGTGTATAACACCAAATATTGTGGTTGAAAATTGATCAAAGGGGTGTTTTTGGTTGAGGTAGGACGATTTTTAGAGAGAGGGAGGAGAGTTGTGTGGTTTTTGCATGTAAGAAATGAGTTAGTTGTTTTAGGCTTGGTGGTTCTGCTAGTTTGGTGGGATGAGTAGCTTACATGTTAAGCATAAGCTTACATGTGTAAGCTACTTGCTTAAACATTGACACATCACTTGTGTGGTGTCATGTTTTGGCCATCCCTTAGTAGTGGGGTGGGATAAACTTCTTTTGTCCCATCTCGCTAATTTACGGGTATTCCTCGATTCTAGTTTCCTCGATTTGCGTGCCCTCGGGTCGTTTTACGAAAAACGTTTTTATAAATTATGAATCAACGGCACAAAACGAATCTAATAAAAATTGTCTCATCAAAAACGGAGTTCGAAAACGTAAATACGTAATCCTAAGGTTTCTGGTTTAGTCGTAAAGGACGTTAAATTATAATCGTAAGTCCTAATCTCTTCTCGTAAATTTGTAAGTTTATGAACCGACACAAATTTAAAATCTTAAAATAATATTTACGGATAAATTTATTTTCTGAAATGTCGGACTGTCACCAAAACGGTATATGTAAACGTAAGCACGTAACGTTGAATCCTCCGGTTTAGACGTAGTCGATGCTACTTCAAGACGTAAATCCAAATTACTTCCCAAAAATAAGTGAGTTCATATTATAACATTGAAATAATGTTTTTAAATAATATTTGAGAATAAAATATCAACCATAAATTGACAGATTGTCACAAAATTGAACCATATGCATACACAAGCTATAATAAAGTCCAATAATCACAAATAAACTTGTTTCAAGAACTGGATCAAAGTAAATAAGCAGATTCAAGCACAAAACGTTTCTGATGAACAAAGGTACCTTTCCAAAATACTTTTGCTGATCTATTTGACCACCAATCCAATTTCAAGCCCTCAAATCCCTTTCCCTGGTGATGTTAACCAAAATTTAATGCTTGTTAACCCTAGTCTACCCTTAGATCTAGGTGTCCCCAAAATTTTAGCCAAAATACCCAAGTAAAACATATTTTATGAACCCTTGACTGATTTAGGTGTTTAAACCCTCAAAACCTACATATAAGTAACCCATTACACCAGATAAACAGATACCAACCCAAAGAAACAACAAACAACCACAAAGGTTGCCTTGAATCTTGAAAAATCAGTTAACCCAAACACCCCTTTGGAATCTGATTTCTCAATTTTCCAAAGGATTTTTGTGATTTAACCTTCAATCCAAGATCAAAACAACCTAGCAGCAATAATGTTTTTAAAGCCCTTGTATTTTGGTAGAAGTGGTATATAATGTTTTCAGCCCAAAAACTTGATTTCCTTTGTTATAAAACTTTCAAACTTCATACTTTTGCCCAAAAAACATTGGCAAAAGGATTTCAATGGTTATTTCTGCCACTTTTGAATAGTTCAAGGACTGATCTTGTACATTTCTCATATTTAAAGCTCTACATTGGATCTTTGACTTCATTAGGGACCTATGTTGACAATTTAGAATTGTTGAGGGACTAAACTTGCCAAATCTTCAAAGTTGAAGGACTTTTTTGTAATTTTGACAAACTTAAGGGACCAAACTTGTAATTATGAATATACAAGGGTATTAAGTGCCATTTCTTCATTGATGAGGGATCAATCTTGTACATTTTCAAGTCTTCAAGGGTTTTTCATTGAGAAATCCATAACTAGGGCCTGGTTCATTGTACGGCTTCGTTTCTCGTGTCCGTTTTTCCTTGTTTCTTGTGATCTTTTGTTTTTTTTTCACGATATCCATACCTAAAATACACAAGTAAACAAACACAAGCATATATATATATGGTATATTTATGACATTTTATGCATTTAAAGCCCGAAAAGAACGATGAGATCATGTATAAATGCCATCTCATCAATTTCCTACAGGAATAGCTTCGATTGATTTGCTAGGGGAGTTAGGGTTCCTTGTGACAATCTACGTCGTATAAATACCTCGTATAAGTATTAAAATAATCATCAAACAATCATGTAATCACATTACAACATATATATATATATATATATATATATATATATATATATATATATATATATATATATATATATATATATATATATATATATATATATATATATATATATATATATATATATATATATATATATATATATATATATATATATATATATATATATATATATATATATATATATATATATATATATATATATATATATATAGATATATATATATATATATATATATATATATATATATATATATATATATATATATATATATAGGTATAATTATGATTTGATACCACAGTTTTTAATCCAGTCATATCCCAGTCACATCTTTAAACCAATAGTATTCTTGAATTTCCTAAAAAATATCATCACTTGCCTAATTTTTGTCATTTTTGGGCGGAACGCAATTTCTAAAAAATTAACATTGTAAAAACTGCGTTTTGGAACCGTAGGTATAAATAATGGTGTACGATATCTTTTTTTCATTTTTTTACCCACACCAACGTGTGAAAACACACACACACACCCATCCATTTTTCCCTAACCAACGGTATTTAAACCTTAATTCAAAAAACGCTTGAAAATCATTCGATCTTTTATGTTTGTTGTTTGATCCAGTTTAAATAATCGTAATCGATTATTCCCTAAAATATGGGATGTAAACCCTAACCCAAAAAACCCTAATCCAAAAAACATAAAAACAAATTAATCTTTGATCTTTGTTGTTTGATTCACAAAAAAAACCTAATCCAAAAAGCATAAAAACGAATTGATCTTTGATCTTTGTTGTTTGATTCAGATTCAATTGAAACTTTGATCTTGATTCATCTTTCACCCTTTCAGCCCTGTTTGTATTATCTGATTTACATGATGTGTAAGAGAAGAGTTTTCTTTGAGCGAGACATTTTCTTTAACCAATTTGTGTGCAGCTGCTGCTAAACAATATAATAGATCGGCAAACTGTATGATTATATACCCCACATGGTGCGGGGCCAAACTGTGTGAGTGTTGTAAAATACTGTTTATTGAAGTATGTAAGAGGTGACTTAGGTTGATACGATCACAGAGGCTTCTCAGCAATCTATGTCTTCTCATTCCAATACAGGATGCAGACATCTGTTGCCTATTACCAATAAATATTTAGGAGAAAGGTCTAACAAGGAAGACATGCAAAAAATACATTTCCTTTTGGTAAGTATTGGTGACATGAGTCTCAGGTATGCCTCATTTTTAGCTATATATAATTATCGAGAATCTATGGTCTCTCTTTTCTGTTAAGATCTTGCCTTTTAGCCTGTGTTAGCGAGTGTCATTTCTAAGACTATTTTTCTAAATATATAGCGGGCTTTATACGTTCCACCTTGCATTCCAACAACAACGACATATATGATCCAACCAGGAAGTGGAGGTGGTTTGCCAAATTTGGCGAACTGTTTAATCAGCTAAGAAGGTGAGTTCCCATACAAACTTCTACTCCCAATACTATCTCCGTGTATCTGCAACTGGTCATAATAAGTTAGTTTTGGTTATCTGTAGTGATTATAGTTTGGTATCATCTATCTTCTATTCCTTCTTGACATGACGAATGTCATGTGTATAGAAGCTATGTTCTCAGTTCGATGTAAATACAAGTTGTATAAAGTCGTTACTGTTTACTTGAAGATGGTTAAAGGTGTGTTATGAAATTGGTTTTATGAAGTTCAATTTTCAAGTGAAACGCTTAATGCTGGACGACGCTCTAGAAGTAAAAAAAAGTACATAGAATGTAGTGATTTATTGGTACTGCACCTTTTTCTTGTAAAAATCAACATTGGTGAGACAGTGTCGATTGAATGCTTTGTGCAGCAGGTAACATCATATTTTCTATGCAGACAGTTAAATTTTTAAAGAAAGCACCCTTACTATACACGAGAAGTTGAATTCTGCCCACAAAAGCACCTGTCCTGTAAAAGACGCTAAATTCTCTTGAATTTTAGTTTCTGAGACTTTCACAGGAAAGATAAAGCACAAAAAGATGAACACTAGATGAGGAAATAAAGGGAACTGACCACGGTCATAAAGATCAACCTAGGTTGTTCTATTAGTTATACCACAACACACAATCCTCAAATAATTTTTGGACATCAGTTTACAAATCGAAACATGAAATATTTATTTCTCCATCTCCAAATTGATTATGTCTTAATTATTAGTTTATAGTTCATATATTTTTTGCAGAAGAATTATAATATTATAGGAATGTTTGTATACATCAGTTCAAATTTCTTGCAGTTCTGTTGTGCTGGGTTACGCCAGAATTTGAATTTTATGTAGCTTTTGAACCACTTGAAGACAACTTTTGATTCTCTATTAAGCTCATTCATACACACACACAACTGAAACACAATGTGATCATTCCTGTTTCAGGTTTGCATGGGTCGAGTTGGTTGGCCATTCTTGCCAGAAATGCTCACAGGAAAGGATCGGATAGGGCGGAGACATTTGCATGTGTTACTGATAAAAAAATTAGATGCCTATTTGACAGGTTTGACTTTAAATTATTTAGAGATTCTGCATCACCTTCAGCTTTCATCTCGAAAGACCCATTTCCAAATAATGTACTGACATTCAGTATAAGAAATTCAGGTCTGACATTAGTCGTTTAAATACTTGTCTATCAAGAGTAGCAAAGAAGCAGACGGTATTTCCTGACTCTACTAATATAAGTTCTGACCCGAATGCAGCAGAAAACGAGTGAACACAGACCGAGTTCACCGAGCATAATGAAGGGTCTGACTCTACCAATACACAATAGAGACAAAGCCACACCCAATATAACAGAATGACCATATTACCCGTTTATTTAAAAATGGGTTCGATTTTATTTTCTTACAACACTAAGTTGGTGATATAAGTTCGTTTTTAGCTAAAAGGAGAACTGGTTGATAGGTTCTAAAGTTTGCTGTTCAATACCTATAGCTGCCTAAAAGTCATTCTGTTAAATCATGTTTTTTGTTAACTTTTTTTTTGAGTAATTATTTTCATCATTTTGTTTATGTTCATATGTTTATCATTGCAGGTGATTGATATGGGAGTGGTACCGGTGATTTGGAAGATCAGGAATTCGTTTATCCCAACAACCTCAGGTACCTTCGGTAATTTCACCCGTTTGCAATAAAACACTACCGACATTGACCGGTCTCAAAACAGTATTAGCGTGTTTTGGGATTGCATACCATAACGTGAACGTCAAATAGATTAGTCGTTTTCTGCATAAATGTTGTTTTATTTTTCGGTATGGAGAGTGATTTTTTTCTAATATTTTGATTTAGAGTGGTTTATATGGCCGCGCATTAAATATACCATGAAATCTGCAGGTGCAAAAAATATCTACTTTTTTCCAAATATGGGTCGAAATCAAACCATTAAGCTTGTCTGATCAATTCTTAGCAACCTAAAATTAGGCACCTTTCCTCGAAAGTCGAGCACGATATGGATGGTGACAACATAAATGGTGTAGTTTTTCATCCTTTGGAAGATAGCTATAGTCGTCAAAACCACACTAACAATGACACTGAGACCTGGTTCAGTCAACACGATATCAGATGCACCTCAAGATGTATCAGTGGCATCATCACATACGATACCAATATCTGCCCTTTTCAAAGCGTGCACTGCGTACATCGTTCTCACCACACCATCTCCTGTCATTCCAAAAAAAAACTTTGAGTCGAGGGTGGCAAAATACGTATTTAACTGATGGCGTCATTGCAGATGTAAAGGATTAACTGTTGTAATTCTCTGTGGATATATTGTTGTTAAGATGTTTCCTCCTGTTTTAACTTATCTTGCACTTATTCCCGCTAGGTAATATTTTTATTCGTCGTTTTTTTATGTTTTGACTGCGTTTATTCGGCTAATGTTGTCTAAGTCTGCTAATGTTGTCTATGTCTGCTAATGTATATAATGTTCTATTGATCTGATATGGAATGATTATGCGCAATTGATTTAGTTAACGGGCATAGACCCCGACTGAAGTAAGAACAAAGGCTTGTCTCCCCTGACAAATAGCTTAGGCATTGCTATTGCCATTGACCACAGATCTCCCCATGGAAAAAGATGGTACCCTGTGCTAATGGAAGTAATTGTTGAATATGCATATAAACTGTGATGTTAATGAAAGTGTTTTTTTTTTTCTAATGCTGGCAGTATTAGGTGTTTGTGTCACCTCTTTGAAATCACTGATCCATCATACGTTACTGCCAAGGTAAGGTTATCTCATGTGCATGCACATTTATGATGATATTAATTTGTCACTAAGAAAAGTGTTAGTCGAGCTTAAGTTAAATTTAATAATTTTTTGACTTATCCAAGAAACTATAGGTTATTTGTATATGTTTTTGGATATATGTGTATGTGTATTCGGTTATGTTGAGTAAGTTTATTATCATCTGTCTTATTATAATTTTTGGGAATATGTAAACAATGAATGAAGACACTAGAAGAGTATTTGGTTGCTGTTGGAACAGGTCTATCTGTGATTGATTCGGTGGTAAGCCTGATTATATCATTATATTTTAGTTAGTGGCCACATAATGTTTTGACTCGGTTTAGTTATATTCATTAATGAAATGTTCGCTGTATGTGGGAGCCTGTAAATCAAAATCATCTGGATCCTCTACATTAGAATTATCTGGAGAACATAGATAAGAATAACTTGGAGGATATGCATCTAAAATTCAACATCTAGATTTATGATTCATTTTAATTTACTATTGGGCATTAAATATGTGGTCTTTAGTGACCCGTTTAGCTGCAGAGGTTCAGGTTCGAGAAGTTGCTGATAGGGCTTTAGATATGCCATGTGAAATCATAGAGGAGTCGGTAGATGTATCTATAAATTCTGTTTTTGACATTAATGTAGAGAACTGAAAAATTGTTAATGTTATTTCACTTGATACCCTTGCTCAAATGGATACTATTTTACCCGAATCCCAATTGTCTGGACTGGAAGCACTTCCGCCGAACCCAATCAGCTGTGGCAGATGTTCAGATTTTAAAAATTCTTGATTTTCCAACTGATGATCCATGTGAAATCATAGGAAACAGGTTATACGATTGAATCATGAGATTTGTCCATGCTATACATTTTAACAGTGGTTGTGAATCTACTACAAATAGTTTTGGATATTGTAAAATGGTATGGGATGCACGTCTTTTCACTTGATATTGCAGGAAACAAATACTGTAGGTATTAATAAGGTGTTAAACTAAATTGGAACAGTCCTGGGTAATTCTTAATAACCTTTGCTCACTATCTTTATTACTGTTACCAAACATGGATGTGAAGTTATAGTTGTATACTTATGTTTTTCAAATCTCGGTTTATAATAATTGTTATTCATAAACTTAATTATGTATTTCCATAGTTTTTAAGACTAAACATTTTGGCTTTTGCAACTCATTATCCCAACTCACATTTGTTGATTTTCTAATGTTTTAGCAAAAAACTGTAAACTAATTTGGTTTTCGGCTTCTTATTTTGTAAGAATGGGCAGGCTTGTGGACTTGCAAATTTGGATGCCAATGCCAAGTGTAGCATGGAGTTTCAGCTTTTGGTGAGCATGTAAATATTTTTCACATCAAGCCAAGGCATCCATCGAACTTGAATTTCTGAAATTTGGTGCAAGATTTTTTGCGTCTACTTGATCATCATCTGTATTTGAATTGGTGTTTCAGTAAGACCTGCTCCGAATAGATTTCGTGCAAGCTGAGATGGTAATATTATAAAGGTGTTTGGTGTTGTGCATCGACAGCGGATGAGGCAGATATCCATACCAAAGAAATCAAACTTGACGAAATCTACTAGAATTTTCGAAGGTCACTTTTATTTTGCAATTCCAAACACCCCTTTAAGTAGTGGATGATTCTACTTTGTTTCTTTCAAAAGAGATATGAATGCTTTCCTGGAATTGCATTTTACGTATGTCTTTCATGTGTTTTTTACTTACTAACATGTTTATTAGACGAACCGATATGCTAAACATTCTACTTGATGTCGAACATTTACACATATATTTCAAAACACAAGATTTTTCTGTATGCAGATCGTGTGGTTTTAATGGATCAACCAAAGGCAGGTCAAAGCAGGTTAAAGTGGTGGATTATGAGATCAATTTTTAAAAGTGCAAGTGAGCCAGATTTTCAAGTAACGTCGTATTACAAGAAACACACTATCTGTTCATGTGAAAAAGAAATCCATCTACAACAGAGATGAAATTTATGGCATATCAGTCACGAGGTACTTCAATTTAGTATTTCTATCATTTCTTTGTTCTTTTCAGAATTAGCTGCAATATGGCAAGGTTTTTTAAACTTATCAAAACGGGGAAAAAATGTAGGACGTGTAAGACAAGTTCAGTTTTACGAGTCTGCCCTTTTATAGTCAAGTTCTTCTAAATTTCATAAAAATGATAGTAATTAATATGGTGACGCAACATTGCTCCAATAATTCGTGAATATTGAGTGACCGATTCTGTAAAGTAGTATATATTTAAATTATATCAAAAGGGTAATTCCTTGCTTAGCTTGCGAGAGAATCTTGCATCTGTAAGTGGGTTATCGCCATATTTCTATTACACTTTTAATTAGCTTAATTAGTAGTAATATGTGACTTTTTAATTAGCTTAATTCCTAATATGAAGGTGCTACTTGCTATTTGAGAGTCAGAAACATTTAGACAATCTATTTTGAAACTGCAGGTGTTGATTCGGAGATGATCTCTGTAAACCATGTGTATTTTTCTCAGACTTGCAAGGCATAAATATGTCATCAAGCCTTCAGATAGGGACATCTCCCTGGAGGAGCTGAATATGTTAAATTATCAAACAAACTTAGACCGATCCTCACTAAGATGGACTCGGTGTTTCTTCAAGAGCAGAGTATTTTATGATCATGGTAAAATAATATAGCACCCTCTCGGTTTTGGAAACCAAGAACCGGCCAACTTGGTATTTTAATTTTAATGAGACGTATGTTAATTTTAATGTTTGAAACATGTGTGGTTTCTTTTATTAAACGTATTGTACTAATTTTGGTTATTAAAATGAATAAATTTAAATTATTTTAATAGTAGTAATTAATGTTGACCACCAAAGTTAAGTAGCAATATCTCTATGGCTAATTAAGATGAATAAACTTAAATCATTTCTCAACATGCATGAGCTCCAACAAAATAATATTGCTCTTAGTTTTTTTACTACTGCTGCATCATTCTCATTCGGTTAGCATTTTAAATTACAGTTATGTGTCATTACTTGAAAAGATATTTAGAATTTGAGTACGTTGCATAGATCGTCCCGTAGTTTGTCGGGTTTAACGAAAATGATATCTGCAAACAAAAAGTAACGGATCTTCTCCCTATGGTTTTGACCCGTAACGTAACGGGTTTAGTCACTCAGTCTAACAATTGTTAGGTTTTTTCCGTTAAATAGTGTGACGTGGCTCACAGCTGAGGGGAATTAGTGTCTTTTTTTATAAGTATACCACAGGAACGATTTTCGTTAGACTTTAAAAAAAAAGCTTGAAATTTTTCAATTTTGAGATTTTTATGCATTTTTTTTTAATTTAAGTTTTTACGTTTGTAGGTTTGAAAATTTTTTATGCGTTTTTTTTTACAAAAAAATTGTAATATTGTATTATTTTAAAAATTTATATTACCTTACTATTATGAAAAAAAATTAAAAACTGTGTTTACGTTATTATCTAAAAGAAATTACGTTTATTCAAAACTTTGAAATTTTTTAGGCGTTTCTTTTAAAACTTGAAACTTCTCAAATAAAAAAACTTGTATTTCGTTATTTTTATAATAAAAATTATGTGCTTTTATAAAAATTTGTATTACGTTATTACTTAAAAAAATATAATACGTTATTTTTATAAAAAATTGAAAAAAATTGTAGTTACGTTATTATTTAAAAAAATTGTATTACGTTATTATTTAGAAAAACTATATTACGTTATTATTATGATACTTTAAAAAACAAAATACATTTTTCTGAAAAAAACGCATAAATATAATGTAACACAATTTTCTTAAAAAAATGTATAAAAATAGCATACTTTTTGAGTATGTGATCAATTTCGGCAGAATCGCCATCATCATCATCATCAAAGAAAGAGTCGATATGAGCACTCAGAACCATGTCGCATAAGCAGTTTATTCGGGAGCTTCAGATTGAAATTTATATTAATAAAATCTATTTTAACATAAATTTAACGTTATTTAAGCGTGAACTATAACGAAATTATAATAAAAGTTAAACTACAAATTTAATAAACTAAAAACACATAAAACCATAAACCTTTCAGAACAAAAAAAAGAGCGACCCCGCCCGTTGGGCGTGTTACGACGCTAGTGTATATATATATATATATATATATATATATATATATATATATATATATATATATATATATATATATATATATATATATATATATATATATATATATATATATACATATATATATATATATATATATATATATATATAATCCAAGTTATATATATATTAAAATAACACTTCTCAGTCTGGCCTTGTCGGTAACTCGGGAATTCTTCGGCACCGTTATAGTCAAAAGATTTTTAGACATTTTGAGAAAAATGTTTATAGTTAAAATATTTTGAAATGTTTTATTCAAAACCTTGGTTTTAAAAATCTTTCTTTCTCTATAACGAGAGCTCTGGTACCAAAATGTAACACCCCCAAATATTCATACTTTAGTTCAGCGAAAGAGTCGTTGGTGTTACGGGATAGCACATTACTCAATTCATAGACAATGCTTAGAAATCGCGTCGTTTAATAATAAAACATTTTCCATTCATGAATATCAAATTACATAGGTCCCAAGTCATAGTATTTCATACAATTTTACAAAACATTTGAATGGAAATTTTATTTAAATGTGGGCCATAAATTCTTGTCGTCTTCCCCAGAATTACCTTCAAGTACCTGAGATAAAACATGTTAAAAGGTCAGCGAAAACACCGAGTGAATTCATAGAGTTTAATAAAAACCATTAATATATCATCGGTATATAATTATTACCGAAAATCATTTTGTGTAAATCTTTGTTGTAAATCATAGTATAGGCTTTTGCCTTCAAAACCATTATACGAACCATTGTCGCAAAAACGTCATACAATACGTTTTATAACGTTGTATAGAATTCAATAAAACCGTTATATGAAAATGGTTATGTAGAACCAAAATACGAACATAATATCAGTAATAAGACCCCTATTGCTAGTCAAGCAATATATTATAGTTCAATTCGTACATTAGTAGTTTCAATATTGGATTATTATAAGCCGCATAACATTGCTACCTTACTATAACAAACAACGGGTAGCTAACCCGAAAATTCATTTGCCCATCTATAACAACGCGTCAACACAATAATCACGCTTATATAAATCTTCTCATACATAAATTCGCTTACCAATCAATGTGGCACGACAAGGATCAACCGTCAAGGCGCGAACTGGGGTGATCTTCCCCCAAATAGTACTATTATATGCATAAGCGTCTACCAAATCCCGGTAGTTCAAAATTCATGCTAATGGGTCTTTTAGTGACATAACCTAACTATAATAATCCATTTCATTTCATTCATCGAGTCACATAATCATTCATCGGGTCATATAATCATTCTGGTCCATATCAATAAGGAAACAATCGGGACAACTGGTGTCCTATTTTATTAAGAACTAACATGTTATCTCCCTCGCGGGTTTATAAAACATTTCATAAAACATTTAAAAGAGTGTGAGGCTATGAACTCACGTTGATTGGGAAAGGCGGGCTATCGGCGTTTTGGAAGTACGGTACGTGCTTCAATCAGGGAAACCTAGACAAATAATACTCGTCTTAGACTCTTGTCCAATGACTTTATAAAAACAATGGCTACGTATATATGATGACATCATAAGTATGATGATGATCAAGTGGGATTTTATATCTTCATACATATTATAGTGTTATGTGTTAGTCAAATTTTTGACTAGTTTCACTTATTTATATATTAAGGCCCAATAAGCCCATTAAAGTCCAATATCATTTTATTAGTCCAATTATCTTTTTAAGACCAGACCTATACTCATATGTTGGACCCAAGTGGGTTAAGCCCTTGAGTAATTCAATTAGTGTTTAGCCAATCTAGTTGGGCTGATAGTCCAATAAGGCTACTTTGGCCCGTTAATGTCCATAAGTTATAAAGCTCGGGTTTTATCGGTTTTTACCTGTAAAATGTACTTATACATCAGTATATAAGTTACAAAAATTTTACATTAGACGGGTCCGACGGTCTAAGTTTTAATTGACGAAAACATTAATCTTTCCGTTTTAGCCGAAAAGACGTAAAACTTATGTATATAGTTTTATAACTTATAAAACATATCAATTTGAAATTTTATAAAATAACACATTTAATTAACAAAGTATATAACTTATTTATAAGTATTATATAAGTTAGTGGGTTTTAGGTATGTATTTTATATTAGTTTTACTTGAGTGCTAATTTTATAATATATACTTTTATTTTCTAAATCTGATTATGAAACTCACTTTCACTATTTTTACCATATCTTGAGTTATACAAGGAGATAGAAGCTCAATTTTGGGCAGCACAAACTACATAAAATGTGCTACATTTAACTCCTTCTTAGATACTGCTCATTTATCTTCTAAGTGTCTCTAATAATTCGTCCAAAACAGACTATACAGATTTGAACTTTAATAATGTTTTGATCATATCTCACTCATTTTTTGGATTTCATTGAGTGGCCAACTCTTACATATGTAAAAGTCATATACCTTACTGTATATTAAATTATCCAAGTAAATTTAACAAGTTATCATATGGTTCTTTACTGTATTATACAACCTACTATTTTAGTCATGATTTCAACATCTTTTCATGTAGCTTTTAATCCTTTTAACCAAATTTATCAACACAAGATCCCTACATAATACTTTGATCATCATATATCATCATATACATGTACATTTAAAAAAAAAGAAAATTACATTTACAAAATAACAAGGAAATAGAAGGAATGATCTTGTTACCAACCAAGATAGTGAAAGTTATGAGCAAGGCTTGGCTTTTGATGACAAATCTTGCGATAAACCAAAATCAACTTCAAGATCATCCAACTTTATGAACACCTTGTGTAAAATCAGCCCCTAGAAACCAAGGAAACTACTTTGTATATGTTATGATCACCTCCAATCAACACGACTTCAGGAGGACATCATCTTATGCAAGAATAACACAAGATTTGTGGTTGAATTTAGATCAAATGGGGGTGTTTTTGGTAGAGAGTCGACGACAAGGGAGAGTGAGAGAGAGAGAGAGTTGTGTGTTTTGCATGAGATAAAATGAAGGTAGTGGTTTTGTGTTTAGTTGTTTTAAGGTGCATATGGTTTGGTGGCAAAACTAAGACAAATGTCTTAGTTTTGTATGTAAAGTTGACACCTCAAAGGGATGTTAGCTAAGATTTGCCGTCCCATTGTGGGGGTGGGGAAAGAGTTATCTTGTCTCATCCCCATTTATTTACGGGTAATCCTCGATTCTAGTTTCCTCGATTTGCGTACCCTCGGGTTGTTTTACGAAAAAGGTTTTTATAAATTATTAATCAACGGCACAAAACGAATCTAATAAAAATTGTCTCATAAAAAACGGAGTTCAAAAACGTAAATACGTAATCCTAGGGTTTCCGGTTTAGTCGTAAAGGACGTTAAAAACGTAAGCTCTAATTTCTTCTCGTAAATTTGTGAGTTTATAAACCAAGACAAATTAAAAATTCCATCATGATATTCGAGAATAAATTTATTTCCTGAAATATCGGACTGTCACCAAAACGGTGTATATAAACGTAAGCACGCAACATAGAATTCTCCGGTTTAGACGTAGTCAATGCTATTTCAAGACGTAAACCAAAATTTCTTCCCAAAAATGAGTGAGTTCATAATATAAAATTAAAATAATTGTTTTAAATAATACTTGAGAATAAAATATTAACCATAAATTGACGAATTATCACATCTGAAGAAGATGACAAAGTCACTGAATCTAATAATATGCAAAACTCATTCCACTGGACACTCTCAGCTCCGTCTCTAACACTTCTCCTAAAAGATGAGTCAAAGGAAGGAGCTTCCCACTTACTTGCCACCGAGATGTCTTTAACAGTTTCAAGCGCGAAAAGACGAGGAAACCTAACATACAAAGGAAAATCCAGGATCCAAGTATCAAGCCAAAACCTCGTACTCTTCCCATCTCCAACACGTGTCTTACAATGAGAAAAAATGTTAAATCCTTTTGAATCCAACGCATAAGCTTCACGTAAAATGATACCCCAGTTAGAGTTAGAGGGGCAGGACTGCTGCTCCAAACGGGCACCATGAATGGCACTGATTATATGGTACCACATAGAACCATCTTGAGAAAGAAACCGCCGAATCCAGTTGAGAAGGAGTGCACGATTCAATGCGAAGAAACTAGAGACACCAAGACCCCCGTTTTTCTTAGATGAAAGAACCTTTTCCCAAGCCACCCACATGATACGAGACTCATGAACATCACCGCCATTAAAAAACCTGTTACATAACATTTCCAGTTCGTGGAGGACAGGCTTAGGGGCTTTGTACAAAGACATATAATAGATCGGAACAACACCTGGAACCGACTTAAGTAGAGTCAATCTACCTCCAACGGAAAGAGTCTTAACCTTCCACTTAGATAATCTGGCACGTACTTTCTGAATAGAATTAGACCAAGCAGAGTAACGATTCATAGTACCTCCCACCATAACTCCGAGATATTTAAAAGGGGTATTCATAACCCCACACCCAATACGAGCAGTACCTTGATGAACAATATCAGAAGGAACACCAATTCCAAACACATGACTTTTATTCACATTGATTTTCAATCAAGACGCTAAATGAAAACATCGCAACATCTTGAGGAGATTATCCAAGTTCTGATCAGACCATTCACCTAAGAAAACAGTATCATCCGCGTAAAATAAATGAGAAATAGAAGTGTTACCTTGAATATGAATCTTTTTAAAAATACCATCATTAACCTCCCTTGAAATTGAAATATGTAAGGCTTCCATGATAAGAATAAAAAGTAACGAGGCTAAGGGATCGCCTTGCTTCAAACCGCAATTAATAGGAAACTCAGAGGGGACTTCAATTAACCAAAACTGATGCCATGTTTTAGCTAAATAAACCACTGACCCATCGACACCACTTCGACCCAAATCCAAAAGCTACAAGTACATCGAGAAGAAAATCCCAGCGGACAGAATCATAAGCTTTAGCAAAATCTACTTTAAAAACCAATGCCTGCTTACGCTTTTGTTGGGAATCTAAGTTTGTTAGATTCTCTTTATCATAGATTTAAACACAAATCAAGCTGTTAGATAGTAACTTGCATGTGCCTAGGAGGCAGGCAAGTATCGCAAGACTCACAGAGATCTAAGTCTCTGTGAGCAACCTCAGAGGAGTCCATGTCAAAGACATTGTCAAAGAAGTCAAAGATTACTTGAAGACATACTCATTGGCTGTGATGGATAACAGCCAAGATGTATCAGGGACTCTGAGGGGTTGAGGGTTAACAGGGGTGGCAATACCGTGTTAACACTAAGCACACTTTGGACATACATTAGTATGTACGAGACTATGAAGAAAAGGGAAACTGTGTCAGCTCTGTTTCCCTTAAGCATTGTGGCAGACTACCAAGAATAGAAGAGCATCTTGCGATAGAGGTCTGACAAGTGTCTGTCTAGTGTAGTCACCATCAACAAGTACTTAGAGTCAACCTCGTACCACTATAAATAGGTTATGTAGACTAGCATTAAAGTTTAACACTTTGATAGAATTCACACATTAATGCTTAGAACTTATAGAACCAAACAGCTGCGACTGTGTTCATAAGTTAGGTTTTAGTTTGTTCAAAGTGTGCACAACACATTGTCCTCAAACAGTGTTATCCATAACACTTGTAATTCTTTATTATACAATAATAAGTATTACGTTTAAAAAGTAATTACATGTGTTGATTAGTTAAGTTTATTGTTTCTAGCATAGTTTAGGGACTTTCAATTGGTATCAGAGCGGTGTTTGATATTAAAACCTTCATAAACATCGTTCTAAGTTTTATAATCAAGATCCACCATGCCGGAAACAAGCAATGCACCACCGTCTTCTGGGAACAACAACACCAATGCACCACCAACTTCACCAAGACTCACTCCTCCACCTCCAAATGAAGATGATTTACCTCAACTTCTTGACTCAAGAGGCGAATCTCATGTCATTAATGTACCAGTTTTTGATTAAGAAGATTTTGCAAGTTGGACGAGTCAATTCCTCGTGTATCTCGATGGACTTGAACCATTTCTTCTAGACAATGAACCTTATGTTCCCATGGGTCTCACCTCTACTGATGAGAATCCTCTTCCCAAACCTCTCAAGCAGTGGACTCCAGCTGATAAGAAATTGGCAAACCAAGACAAACGTCTCAAAAGCATCATCATATCCTGTCTTCCCAAACACATCATGAAGTCTGTAATTCAGTGTCCTACAGCCAAACAAATGTGGACAGACCTTATCCTTGGTCATGAAGGACCCTCTAAAATCAGAGAAACCAAGATTTTGGCACTCAGACTTCAGTTCAATGCTTTCAAGGCACTTGAAGGTGAAAAGGTTCAACAAACATATACAAGGCTGAAGATTATGCTCAATGACCTTGCTATGAATGACGTCACCATTGGTCAAGCTGAAATTAATGCCACATTTGTCAATTGCCTTCCAAGAAAATGGCTGAGCATGAATCAGACACAGAGAGCCAATAACTCAATCAAGAATGACACCTTAGCTAAGCTTTATGGAAAGTACAATCATGAAGAAGGGCTAATTGATACCATATACGAATCAAAGACTGAAAGATTTGTAGGTTAGGGAGCAACTTACAAAGCTTTGATTTCTACCCCACACCCTCATGACAGCGACTCTGATGTTGAAGAAGACACACGCAGTAGCCAAGAGTTCTTGACAGACCTTAATGCTGAATTTCATGAAAGAGCCTTGCTAGCTAATCAAAGGAGATTCTACAAAAGATCAGGGAGAGTAGGATCAGCTAGCAAACAAACCGACAAATCAAAAGAAACTTGCTTTTCCTGTGGACAACTTAGACATTTTCAAAATGACTGTCCTTCCACAAAGACATCCTCACCTTCTTATCCACCATCTTCCACCAAACCTTGCAAATTCAAATCAAAACACAACAACTCATCTCACCAATTCAACTCCTCAGACAATGAGAAGAAGGATAACAAGAACAAGTATAAGGAGCTTAAGGTTGAGTTAGAACAAATGAATTTGAAGCTTGAAGCTCTGTCTAAGAAGAAAGGGGGTGATAAAAAGGCAGATAAAGGTTTGGTAGCTGAAGCGTATGATTGGAATGATGAGCCGCTGCCTTTAGATGAGGAAGATACTACTAAATTCAGGGCTTTCATGGCAATAGCTGAAGATGAACCAGCTGTTGGGAAAGGAGATGCAAGATCAGGACAATGGGTTAACATCACAATGAAAAAGGTACACATGCTTTTATCTATGTCTAAAAGTGATGAACGCAAACATGTCCTTGATTACACCATTGTTGATTTGCACTTTGTTGAGGAACCAAGAAAGAACTTGCTTGATAAGTTTCACTCTCTTAAACATGAACTGTTAACTGCTAGGACTGAATGTGAAACTCTCAAACAGGTTAATTTAGAAAAGATATCTCTTCAAAACGAAGTTAATAGGTTAACCTTGAAGAATAGTTCCTTAAATGATCAAGTATCTGAACTAAATAAGGTTATAGAAAAATGGTTGTGCAGTAGGTTCACTATAGATGAATTGCTTAATGATGAACTACCTGCTGATATTAAAAGGGATATCTCTGCCAAGAAAAATAAGTTGAAAATTCTCACCAAACCGAAAGAGATTGTTTTCAAATCTATGGAGAAAATTCATATGTCAGATCCCCTCTTGACTGATGTCCCTGTCTCTGAAGATGTGGTTGATTTACCACCCTTACCTAAACTCTTAGGAGTTGAACCCAACAGTTCCTCTAGAGGAGCTAAGGCTAAACCCAAAACAGATGTTAAGAAACCACCAGCTAAGGTATTTTCTGTACCTGCTAAACAATTTCTTAAGCAAGTTGCCTTTAAGCCTGTATCAACAAAAATTGTGAACAAAGTTGATTCCTCAACTGAAGAACGCCTGTTGTCATTAATGAAAGAAGTAGAACTCTTAACACAACATATTAAGCCTTCCACTGAATGCTCTACTTCCCATGAACCTAAGTCTATTCTAGGTGAACCCAAAGGTGAAAGGATAGTCAAACCTTACTTCAATATCTGTAAAAACTCTCATCACATGACCATAGATCATGATAGACAAATGGCTGTTAAGAGAGCTCAGACACCTTCTAGGGAGAGACAACAGGCTTCTAGGAGACAAATAGGTAACTATAGACCTTATCCTCCCTGTAAATTTTGTGGATTCACAGACCATCACTCAGATGAGTGTAGAGACTTTCCAGGATGTGATATCTGTGGAAGGTTCACCCAGGAGACAGCAAACTGTCCTTCCTATCGTCAAAAGTTCTATATGAACTCAAGAGTTGCTAATCAGCAATTCAGGGAACCCACTGGAAAGTGGGTTCACCATAGGAACTAACTTGTTTCTATGTATCTGTGTAGAAACATCTTAAGGAATCGGTATGGTATCTAGACAGTGGCTGTTCTAGACACATGACAGGGATTCGACAATACCTGCACAGATACTCAAAGGAGCCAGGTCCTAAAGTGGTGTTTGGGGATAATTCTTCAGGTGACACAGAGGGATACGGCTCAGTGAACTGCAATGGGATAACTTTTACAAGGGTTGCATATGTGAATGGTCTTAAACACAATCTTATTAGCATCAGCCAATTGTGTGATGCTGACTACAAGGTTTTGTTTACTAAGACTCAGAGAACTATATTCAACAAGAACAATGATGTGGTGCTTATTGCACCAAGAAGGAGAGATGTATATGTCATCAATATGGCTACGTGCTCTGAAGATAGCTTAAACTGTTTTCTAGCAAAAGCCTCTGAAAGTGTCAATTGGCTGTGGCACAAAAGGCTTTCTCATCTCAACTTTAAGAACATCAACAAGATAGCCACACAAAACCTGGTTGCTGGTCTACCTTCAGTGACTTTTTCTAAAGACAAGACTTGTTCAGCTTGTGTCAAGGGAAAGCATCATAGGTCTTCTTTTAAGACCAGGCAATCATTTTCTATTGACAAGTGTTACATCTCCTTCACATGGATTTGTTTGGGCATGTCAAACCTCAGACCATTAATCACAACAAATACACCTTGGTCATAGTTGATGAGTTTTCAAGGTATACATGGGGTTTCTTCCTCAGAAGGAAAAGTGATGCTGCAGATACCATCATGTCCTTCATCAGACATGTTGAAAATATGAATGATGTTAGAGTCAAAGATATAAGAAGTGATAATGGTACTGAATTCAAGAATCAATAACTTGAATCGTTTTGTGATGATAAAGGAATATCATAAAACTTCTCTTCAGCTGGCACCCCTGAACAAAATGGTGTGGCTGAAAGAAGAAATAAGACTCTGATTGAAGCAGCCAGAACTATGTTAAATGGTGCAACTTTACCAAAGAAATTTTAGGGAGAAGCTGTTCACACTGCTTGCTACACCCAAAATAGGTCAATCATTGTCAAGAGACATGGTAAAACTTCCTATGAAGTTTTCAGAAATAGAGCTCCAGACGTAAGCTATTTCTATGTTTTTGGATGCCTTGTGCTCATTTATAACTACACGGATAAACTTGGAAAATTTGATGAAAAAGCTGATGATGGTTTCTTCTTAGGATACCCTCCCACCGCCAAGGCCTTCAGAGTATTCAATTCTAGAAGACAAGAAGTAGAAGAAACCTTTCATGTCAGATTCAATGAAGATGATGATGTCATACAGAGAACATGAACAGAGGGTGATGAAATTGATTTTAATTAAAACGTGTCCTTCCCAAGTGATGAATTCTCAGAACCAAGACCTCCTTGTCATCACCATCATCACTCCAACACTCTCACTCCTTATGTTCCTGCTTTTGAACATCTGTCAATACATAACATTGAAGTTCCTTCATCTCAGGAACTTGATGAAGAAGAACCACAACCTTCTTGTAGTCCTTCTTCCCCAACTGCTGAAGATGACTCACCAATTCTTCAAATCTCTGAAGACTCTCTTGCTGACAATGAATCTGTACCCCTTGATATGGCTGAAGTTGACACAGATACTGAGGTCATCTTTGAAGAAAGCCCTCCTATTCAGTAGGATGAAACTCAAATAGTGCCAGCTACCCCCACGGATGTCCCTGTCCATGATTCCCCAGCTCCTCAAACTAAATGGTCAAGAGATCAACACATTCTTCTTGTCAACATTAATGGGGAACCTAATGCAGGGGTTACTAATAGACAGCGAATTCATGACTCAGAGTCAGCCTCAACCAACGAATGTGTTTTTGCTGAATTTCTCTCTCAAATTGAACCTAAGAGAGTAGCTGAGGCTCTGATAGAAGATGGGTGGGTAGCTGCTATGCAGGAAGAAATTAATTAGTTCAAAAGGAACAAGGTATGGACTCTAGTGCCAGCTCCACCTAGTAAGAACATCATAGGCACTAGATGGATTTATAGAAATAAAATGGATGAAATTGGAAAACTCATCAGAAAAAAGGCCAGGCTGGTGGCACAGGGGTATACACAAACTGAAGGGATTGATTATGATGAAACGTTTGCTCCTGTGGCAAGACTTGAAGCCATCAAAATCTTCCTTGCTTATGCTGCATATATGAACTTCACTATGTATCAGATGGATGTTAAGAGTGCCTTCCTCAATGGAGATTTGGCTGAGGAAGTATATGTTGCACAACCTGAAGGATTTGAGAACAACTAGTTTCCCAATCATGTGTATAGACTACACAAAGCCATGTATGGGCTGAAACAAGCTCCAAGAGCATGGTATGAAACTCTTTCTAAATTTTTAACTGAAAATAAATTTGTCAAGGGTTCTATTGATAAAACACTCTTTACCTTCAAGGAAAAGAGTGATTTCATCATTGTGTAGATTTATGTGGATGATATCAACTTTGGGTCAACTAATGTTAATCTTAGTAAACGTTTTGCTAAATTAATGACCAAGAAATATTAGATGAGTATGATGGGTGACTTAACTTACTTTTTGGGTTTTCAAATTAAACAATGTCCTAAGGGAATTTCAATTTGTCAAAAAAAGTATGTTAAAGATTTACTTAAAAAATATGACTTAGCTGATTGTGCATCAGTGAAATGCCCTATGCTTCCACCCAACAACTTGGGTCCTGATGAGTCAGGGGTCTCTGTTAATGAGACTTTATATAGAGGCATGATTGGGTCACTAATATATTTAACAACTAGTCGTCCTGATATCCAATTCTCCACATGTCTCTGTGGAAGGTACCAAGCTAACCCAAAAGAATTCCATCTAGTGGTTGTTAAGAAAATTTTCAGGTATCTCAAAGGAACAACCTCCTTAGGGCTATGGTATCTAAAGGAATCAGGCTTTGATCTCAAGGCCTATTCAGATTCAGACTATGCTGGATGCTGTATTGACAGGAAAAGCACCTCAGGTAGCTGTCAAATCCTAGGAGGAAAATTTGTTGGATGGAGTGATAAGAAGCAAAACTCTATGGCCATGTCATCAGCTGAAGCAGAATATGTTGTTGCTGCCAGCTGTTGTGCTCAGGTGCTCTGGATGAAAAGTCAATTGGCTGACTATGAGATCTTATATGATAAAGTGCCAATCTTCTGTGACAACACCAGCGCCATTGCCATCTCCAACAACCATGTTCTTCACTCTCGAACTAAACACATTGATATCATGTATCATTTTATCAGGGATCACATAATGAAGGGAGATATTGAGCTGCATTTCGTTCCCACTAAGCTGCGACTAGCTGACATTTTCACAAAGCCTTTGGCTGAACCTTCGTTGAACAAGCTAGTTGTTGAGCTAGGGATGCTTAATATCTCAAAGCCTGTGGCTTGATAATTAATGTGTTCATTAAATGTGTGATTAAATATTAAATGTTTTTCACATGAAACTAGGTAGTTACTTTCCAAGTAAATGCTAAAAAACATTCCCTATATTTAATTATTTCTTTTTTGAATAACGAGGATGTAACACCCCATTTTAATAAATGGAATGTCACGCGTAATTATGGCGTGTCATCAAAGCATACAAGGATAAATGTCTAAAACATTACATGACCATAGGGATAACCAGAATCAAACATCGGTTCCCAAACATAAGCCCAAAACATAATAAAGCAAAAGAAATGAATGAAAGACTAAACAAGCATAAGTATATGAAGGCAAAAAGGAAAAGAAGTCTCTAGAAGCTTCCATCCTATGCACGTCCCCCAAATGCTCGAGTCTTTCCTAGGGTACCTGCCGTTTTGGGACATGGAAAGGAAAGTAACGGCTGAGCAAAACGCTCAGTGCACGGATATAGACATAGTATAAATGACTAAAACATAACAAAGACTTAATAGCAGCGGAAATGTAGAAGTCCTGGAAAACCTGGAACATGTTCATAAAACTGGTTTTATAGTTTGAAAAGCCTTATGTTTATCTTATGAAAACTGTTTAACATATTTTACCATTAGCCAATATAGGTCATGAAAATCCACCGTCCATGAATACTTGGAGGGGTGACCTCATCATGCAAATTAGAGGGGCTACCTCTAATTTAATATACTGGTTTTGGGTAGGAGGGATCAGCTCCTTGTGAAGGATGCAAGGCACACACCACATTCACACTGAGTAATCTGCTGAAAACATGTAACTAAGATGCACCCATACGTCCCACATGATAAATATAATAATATGGCCAAAAGCTGAAGGGACGCCATGAGCAATCACTCTGCCGTGGGGAAGTTATAACACCAGTGCCTCTAGTTTTATGGTTATGGTACCTCCATAACTAGGTCAAACTGGTCATGCATGTATATGGCTTCAGGTATTCTAAATTAAACATAAGCAATCAAACATATAAACTTATACTACGGGAAAACAGTTGGCTGCATACAGGGAATCCCAATAAGGAAAGAATACTGAAAGGACGGAAATCCGTACCTTATGTCCAGTGAACGAAGAAGACGAACGAAAGAGAGTCCTACTTCTGTATCACTAATGCTACATAAATACATACGTGTATAAGTATCTGATTACTACATACGTAACTGGTTTTATGTCATGTCTTAGCTTATTTTATACGTTCATGTCATGTTTTACTATTTTAAGCTTTAAACTCTGTTTATCTTATATTCTGTCTGTTCTGATTCAGTATTACTTGTATTTCATGTATTATTATACTTACTGTGTAATAATAAGTAACTTTCCAAAAATAGGTAGGTTTCCTAAAATAGAAAGTTTCCAAAAATAGAAAGTTACCAAAAATAGAAAGTTTCCAAAAATAGAAAGTTTCCAAAAATAGAAAGTTTCCAAAAATAGAAAGTTTCCAAAAATACAAAGTTTCCAAAAATAGAATTACTGCTTAAAATAGATAAGTTTATAAAAATAGAAAGTTTCCATAAATAGATTAGCTGCCTTAATTAAATAAGTTTCTAAAAATAGAAAGTTTCCATAATTAGATATAAGCTGGTTAAATAAGCTAATTATATAAGCTTACGTATTTTCTGATTCTTTTCTAAGTCATATTGATATAAGGTATAGTTTATTAATCATTACATGTAAATTAATTAAACTATAGGTTAAAAGTATTTAATTAAATATATCATGTTTTTAATTAAATAAGTTAAAATACTTAGGTTAAAACATGTATTATTGATTACTAATAATATAACCTAAGTCATGTTGATTAAGTAATTATAGTCATGGTTTTTAATAATTAATTAATTATAAAGTCTAATTAAAAATAAATACTTAGGTTAAAATTCATGATCTAATAATTAAATTTATAACCTAAGTCATGTTAATTAAATTAATTATGTCATATTTTATTAATTTAATTTTTAACATATAACTATTAAAATCATAAACCTTAACATAATCAATGAACCGGATCGTGACTAGAAACCATGAACCAGACCCGTAATCAACACCATACCCCGAACCAAGGTCGGGTACCCCTTGTTTGCTGCTGTCGTGGGACCCACACCACCATACCTAGACCATGAGATCTCGGTGGTGGTTCATACGCCAAGCCGAGACCCCTTAGGGCTCGGTTTAGGCGTCGGCTAGAACAAACACCCCTAAAAACCCTTGTTTTGATTTACCCCATAACCATTTACATGTTTTAATAAATGTTTTTAATTAGTTTTTAAAAACATCATGATTTTATGTGATTTATTAAATCAAAACATAAAATAAAAGGATTAAAAAGGTTATACCGAATGCGTGGATCGATCAAGGATGAAAACACACGAATGCTTGCACAAAATTCAAGATCAAAAAACAACCCGAGCACCTCTTTGGTCTTATTAAAAGTGACGGCCAAAAGAGGGAGAAGGAAGAAGAATTAGGGTTTTTGTTTATTTTCTTGTTTTGTGATAAATGACATGTTCTTCCTAATTTTTCTTGTTTAGTAAAAAAACAATGGGCTTGGCCCTTTTTCTTCCTTATTTCGTGGGTAGGGGCCCACATAAGGGTATACCGTACATTTCTCGAGTCTAAATATTATAGTGTGTGTTCGTGTTTTATCGTGTTCGTGTTTTATGTGTTCTAATTAATTATTGATCGTGACTTAATATATTTATTCGTGTTCGTAATAAATATATATACGTAAATAATATTATCTCGTGATTAAATTACGTTCATGATTTCATGATCGCATGTTCGTGTTTATAATTATTATTGGAATAATTATCGTGTGTTCATACGTAATAAATACTTATCGTGTTCTAACACGTACGTAATACTCGAATTTATTATACGTGAAACGTAAACATGTTATAAAAGGAACGTTCTAATCATATACGTACGATCTTAAGGGTACTATTCATGGTAAAAGTATGCGGGTTTTACAACTCTTCCCCCCTAAAAAGAATAATTCGTCCCCGAATTATAGATAACTTAACTGAAAGAGAAACATACCCGAATCAAACTGAGAGGGTATGTAAGATAAATGAACGTGCAGGTTTCCTGGCAGAAGGAACGCGGAACGTGACATGTCTTGAAAGGACATGGAACGTGACGTGACTGAAAGGACATATCTAATTGATAAGAGAAAAACGGATAAAAGTCCGGATGAACTTGTCCGTTTCCAAGTGGCTTCCCTCTTGGAACGGTTCCTTCACATATCTTGACACAAATGATAAATATTTGTCCTCCTGACCTTGACTTGAAATACGAAGAAGTTCTTGGTTATCAACTTAAGGTAGATCCCCTAAATTTGATCGAGGGAATAAGAATTAACGTGTAAGGGCAACTAAAATGTTATCTTGCAAAACACTTCTAACTTAACTGATAATTAGCAACGATGCGCGAGACATAAGGAAACGTAGTACGTGAAAATTTTTGAACGTATTACGTGAAAATTTTGAACGTGATACGTGGAGTTATGATGAGTGTAATATGAGTAAACATATCGTGATCCATGATACGTTTAACATATCTTGATCATGATATGAGGAACGTGGAATGTACATGACATGTGAAACATATCGTGAAAATAGAATATAATGGCGGTAACGCCAAACGCTACAAGGTGAGACATAGAATATGACGAGAAACGTCTATCTGAGGATAGGGAGTTATACTAAACTTAGGTCTGGTCTCTCAAGTTCTTGCAAAACTTCCTAGAATGAGAAAAATGAACATAACATCGTAAGCCGAGATGCCATCATGAACGTGAATAGTGTCATGAACGCGAGCGCAAAAGCAAGTCGTGAAATTAGAACAAGGACGTGAAGTAAATAAGGAGCATAATTATGAATATTTGTCTGACTCGATAACTGAGGAATTGCCAAGTGATCGGATGAGCCTTGGCTGGAACATGTCCGATCAGTCTGTTGGTTCTGAAATACTTGCGGATGTAAGGATTCTGCAGACTTGATCAAACTGTTTGCAATAAACCAGATAGCATCATGCTTCTTCTGAGTTTGCGTTAAACTGGTAACCAAAATCCGTGGAGATCTTGTCCCATTTCAATTCAAAATTTCAGATGATGAAAATATCCCAGTTTGTTGGTGTCCTATCTTAACCTGTTGGTATGTCAGGTACCTAGATATGAACGTAACTGTATCTTGCTTCGTAGAACTTGATACATAGGAGTTTGCGAAACTCTGAGTCTCTGAATCTAGACTTCTCCTAGCGTAGTATTTTCTAGACACCTAATGTAGTGAAAGGTTCTCCCCTTTACGCATAAGCTGAGTCATGGTAAGATTAACCATAGAAAGCCATGTGATTCAGCGTGTCACTATAATAAAACAGAACTGATATTGAAAAATTTTCCAGGGTAAAATTTCTCTTGTCATAGAATTTGCAACATAGTGCAGATGTTGTCTTCCTGTTCTTCTCTAGGCTTAGAGGAAATTAGGTTATCCTCAATGAAAACACTGATGAATTTGCTATGAGTTCATGGAAACTCATTCTTATAATGCCGTTGGAGCATTGATGAGACTAATTCAAAATCATAAATCTAGCTTGACCGAGTCGTATACGAATAGCAGTCATGGACATGTCCTGCTCTTTCATTGGTCACTGTTGGCAGCATGATCATGAGTTCGATCTTGGAAAAGTGATTAACACTATAAGGTCGATTGGACATGTTGTCAATACGTGGAGGAGAATAACGGTCATGAATGGTGATTTGTTTAAATCGACGGTAGTCGACACATAATCTCATGGTACCGTCCTTCTCCTTGTAGGTTCTTCTAGAATTTATGGGAAGATTTTGGAATACTCGTCTGGTTATGCGTAAAAGGACTTCGGTGGTCATGTCTTAACTGACAGCTAAAAATTTTAGCAGTCATGGCTAACCAAGCACGTGCTTGTAAAGCATAAATGGTTTGTACAGATTTTCCTGATGGAAAATCATGCTGAATATATTTAGGAGTCTGAACATCACCGTACATACTCATGAATCGTAGCATGGTGTGCGGTTCGTAGTCCATAATTAGGATTAAATTCAACTCGCATCTGTCTGAGGTAATGCGTTATCAGTTGGGATCTTATCATTGGGCTGAAGAAAACCTTCGTATACATGGGGAATACGAATGGCATTCGATATGGTCATGAACATATGAAATATAGGTGCAAGAAAGGAAAGTGTCATCCGGCGAACGTGACTGACCTTACTGATACACCGGTGATGGTACTAAAATTCTTGTGGCCTGATTAATACATGGCACAACAAAATGGATATACCCTGGGAGGGTACCCTGAATTTCTTAGAAATGTTCCATAATTAGACGTGAGTCATGTGTCTTGACTCGTGTCTTGAGAAATGTAAGCGTGACATATGTCTTGACTGGTGTCTTGACATGTGTCTTCAGAAAGTATACGTGAGACATGTGTCTTGACTGATGTCTTGACTGATGTCTTGACATGTGTCTCGAGATGTGAAATAACTAGAACCACAATATTAGGGTATTATGCTAGAATTGGCGGATCGGATGGACCACTGATCAATTATATGTCTGATCACGTCCGCGACTGGAGCCTCGGTTGCGATTTCTAGGATAGTTGTTGTCATAGTAGTGGTTACTATCATCCTGTATGTCAGTTCCATGACGGCCATTCTCATGACTGTGATTCATGTAACTATTCAGTTGAGTGGCCGGCTAGTACCGGTCTTCACTCATATGACTGAAACGACAACTGGATGACGTGTGACATGTAACTAAGAATTAAGGACAATGATTGATGAAAATCGTCTGGTGGTGAAGCATCATCTCGTCCGATCGCTTTGATCTAACACCTTTGTCTTTGTCTTGTATGCTCCAGGTTGTGAACAGCATCAGCATCTCGTAGCGTCTCCCAACATCAGCAGCATCAACCTTTAGTAACATCTCCAAGCTATGAGCGGCATCGAAAATCTTGTAGAATATCAGCAAGTGAACATACGCTTGAGATGATTTAGAATCGACTAGTGAATACTCGTGAAGTATTGCAAGTGAAATACACATGGATTAAGGTATGTGAAATACACATGGAATACGGTACATGGAGTACACATGGAATGCACATGAAATGATCGGTATGAGGTTGATCATTTATCATGATTTAAGGAAGGTGTATCGGTTAGACGGTTAGGAAAAACCATCATGATAACCTGGCAGTATTAGCATAGACATCATTCTGGTTGTATCGAGAAATGTTAAAGTGTGGTTACACAAAATTCAACGATGATTTGCCTGACAGCATGATCAATGAAAACCAACCATGACTATCATGAAAGCAAGATTCAATGAAATCCAACAGTGTCTTACATGAAAGCATAAATAACAAAAGAGGCATAAGACGTAATCAACATGAAGACAGAATTATCATGAAGATACATGAAACAATCTATCATGAAGGAGTGTATAACATAATCAGCATGAAACTGAAGTTAACCATGACAGTATGAAAACATACTTGACATAAAAACATAGTAATTTATGAGGGGACATGAAAAAAATTTATGCCAATAAATCATGAGAAAAATTTTATGCATGAAAAACAGTGTATGAATGCGTAATGTAATTTATAAAAACCTTTATATGTGCGAGGGGACGCCTATGGGTCGTTCCCAAAACAAAAGACATGGCGAGGGGATGCCTATGGGTGGGTCCCAAAGTTAAAAGTTTCGATAAAAGCACATGCGACTAAATAGGGCCAGTCCTGTACCAACCATTACTTAGTCATAATTCCTGCAACAATCATACATCAAACATAAATAAATGAAACTCATCTGTCAAAACTTATCATAAAAAAATTTATGTGACTAATTATGAACTACTGGGGTTTAGTCCACATAGCCACCGTTCACGAGGAACATTATGCATGAAACAATGACACATAACTAAATATGAATGACGGTTGTCCATCCATATTAGTAAAATAATATCAATGAAAACACCAAGGTTAAAACCTCAAGGTGCTGAAAACATCATGGTTAAAACAACAATGCGCTGAAAACATCAATACGTAGAATAACAAACGTTGGCTTAGGAAGCTCCTGGTGACTACCCACTAGTCACAGGTCGAGTTTTAGAGCCTACAGGTCGAAGCCTTAACTCTGATACCATAATTATAACACCCCATTTTGATAAATGGAATGTCACGCGTAATTATGGCGTGTCATCAAAGCATACAAGGATAAATGTCTAAAACATTACATGACCATAGGGATAACCAGAGTCAAACATCGGTTCCCAAACATAAGCCCAAAACATAATAAAGCAAAAGAAATGAATGAAAGACTAAACAAGCATAAGTATATGAAGGCAAAAAGGAAAAGAAGTCTCTAGCAGCTTCCATCCTATGCACGTCCTCCAAATGCTCGAGTCTTTCCTAGGGTACCTGCCGTTTTGGGACATGTAAAGGAAAGTAACGGCTGAGCAAAATGCTCAGTGCACGGATATAGACATAGTATAAATGACTAAAACATAATAAAGACTTAATAGCAGCGGAAATGTATAAGTCCTGGAAAACTGGAACATGTTCATAAAATTGGTTTTATAGTTTGAAAAGCCTTATGTTTATCTTATGAAAACTGTCTAACATATTTTACCATTAGCCAATATAGGTCATGAAAATCCACCGTGCATGAATACTTGGAGGGGTGACCTCATCATGCAAATTAGAGGGACTGCCTCTAATTTAATATACTGGTTTTGGGTAGGAGGGATCAGCTCCTTGTGAAGGATACAAGGCACACACCACATTCACACTGAGTAATCTGCTGAAAAACATGTAACTAGGATGCACCCATACGCCCCACATGATAAATATAATAATATAGCCAAAAGCTGAAGGGACGCCACGAGCAATCACTCCGCCGTGGGGAAGTCATAACACCAGTGCCTCTAGTGTTATGGTTATGGTACCTCCATAACTAGGTGAAACTAGTCATGCATGTATATGGCTTCAGGTATTCTAAATTAAACATAAGCAATCAAACATATAAACTTATACAACGGGAAAAGAGCTGGCTGCATACGGGGAATCCTAATAAGGAAAGAATGTCCATACTGAAAGTACGGGAATCCGTACCTTATGTCCAGTGAATGAAGAAGACGAATGGAAGAGAGTCCTACTTCTGTATCACTAATGCTACATAAATACATACGTGTATAAGTATCTGATTACTACATACGTAACTGGTTTTATGTCATGTCTTAGCTTATTTTATACGTTCATGTCATGTTTTACTGTTTTAAGCTTTAAATTGTGTTTATCTTATATTCTGTCTGTTCTGATTAAGTATTACTTGTAGTTCATGTATTATTATACTTACTGTGTAATAATAAGTAACTTTCCAAAAATAGTAGGTTTCCTAAAATAGAAAGTTTCCAAAAATAGAAAGTTACCAAAAATAGAAAGTTTCCAAACATAGAAAGTTTCCTAAAATAGAAAGTTTCCTAAAATAGAAAGTTTCCAAAAGTAGAAAGTTTCTAAAAATAGAAAGTTTCCAAAAATAGAAAGTTTACAAAAATAGAATTACTGCTTAAAATAAATAAGTTTCTAAAAATAGAAAGTTTCCATAAATAGATTAGCTGCCTTAATTAAATAAGTTTCTTAAAATAGAAAGTTTCCATAAACAGATTAGCTGCCTTAATTAAATAAGTTTCGAAAAATAGAAAGTTTCCATAATTAGATATAAGCTGGTTAAATAAGCTAATTATATAAGCTTAAGTGTTTTCTAATTCTTTTCTAAGTCATATTGATATAAGGTATAGTTTATTAATCATTACATGTAAATTAATTAAACTATAGGTTAAAAGTATTTAATTAAATATATCATGTTTTTAATTAAATAAGTTAAAATACTTAGGTTAAAACATGTATTATTGATTACTAAAAATATAACCTAAGTCATGGTTTTGAATAATTAATTAATTATAAAGTCTAATTAAAAACAAATACTTAGGTTAAAATTCATGATCTAATAATTAAATTTATAACCTAAGTCATGTTAATTAAATTAATTATGTCATGTTTTATTAATTTAATTTTTAACATATAACTATTAAAATCATAAACCTTAACATAATCAATGAACCGGAGCGTGACTAGAAACCATGAACCGAACCCGTAATCAACACCATACCCCAAACCAAGGTCGGGGTACCCCTTGTTTGCTGTTGTCGTGGGACCCACACCACCATACTGAGACCATGAGGTCACGGTGGTGGTTCATACGCCAAGCCGAGACCCCTTAGGGCTCGGTTTAGGCGTCGGCTAGAACAAACACCCCTAAAAGCCCTTGTTTTGATTTACCCCATAACCATTTACATGTTTTAATAAATGTTTTTAATTAGTTATTAAAAACATCATGATTTTATGTGATTTATTAAATCAAAACATAAAAGAAAAGGATTAAAAAGGTTATACCGAATGCGTGGATCGATCAAGGATGAACACACACGAATGCTTGCACAAAATTCAAGATCTAAAATCAACCCGAGCACCTCTTTGGTGTTATTAAAAGTGGCGGCCAAAAGAGGGAGAAGGAAGAAGAATTAGGGTTTTTGTTTATTTTCTTGTTTTGTGATAAATGACATGTTCTTCCTAATTTTTCTTGTTTAGTAAAAAAACAATGGGCTTGGCCCTTTTTCTTCCTAATTTCGTGGGTAGGGGCCCACATAAGGGTAACCCGTACATTTGTTGAGTCTAAATATTATAGTGTGTGTGCGTGTTTTATCGTGTTCGTGTTTTATGTGTTCTAATTACTTATTGATCGTGACTTAATATATTTATTCGTGTTCGTAATAAATATATATACGTAAATAATATTATCTCGTGATTAAATTACGTTCATGATTTCATGATCGCATGTTCGTGTTTATAATTATTATTGGAATAATTATCGTGTGTTCATACGTAATAAATACTTATCGTGTTCTAACACGTACGTAATACTCGAAATTATTATACGTGAAACGTAAACATGTTATAAAAGGAACGTTCTAATCATATACGTACGATCTTAAGGGTACTATTCATGATAAAAGTATGTGGGTTTTACAGAGGAGACAAAAGGTTTTGAAAGGTCAAGGGACCCACTTGTGCAGTCTTTTTCCCACTACGCATTAAAGCGTTTGAATAACAATTTCAAAAATTTTGAATATAAATATTGTCTCACGTCTCTTCTCACCTACCACTATTCTCATTTCTCACAATCTCATCTCTCTCTAAGCTTTCTCTCTCTAAACCCTTCCACCAGTTTTGTTTCTCTTCAACCTTGAATCCATGACGTACCCAGTTCCCAAGGCTTCAAACGTCACCTTCGAACTCAATGAGAGCATCCTTGCTTCTAACAACTCGATTGGATGGCTCAAGGCTCCTAATAAATCCTACATAGATCTGGTGAACTTTTTGAAGAATTGTGATGTTAGTGAAGCACTCACAAAAACCCCAACCGTCTTCTACCAAGAATAGCTTAGGGAATTCTGGTATTCTGCTGAAGTCATTGACGACACCATCACTTTTAGCCTCTCATGCAACGAACACCCTTTCGCCTTCTCTCTCAAAGACTTTGCAAATGTGGCTGGGCTAAGACATGGCGACGAATGCCTGAAGGTTGTAGACAAAAAGGCTTTAAAGGACGCCCTTGCCACACTTAAACCCACTCATGATGTAAACCCAGCTCTCACTCCTGCTGAAGTTCTTTCCAAGTCTCCCCTGAAGATCAAGTACTTTTCCCTATGTGGCGTATCCTCTTCACTTAGATAGTCAAGTCCCTGGGTGGTATGCAGGGTTCTCAAGACCAAATGTCGTTTAATCACCAATCCATTGCTTTGGGCTGATCTGGGGCACAGACGTTGATGTTGGAAGTATACTTTTCTCAAACCTCGTGGAAAAGGTCAAGGGACCAAATCAAGTTAGGGAGAAAAATATCTGTTATATTCGCTTTCTTTCTCTTCTCTTTGAAAGCCTTTTGGGTGACAGCTACGACAAATCTTCTCACATCCCTGAAGCCTTATCGCAATACTGTAGCAATATACAAGGAGATTGGACCTGAAGATGTCCCTACTACTTCACACATGCTGAATATAGCCAATAAACAACCTTCTGTTGTGAAGTCCTTGCTCCCTTCCTCTGAGAAGGTGAATACCTCTGATGTGTCTGGCAATTCTACGTCTTTGACCTCTAGGCAGCACACCACGACGTCCAAGGCAACAACTGGCCAACAACCAAAGAAGAAGAAAAAACCCATCTTCTTCCCATACCAAAACTGTTGCAAAGGCCAGGGTAAAGAAGAACGTGAACCTCACATCCTCCTATGTTCCAAAGACTCCTGTAGATTCAGAGACTTCAGCTGACCAACAACAAGGGTCTAGTGTCTCGATGTCAGCCAAGACAACAGGGAACCGCCAAATACTGCTGATATCGCATAGGTAATTAGTCTTATCATTTTAGTGGTCCACAAGCAGCCACTCTCAAACGTTTGTAGGTGAGAGTGGTGAAGTTAGGGTTATCCTCGACCCATAGGAGTCATTGTATGCACTTAGAAATCATTTAAGACTTCTGTACACCCTGTCTATGCACCAGGGAGTGATTCATTTGTGTTTATAAAGCACCTCGATGACCCTGCACCCTCTAGACAGTATTCAGGCAAACAACAATCTGAATACATATATGTCTCGACCCAGAGTAGCTGTACCTCACACAGCCTCTTGGTTCCCTCAGAAAAAGAATCCCAAAAGTTTTACTTTTAGGGGAGCTGATTAATCATCCTCAGCTCTCCTAGGGACAGCGTTACAAGATGACCTTACCCTACATCTTTTTCACACTTAAAAGAATCCCAAAGGATTTATCCTTTCAGGGGGAGCTGAATCATCACCCTCAGCTTTCCTAGGGGCAGCGTAACAAGCGACCTTTACCTACATATGTTTCACACTTAAAAGAGTCCCAAAGGTTTCTTAACCTTTTGGGGGGGCTGAATAATCACCCTCAGCCTTCCTAGGGGCAGCGAATGGCGATCCTTAACAACATATGTTTCACAATCAAAAGAGTCCCAAAGGTTTTAATCTTTTGGGGGGGCTGAATAATCACACTCAGCTTTCCTAGGGGCAGCGAATGGCGACCATTAACCTCATGCTTTTCACTCTTAGAAGAATACTAAGGATTTATCCTTTGGAGTGTCTGAATAATCACCCTCAGCCTCTCTGGGACAGCGAACTGGTGACCATTCCCCTTATTTATTTCCTTGTTACTAATTTAAAACAACTTGCAGGCTGATGTTGTACAGCCAACATTGAATCCCTGGAGCAGCCAGAAAAAGAAGCGGACACAATGATTCAGGATCAACCAAACGAGGAAGAGCCCATGCCTGATGTTGAAGAGGATGTGCTCTCCTTAGTAGATGATTTCTCTGAACCTGAATACATGCCTGATGATGAGATTCTCCCTGAGGGGATGATTGAAGAAGAGGAGGATGAAGAAGATGACGACCAGCAATCTCTATCTCCTCCAAAGGAATCGCTGTGTCTACACCAGCTGTTGATACCACTCCTCCTCCCAAGGAAGCTGTAGTAACTCCCAGCTCTGCTATTTCTGCCACTACAGTCTTCAAAGACTTGCATATGATCCGACAGCTGAATTATTATTGTTTGATCATCCTACCCAAACCAACTTTGATATATTGCCAAGGGAGGATGATTATGTACAATAAAGCCTGAACATCCATGATCTTAAACCTGAACATCATCAATCCGATATGGAACGCCTGTCAAGAAAATTGGACATCATCAAATCTAAAATGCACTCTTTCACTGTCAACTTTCCAAGGATCATAACACTGGCGGTTAAGGATGCAGTCACTGAACCTATCAAGGATGGTACAAGAAAGGGAGTGTCCCAAGGACTTAATCATTTGTCTACACGTATCAAAGATGCCATCGTCATAGAGGTCCCTACACTCTTCTATGCTCATGAATTGACTATGCATAGGGAATTTGAGGTTGTCCGAGATAGGCAAATTCGTCACACCAACTTCATAGTTAATCGTGTTCATCGCAAAACAAATGGTAATTGCAACCAACTTCTGAAGATTGCCAGAGCTTCACGAACTAGGCAAAGAGAAATGGCTGCCTCTGTTTAGCAAATTGCTAAGCACTTTCAGGCACGTTCATCTAAACGTCTGAAGAGACAGGCTGAACGTGAGGGGGAGAAGGAAAAGGTACTTAACCTTGAATCTGCCAAACAAAGCTCAGACTCTGCTGACAACACTATCCCTTCACCTGTCCCTCTCCAAGTCATCACACCAGTGATTATACCTGATGATGAGGATGAAATTAAGGGGGAGCAACCGACAAAGGATGGAGCTGATTCATCAAAATCCCTGACTCTTGTTAACACCACCGAGGTTGTGGATGATGGTGAACCAGCTGTCAAGAAACTCAAGTTCACTGTTAGCTCCCTACCCAAAGCTGTACAAACCCAAGCTAAGAGGGCTTTTCTTAAACGAGCTGAAGAGCTGAAAAACATAAGTGTGGAATCCTCTGTCTCAAAGAAAGGAAAGGAAATTGTTATGGTAGACTCAGACGCCAAACTAAAGAAAATAGCTGCGATGCTAGAGACAGGAGGATCAACCACAGACCCATCCCAATTTACAACCTTCACAGCTTCAAATGAGAATCCTCTTACACTTGAAGAAATTAAGAAACATGCTATTGAATTCAAAAGGTTGAATGAAATCAAGAAAGCCAAGGAGCTCAATGAGGAAACTTGGAGAAAAATGACTCCACTTCAAAGGGAGAAACAAAGACAAAGGTTGAAAGAGATGGAAGCCAAACGCACAGAGGCACTGAATAAGGTAAAAGCTGATTATGATGCCTGCGTCAACAACAGGTTTGCACCTGGACAAATCATAAAGTTTAAGTATACCATTCACAAGTCTACTAACACACCACAAATGATTTTGTGGAGAGATAACCAACAGGAAAATATGAATGTCTTTGACAACTTTAGGTTAAAGCAACTTGGCTTGACTGAATGGTTTGAACTTGAAGCTTTGGCTGCTAAAAGAACTGGACAGGCTAATTTCACTCTTCTTAAGACCCTCAAAGCTAAGTTCAATTGGGTAAAAGAAACTACAGCCAAACTTAAGATAGATCCCCCACCACAGCTGTTTGAACAAGACCTTCCAAAGTCTAGAAATAAAAGAAGAAGGATGACCCAACTTGTTAAGGAGACCTTCGTTACTGATGATGTTCAAGTGGATGGAATGCACAGGGATTTGATTTTACCAAATGGGATTGTAGGTCCTATTGATGGTAAGACTTACACTGAGCCTGAAAGAGGTATGGCCTTCATGAACAGAGCTTGTCAATACGCATTACAAAGGGAAGATGAGCTAGGATTAGTGTAACACTCTCAAATTTCGTATCGGTACAGCGGAAGGGTCTTTTAGAGTGTTACGGGATAGCACAATAACTCCAATCATAGACAACACATAAAAATGGTTGTACAAGGTTCAACATACATTCATTCGATAAAAAGTTTTAAAGTGTACAACAGGTCCCAAATTATACAGGTTATTAAGTTTACAAAACATAGATCGAATGAACATTTTTAATATTATGTGGGTCATCAGAGTCGATCTCCATCCGGATTACCTTCAAGCACCTGAGATAAAAACATGCAAAAATCATATCAGTGAATGCCGAGTGAATTCATAGAGTTTAATAAAACCGTTATATAAAACAATCGTTGAAATCAGAACATAAGTATAATATCAGAAGTAAGTCCTCGTATTGCTAGTCAGGCAATATATAAATCAAGCATACATCTTAAACCGTCCATGAGACCGTAGCCTCAATATTACCATTATAGGTAATATTATTATCGTTATTAGCATCGTTATTGGATTACATTTGATTCATTTGGATTATTATTAGCCGCATGACATTGTTACCTTACTATGAAAACAACGGGCCGCGAACCCGACAAACAATTTGCCCATCTAAGTTAGCGTGTCGTCACAAAATTCACGCTATGTAAATCTTCTCATACATAAATTCGCTTACCAATCAATGTGGTACGACGGGGATCAACCGTCAAGGCGCGAACTGGGGTGATCGTCCCCAAATAGTACTATCATATGCATAAGCGTCTGCCAAATCCCGGTAGTTCACAATTCATGCTAATGGGACTTTGAGTAACATAACCTAACTACTAATAATCCTTTTTATCTCGTTTATAGGGTCATAGCATCATCCGGGTCCATATCATTAAGCATACCATCGGGACTACTTGCGTTCTATTTTTATCAAAATCTAGCATGTTATCTCCCTCACGGGTTTACAAATCATTTTATAAAACATTTAAAAGAGTGCGAGGCTATGAACTCACGTTGATAATGAAAGGCGGATTATCGGCTACGGGCGTCCTTCGGTCACGGAAACCTATATAAATAATAATCGGTCTTAGACTTTTTTACAATGAATTTATCATAATAACAAGTATACATATGATGATTTTATATATATGATGATGATCAAGTGGGTTTATACATTCTCATTTACTCATTTTAGTGTTTATGTATTGGTAACTTTTATACTAGTTTACTAGTTTTACCTATTTACATGTTTTAGGTCCAATAAGCCTATTATAAGTCCATTAACTTGTATTAATCTATTTTATACTTGTATTATCAGTATTATACTTTACATTTTGGGCCCAAGTGGGTTAAGCCCAATAAGTAAATTTATAAGTGTTTAGCCCATTTAGTTGGATTAATAGTCCAATAATGCTAACTTAGCTCGTTAATGTCCGTATGTTATATAGTTCGGGTTTTATCGGTTTTTACTTGTATTAGGTACTTGTATATCAGTATATGACTTTTAAAAAGTTTACATTAGACGGGTCCGATCGTCTAAGTTTTAATTAGCGAAAAACGTTAATTTTACGGTAATAGCCGAAATGACGTAAAAATCATGTTTATAATTTTTATAACTTATAAAACTTATTCAACTACCATTTTTATAAAATTTCCATTTGTTTAACCTTATACATATTTATATAAGTTAAATATATAAGTTAGTGGGTTTTAATTTCATATTTTATACTATATTATTTTGAGTGCTTATATAATAGTATTAAATTTTAATTTCACGAAATCTGATTTTTAGTTTCATCTTCACCATGTTTATCATATCTTGAGTTCTCTAAGGAGATAGAAGCTCATTTTTGGATGGCATATACCCCATATTATGTTCTACAAATAAGTTAGTTATAGCTACTGCTCAATCCATGTATAAGTATCCTTAACAGCCCCTACAAAACAGACTATTCAGATTGGTATACTAATTTTGTTTTGATCATATCTCACTCATTTTGATGATTCCATTGCATGGCCAACTCATGCCATCTAATACTTACTGTAAATTGATTCCACCATGCAATTTTATCAGTTTATAACTTGGTTACTTACTGTTTTTATACAGCCAACATTTTAAGCATGATTTTAACATTATTACCTATGGTTTTTCATATCTTTAATCATATTTATCAACACTTGATCCCCACACAATATTTTTATCATCATATATTCATCATATACATATACAATAAGAAAGAAAATACATTTAATCTTTAAAAAAATAAGAAGAGAAATGGAAAGGATGATCTTCTTTACCAACCAAGATTATATCTTGTTTTTGGATGACAATAACTTGATGAACACCAAATATATCTTCAAGATCATCAACCACCAAGATTATTTGTTGGGAAATTATCCCTAGAACACAAGCAAATCACCTTATTTGATGTTAATATGATCACCAATCAATCAAGGCTTCAAGGTTTCTCTATGATATGAATAGATAACATAAGATTTGTGGCTTGAATTGATCAAAAGGGGTGTTTGATGGTGGATATGGGACGGAAAGGAAGGAGGGTGTGAGAGAGTTTGTTAGTTGTTTTGCATGTGTGAATGAGTGCAAATGGTATGGGTAAGTGGTTTTGATGTTTGGTGGAAGAGTTTAGCTTACATGTTAAGCATAAGCTTACATGTGTAAGCTTATAACTTATAAGGGTGCCACATCAAGTGATGTGGTGTCCCATTTTGGCCGTCCCTTTTAGTAGTGGGGTGGAATAAACTTGTTTTTTCCCATCCCGCTAATTTACAGGTATTCCTCGATTCTAGTTTCCTCGATTTGCGTGCCCTAGGGTCGTTTTACGAAAAACGTTTTTATAAATTATGAATCAACGACACAAAACGAATCTAATAAAATTTGTCTCATAAAAAATGGAGTTCAAAAACGTAAATACGTAATCCTAAGGTTTTCGGTTTAGTCGTAAAGGACGCTAAATTATACACGTAAGCCCAAATTTAAATCCGTAAATTGTGAGTTCATCAACCAACACAAAAATAAGATTCAAAATATTATACGAGAAAATAATTCACTACCTGAAAATGTTAGATTGTCACAGCTTTTTCTCCTAAAAGGGATCAACGTCCTCGTGATCCATTTCATTTTGATGTCCGTTTCTTATTGAAATTGAAGAGGTGCGGATATTTCTTCCACATTTCATCCTCTCGTTCCCAAGTATATTCCGGTCCATGCTTTGAATTCCATCGGATCTTGACAATAGGTATCCGACTTTGTTTCAGTTGCTTTACCTCACGATCCATAACATCTACGGGTTCTTCGATAAAATGCAACTTCCCATCTATTCGAACCTTATCCAGCGAAATTTTCTCATCACTCACTGCTAGACGTTTCTTCAGATTAGATACATGGAATGTGTTGTGAACACCATGAAGTTCTAGGGGTAACTCTAGTTTATAAGCCACCGGGCCTACTCTAGATAAAATCTTAAAGGGTCCAATATAGCGGGGATTCAATTTTCCCCGCTTTCCAAATCTTATAACACCTTTCCATGGCAATACTTTCAACATTACTCTGTCACCCACTTTAAACTCCATCGGCTTCCGCCGCACATCCGCGTAACTTTTCTGTCTACTACGGGCAGTCAACAACCTATTCTTAATCTGAACTATCATCTCCGTAGTCTCCCGGATAAATTCCGGTCCCGTGAGCTGGGTATCCCCAACTTCACTCCAACATACAGGAGATCTACACTTCCTACCATACAAAGCTTCAAACGGTGCAGCCTTAATACGAGAATGGTAACTATTGTTATACGAAAACTCTGCTAACGGCAAATGTTTATCCCAATTCTTTCCAAAATCTAACACACAAGCTCTCAACATATCTTCTAGTGTTTATATCGTCCTTTCACTCTGACCATCAGTCTGGGGGTGATAAGCAGTGCTCATGTCGAGATTCGTTCCCAAAGATCTTTGGAGAGATTTCCAAAAATTTGATGCGAATCTAGGATCTTGATCTGAAATGATCGATACAGGCACTCCATGCTTGCATACAACATTCTCAAGGTATATATGAGTCAGCTTCTCCAGTGAGAACTGCTCTTTAACCGGAATGAAGTGTGCTGATTTGGTCAGTCTGTCGACAATAACCCAAATCGAGTTGTTTCTAGATGATGTTCTAGGAAGCTTGGTGATAAAGTCCATCGTAATTCGCTCCCACTTCCATTCAGGAATCTTTGGTTGTTGAAGTAGTCCTGATGGCTTTTGATGTTCCGCTTTGACTCTAGCACAAGTCAAGCATTGAAGAACATACATAGCAATATTAGCTTTCATATTCGGCCACCAGTACAACTTCTTCAAATCATGGTACATCTTATCATATCCCGGATGAATGGAATACTTAGATTTATGGGATTCTAACATAATAAAATCTCTTAAGCCTCCAAACTTAGGTATCCACATACGACCTCTTAAGCATTCACTCCATCAGCTCTAACCTCTAAAGGATCTCCTTCTCCTCGGAACCCTTCATTAACAAAATTTTCTTTCTTACAAGCTTCTATTTGCGCATTTCTAATTTGCTCAGGCAAATTATTGTGCACGGTCAAGACTAGAGAACGTACCCTGATAGGCTCTCTATCTTTTCTGCTTAATGCATCGGCAACAACATTGGCTTTTCCTGGGTGATATTTTATATCACAATCATAATCACTTAACAACTCTATCCATCTTCGTTGCCTCATGTTCAATTCCTTCTGATCGAGAATATACTGTAGGCTTTTGTGATCGGTGAATACCGTACACTTGGTGCCATACAGATAATGTCTCCACAACCTAAGAGCAAAGACTACAGCTCCTAACTCAAGATCATGAGTAGTATAATTCTCCTCATTCTTCCTTAATTGCCTAGAAGCCTAAGCTATCACTTTTTCTCTCTGCATCAAAACAGCTCCATAGCCTCTAAGAGATGCATCACAGTACACTACAAAATCTTCACTTCCGTCGGGTAATGATAGAATTGGCGCACTACATAATTTTTGCTTCAATGTCTGAAATGCTCCATCCTCATCACTTCCCCAAACGAAAGGTTTATTCTTCTGGGTAAGCTTAGTCAAGGGTTTAGCTATTAAAGAAAATTATTTAATGAATCGCCTATAATAGCCAGCTAATCCTAAGAACTGTCGCACTTCCATTGGCGTTGTCGGTGCAGACCAATTCTTAATGGCTTCAACCTCTGCAGGATCAACATGAATTCCATCCTTGTTAATCACATGACCAAGAAATTGCACAGAATCTAACCAAAAATCACATTTCGAAAACTTAGCATACAACCTTTCATCCTTTAACAAATTCAAAATAATCCTTAAATGTTCTCTATGTCATCTTTATTCTTAGAATAGATTAGAATATTGTCAATAAACACAATCACAAATTTATCCAAGTAGGGTTTGCACACTCTATTCATTAAATCCGTGAAAACCGCAGGTGCGTTAGTTAACCCAAATGGCATTACTTGAAATTCATAGTGTTCATAACGAGTTCTAAATGCAGTTATAGGAATATCTTCTTCACAGACGCGAAGTTGGTGATATCCAGACCGAAAATCTATCTTAGAATACACACTAGATCCTTGTAGTTGATCAAACAAATCATCAATCCTTGGTAAAGGATATCGATTTTTAATCGTCAACTTATTCAGTTCCCTATAATCAATGTACATACGGAAAGATCCATCCTTCTTCTTAACGAACAAGACTGGAGCTCCCCAAGGAGACGAGCTCTGTCGAATAAAACCTTTATCAGACAACTCCTTAAGTTGTTCAGATAACTCTTTAATTCAGAAGGGGCTAATCGGTATGGCGCACGTGCCACCGGTGCAGCACCAGGAATTAAATCGATTCGAAACTCAACTGTCCTTATCGGTGGAAGTCCGGGTAAATCTTTAGAAAATACCTCAGGAAATTCACAAACAATAGGTACATCTTCCAATCGTTTCTCCCTAGACTCATTCCCGGTCACTTGAGCTAAGAATAACTCGCAACCGTTCCTGATGTACTTTTGGACTTTAATACATGAAACGATTTTTAAACGGGATTCACCTCGATTACCATCAATTACTAACGACCTATTCCTAAGAGGAATCTTAACCTTCTTTTCTCCATATAAAATAGTAGCATTATTAAACGACAACCAATCCATAACAATAATAATATCAAAACTACCTAATTCTATCAACATCAAATCAATCGGAAAAGAATAGTTTAAGAGATTTAGAGAGCATCCTTCTAATAGCTTATTAGTTTTTACTAATTTACCATCAGCCAATTCCACCTCGTAACTTGTATTTATCTCAATAGGTTCAATGTCATTAAGGGCACTAAATTTAGTGGATACAAAGCTCCTATCAGCACCCGAATCACATAAAGAAACAGCATAATGATTGTTGAGTAAAAACATACCGGTAACGACATTCGGATCCTCTTTCTTCACCTTGATTTTTCCAAGTTGATAGACACCACCCTGGGGGTTTCTTCCAGGTACAATCGCTTTCAACTTGGGGCATTCCGATTTCCTATGACCTTTCTCATTACAGTTGAAGCAAATGGTTCCCTTCTTACACCTTTCAACCTTGTGTCCAAGCTTTCCGCAATTTCGGCACTTCCAGCAGTCGCCAGCATGCCTCTTGTTGCCACACTTAGGACATCTATCATCATTGCGCGGTGTGTTGTTGGTAAGAGCATTTGCATTCCTTTTTCTCTGGTTCTGACGGCGATTGAAATTCTTCCTATTATCACCTCTATCTACACGATCACCATCACCCTTTCTTTTCTCACCAACACGGGCTTCATCTTCCCTATCCTGAATTATATGTCCAATGAGTTGGTAAGCCATTTGAACAGCATCATCAATGGCCAGTGGTTTTGATGATCTCACGTCCCCCCGGATATTCTTGGTCAACCCTTTAATATATTGTTCAATTCGGATCTCTTCGGGTTCCAACAATCGAGGACACATCAAGGCCAACTCATGGAATCGGTTTGTGTAGCTATTAATGTCCACACATTTCATTCTCAGATGAATCAACTCTTGTTCTAACCTAATAATCACACTACGGGGACAGAACTCCAAAGTCATCCACTTCTTAATTTCAGCCCAAGGAGTAGCATTAGCAGCATCAATACCCATGAAAGCAATTCTCCCGTTCTACCAAGTCAACGCACGACCTTTAAGAGTATCTATAGCAAAAGTCACTTTATCTTCCTCCTTACACTTACTAATCCGAAACACCGACTCAATCTTCTCAATCCACTGGCTTAATCCTACAGCACCTTCAGTTCCATTAAAAGGTAGAGGTTCACACTTCATGAACGTCACATAAGTACAGCCACCAACTTCAGGTGCATTAGTTCCAAGTCCTCCTATATTTCCTCCAGCATTAACATTCACATTATTAGCATTCACATTCACATTAGTACCACCAATTCCACTACCGTCAGCTCCACTACCGCCAGCTCCACTACCGCCAGCTTCACTACCGCCAACTCCACTACCGCTAGCTCCACTACCGCCAGCTTCATTTCTAGCATTTGCCATAAATTCAGTCATGGATGCGGTAACTTGCTCCGTAATAATCCTACGTACATCATCCTCAGTTATAACTTTCTTGGGCGGCATAGTTCTATAATTTCACAATTTCAAAGTATTAAGCATTCACCCAATAAGGGATTCATATAATATGGATTGAATTCATAATCAAGATACAAATAAGTAACAATATGGAATTTAAGACAAGATACATATTTCATTCGATTTGAAACAAAAGCATTGTCTTAGTTACATCCCATATCAAAGTTCTAGCACAATACATACTCAAAATTCGTGCCAGATCTACTACTAACAAGTCTGTTCAGTCAAAGTTACAAAGGTACAAAAGATACAAAGGTCACTACTAAACACAGACTGGTCTACTGAGAACCGCCAGATGGTCCATCATCCATCGTCTTCTGTATCTTTGTCGGACGATCACTAGACACATCTTCAGATGGGCGCTTGCGGATCACTCCTCTTTCAACCATACCAGCATAAATCTACTATTCCAACCCACAGATATATTCAACTCCTTCTCAGCTTTCTCACGCATCGCACGAGCTACATTCAACTGAATCTCCATAGAATTCACCTTTTTCTTCATTGCAGCAAACTCACCACTTTCTAACACAGATAGCCTCCTAAAAGCCTCATTCAACCCACGCTCTACATCAGTCAAATCCAAACTAAGCAATTCCCGCTCTTTCTCACCAACCTTAGTCTTCGACTCCAAATAAGCAACATGAGTCTGAACAACACCTAATCCAATCTCTGTCATACTACTATGAGCACGGGAAGCATCTAAATCACGTCTCAAGGCCCAAGGTGCAAGACCATCAATATGAGTAGCCTCTCGAGTACTAGACGACTCTCCTATCACACGTCTACGAGTAGCAATACCATCAGTACCGTCAGGTGCATTATCATCCTCATCCTCCTCTGATTCAGAATCAGATTCAGACGATTCAGACATTTCATCCCTAGGTAGCTCAACCTCAGAATCAGATAAATAAACTGGTGGGGGTAAAGGCTCGCCCTCTGGAACATCATAAGGGTAAATAAGCTCGGATTCCTCATCATCATCAACCTCATCGTCTATACCTATATCCTCCTCGACATCCTCGTCGTCAATCTCATCATCTAAATTATCTAACCCAATCTCATCATCATTCTCAATATCAACATTATCAATCTCATTATCTACCATATCAACCTGAGGGGCAATCTGATCTCCTAGTCCTATCTCGGGCTCGGGATCCTCAAATGGTTCCTCCTCATCATCCATATCATAATCTACTAAGTCTAAATAAGGATCATCATCTACATTAGGTTCGGGAATAGCATGGTTCTCTACAGGAATATTAGGGTCAGCCATGACAATCTGCATTTATATATATATCTCGTATTAGGATAACATACATATTAAACAATTACATACTGAAATCACGATATATACATATATATAAATTAAATTATATATATCAAAATATATATCTTCTCAATAGGGCTTGTTGGTAACGTCGGAGATCTTTGGCACCGTTATAGTCAAAAGATTTTTCAGATATTTTCTCAAATGTTCATAGTTAAAAGATTTTGAAAAGTTTTGTTCAAAACCATGGTTTTTAAAATCTTTTGTTCTCTATAATGAGAGCTCTGGTACCAAACTGTAACACTCTCAAATTTCGTATCCGTACAGCAGAAGGGTCTTTTAGAGTGTTACGGGATAGCACAATAACTCCAATCATAGACAACACATAAAAATGGTTGTACAAGGTTCAACATACATTCATTCGATAAAATGTTTTAAAGTGTACAACAGGTCCCAAATTATACAGGTCATTAAGTTTACAAAACATAGATCGAATGAACATTTTTAATATTATGTGGGCCATCAGAGTCGATCTCCATCCGGATTACCTTCAAGCACCTGAGATAAAAACATGCAAAAATCATATCAGCGAATGCCGAGTGAATTCATAGAGTTTAATAAAACCGTTATATAAAACAATCGTTGAAATCAGAACACAAGTATAATATCAGAAGTAAGTCCTCGTATTGCTAGTCAGGCAATATATAAATCAAGCATACATCTTAAATCGTCCATGAGACCGTAGCCTCAATATTACCATTATAGGTAATATTATTATCGTTATTAGCATCGTTATTGGATTACATTTGATTCATTTGGATTATTATTAGCCGCATGACATTGTTACCTTACTATGAAAACAACGGGCCGCAAACCCGACAAACAATTTTCCCATCTAAGTTAGCGTGTCTTCACAAAAATCACGCTATGTAAATCTTCTCATACATAAATTCGCTTACCAATCAATGTGGTACGACGGGGATCAACCGTCAAGGCGCGAACTGGGGTGATCGTCCCCAAATAGTACTATCATATGCATAAGCGTCTACCAAATCCCGGTAGTTCACAATTTATGCTAATGGGACTTTGAGTGACATAACCTAACTACTAATAATCCTTTTTGTCTCGTTTATAGGGTCATAGCATCATTCGGGTCCATATCATTAAGCATACCATCGGGACTACTTGTGTTCTATTTTTATCAAAATCTAGCATGTTATATCCCTCGCGGGTTTACAAATCATTTTATAAAACATTTAAAAGCGTGCGAGGATATGAACTCACGTTGATAATGAAAGGCGGATTATCGGCTATGGGCGTGCTTCGGTCACGGAAACCTATATAAATAATAATCGGTCTTAGACTTTTGTCCAATGAATTTATCATAATAACAAGTATACATATGATGATTTTATACATATGATGATGATCAAGTGGGTTTATACATTCTCATTTACTCATTTTAGTGTTTATGTATTGGTAACTTTTATACTAGTTTACTAGTTTTACCTATTTACATGTTTTAGGTCCAATAAGCCTATTATAAGTCCATTAACTTGTATTAATCCATTTATACTTGTATTATCAGTATTATACTTTACATGTTGGGCCCAAGTGGGTTAAGCCCAATAAGTAAATTTATAAGTGTTTAGCCCATTTAGTTGGATTAATAGTCCAATAATGCTAACTTAGCTCGTTAATCTCCGTATGTTATATAGTTTGGGTTTTATCGGTTTTTACTTGTATTAGGTACTTATATATCAGTATATGACTTTTAAAAAGTTTACATTAGACGGGTCCGATCGTCTAAGTTTTAATTGGCGAAAAATATTAATTTTACGGTAATAGCCGAAAAGACGTAAAAATCATGTTTATAATTTTTATAACTTATAAAACTTATTCAACTACCATTTTTATAAAATTTCCATTTGTTTAACCTTATACATATTTATATAAATTAAATATATAAGTTAGTGGGTTTTAATTTCACATTTTATACTATATTATTTTGAGTGCTTATATAATAGTATTAAACTTTAATTTCACCCAATCTGATTTTTAGTTTCTTCTTCACTATTTTTATCATATCTTGAGTTCTCTAAGGAGATAGAAGCTCATTTTTGGATGACATAAACTTCATATTATGTGCTACAAATAAGTTAGTTATAGCTACTGCTCAATCCATGTCTAAGTATCCTTAACAGTCCCTACAAAACAGACTATTCAGATTGGTATACTAATTTTGTTTTGATCATATCTCACTCATTTTGATGATTCCATTGCATGGCCAACTCTCACATGTGTATGACATCTAATACTTACTGTAAATTGATTCCACCATGCAATTTTATCAGTTTATAAATTGGTTACTTACTGTTTTTATACAGCCAACATTTTAAGCATGATTTTAACATTATTACCTATGGTTTTTCATCTCTTTAATCATATTTATCAACACTTGATCCCCACACAACATTTTTATCATCATATATTCATAATATACATATACAATAAGAAAGAAAATACATTTAATCTTTACAAAAATAACAAGAGAAATGGAAAGGATGATCTTCTTTACCAACCAAGATTATATCATGTTTTTGGATGACAATAACTTGCTGAACACCAAATAAATCTTCAAGATCATCAACCACCAAGATTGTTTGTTGGGAAATTAGCCCTAGAACACAAGCAAATCAGCTTCTTTAATGTTAATATGATCACCAATCAATCAAGGCTTCAAGGTTTCTCCATGATATGAATAGATAACATAAGATTTGTGGCTTGAATTGATCAAAAGGGGTGTTTGATGGTGGATATGGGATGGCAAGGAAGGAGGGTGTGAGAGAGTTTGTTAGTTGTTTTGCATGTGTGAATGAGTGCAAATGGTATGGGTAAGTGGTTTTGATGTTTGGTAGAAGAGTTTAGCTTACATGTTAAGCATAAGCTTACATGTGTAAGCTTATAACTTATAAGGGTGCCACATCAAGTGATGTGGTGTCCCATTTTGGCCGTCCCTTTTAGTAGTGGGGTGGGATAAACTTGTTTTGTCCCATCCCGCTAATTTACGGGTATTCCTCGATTCTAGTTTCCTCGATTTGCGTGCCCTAGGGTCGTTTTACGAAAAACGTTTTTATAAATTATGAATCAACGACACAAAACGAATCTAATAAAAATTGTCTCATAAAAAACGGAGTTCAAAAACGAAAATACGTAATCCTAAGGTTTCCGGTTTAGTCGTAAAGGACGCTAAATTATGCACGTAAGCCCAAATTTAAATCCGTAAATTGTGAGTTCATCAACCAACACAAAAATAAGTTTCAAAATATTATACGAGAAAATAATTCACTACCTGAAAATGTTAGATTGTCACAATTAGCATCAACCATTCAGCTGATTTGTCTCAAAAAGGGACTTAAAATCAACACAGAGTATTCCAAGGTTTTTTCACAAGCTTTGTAGGCCAAATTGGATACTAGGACAGACTTAGCTGAAGTTGAAGAAAGAATAAAAAATGATGACTATTGAAGGATTTCACAGCTGAAATTTACCTTCATATTTTATTTTACTTTTGTATTGTACTTGTAATTTCCTTTAAGTATTAATAAAATCATGAGGTATGTTTGTTTAGATCTGTTATGAGTAAGAAGTAGCTGTTATCTCACTTACCTTAACTTAGATAGATCTAGCTGTATTTATGTTTAAATAGGGGGAGATTGTTGGGAATCTAAGTTTGTTAGATTCTTTGTATCATAGATTTTAATAAAAATCAAGCTGTTAGATAGTAACTTGCCTGTGCCTAGGTGGCAGGAAAGTATCACAAGACTCACAAAGATCTAAGTCTCTGTGAGCAACCTCAGAGTAGTCCATGTCAGAGACATTGTCAAGGAAGTCGAAGATTACTTGAAGACATACTCATTGGCTGTGATGGATAACAGCCAAGATGTATCAAGGACTCTGAGGGATTGAGGGTTAACAGGGGTGGTAATAACCTGTTAACACTCAGCACACTTTGGACATACCTTAGTGTGTACGAGACTATGAAGAAAAGGGAAACTGTGTTAGCTCTGTTTCCCTAAAGCATTGTGGCAGACTACCAAGAATAGAAGCGCATCATGTGACAGAGGCCTGACAAGTGTTTGTCTAGTGTAGTCACCATCAACAAGTACTTAGAATCAACCTTGTACCACTATAAATAGGTTATGTAGCCTAGCATTAAAGTTTAACACTTTGATAGAATCCACACATTAATGCTTAGAACTTATAGAACCAAACATCTGCGATTGTGTTCATAAGTTAGGTTTTAGTTTGTTCAAAGTGTGCACAACACATTGTCCTCAAACGGTGTTATCCATAACACTTGTAATTATTTATTATACAATAATAAGTATTACGTTTGAAAAGTAATTACATGTGTTGATTAGTTAAGTTTATTGTTTCTAGCATAGTTTAGGGACTTTCAGTTTTCTTTTCCACCATGAGAGAACCTCATTCAAAATGAACGGACCATCTAAAATTTGGCGATTAGCAACAAAATAGGATTGGGTATTAGAAACAAGATATGACATAACCGAGGCCATACGAGAAGCTAGAATCTTGGTAACAACTTTATATACACTACCAATCAGACTTATAGGACGAAAATATTCCACAAATTTAGCATCATTTACTTTAGGAATCAAAGCTATGAACGTCGAGTTACACCCTCTTGGAAAACACCCCTTCTCAAAAAAACAATCCACTGCAGCACAAAGATCTGGACCTATAAAACTCTAATAACGTCTGAAAAATTCAAAAGTGTATCCGTCTGGACCAGGTGACTTACTCACCCCACACTCCCAAACAGCCTTACGAATTTCCTCATGAGAAATATCTGACTCCAAATCCACCATTTGATCTAAAGAAAGACGATTAGGAAAGGACATATTAAGTTTAAACCTGGCTAAGTTTGGTTGTTGGAATCGACCAACAAAATGATCATGAAACGTCTCTTTGATAATCGAAGGACAAGTGGACCAATCACCGTTAACAAATACACCATGGATTGCTAATTGCGATATCTTTTTAATAATAACCCCATGAAAGAACTTAGAGTTCTCGTCGCCCTCAATAGCCCATTTAATTTTGGCTTTTTGAGCAGCGTCTTTAAGATCCAATTAATTGATTTCATAAAGTTTACGAATAAGATCCGCTCGTCTAGGTAATAACTCCTCTGGATTAACCCCCATATCCAGATTTTTATCAACTTCTCCCAATTCTTTCAAGATAGAATTTTTGACAACTACTTGAGAATAATTCGTGTTAGAAATACGTTTTTCGTATTAAGAAAGTCTCGGTCACTCCAACAATATAGTTATAGGCTCGTAGTATAAGTTTAATTGTTATTTACATTAGCCCGACCCATGAGCATGTTCATGGGTCGGAAGCCCAAGTCCACTAATGGACTTGGTATATAAACCCCTTTTCCACCATGGAAAGGGGTGTTGGTTGTTTCATTTTTACAAGTAATACACATAGTTTTTCTCTCACTTCTCTATCTACTTTCTCTCACTAGAAAACAACAACCCTCTTGAAATATCAAAGATTATCACTTTTCTACAATTGGTATCAAGAGCTATGGGATGAAATAAAGATTGGTTTTGTGTTGTGCATACTTTTCTAAGTGTGTTCATGTGTTTTTGATTGATTTTACAAAAATTTCAAAAAAAACTTCGTGTTTTTGTGGTTCCAAGTGATCTATATTTCTTCCAAATAGTATTAGTAGCGATTTGGAGATATTGGTTTGGCTAGAAACACGAATTCTAAGGTAAAAATCGATTCTTTCTTGTTGCTTACCAGTCTCGAACTACTTTCTTGTTACGATCACGATCTGATTGTTGCGATTGCAAAAAACCTGGGGGTTTCTACTTGCGATCCAAGATCACGATCACTGAGTACGATCATAGACTACGATCTCTGAGTACGATCATAGACTACGATCACTGAATACGATCATAGACTACGATCACTGAGTACGATAATAGACTACGATCATCAAGTGCGATCATAGACTACGATCACTAGTGAGTGCGATCAAGTGAGTATGATCATTGGATACGATCATTGGAAACGATCATTGGATACGATCGTTGGATACGATCAAGTGAGTACGATCAAGTGAGTACGATCATTGGATACGATCAAGTGAGTATGATCATTGGATACGATCAAGTGAGTACGATCATTGGATGCGATCATAGAGTGCGATCATAGACTACGATCACCAATGCGATCATAGGGTACGATCACAGAGTACGATCATCCAAAATTTGCAAGACTTAGAGGATTTTTTAACTTTGTATTTCTTTGGAGACATTAACAAAAACACACAACCAAAAGATCATAACATCTTTATTTAAACAACACTAAAACACATAATCTTATTTCATTGCTCGATCATTTTGATAATCTTTATTCAAGTGTTCAAAAATGAATCCTCATTCATTCATGCCAACAATGACATCGCCTACCGATATTTCAATCATCTCGGGTACCGATACCCGCCCACCCTTGCTCATCAAAGACTTATTTGAAGCTTGGCAAGGTCGCATGAGAACTTACATTATGGGTAAACCCAATGGAAGACTTATGGTTCAATCCATTGAGAAAGGTCCACTCGATTGGGGGGAAGTTACTGTCGACAATGTGACGCGGCCAAGGTTGTTTCATGAGTTAACGGATGCTAACAAACTCATAACCGATGCAGATGAAAGGGTTGTTCAGACCATACTTCAAGCTCTTCCACCCGATATTTATCGAATGGTAAGCGAACACACAGTGGCAAAGGATCTTTGGGATCGCTTAACTGTTTTGTTACAAGGGACTTCACTAACTAAGCAAGAACGAGAGTGTCAATTGTATGACTTGTTTGATAGGTTCACATACCTTCCAGGGGAAACACTTCATGACTACTACTGGTGTTTCACTACTTTGATGAATGATTTGAACGTGTATAATCTAAGGATTGCTCAGTTTCAACTAAACACCAAGTTCTTGAACACGTTACCCCAACAGTGGACCCAATATTTCACCGATGTTAAAATCATTTGGGATTTGCACAAGTCAAATTTAGATCAACTCTATGCTTTCTTGTAGCAACACGAGAAGCATGTGATCCAAAAATGCATCTCTCAGGGTTCTTATTCCGAACCATTGGCATTAATGGCAAATCATCCAACGTTGTCATATCACAACTCTCCGTATGCTTTTGGACACCAATCTTCCTATCAACCATTGTATCAAACTCTGAGCTTTCCAGAGTATTCGATCTTGCCACAACCACCTACATCTTATCAGCAACAATACAAGCAACCAACAATATCTTCACAAGGAGACTCACATCATTTATCTTATTCACCTTATCAACCTCCAACAAACCCTGCCATCACCTATCAACAACATGAGGCTCCTCAACCCCATTACTCACAACATGTTAGTGCTCCTTCTAATCAGTTTGTAGCTCAACCAGCACCAGTATTCTATTATGATGACGAGATTCCAGTTCCAGAGTTTAGACAAGGGGATAATCCTACTGATATACTTGCTCAAATTTCTACTTACATCACTCAAGCGTTGAACAAAAGAGGTTACAGAGGACCATATCCAACAAACAATCAGTTGAGGAATTCTTCTAACTCTCGTCAACAAGCTACAATCCAAGATGGTAGAGTTACTATGCAACCACTTTAGGGGAGACCAAGTTCATCTAATATTGGTGTACGTCCATCTAACACTACTGCTACAAGGAGTAATAACACTGGCAAAATGAAGATGATGCTATGTTATAACTGCAAAGGGGAAGGGCACATGGCTCGAGAGTGTAAGCAGCCAAAGAGGAAAAGGGATAGCACATGGTTTCAGGAGAAGATCTACTTGGTTAATGCTCAAGCCCAAGGATGAGAGCTTGATGAAGAAGAGTTAGCATTCCTTGCAGATCCAAGAGTTGCGGATACTGAAGGATTCACAGTAGCATCTACCAACAATGCATCATACCAATGCGATGATCTTGATGCATACGACTTAGATAGTGATGATCTTAATACCGCCAAGGCAGCTCTCATGGCAAATCTTTCAGTTTATGGAGCTGACACAATCTCTGAGTTACCAAGTACTGCAAATGATACTATTATTGTACCTTATCAAGTTGAGCAAGTGTCTGAGTATTTGGAACAGCCTTCAGTGGTTAGTAATTCAAACGAGGAGATACACAATGATAGTAATATCAATGCAAGTCCTCAGACTTCGATTGAAACACAACCGAGAGTTATTCTGTCTACAAATTCGTTTGCTCAACACGATTTGGTCTCGGTGTCGGCATCTATGCTTAGCCAAATGAATGATGCGATCAATTACACACGTGGGATTAATCAGACATTATCTGAAGAGCTTGCTTTGTATAAACAAAAGGTTAACACCTTGGAATTAACTCCAGTGACCACTACCTTAACCAATCCTGAATTTGATAGGTTTAGGAAAGTTCAAATGGATAACCTGCTAGAAATTGAAAGTTTAAGAGAAAATATTTCAAAAGAACTTAAAGAAAAAGAGTCAGTCGTTAATAATTTTCAACAACTTCAAACGGATTTTGAAATTCTTGAGTCTAAAAGGGTTGAAACGGAAATTAAGACGTCTGAGAGAATTTAACAAACTGAAATTAAGCTTTTAAAACAATACTCTTCTTCACATCTAGTACACTTGTTTCATGCATCGTTTAAGGAATTCACTTTATCACGTCTAATAGACCTACCACCTAACCCGGGGTATGCAAAGCAAGCATTTCACCACAACCCACGACTTTACGATGCAACAAAGTTAGGATTGGTCTTAGCTCCGATTGTGTTTTAAAATGAATCTGAGAGTTTGTCACTACATGAAGAGAATCGATCAAAAGTAATTTATACATATCCTGAGTATGATTATGCACAACTTAATGCACAGTATACAAAAATAGATCTTAGAATTGGCTTTAATATGCAAAAGGAATTTATCCACACACCAGCTTACATGCCTACTAGAGAAAGCCTTAGTATACTTCCTACACTTGTTAATTCGGACGAACCTAAGGAAATTCCTAAGAATCTTCCACCGGTAAGTACGTTATTGCTAAGCTTCGAAGAGATTCATCGATACCTAACCGGATTTGACAAGGTCATCAAGGAATGTACGACTTCAATGGCTCAAACCGTTGGAGAATGGGCTTTCAAACACATGAAAACGGTGTTTGAGAAAGAGATCGTTCCGTTTGTAGACAATATTAAAGAGGGATTTTTAGATCTCGGGGATAATCTTAATTTCGAAATGGCTGAAGTTCGAAAAGTTTTTTATGAAATGGATGATGCTTATGAGCAACATCTAATTGAGAAAGAAAAGATTTTGTCCGAATATGACCGATTCTTGGAACATATAGTGTCTCTCGAAGTGATACAAGTTGTTACTTTTGAATATGTTCTTGAGATTACATCTGCTATGAATAAATGTGATGATGTGCATGATCTTTCTGTGAATATTGTTGCACCTGTGAATAATGTAGATAATCATTCTTGTCACGCATCTAACGCTGAATTCTTAAAGCTTCAAGATTCTTATAACGCACTCTCAAAACGTTTTGACGAGCTTGAACAACACTTTATGGCTCTTAAACTTGAAAAACAAACTCTTTCAAAAATAAATGTTTGTGAAAACAACGTTGAGACAAGTGATAAGATGATTCAGGTGATGCAATCAATAGAGGAAGATGTTACGAGACTTAAGAGAGACTTACTAGCAACGAAAGCGGAACTAGAGGCTGCAGAGACTAAAAATCATGTCCTAGAAAATAGAATTACTTCCATGCTAGGAGAGCGTGAAAAAGTAAGGCAGGGTGACTCACAAAATTCTGGTTCAATAGAAGAACGCCTCGCTTTTAATGCGACAAAGCGAAAGTCATTAGTTGACCAACTGAACAAGAAATGAGAGGAAATCTCTGACCTAAATATTCGAATCATAGACAAAAACATGGTTATAGCTGAATTAAAGGAGACACTTCAACTCAAAGGACGAAAAGGTGTTGATAACTCAGCTACCATCTCTGCACCGTCCTCTAGTAAACCTAAGCCCAACCCACATGTGCTTTATCGGGACCCAAAATTTAAGCATAGTCCAACTAAGTTTGCTACCTACATGAAAAATGCCTTAGAACATGCTGATCTAGCTAGCGTTACCATTGATGATATGCGTACACTCGATCCCACAAGTCATACTCTATATGCACTTTTCTTATATGTGGATCGCATTCAAGATTGCTTAGCAAATTTAGAATACATTGGTCAACTGATATCTGCACCAATTACCCGACAAACCCCCACCATTGCCATAACTCCATTAAATAAGACCCCAGGAGCTAAGCCTGTTTTAAACACACTCATCAAGGCTAAGTCAAAATCTGTCACTAATGTTCCCGTGGCTTCTAAAGGAGTAATTATGTCTACTAAGGCTAAAGGATCTCAAGACAAGAAAGATAGGATCAAGCCTTCCATTAGTAGGACTGCGAAGAAGAAAGTATAAGTTCACCCTAGGAATGTTATTACAGCTTTAAATAAAAAGAATCATATAGCTAAGACAAATGGTTCTCCCTCTGAGTGGAAACCTAAACAAAATGTGAATTCTAATTTTAAATGTTGGAATTGTAATGAATGCATGTTTTCTCAGCGTCATGATCTATGCCTTGTTGACCATGTTAATGAAATGCATGCCATTAGAAACAATCTTGAATGGAAACCAACGGGGAAGAAATTCACCCAGATTGGATGGCAATGGTTACCCACTGGTAGGACCTTTACTGCAAATGGAACTAAGTGCCTTTTAACTAGGATCACATCTACTGAAGTTAGGTCTCAGCGTCCTTTAAAAAGGAACACAATCACTAAAAAATGGAAAAAGGCCCTTTCACTAGGCCTGCCTCCACTATTGTGCCTACCAGTGATGAAGTATCCAGTCAAAAAGTACCTCAGAATACTAGACAACTAGAATCTAAGCCAACAACTAGTAAGAAAATATGGAAGCCTAAAAACTCTTCTGATAGCAAATCTAAGATAATTACATCTGTACCTGCTAACTCAGAGGAACAATTAGATTCCGATACATCGTCTTTGTTTGGTGATATTTTCAGGTCGTCCAAATTATTCTTTGGTATTCATACTCGGGGTGCTCCAAACATATGACTAGAGACCGCTCGATGCTCAGAAATTTCGTTAGCAAGTTTCTAGGAACGGTGAAATTTGGCAACGATCATATTGCAAAGATCATGGGTTACGGTGAATATAAAATTGGGAATGTTACGATTTCAAGGGTGTATTACGTCGAGGGATTGGTCACAACTTATTCTCAGTTGGACAATTTTGCGATTCAAACCTTGAGGTGGCTTTTCGACAACATTCTTACTTCATTCGTGATCTTGCAGGAAATGACTTGTTAAAAGTTTCTCGAGGGGATAATCTCTACACACTATCCATTCAAAACATGATGGCCGCCTCTGCTGTATGCCTTCTCTCCAAAGCATCTAAGACCAAGTCATTGTTGTGGCATCGCCGGTTATCTCATCTTAACTTTGATGCTATAAACCATTTGGCTAAAAATGAACTTGTTCGTGGTCTTCCAAAACTTAAGTTCGACAAGAATCATTTATGTTCCGCGTGTTCTTTGGGGAAAAGCACCAAGCAATCATACAAACCTAAAGCTGAAGACACCAACCAAGAACCACTACATCTTTTGCACATGGATCTTTGCGGGCCAATGCGTACGGATAGTGTGAGCGGTAGAGAATTCATCCTCGTCATGGTGGATGATTTCTCAAGGTTTACATGGGTAAAGTTTTTAACAACCAAGGATCAAGCTCCAAATTATATTATTACTTTCTTAAAGATGATCCAAGTACGTCTTAATGCTACTGTCGCCGCATTCGTACTGATAATGGAACTGAGTTCGTTAATCAAACTCTACGAGACTATTATGAAGAGGTCGGTATTTCACATGAAACTTCTGTTGCTCGCACTCCACAACAAAACGGTGTCGTGGAAAGACGTAACCGTACACTAATGGAAGCTGCTAGAACTATGTTGATTTATACGAATGCTCCTTTATTCTTATGGGCTGAAGCAGTGGCAAACGCATGTTATACCCAAAACCGCTCCATCATTCATAAGCGCCATGGAAAAACTCCATATGAGCTACTTCATGGACATAAACCTGATATTTCATTTCTTCATGTGTTTGGTGCACTGTGTTATCCAAATACTAATAGTCAGAATTTGGGCAAACTTCAACCGAAGGCTGATATAGGAATTTTCAATGGTTACTCACCCGCAAATAAAGCTTACCGAATTTATAACCGTCGTCTTGGCAAGATAGTAGAAACTTTGGATGCCGATTTTGATGAGCTGACAGCGCTGGCTTCTGAGCAACACAGCTCTGAACCCGTACTTCATGAGATGGGAACCGGTACGATTAGTTCCGGATTAACTCCCAACAATCCTACTTCTCCATCATTTACACCACCTAAAAGGCCTGAGTGGGATGAGTTATTTCAACCTATGTTTGATGAATTCTTTGATCCACCTAGTGATGATTCTCTCAGCACCTGCAGTAGTAGCTCCGATTCCCGAAGTTGTTGCTCAAGATAATGGAAATCAGTCCGAGGCATCTACTATCACTATTGAACCAGATGCCCCATCCCCCACCAATTCACAAACTACACATGAATCATCACCCCCACTTGTTCCTAATGATGTTGAAGAGGATTACTATGATCACGATTTGGAAATTGTTCATTTACAAGAACTTCTATTCTTTAGTTCACAAATACCCGAAAACGCTAACGGTGCGTCTACCTCAGAGGAAGCTCCTGCAATCGTTCAGTCCCGACCACCACGGATTAAAAATCACAACACCAAATGGACAAAGGATCACCCAATCAGCAATATTATTGGTGACATCGATCGACCAGTATTAACACGCCACCAACTCCAAGAACATGCATTATATTGCTACTTTGATGCATTTATTTCCAATATTGAACCTAAAAATTGGCAACAAGCCATGACACAATCATCTTGGATTGAAGCCATGCAAGAGGAACTTAATGAATTTCAACGTCTTGAAGTGTGGGAATTAGTTCCTTTACCCAACAATGTTGAAATCCTTACATTGTTGTGGGTATATAAGGTTAAACTCGATGAGTTAGGTGGAGTGCTAAAGAACAAAGCTAGATTGGTTGCTAGAGGTTACAAACTAGCTTTGGGTATTGACTTTGAAGAATCTTTGGCTCCTGTTGCACGATTGGAGGTGATTAGACTATTCCTTGCCTTTGGTTGGTCCGGAAAGTCATGGGATAGGCAGGCTAAGTGAATGGGAGAGGCAGACTAAGTGAAATAATATACTGGTTCTACTATATAATCTTATGAATCAAGCACGGCACACTTTCTATATCTCCTCCATCTACAAGGTGAATTGCTTATGCTGCTCACATGAACATGATCGTCTACTAAATGGATGTTAAGACGACATTTCTTAATGGTGAATTAAGGGAAGATGTCTATGTAAGCCAGCCGAATGGATTCTTCAACTCGGAGTATCCTAATCACGTGTACAAGCTCAAGAAGGCTCTTTATGGGTTGAAACAAGCTCCACGCACGTGGTACGATCTCCTATCGTCTTATCTGATCTCGGAAGGCTTCTCCAAAGGCAAAATGGACCCAACATTATTCATTCTCAAGGAGGACAACGACATGATACTAATACAAATTTATGTTGACGATATAATATTTGCTGCCACTACTCAAAGACTCTCTGACAATTTTGAGAAAATCATGTCCACACGTTTTAAGATGTCGATGATGGGAAAATTTTCATTTTTCTTAGGTTTGCAAATTTCTCAAAATCCCAGAGGCATCTTCATTAATCATTCCAAATATGCTCTAGAATCTTTGAAAAAGTATCATTTTGAAAACTGTGACCCCGTGGATACTCCAATGGTGGAGAGACCCAAGTTAGATGAGGATAGGGATGGGATTGCTGTCGATCCTAAACTTTACCGTAGAATGATCGGCACCCTTCTCTATCTGACTGCTAGCAGGCCTGATTTGCAATTTGCTTTATGCATGTGTGCCCGGTATCAGGCTCGGCCTACCGAAAAGCACTTACATGTTGTGAAAATGATCTTTTGGTATCTTAAAGGAACACTTCATCGTGGTATGTGGTATCCGAAGGATTCCTCTATTGCACTTATATCATATGCAGATGCGGATTATGCTGGGTGTTAAGATACTCGACGTAGCACTTCTGGCAGTGTGCAACTTCTTGGAGAAAGACTGATTAGTTGGCATCCAAAAGGCAGAAAAGCGTTGTGATATCCAATATAGAGGCTGAATACATTGCTATGTCCGGTTTTTGTGCTCATGTTCTTTGGATGAGATCACAATTAACTGACTACGGTCTTGGGTTCAACAAAATCCCGATGTACTGTGACAACAAAAGCGCCATTGCCCTTTGCTGCAACTACGTTCAACATTCCCGGGCGAAGCACATTGATATACGCTACCACTTCATCAAAGAGCAAGTGGAAAATGGAGTGATCGAAATGTATTTTTTCAACACTGAGTATCAGTTGGCAGATATATTCACAAAGGCCTTAGATCGAGGACGTATCGAGTTTTTGATCGAAAAGCTAGGCATGAAATCATTCTCACCAGCAACACTTAAGGAGTTGGCAAAAGAATCTACAGAATAGTGGTGGTAAACTATTCTAGAGTATCCTTTTATCGTGATCTTGTATATTATTGTATATATATATAAACCACCAAAATCAAAATACAAAAATATAAAACATACAAAAACCATAAAAAATATAAAATCAAGAAAATCCAAAAATATTTTTCATTTTAAATCGGGCATGTCTTTTAGTACGGTAATATTTACGGCCTTAGAAATTTCGATTAAAATTGACACGACGCCATAAATTGATTCCGTATAAAAGTTGTACATATTTTAAAACATGCCCATATGGCTTGTAGTTTTTTCTGACTGCAACCCGGTTTTCGCATTAAAGTCACGTTTTTCTTTTGAAAACATTGGCTCACAACGGGAATTAATTTTCTCGGGCAAGGTTTACTTTAAAACCTTGTAAGGGATCAAGTTTACCTTATAACTTGGTCTAACACAAATTAATGTATGCTTCAGTGCACTTATTTTGTTAAAATAAGAGAAATATTATTGCCACCATAATCGTTTCAGAAAATCATTAAACGGAAAAGGTCTTCATGGATATTTGTCTCCTTAAAAACAACGACTACAGCTCTTTAAATAGAAAACGGGTCTGCGTTTAAGGGGGAGCAAATATCAAATCATTTTTGTTTTGACAAATCTTCAAAACGGGTTTTCAGAAATAATGTAAAAACGGTTATCTTCTTCATCATTTGCTAAGTGTGACTTGTGATCGTGTTAGTTGAGTGATTGGTGTATGTGAGTGTGTTAATTTGCCAAGACAAGAAGTCATGTGTTATTGTATTATCAACTTCTCTAACTAGGGGGCCAAAATTGAAACTTTTGCAATCAGGGGGACCAAGACGCAATTTAGGCAATTTCTTTGACCAAAGTCAAAGCAAAAGAACCCCCCTGTTACTTCTTCATCGTCACTCACACAAACCTTTTTACTCCATCCACCATTGTTAGCACCTTGCACCTTCATCTTTGACTGTTATTCCTGCTACATAATCTAGGTATCATTATCATCGTATCTTATTTATATGATCATATTATGCTCTCATCATAACTCGAACCCGTATAAATCGAACCACACAAATTAGGGTTTTCAGGTTTATGATGAAAATATTTTATGAGTAGTGGGATTTGTTCATCTAGCCTAGATAAACATAGGTCTTGCCCAGTTTTGCCTAAAACATTTTCTATGTCCCGTAATCGAGATCAATAGATTTGCATAGTTAAGCTCGCCCAGATTGCGATGGCAACGATCACATTAACTGCGATGGGATACTGCGATGGCACCATTGCGATGGGTTCATTGCGATGGGTTCATTGCGATGGGCTCGTTCCGTTGGGTTCAATGCGATGGGTTCATTGCGATGGGCTCGTTGCGATGGATCCATTGCGATGGGCTCGTTGCGATGGGTTCATTGCGATGGGCTCGTTGCGATGGGTTCATCGCGATGGGCTCGTTGCCATGGGCGCATTGCTATGGATTCGTTGCGATGGAATTGTTGCGATGGGTCCGCTGCGATGGGTTCGTTGCGATGGGTCCGTTGCGATGGGCTCGTTGCGATAGGTTCAATGCGATGGACTCGCTGCGATGGCTTCATTGCGATCCCATGTTGCGATGGTCACTGCGATGGCTCGTTACGATGGACCAACATTGGCAAGGACAATTAGATGTGTTTAGCCTTTCGATGGAGTTGGCTATTGCGATAAAAATTTAGGACATGCTTGTGTTACATAGACTAAGACTCATTGTGACTTGTGTTACTAAAATAACTCTATTAGATTATGTTGTTAAAATGATAACAATGTTCTAAGTGTAGTTTCGTCTTAGTGTGATGTTATGCAATGTGGTTACGTTTGTTGTTTTATTCCCTATGCTTAGGATTTACATAGTTTATGAGATATATATATATATATATATATATATATATATATATATATATATATATATATATATATATATATATATATATATATATATATATATATATATATATATATATATATATATATATATATATATATATATATATATATATATATATATATATATATATATATATATATATATATATATATATATATATATATATATATATATATATATATATATATATATATATATATATATATATATATATATATATATATATATATATATATATATATATATATATATATATATATGTGTGTGTGTATATATCAAGTGTGCATGTGTTTATCTAAAGCAGGAAAATGTTGATAACCCAAGAACAACAAAAACAACTAGATCTTATCCTTGTTCCACTTAATGACATAATGCAACATGCACCAAATAATTTTCGTCTGAAAGACGATTTTGATCCTACTTTGCCGGCATTCAAAATTGCAACGGACATCCTAGATTGTTCACCAATAAAGGACGCATTACGTGTTACTACATCAGTTCCTGAAGTATACATGCACGAGTTTTGGACAACAGCCACAATTACACAGGCAAAACAATTGTCAAAGAAGATTAGCTCTTTCACGCTCAACAAGAAAGACTTGACACTTGAATTGCGTCAATTTAGGCAACTATTCATGCTTCTTAAGTTAGCAAAAGGAGAACACTTTGTGCCTGACCCAGATACAGATGAACTGCTTCGAGTAATTTGAGAATTGAATTATGAGGGTGAAATTGGTTTTCTATCTTAGTTTAACACGTCACATATTGGGCAACCTTGGAAAGCAATTGTCACTATCTTAGTAAAATGCCTTACCTCCAAGATTCGTGGAGCAGGCGCAATGAGACCCTCTCAGGCTATTATCTTTTGGGGTCTCTACGCTGGATCTAAAGTGGACTATGCACTACAACTTTAGGAGGAATTCTGTCATCAATTCACAAGTTCCAAGAGGAAAGCGGTGTATCTCCCATTTCCAAGGTTCACAAAACTAATCATCAATTTCTTCATGAAGAGTGACCCAGTTATTGATCCTCGTGGGAATTTCTTTTATCATACTTAAGATAGTGACGATGTGTTGGACACTATGACTGCTGGTAATAAATTCACAAAGTACTCACTACGACCAACTCCAGTGCCAGACATCATGATTAATGAAGGGATCAAGGAGAGTGACCACTACCAAGAGATGCTCCAAGACATTGAAGCACATTTTAGAAGAGAAAATGCAGATCCCTTTGAGATACAAACAGGTAAAAGGAAGAAAAAGATGGCCAAGCGTCAAAGGACTTCTTCTTCCAAAGATAAAGACACAGGGAAACAACAAATAGTTGATGAAGATGATGAAGATGAGATGATCCACACTAATTTTGAACAAGATGACGTACCCCTAAAAAGGACAAAGAGAGCAAAGCAAACCAAAGGTAAAGAAGTACTTGTTGCTACAGTTGAACCAGCTCAACAGACCATTTTTGAAGCCAAACAACTGCGTATCACTCTTCAGCAGAGCAGAGAGGAGGCTTTTGCAACATCCAAAGGATCAGGCTCAACACTGTTCGATGACTTAGACGAATTTTGTAACCCGGATGACGGTATTCTCTTTTATGAAGATCCTAATGATGAAGATGTTGATAACTTCAACTCTGAAAGTCGTGAGCATAGTGAAGAGGGTGGTGGTAGTGACAACACATAAACAAATTTGCTGTATCATGATGCCAATATCACCACATCCTTACTGGAACCAACTAACACTATGATTAACGACGATGCTCATGCAACTCTCATTCCAGGAACTTAACTTCAAAGTAAGTCTACTTCCGGCTCTGATGATGTTATGAAATATCTTAATTTTGAAGGGGGGGTGTCGAGGTCACAAATACTGATCTATCGACAAATGAAAATATGGTGGATGTTCCTATAACTTTTGTTACATCAACTACCATTCCACCACTAACCACCCCGGTCATCACTAATGTCATCACACCAACTCTCACACCAGTACCTGTTGAACAACCTGTATCAACTACCGCCCCAACGACTGAATCTACACCGTCATCAATCGTTGAACAACCTGTATCAACTACCGCCTAAACGACTGAATCTACACCGTCATCAATCGTTGAACAACTTGTATCAACTACCGCCCCAATGACTGAACCTACACCATCGCCTATCCTTGAACAACCTGTATCATCCACCACCTCTCTAACACTCGTGGTTACTCCTCCACCATCAGTACAACAAGTTTCATCCACCTCCAACCTATTCCTCACAGTCAGTGATCCACTGATTCAGAATCTTCAACAACAACTGGAGGCTCAAGCTAAACAAATAGCAACACTAAATGAAAGAATCACCAATCCCAATACACAAACCCTCAAGGAATCGCACCCTGACTAGCCTACACTTAATAGAATATCTGACAGCGTTTCTAAACTTAAAAGTCAACATAAAACATTTATTGGAGAGAAGAAAACTCGTGACAAAGAGAATGCTGCCTTTCTTAGATCAATTAATGCTACTATGACCAACATCATTCGACGTGAAGTGAAGTCATATGTTGATCAGGAGCTACAAAATCTTTTCAGTACTGGTTTATCTACTCTTCAACTGATGCAATTGTTGCAAACATGACTGAAAGATATGGGGCCTCGTAAATCGAAATATGAACGAAAAGTTATACAATATCTCAACAAAGCAATCATTAAAGATACACCTACAGATACTGAAGACTCTGAGTCTGAGGATGAAGACGAGATAGAAGAGGCAGATAACAAGGGTAACGGTGATGAGGATGATGGTGATGATGAAGAAAATAAGGAAGAGGATGAGGAAGAAGAGGACAAGGAAGCAGAGGATAAGGATAAGGATGAAGATGAAGAAGAAAACGAGGAAGAAGAGGATGAGGATAACAGAGAAGACGAGGACGAGGATTCAGATGGGGATGAGGATGATGATGATAATGATAATGACAGGAATGGAACCAGAAAGGGTGATAAGAATGACAAAACGGGTACGAATGGCGACGAGTCAAATAAGGGTGAAGGTGATAAGGAAACTGAGAAAGGTATTGAGGAAGCTGAAGAAAGCGTTGCTGAAACTGTAGAAAAGACTGTGGACGCTACTGTGCCAGAATCTCAGCATATTGACACACGTATGTCTACTGAACCGGTTTCTACTACTGGTTCTCACAACGAAACTGTAGAACCTATGCAAGAAGACGAAATTCCAATGTCCACGCATGAAGATGAACCCACATGGTCTATGCCAGAAGACGAAATTCCAATCTCTATGCCTGAAGATGATATACCGGTGTCAGAAGAACAACCTTCCACACTTACTGAAGATCAGCACAATTCTAATATGGAAGTCGAATACTTAAATGTACCAGAACCGACTTTTGCTGAATCTCTTATCATCGATGACACTGTACAGGAGCAACTCTGGCTTACAAATGCAGCACCACAACATCCTTTCGCCACAACAACAGAAATGGAGCTCACTCAATACCTAAACAACCCAATCGATTTCTCGGGCTTTCTAAGGTATCATCATGGAAAACCAACAATGACTCCGGATCTTATCAAAATGACAGCCGCATATGTGGATTTCTTTGATACTTTAAAGATCAGCCATAATGAGGCTGAATATCACTTAAATGAGCTTACAAAGGCCATGAGGGCGACGACTACGGGAATTAAGGCTCCAGTTACGACCTCTTACACCCACAGTCATCGCTGGTTCTGCAACGATTCTAATAGAATACTTTGTATCTCATGATCTCAAGTATCTTGAAAATGGCGTGAAGAAATATGCCACATCACTTACTATGATCAAGGCTATCAATCTGGAGAATGTACCGTGGATTGAAGACAAAGTACTTGATGCGTTATAGAGAAGGAAGTTGCTCAAGTTTTATGATACTTATGCATCACTTGGCATCTCTCACTGGAATTCAAAGAAAAGGTTAGCTTACAATCACTTTCATCGTCCAAAAAGAGGTTCTTCTATTGTTGCAGATCACAAAATCAAAAGCATTCAAGGAGCAACTACTCAGACTGTATTCGGTTATGATTACTTGAATGTAATCGTGTTCAAACATACTGATGAAAAAGAATACAGAATTGACGAAAGTGATCTCCAGTACCTTCGCCTTGAAGACATTGAAGATCTTCTGTTGTTATTGTCTCAGGAAAAGGTCGACCATTTACCACCTGAGATAGTCATTGCGTTGAGCTCCAACCTTCGTCAATATGCTCGAAAGATCGTCATCAAACACCGGGTGGAAGATTTTCAACTTGGAGTGGGGAGTTTTCAAAAGCAGCTAAACTTACAACTTCCCCACACAACTCCGCTCAATAATTTCCACAAGGACAAAAAGCCTTACATGGGGACTACGACACCGGAAGCAGGGATATTTTATCTGAACGAGACTGGCGTCATGCAGTTCATGCGATTCTCTGAACTGCATAAATTCAGTGATGGTACGCTCAAACATGTTCGAGATGATCTGACTGTTCTCAATGCCGGTTAATCGCTTCTAGCAGTCAAGTACAACTGGACGGCCCAATGCAAAAGAGGAGCTAAGTACGCGATTAAAAAGATCGAGGAAAAGTTAAAGGAGCGCTGGTTGCTAAGAAGTGTGGAACAATTCGTAGGTGGAAGACCATATGGAGCTCACCATAGGTTCACGGAACGATCTATTTAATTATGGATCTCCTTCTATCAGGTCAACTCCATATGTCTATTACTGTCAATATGTCAATTTATGTATAATCGGCTTTTGTGGCATGTTGTAGTGTGAAAGTATGATATTTTTCAAGAATTTCTCTCGAGATTCTAAATCTTTCAAACATATCATACTCGAGCACTACAACTACCCTCATTAATTTGAGGGGGAGCATTGATATGTTCCTTGGCCAGCAACTAATTTCATTCATTTTATTACCCAAAGACCGGTTAATCTATTAATATCCAAAATATTGATGGTTAACATTTTAGATAAGGGGAGAAAATGGGATTAAGGAGACTTGATAATATATTTGGCTAAACATGAAAAAGACTTCAAGTATCAAGCAACTTAATATGTGTGTTGCACATGTTAAGGGGGAGCATTTTTTATGAACAAAAACACTTAAAGATACAAAACTTTGATATTTATATCACAAGTATCTTAAGTGAGTTTTCAAGGATTTTTCATGATGACAAGTACTTACCAAAAACACACTTAATTCACGACGGATGTGGTGACAAAAGGGTGGTAGGATTAGGTGCTAGTCCAATGATTCTTCCAGAACCGGAGGAATCTTCCCAAGGACAATTCCATAGTTAGAAAATAGAAGTCCTTAGGAAAGATGGAGAATGGATTGTGAACGTAGCTGAATGCCGACCAAGTACTGATGCTAGCACTGGAACAATCACAACAAGGTTCTAGTGATGATGTATTGGTAAGCATTGAAGGGGTTGAAGAATGAAAAAGAAATGTAAAGATAAAGGGTGTAAAGAAAGAAGCCCTCCTTACAACTTAGGCAGAAACCGGGTCAACTCATCTTGAAGACAAAGTATCATGGACCCAGTGATGCGATGTACAACCCCTCCCAGCCAACTCAAATATCTCTCAAAAGATGTTTGTTTTAATGTCACGGAGTTCAACACGTTATCTATCGGTTTATTCACTCCGAATAAATTGATATTGAAAATGTGGCAATCCTCTCCAGCCTCCGCTCACCAAAACAAAAATGCACTACTGATTCTAGAGCCACGAGATCATCAAAAGTCTCATTAGGACACAATTTTAAAAACAAGAAATACTTTTTATGAATCCTACGCAATATTCTTTTAATATTGCCAGAACATCTGAGTAATGCGAAAGTATTACAATGAAGATGGAAATCCTGCTTGTGCCAACATCAAACAAGCTCATGGTAGGTGACACGTGCGGTTCTTTAAGAACTAATCTTGTGATAACTGGAAAGAAACGATGGTTTAACTCTTAAGTGAGATTAAACTTGTTCCAGGGCCTCTACACAATATCAAAGTGATCTTGACAGAACACTCAGAGTAGCACTTTTCAGTGTTCACAATGAAGAGTGGAAATCCTTTCAGTTTCAACATCAAACAGCACTGCGGTAGGTGACAAGCAAGATTCTATTTGAATCAAGCTCGTGACAACTGAAAATCAATGATGGTGAAAATCTTAATTGAAATTCACTTGTTCCAGGATTCATGAATTAACGGCTTCAATCATAAGTATATTTAATATCCAAGTGATTCACTCTTTATGTTTGCAGTCAGCTTTTGACGGTCGAATAAAGAGAACGGGTTTACCCGCGAAATCTTGTAAAGGAGATCTTTAATTAGAGCTACCTGTCACAAGTACGATATTTATTATCGTCCAACGGTCTTCACCGACCGGAGGTAAAATGCTACCGAATCAGAATAAAATGTCAAAGCCATTTTATTCGTGTCTTATTATGTTGCTGCATTTGAAGACGGTGGCGTTGCGGTGTACCAGTTGAAGTCGCCCTCACATACTTATTCCTTCTACATTAAATATTTCAGCAAATTCAAGAAAGTCTGACCTAAAAGTCTTCCGCTGTATCGACTCTAAAACTTTCAAGAATTCAACAAAGGATAGGTATGTGGGACATGAAGTCACGAAGAGGCGAATATCACAAGAAGACAAAGATTGCACGTGAAAGGCCAAAAGAACATATTCCAAGAAAAAGCCTGATGTTATTCAACACATATTCACAAAAAGAAGAAAAGTTAAAGAAGAAAAGAGAAAGTGGACTATGAGCTCAAGAACGAGGATCTAACATGCTAGATTAGGACTTTGTAAGTTTGGAGTGACCTCCCTTTGGGGGAGATTGTTGGAAATACGTTTTTCGTATTAAGAAAATCTCGGTCACTTTAACAATATAGTTATAGGCTCGTATTATAAGTTTAATTGTTATTTACATTAGCCCGACCCATGAGCATGTTCATGGGCCGGAAGCCCAAGTCCACTAATGGACTTGGTATATAAACCCCTTTCCACCATGGAAAGGGGTGTTGGTTGTTTCATTTTTACAAGTAATACACATAGTTTTTCTCTCACTTCTCTCTCTACTTTCTCTCACTAGAAAACAACAACGCTCTTGAAATATCAAAGATTATCACTTTTCTACAATTCGACTCTCTAATCCAACCCCGAATATGTTTCTTTAAATCTTGTAACTTTTTGTTGAAACGGATTAATCTATTTGAATCATTGTGGGTAAAAGAACCCCACACACTTTCTACCATAGTGTCAAAGCCCATACGATTAAACCAAGAATGATACACCTGAAATGGAATAGGCCCAAAATCAGAATGAACTTCATGAAGCAGCATAGGTCTATGATCGGAGATGTGACGATCAAGACAAGTGACAGTATTGGACGAGAAGTTCACCAACGTATCTTCCGAAACAAGAAACCGATCAAGCTTACTCATTTTAGAAGCCGAAGGATGAGTCTACGTGAAAGCGTAACCTTCCATTTTAACCTCCACAAGTCCTGAAGAAGAAATGAATTTATTAAACTCCCTAGCATGAGAATGATGAAAAATGGAGCCAAACTGTTCTTCTTCACCACGGACCTCAATAAAGTCCCCTAATACAATCGTTTCCCCCTTCCATCTTTTAATAATCCCCGAAATGTAATCCCAAAGATGACGTTTGAGAGTAATACATTGAGGAGCATAAATAACAACAATGAGAATCTTAAAACTGGTAGGAATCCAAGTCCCGTACAACACAATGAAGTTATCTGAAATAGAAACATTATCTTTCTTAAAAATCGAACTCTCCGAAACACATAAAATGCCCCCCGAATTACCAACCGAGCCACTAACAACGAATTGATAATTAGAACTACCCCATAAAAACTTAACCTCCATATGTGAAATACTATCCATCTTCATCTCTTGAAGAGCTAAAACTTTAACACCATGTTTAATATTCAACCCCTTTACTCACTCCTTTTTGGTTTTGTGCCCTAGACCCTGAATATTGAGGGAGAGGATATTCATTAAGAACCCTTAGCATCTCCTTGTACCCCAATGATACGTTCTATATCATTTGAGCACCCTTCCATCTCATAACCCATAGACCGACCCACCTTGATCATATCATTCAGCATGTCAATAATGGAACCACCATTGTGAGTAAAACGTGACTTAACCTGAGTATTAACCTCGTAAGAAGAATAATTAGTAACCTGCTCCTGTGAAGGAACCTTATCAACCTTAGGAGACGCCTCTTCCTGAACCAGAGTATAGGCATGGTCCTCCTGTTGGACAGTTTCAGAACTTGGAACTCCGTGTAAAGGCTCCTCTGGAGTAAACCCGAGAGCATGAGAAAGAGAGGTAGAATCAACAAGCTTCGGGTCCTTGGGGGGATTCTTCAACATATCGTACACCTCAAAAGGATCTTCAAAATGTGGTGTTATAATCTCCTGAACATTTTCAGCTGAATACTGAGAATTTTCTCCAAAATTTAATTCTGAACCCCCGTCATCGTCATTCGCCCCCATCTGATTCACATTTTCATTATGTGGAATATCTAAATTAATGTCATTACCAATAAAATATTCGTCTTCTGAGTTGTAGCCTGACTCTTTAAACTCTATAAAACAAGGAGTCTATTTAAATAATTCTTTGGCTCGAATCTGGTAAACTTTTCCTTTGAAAGTAACTTTGAACGATTCTAGAATGTTGTTAGCCATTCTAGTCATAATACATAATCTTTTACGGATAAAAGAATAGCAAGGAGTCTCTTCTAAATTCATAATCGTGCCCCATCTGAGACCAATTTGAGAGAAAGGGGCTGGAGACCAAAGACCGAACGGAAGACCTTCAATATCAACCCACACGATTCGCTCAGAGACAACAAAATCATGTGAAGCCACACGCAATTCATGAAACCAAGAATTCACTCCAGTATGTTGTAACATTTTCATCTTAATATTCTTACATTTGGATTCCATCATCACCTATAAGCCACCTAAATATAAGAGTTGGACCTCTGCAAACCCTTCTTTAAATTTATTTGTAAAATTAAATTTAGATAGTATTTGTTTGCTTATTTGTATTTGTAGAATTCAATTTAGATTAGTATTATAATAATAATAGTAGAATAGATGTCAACTCAGATTCACTTGGGATTGGGACAAGGTTATCAGCACTAGACTGTATGAATTCGTCAGATTCCTTTGCAGGAAGTGTGCTAAGATCCTCATCCCCTAGGATGGGTGAATCTTTAGGCTCCAAAGCCGGCAAGTCGGGCGAAGGAATGGAATTCTCATCGTTCCAAGAAATAGGACTCTCATCGTCATCACTATCATAATAATATGGAGGCACAAGAGGAGGAGTATAAGCATTAAGGTTAGATACTTGCTCTTGTTACTGACCCGCTTGACATTTCTCCATGATCTTGTTGCAAGCTTCTTGAACTTTTTGAAAGGTGTCAAAAAGTGTGGCCTTTTGCTCAGGAGGAAGTGCACAAAAGGGTTGATGACTGACGATGTGACGTGGGGGCTCAAAGTTATACACACTGGGATGATAGCACGGAACTTTCTCAAAGACCTTCGACGGATCACAAGAAGAAGCATCCTGAGGGCCCCCACAAATATAGCACCACGGGTATGGAGAAAAACCTGGTGCATCTTGAGGATAAGGATTTTCATAGACGGGAGAAGGTGAGAAAGTATTGTAAGAGGAGAAGTATGAATTTGTTGAATTGCAAAATGGACAATATCCAAATTGTGTATCGTCGATATCAAAACCACACCGCTCACAAGTACACCATTGACATGTTTGAAAACCATGCCATGGTCTCCCACACCGTCCGCAAGACGAATCCATGAAGAATTATAAATAAGAGGGGTAAAGAAAAGAATTAAACATAATAGAGGATAAAGAGGAATATTTTTGGTGCAAAATAATACAAGGCTTTTTGCTAGTAAGAAAATTATCGTTCGTTGTAGTGTGTCTAATCGAATTGATCTAGGTTCTATGTGTGACTCTATTGATTTTGGTGAAACAAATATTTGTGTCGTTGTAGTATTAAAAATGCAAAACAATTAATGTAAAGGGCAATTAATTTAAATCTAAGTCTAATTAAAAGTAAAGGGTGCAATATTTAAAAACTTTTTGAAAAGTAAATTAATTTAAGTGACTTAAAATTAAAACGTGACGAGAATTAAAATTAGACAAAGTATTAAAATGAAAGCGTAAAATTAAACAAGACAAAACATAGAAAATAACCCACCGTCGGAATATATTCCGATCAGACTCACCATCGGAATGTACACAAACCTCACAATCGGAATGTTGATCAAAATCTTAGATCGGAATACCCTGTCACTTATTCAGATCGGAATGTCCAAACAAACCCTTTGATCGGAATCAATACTACCTCCTGATCGGAATGTCACCTATCGGAATATGGCCCAGATCGCAATGTTTCAGATCGCAATGCAGTCCAGATCGGAATGATACTAGGAAAAATTGGGCAGCACTTCGACTAAGTAAACCTCAAGAGCCGTCGGAATGTGCGATCGCAATGTGCGATCGCAACCCCAGATCGGAATGAGGGTGATGTTACTTCTATCGCAATCCCGGATCGGAATGCAAAACCCTTGTCCAAAACTGTCACTATCGAAATGTGGTAAAGCAAGCCGTCGCAATGTGTGTTAACCCTTCTTTTCCGATGGAATGAAAATTCGTAATAAGCTCAAATCTTAATAAGCTAATTCTAATAAGCAGTAACAAGGAACTTGAATAGAATAGAAACAAAACAAGAAAATAAGCTAAAAAGTTAAATACTTTCAAAACTTAAAAGAAAAAAAAACTAAACTTAATGAAATGGATTTTAAAAAGTGAAACTTTTAAGAAAACTTTCAAAACAATTAAGATAAATACCAAATAAGCACATAATATTATCAAACTTATGGCTATTTCGTATGGAAGCTAAAAGGAAAAAGAAAAGACAAGACTTTTAATCAAATAAGCAATGGATTAAGCAAAACCTTACTTAATCCGAAATTCAAACCGACTCAAAAGAAGAAGAGTAGAATGAGATTGGTAAAAATAAACTTGATCAAATGATAAAGAAAGATTAAAGACACGAATTTAAAGAACGCAAATTAAAACACTTACTTGGAAATTAAAAGGATAATTAAAGTGCAAAACATGTATTAAAAATGACAAGTAATTAAAGGTGCACAAAATAAAAGTGGAAGAGCTAATTTCTCAAGTTAGCCAACAAAAACAAATGAATGAAAATGGGGTGTATTTATAGGTGATTAGGGAGATGGTTAGAGGAAGCTTCCTCCCTTCCTTCCTTTCTTATTAATTGCGCCCTTAAGTCCTTCCTTCTTAATCTCTTTGTTAATCTTGGACTTTGATGACTTTTGGCTCGGGATTTCTTTGGACTCGTCTTCTAATTCTTCGATAAATAAGACTTGAGTTCCTCGGCTTTAAGTAAACTTCCGTCTTTTGACTTTTTCTTCGATAAATCTTCAGAATTGGTCTTGGACTTTCGTTCTTTTTGCACTCTTGACTTCTTGACTTCGTCTTTCGTCTTTTTCTTTAATAAAAGTCCGTAAATGCCCGTGAATGCCCGTGTTTTCTCCACTTTTTACCTTTTCGTCCTAAATCACAACAAAAACACAAACCACGCATAATTCCGACATAAAAGACATAAAATACACGTTTTGGCTCGGTTATTATTGTAATTAAGTGGTAGAAAAGATGGGTGTTTTCACACCTATCAAATCCCCTACACTTGACCATTGCAATGTCCTCATGCAATGCATTAGTTACAAAGCACGTTTACATTTTTCATCATAATCAATCCACGTTGGCCTTTATTAAAGAGATAGAAAATTATAAACATTAAAAGTAAAGAAATCAAAAAGCATACCTTGGGTTTTGGAAATGCTGTGAATGATCATCATCCTCAAGTTTTCACTTTCTCCAAACCAAGCTTAAAAACGAGATCATTGTTATTATAAGTTATTAAACTAACACGAACTCATGTGGGCCAATTATTCACTTAGACTCCCTTATTCCTAGGTGTATCTCTTATATTTTATTTTTGTCTTGAATGATCACGAGGATGCATTGTTTGACTTATTTCGATAGTTATTTAGTCTGAAAATAAGGTGAACGATTTAATCAATAGTTAGCTAAAGGACAAAATCTTTTAAAACTGCTTCTCGGGACCTCATAAAGTTCATATCTTGGCATAACACGTTTCGCGATTTGAGACCTTTCTCGGACCGATATTTGGCAGCGACTTCATACTTAAAACCTTAAGAGACGTTCATGAAATTATGGTCTTCTCTTCATATAGGAATTTCTTCACTTGAAGTTTTGAGAGATTCATACTTGGACCACGACTTCTTCATTTTTCTCCAATCTTTATTTTGGACTTTGATATACAACGATCCGCCTCCTTTTATGACATGGATCTATTTATCCTCATACCTTGTTAGGGTCTTTTCGGATACACTTCTCCATGACTTTTGGGGATTTTTTGCTTTTCGTCGTGTGTCTCGATCCTTCATATTGATTTTTGATAAATTATTCTTCACATCACTTTGGATCTTCAGCAACAAAATATAGCCCTCATGCCTTGTTAGGGCCTTTTCGGACTCGCCAATCTTCGCATTCCGCTTCAATAAGTTATGCCTTGGCTATGAACTCTAATCCATACCGAGCAACTTTTAAACGATCTTGGGCTAGAAGCTAAGTAACTTTTCAAATCGTACAACCTTATTTATTGCAGATAAATTTTTTAACAAGCGATGGGAGAATAGGCTAATAATTAACTCACATAAATTCACGAAAGAATTCCAAACTTATAATCGACTCTATCATCTCTCGTTCTCCATAATATAAAATCCCAAAGAATGAGACTCGTGGATGCTTAGCCTATTAAATCAAAGTTTTGGGTTTTCGAGTCGTCTATAGGATCTTGCAAATTCTTAGACTTTTTCAAGTTTAGAAATCGCATTTTAAAGTTCCCTTGATAAACGACTCTCTAGGATCAATTATAGGAACTTGCAAAAAGTTCTTGTTCTTAACCCGTGAGAGTTAAGACTTTCGCGTTTTATAGCTCCCTATATAAAAGCCTAGCAAAACTTGACTTAAACACGTTAAGGATACTAGCTAGAGCAAACTTAGATAAGTAAACTCTGGTTGAGTCAAAAGATTCACAACGTTTGAAAATTAAAACCACTTTATTAAAGATTTATTCTAGCAAGGAATGAAAATAACTATACAAAGGGAAAAACTAATAGGCCAAAATAGATCAAAAATTTTGAAAAATGTCGAAAAATTGATTTTCCGGTTAAAATGAGGACAAATACAAGGAAAAGGACACTTAACTTCGATAGAAGTTCCCCTACACTTAAGATAAACATTGTCCTCAATGTTTAAGCATGTGGGAGTAAACTCCCCTACACTTAGGACATTGTGCACGTTGTTTAAATCTCGCAAAGGAAAAGACAATAATAAGTGTGTAAACACTTATCCTTTTGCCACTAAAATCAAGGAAAAACAAGACCGAATCATGTGTTTTATATCAATAAAGTCAGAATTACGCGTGGTTTTGTGTTTTTGTGTTAAAATAGGTACAAATGATCAAAAGAAGAGAAAACACGGGATTTCACGGTCAATTGACGAAGAAAAGTCAAGAAAAAGTCAAGACAAATGATCAAAAGACCAAAGTGTGCCAAAGATCACGGAAAACCGACAAAGTCAACTTAAAATTAAAGTAATGATCAAGAAAGCCGATTTCGAGCTCGACTTTAACGGATTAAATCTTTTTGAAGTTTTTTTGGCCAAGTATCTGGTTAATGGGCTTAAAAGCCCATTTATGGGATAAATACGAATTCAATTTGAAATATTTGGGCCTTATTTAAAAGGATTCTCGGTTTTTAGCCCAAACAATTCACAAAAGCCCAAATAACAAGAGATAGTAAATGTTTATTTACTCTTGAACCGGTCAAACATTCCAATCCTAACCCATTTACCCTTCCCCAAACGGTTCACCCACAATTCCCAAAATAATAAATTAAAAACATTCACCTCCCCACCCTTTGCACCTCACACGTGTACTCCATTAATACCCATTTACCCACCGTCACACATTTAATAAAACCAATTTTTTACCCTCACATCCCCACATCCGATACAAACAAGGAAAACACTTTTTCTCTCCCACTTCATCTCCTCCATAAAACACGCACAAACACAAACCCTAATCCCACATCCAGTGAAAATCAAAAGGTAAAAATTGGGGGTTTTACCCAATTCGTGTGATTCACACGGATTGGGATTAAATCCCCCCAATTTTTGCTTCATCCACTCAAGGTGGTCCTCAAGTTCATCCAACGTGGCCCTTTTCTATCATTTTATTGGCTAGTCCACATCACCATCCTTCATCCCACCAATCAGAGGCTCAAGAAGAAACACAAATCCCTTCCACCCTGGCAATCCGAGGCACTCGATTGATTACAGCCGTTTGATCAAGCAAGATTAGAAGAAAGAGAGAGAGAATGAAGATTAGCGGCCAAGATCATTTTCCGTAGTCACCAAGGAAACCTAGAAGGTTCGGGGGATCCTTATAAAAACCCCCATTATTCCCATGTAAAAGATAGCTTTTTATTTATTTTTCAGTTTTTTATTAAATTTAGGAGTAGGTTTAATTAGATTTATTTTTCAGTAAATTAGTTTTAATAGGTTTAATGTATTTTCAATTTCAAGTTTGTAATGAATTTAATTAATTAATGAAAGTTTTATTTTGATTAAATTTTTGTCTCGTTCGCATATCTTAAAATTACTGGTTCATTAAAATTCAAGCTATTTTGTTACTGTTTTTATTATTATCAGTTATTTGATTCAGTCGAGATAAAAAAAAAATACTGTTCGAAGGTTTTTATTGGTTCGAGAAGGTGAAATTGTTCTTGTTCGAGGCCTCGAGTAGATGTTTGATGAGTGTTTTGCGATGATGATGAATTTGATGATTACGGTGGTGTCGATTTCGGTTCATTAGGATGCTCAGCGCACTCCTACGTCTCAAAGGTTTTCGACACAAGGTACTCATTTTCTTTTTAATTATTTTTGTTAAGTTTATTAATTAAGATGTGGAATCTGCTTATATGATGTTTTCGTTGGATCTGCTTATTTTTTTTTGTTTTGTTGTTTGGATTTGCTGGTTTTTATTTGTCTGCTTGATTAGATTATTGCTTTGTTTGATATCTGCTTACTTGGTTTTATTATTTTGAGATTTAGTCAGATTTAATAGATATAGTTTTTGGATTTGATATTTGCTTATTTTGATTTGCTTATTTAGTTTTACATGTCACTCGTTATCTGCTTATTTTTTAGGTGTATGATTATTGCAGTTTAGCTTATTTTAGTCTAGGACTAGGTCTGCTTATTTGTTTTGTTATAGCTAATTTGGTTTTCCTATTCATTTAGTTTATATGCTTATTTGCCTATTTTCAATTCAAATTTCTTATAGTTTTAAGTTATTTTTTTTTACTGCTTATTTGGTTACTGTATTAGCTTATTTGATCTTTGCTGATTAAACAACAGACCCAATTGGTCTGTTGTTTTGTGCTGATTGTTTCAATTGTCCAAAATTCCAAAATAATTAATTAGCTAAAAAAAAAAAAATCTGGTCCAGGACTCGAACCCTGGACCTGTCGCATCACAGCCAAACGCCATAACCATTGTGCTAGAACCCTTTCTTGTGATTACTTTCTAATAGTTTCATTAATATAGTTTATTTTGATTGGCAGTTTTTAATTTAGTTAAATCATAGCTTTTAATTAAGATTAGTTTTAGTTTATTTAAATTTTATTTAAAAAATATTAAATAGTTTTTAAAATTTAATCTAGTTTTTATAAAAATACAAAAAGACATAAACAATATTTTATTTACTTTCTTCGAATTTTAAATTAGTTTTAAATTACTTTTATTTTCAAAATAGTTTTATTAGTTTTAAATTAATTTACTTTCATTTAAAAGTTAGTTTCAATAGTTTTCTTTTAAAAATAGTTTACTTTTTATAAAATAGTTTTAAATTTTGATTGCTAGATTAGTCTATATAGTTACATTAGTTGTCATTTAAATTAGATTTATTCAAATTAGATTTAATATTTTTTATAGCTTTTATTTTAAATAGACTTTTAGTTTAAAATACATAAAAAGATTATTTACCAAAAACAAGTTAAGTCGAAACGTTAATCGGAAATCAATTCGGGTGAGTCGAGGAGAAAACGAACTTAATTAATTGGACTAAAAATCATAGTTTTAAAATGGCGCCGCTGCCGCTTCGCTCGTACGATTGACGATTTTTCGTGAAGACGTTTGGATTTTGGGATCCGTTCTTTTTGAACGTTACGTTTTTTGTTAACAAAATCAAAAATACAAAAAAATCAAAAACTTAAAAATACAAAAAAATTAAAAAATCACAAAAAGCAATTTCTTTCCTAAGAATTGCACCAAAAAAATTAAAAAAATCAAAAAGTAATACGTTTTCCTAAACGTATTACACCAAAAATATTACGTATTATTGTTATTTTTCTTATTCGATTTCTTTCGATTTTTCTTGTATATATATATTTTTCTTAAAAAAATACAAAAATATTCTTCTTTATCTTCTATTGTGTTTAATTCTTTTTCTCAACCCCTCTTATTTATAATTCTTCATGGATTTGTCTTGCGTTCGGTGTGGGAGACCATGGCTTGGTCTTCCAATATGTCCATGGTGTACTTGTGCGAAGTGTGGTTCCGATATCGACGATACACAATTTGGATTTTGTCCATTGTGCAATTCTAGAAATTCGTACTTCTCCTCTTACACAAATTTCTCCCCTCCTTCCGTCTATGACAATCCCTATCCTCAACATGCACCGGGTTTTTCTCAATACCCGTGTTGCAATCATTGTGGGGGCCCTCACGATACTTCTTATTGTCAACCGATGAATTATGAGCCACATCCGTGCTATAACTCCGGTTTTCAAAATTTTGAACCCCCACAAAACTCCGTCGTTCATCAACCTTCTTTTAAGGAGCAAAGCACTAGTTTGGATGAAATTTTAGAACGCTTAAAACAACTCGAAATTAGCTTGCATGACGAAAGACAACAAGAGAAAGTATCTACTCTTAGTGTTTCTACTCCTCCTCTTGTGCGTTCTTATTATTATTATGATGACGATGAGACTACTATTTCTTGGAGCGATCTTTGTGCTCAATGTCCTAGTGCAATTGTAATCCCTTCTCTCAATATCCCAAATGCATCTAAGGATCTTGATACATCGAGTGAGATTAGCGATTTTGGGCTTGACAAATTCTTTGATGAAGTTTGTGATGTGCCGACTTTTGCTGAGCTTACGGACACGGTCGTTCCGCTAGTCCATGATCACATACTCACAAATCCAAATGCGATAATTGATTCTTCCAATAAGAGTTCTATATGTGGTGAGTATGATGATTTCATCTTCGAGCCCGAGATTAAGGAAATTATCGACCGAGAGCTAGCTCTTTTACCTCCACTTCCACCTACAAGTGAGGTCGATTTTTCCAATATCGAGGCCGAACTTGATGAGTTGGAACGTCTTATTTTTAATGATAATGACGAACCAACTCACATGACCACGCATCCTATTCTCGAGGAGTTACCTAATAAACACTCCTCTAATGAGAATTACGTTTACCACATTCGTGAGGATTTAACTTATCAACAAATCCCACAAATGAATGATGGTTTCGTACTTGATCGTGATCTCTTCGAGAGAATTTCTAAAATCCTCAATGAGGGGAACGACAAACCTTTGTTTGACAAGCCTATCTATGATGAAGAAATCGAAGAGATTCACGTTCATGAGGATGATTACTTTGACCCGGGAGGTGACATTGACCATTCTTTGATTGATACCTTTACGGCTTTGCCGAATAGTGACCATCCATTGTCTTTAGGGGATGACAATTTGTCTCCTTTACCCAACCCACCTCCCGTGGATCACGACCTCACATACTTTTCGTATGTTGAGAGGACCTTTTTACCTTCTATGACTTATCCTCCTGCCTCTCATTTATTATGTTCCTCCGGGACCGAGGACGAGATCTTTGATCCCGGTATCACATTCGAGGCTTCCCCATGGACCATTTAATTCGGGGTCGAGTTAGGCTCGTGACTCGGTTAACAAAAACAAGCGCTTCTCGGGAGGAAACCCGATGATCTATCTATTATCTATTTTTCTACCTATTTTCTACAATAAGTGTAGGGGGAGCCGTGTAGGTTGTTTGTTTGTGTGTTGTGTTGTGATTGTGTAGGTACATGTGCTTTGATGATCCACTTTTGGTACTTTTGACGAGACCCGTGTTCCCGTGTTACCCGTGTACCCGTTTCCTTCGATAAGTTTTTGCTATTGTGATTCAATCTTGTATATAAATAAAATAAAATAAATGTAATCACTTTAGTTGTCCCTTCCTTAGCTCGATTTTAAACAACGTACTCAATGTCCTAAGTGTAGGGGAGTTTATTCGCCCACATGCTTAAACATTGAGGACAATGTTTATGTTAAGTGTAGGGGGGCCTTCTATCGAATTTTAGTGGCCTTTTCCATGAATTTGACCCCATTTTACCGGAAAATTTAAAAAAAAAATTTCAACGTTTTTCAAATTTTTGATCTATTTTGGCCTAGTAGTATTTTTATTTATTTTCTTTCCTTTTATTATCGCATCATAATAATTTCCATTTCAAGAATAAAGTTAAAAAAATAAATAAATAAATAAAATGGTTTAACAAGTTTAGATGTCTTTGATATATTAGGCCCGTCGTGAATATTTTAACTCAACCCGAGTTTACTTATCTAAGTTTACTCTAGCTAGTATCCTTAACCATATGGACCTTAATTGGTTTATTAGGCTAAGCATCCACGAGTCTCATTCCTTGAGATTTTAAATTGTGGAGAACGAGAGATGATAGAGTTAATTATAAGTTCGGTATTCTTTCATTAACTTATGTGAGTTAGTTATGAGCTTTTTCTCCTATCACTTGTTAATAAATATATTTGCAATAAATAAGGTTGTACGATTTAAAAGATTACTTAGCTTCTAGCACAAGATCGTTTAAAAGTTGCTCGGTATTAATTAGAGTTCATAGCCAAGGCATAACTTATTGAAACGGGACGCGAAGATTGGCTTATCCAAAAAGGCCCTAACAAGGCATGAGGATACCCGAGTCCAAAAAGGCCCTAACAAGGCATGAGGATTCACTTTTTGCTAAAGATCCTAAGATGATGTGAAGATCATTAATCCAAATCAATATGAAGGATCAAGACACACAACGAGAAGCAATTACTCCCCTAAAGATCATGGAGAAGTCTATCCAAAAAGACCCTAACAAGGTATGAGGATAAATAGATCCAAGTCCGAAAAGGAGGCGGATCGTTGTATATCAAAATCCTAAATAAAGAAGAGGATAAATGAAGAAGTCGTGGTCAACGTTTGAAGCATCTTTCACTCCTATTGAAGATGTATACCAAAATGAAGAGAAGACCATAATTTCAAGATCGTCTCTCAAGATTTGAAGTTTGAAGTACAAGCCAAATATCGGTCCGAGAGAGGTCTCAAATCGTGAAACGAGTTATGCCAAGATATGAACTTTATGAGGTTTCGAGAAGCCATTTTAAAAGATTTTGTCCTTTAGCTAACTATTGATTAAATCGTCCCACTTTATTTTCGGCCTTAATAAATTATCGAAATAAGTAAAAAATGCATCATCGTGATCATTCAAGACAAAAATAAAATACAAGAGATACACCGTAGGAATAAGGGAGTCTAAGTGAATAATTAAACCACATGAGTAAGTGTTAGTTGTGCTAACTTGTAATAACAATGATCTCGTTTTTGAGCTTGGTATGGGGAACGTGAAACTTGAGGGTGATTAATATTCATGACACCAAAGCCCTAATCTAAGTCTTAGATTTCTTTACAAGTTTCTTCCATCGAATAATTTTCAAGTTAATAAATTGTTATCACTTTTGTTTCCTTTAAAGTCTTTATCTTTCCGTCATAGTATTAGTATATCTTAATAAAGGCCGAGATAGATTGATAATGAGAAAAATGTAACTTTTTGCTTTGAAATACTGCATTGCATGGGGTCATTGCAATGGTCAAGTGTAGGGGATTTAATAAGTGTGTAAACACTTATCCTTTTGCCACTAAAATCAAGGAAAAACAAGACCGAATCATGTGTTTTATATCAATAAAGTCGGAATTACGCGTGGTTTTGTGTTTTTGTGTTAAAATAGGTACAAATGATCAAAAGAAGAGAAAACACGGGATTTCACGGTCAATTGACGAAGAAAAGTCAAGAAAAAGTCAAGACAAATGATCAAAAGACCAAAGTGTGCCAAAGATCACGGAAAACCGACAAAGTCAACTTAAAATTAAAGTAATGATCAAGAAAGCCGATTTCGAGCTCGACTTTAACGGATTAAATCTTTTTGAAGTTTTTTTGGCCAAGTATCTGGTTAATGGGCTTAAAAGCCCATTTATGGGATAAATACGAATTCAATTTGAAATATTTGGGCCTTATTTAAAAGGATTCTCGGTTTTTAGCCCAAACAATTCACAAAAGCCCAAATAACAAGAGATAGTAAATGTTTATTTACTCTTGAACCGGTCAAACATTCCAATCCTAACCCATTTACCCTTCCCCAAACGGTTCACCCACAATTCCCAAAATAATAAATTAAAAACATTCACCTCCCCACCCTTTGCACCTCACACGTGTACTCCATTAATACCCATTTACCCACCGTCACACATTTAATAAAACCAATTTTTTACCCTCACATCCCCACATCCGATACAAACAAGGAAAACACTTTTTCTCTCCCACTTCATCTCCTCCATAAAACACGCACAAACACAAACCCTAATCCCACATCCAGTGAAAATCAAAAGGTAAAAATTGGGGGTTTTACCCAATTCGTGTGATTCACACGGATTGGGATTAAATCCCCCCAATTTTCGCTTCATCCACTCAAGGTGGTCCTCAAGTTCATCCAACGTGGCCCTTTTCTATCATTTTATTGGCTAGTCCACATCACCATTCTTCATCCCACCAATCAGAGGCTCAAGAAGAAACACAAATCCCTTCCACCCTGGCAATCCGAGGCACTCGATTGATTACAGCCGTTTGATCAAGCAAGATTAGAAGAAAGAGAGAGAGAATGAAGATTAGCGGCCAAGATCATTTTCCGTAGTCACCAAGGAAACCTAGAAGGTTCGGGGGATCCTTATAAAAACCCCCATTATTCCCATGTAAAAGATAGCTTTTTATTTATTTTTCAGTTTCTTATTAAATTTAGGAGTAGGTTTAATTAGATTTATTTTTCAGTAAATTAGTTTTAATAGGTTTAATGTATTTTCAATTTCAAGTTTGTAATGAATTTAATTAATTAATGAAAGTTTTATTTTGATTAAATTTTTGTCTCGTTCGCATATCTTAAAATTACTGGTTCATTAAAATTCAAGCTATTTTGTTACTGTTTTTATTATTATCAGTTATTTGATTCAGTCGAGATAAAAAAAAAATACTGTTCGAAGGTTTTTATTGGTTCGAGAAGGTGAAATTGTTCTTGTTCGAGGCCTCGAGTAGATGTTTGATGAGTGTTTTGCGATGATGATGAAGTTGATGATTACGGTGGTGTCGATTTCGGTTCATTAGGATGCTCAGCGCACTCCTACGTCTCAAAGGTTTTCGACACAAGGTACTCATTTTCTTTTTAATTATTTTTGTTAAGTTTATTAATTAAGATGTGGAATCTGCTTATATGATGTTTTCGTTGGATCTGCTTATTTTTTTTTGTTTTGTTGTTTGGATTTGCTGGTTTTTATTTGTCTGCTTGATTAGATTATTGCTTTGTTTGATATCTGCTTACTTGGTTTTATTATTTTGAGATTTAGTCAGATTTAATAGATATAGTTTTTGGTTTGATATTTGCTTATTTTGATTTGCTTATTTAGTTTTACATGTCACTCGTTATCTGCTTATTTTTTTAGGTGTATGATTATTGCAGTTTAGCTTATTTTAGTCTAGGACTAGGTCTGCTTATTTGTTTTGTTATAGCTAATTTGGTTTTCCTGTTCATTTAGTTTATATGCTTATTTGCCTATTTTCAATTCAAATTTCTTATAGTTTTAAGTTTTTTTTTTACTGCTTATTTGGTTACTGTATTAGCTTATTTGATCTTTGCTGATTAAACTACAGACCCAATTGGTCTGTTGTTTTGTGCTGATTGTTTCAATTGTCCAAAATTCCAAAATAATTAATTAGCTAAAAAAAAAAAAAAAAAAAAAATCTGGTCCAGGACTCGAACCCTGGACCTGTCGCATCACAGCCAAACGCCATAACCATTGTGCTAGAACCCTTTCTTGTGTTTACTTTCTAATAGTTTCATTAATATAGTTTATTTTGATTGGCAGTTTTTTAATTTAGTTAAATCATAGCTTTTAATTAAGATTAGTTTTAGTTTATTTAAATTTTATTTAAAAAATATTAAATAGTTTTTAAAATTTAAATCTAGTTTTTATAAAAATACAAAAAGACATAAACAATATTTTATTTACTTTCTTCGTATTTTAAATTAGTTTTAAATTACTTTTATTTTCAAAATAGTTTTATTAGTTTTAAATTAATTTACTTTCATTTAAAAGTTAGTTTCAATAGTTTTCTTTTAAAAATAGTTTACTTTTTATAAAATAGTTTTAAATTTTGATTTCTAGATTAGTCTATATAGTTACATTAGTTGTCATTTAAATTAGATTTATTCAAATTAGATTTAATATTTTTTATAGCTTTTATTTTAAATAGACTTTTAGTTTAAAATACATAAAAAGATTATTTACCAAAAACAAGTTAAGTCGAAACGTTAATCGGAAATCAATTCGGGTGAGTCGAGGAGAAAACGAACTTAATTAATTGGACTAAAAATCATAGTTTTAGACAACTAGAGAGATTCCTAGTTTAATATTGAGAAATATAAAATACTGAATCGAAAAGAGTTTAGGATAGAACCAGGAAGAAGTGAAACACGGAATCACGGGTCGTCAAGAATCATCAAGAGTGGATCATTGAAGCTCGAATCCCTGATAAAGAGAGGAGAGGAAAGCAAACCAACGGGTCTCCCCCTACACTTATGATAAAGAAAGCTAAAAGATAGATGCATGGGTTGCCTCCCAAGAAGCGCTTGATTTTTGTTATCCGAGTCGTGAGCCTGACTCGACCTTGATCATCAACGGAAGAAGCATGAAACATATCCACCGGGATCAAAGAGATAGTTTTCGTCCATCAATAAGCACAAGCTTAAGGCAAACAAGGCAAGCCAAAGAAGAATAGGCAGGGTTCCCTTAAGCAGCGATAGAGCACGGTGGAAGCAAGTATGGTGAGGTGCAAGCATGTCTTTAATAATTCCAAAGATATTTCCTTTTATTGCATCAGGTGGATACTGAGATGGCTGCAGAATATCGATACCGGGGTCGAACACCTTTTCCTTTAAGGGAAAATAGCACTCAGGCTCAGCAGAGTGTGAAGATAATCCGCGAAGAAGCACAACCTCGTCCTCAAAAGGGGGACAAAGAGGTGTTAAATCATATGTGCTGCGGATATTGGTGTCGAGCGGTTTCTTCTCCTTTGAAAGAATGTTCTTCAAATCCAAAGTAGGATCAAGACGATAATCTTCAAAATCATAAGGAGGAGCATCACTCTCATGAGGGAAGTATGTGTTGAGAAACATAGAGAAGTCTTCCTCGAATGAGTACTCGTCCAAAGTAGGATCGAGTGATGGCGGAGGATCTTCATCATGTAAAGAATCGCTCGAAAGAGTATCGGCCTCATCAAAATCATCATACGTGGGCAGATCGTGATACTCGGAGGTAAGGTCATCATAATCATCCGAATCTGAGCTAGAATCATCATCATAAGCATCGAAGATCGGTAGAGAATCATAAATGGTAGAAGCGTCCAAATTGGATAGAGAATCATCCACATTATCTTCGGAAAGTGGATTACCAATGCAAGAGTCGAATAGAGGATTGTTGTAGACAACAACGTCATCAAGCACATTAATCATATTCACTGATTCTCGTCCATAGGATTTGCTTGTAAGCTTCCCCATTTTTAAAACTTGTGCATCATCCCCGACTCGTAAGATTAACTCACCTTCGGCCACATCAACTAAAGCTCGTCCGGTTCTCAAGAATGTCCGACCAAGTATTAAAGGAATACGAGGGTCCATTTCATAATCGACAACGACAAAATCGATCGGGAAAGTAAATGTGCCAACTTTAATGAACACGTATTCGGCTATACCAACAGGGTAAGCGAGAGTGCGATTTGCAAGTTCAAGAGTCATCTTTTTTGGTGTGAGGTCGGGCAATGATAGTGTTTTCCAAACACTCAAGGGCATCAAATTAATACTGGCCCCGAGATCAGCAAGGGCAGTAAATTCTTCAATTTTGTTAAAGACGCAAGGCAACACAAAACGACCGGGATCTCCAAGCTTTTCTGGAAGTTCTTTAAGAATAACTGTAGAGCAGTTTTCATTTAAGCGTGTGTTGGCGAGCTCAATCAGCTTCTCCTTCTTGTTAAGCAATTCCTTAAATGCTTTAACAAATTTCGGCATGTGGACAAGTGCTTCAAGAAAGCTAATGTTGAAGTTCATCTGAGAGATCATCTTAACATAGCGTGTTACTTCAGAGTCATCCTTGGTTAGCATTTTGGTCTTGCCTAAACGAGAAGGATAAGGGATATTCGGTTTGGGTGGTGAGGGTGCGGGTGTAGGTAAAGGTTGAGATGTTGAAGGGTGAGATGTTGAAGGTTCTTTCCTAGGTACATCGTCATGGCGAGGCGGAGACGGTAATGGTGCACTAATACTAGGTGTAGGAGGAGTAGGGATACATGGTGGTGGGGGAGGTGTAGATGATTGGGGCGGGATTGGTGGATCGACAATGGTAATTCCACTACGAGTAGTAATAGCACTCACATTTGCTCGCGGATTGGTGACGGTTTTTGAAGGTAGAGAACTCGAAGTAGAAGGTTGAGCTGCGGGCAAGAAACTAGCAAGCATATTCTTTAAATCAGTCGTTTGATTTCTGAAGGAGGATTGGATATTATCTCGAAGCTCGGATCTTATCTCATTTCCTTGCTTGGTAATATCTCCTTTAAGATTGATAATTTGGCTCTGAAGATTCTTGATTTGCTCACCTTGGGTTCTCATGATGGCTTCAACATCGGGGTTAATGGGTGGGGCTTGTTGGGTGGGTGGGTGATAAGGATTAGAAGCTTTAGGTGGGATTTGGTATCTTCTATTGTAGTTGTTGGCGGGGTTTTGGTTTTGAGGAGAAAAACCGGGTGAAAGGTAGTTGTTTGATCGGTAACTCAGCAGATTTCTATCCCCTTGAGGTCGAGCTTGGTAATTTTCCGGTGAATAATTACCATAAGCTGCATACACATTTTCCGGATTTCCTTGAGTCGAAGGGCAATCGGTGTATGAGTGAGGACCGCCGCATGTTTCACAAGGAGTGGCAACAGCTTTAACTTGTTGTTGTTGTTGGTTTGAAGCCAAGAGTTGCATACTTCTGCTCATTTCGGTCAACACGCGTGTGAGTTCGGTCATATCAGGGTTTGCTGAAGTGGAGGAAACATTGACTCTCGGGTTGTTCCTTGAAGAAGCGGAGGAATCCCAGTTTTTATGATGAGTAGTCATGTTTTCAATAAGCTCTCTACACTCCTCGGGTCTCCTTTTCATGAATGTGCCACCGGCGGCTGCATTAATCGTATCCCGATCACGAAAAGTCAAACCGTTGTAGAAAGTATCAATTAAGGTCACAGGTAGCATGTTGTGGTTTGGACAACGATCAATCAAGACATTATATCTCTCCCAAGCATCAAAAAGAGATTCATCAGGGTCTTGCATGAAACCGCTGATTTGATTGCGAAGGCTCGTGACCATGGATGGTGGAAACTAGCACGACAAAAAGCGTTGAGTCATGTCATCCCAAGTGTGAATAGAATTATTCGGGAGACGATCAAACCATTTCTCGGCATGATGTAATAAAGTATGAGGAAAAAGTTGTAGGCGAAGTTCATCCATTGTGACACCAACTAACTTCATGCTTTGGGTGATTGTAATGAACTTGTCGAGGTGTTTGTTGGCATCATCATCAGGCAATCCATGGAATGGGTTAGTTTGCACTTGTTGAATCATGTGGTGCTTCAACGAAAACTCAGGAGCGTTGATTTGCATCGGCGCAATCGGTCCTCCTCGTCCAAACATGGTAGGTTGACAAAGCTCCTCCATTGTCCGAAGATCGGGCTGTGGAAGAACATTGTTGTTATTGTTGAGGTGCGGTGGATTATTGTTGATAACACCTGACATACTTAAATCTTCTTGAGTCTCGGGCTCTTGATAATTAGAAGATCTAATACGCATACACCTGAAAATGCAAAAGAAAAAGAAACCCAACACAAAGACAATATATATACACAATAAAGATAAAATCTTTTTGGATTTTTTAAATTTTAATTTTTATGGATTTTTATCATTTTTTTATTTTTTATGGTTTTTTGAATTTTTTAAGGCAAGAAAATAACGCTCACAAGTGAACGGATCCCAAAAAGCAACGCGTCTCTCACAGAAAACCGTTAATCTTTACGAAAAGAGCCGACAGCGGCGCCATTTAATACAAGGCTTTTTGCTAGTAAGAAAATTATCGTTCGTTGTAGTGTGTCTAATCGAATTGATCTAGGTTCTATGTGTGACTCTATTGATTTTGGTGAAACAAATATTTGTGTCGTTGTAGTATTAAAAATGCAAAACAATTAATGTAAAGGGCAATTAATTTAAATCTAAGTCTAATTAAAAGTAAAGGGTGCAATATTTAAAAACTTTTGAAAAGTAAATTAATTTAAGTGACTTAAAATTAAAGCGTGACGAGAATTAAAATTAGACAAAGTATTAAAATGAAAGCGTAAAATTAAACAAGACAAAACATAGAAAATAACCCACCGTCGGAATATATTCCGATCAGACTCACCATCGGAATGTACACAAACCTCACAATCGGAATGTTGATCGGAATCTTAGATCGGATTACCCTGTCACTTATTCAGATCGGAATGTCCAAACAAACCCTTTGATCGGAATCAATACTACCTCCTGATCGGAATGTCACCTATCGGAATATGGCCCATATCGCAATGTTTTAGATCGCAATGCAGTCCAGATCGGAATGATACTAGGAAAAATTGGGCAGCACTTCGACTAAGTAAACCTCAAGAGCCGTCGGAATGTGCGATCCCAATGTGCGATCGCAACCCCAGATCAGAATGAGGGTGATGTTACTTCTATCATAATCCCGGATCGGAATGCAAAACCCTTGTCCAAAACTGTCACTATCGGAATGTGGTAAAGCAAGCCGTCGCAATGTGTGTTAACCCTTCTTTTCCGATGGAATGAAAATTCGTAATAAGCTCAAATCTTAATAAGCTAATTGTAATAAGCAGTAACAAGGAACTTGAATAGAATAGAAACAAAACAAGAAAATAAGCTAAAAAGTTAAATACTTTCAAAACATTAAAGAAAAAAAACTAAACTTAATGAAATGGATTTTAAAAAGTAAAACTTTTAAGAAAACTTTCAAAACAATTAAGCTAAATACCAAAAAGCACATAAGATTGTCAAACTTATGGCTATTTCGTATGGAAGCTAAAAGGAAAAAGAAAAGACAAGACTTTTAATCAAATAAGCAATGGATTAAGCAAAACCTTGCTTAATCCGAAATTCAAACCGAATCAAAAGAAGAAGAGTAGAATGAGACTGGTAAAAATAAACTTGATCAAATGATAAAGAAAGATTAAAGACATGAATTTAAAGAACGCAAATTAAAACACTTACTTGGAAATTAAAAGGATAATTAAAGTGCAAAACATGTATTAAAAATGACAAGTAATTAAAGGTGCACAAAATAAAAGTGGAAGAGCTAATTTGTCAAGTTAGCCAACAAAAACAAATGAATGAAAATGGGGTGTATTTATAGGTGATTAGGGAGATGGTTAGAGGAAGCTTCCTCCCCTCCTTCCTTTCTTCTTAATTGCGCCCTTAAGTCCTTCCTTCTTAATCTCTTTGTTAATCTTGGACTTTGATGACTTTTGGCTCGGGATTTCTTTGGACTCGTCTTTTAATTCTTCGATAAATAAGACATGAGTTCCTCGGCTTTAAGTAAACTTCCGTCTTTTGACTTTTTCTTCGATAAATCTTCAGAATTGGTCTTGGATTTCCGTTATTTTTGCACTCTTGACTTCTTGACTTCGTCTTTCGTCTTTTTCTTCAATAAAAGTCCGTAAATGCCCGTGAATGCCCGTGTTTTCTCCACTTTTCACCTTTTCGTCCTAAATCACAACAAAAACACAAACCACGCATAATTCCGACATAAAAGACATAAAATACACGTTTTGGCTCGGTTATTATTGTAATTAAGTGGTAGAAAAGATGGGTGTTTTCACACCTATCACAAAACTTTTGAAAAAGAAATGCTTTTTATGATTTTTCAAATGTTTTTGGGATTTTGTTGAAAATTTTTGACACGAAAAATAACGTTCACGAGTGGACGGATCCCAAAAAGCAACGCGTCTCTCACAGAAAACCGTTAATCTTTACGAAAAGAGCCGGCAGCGGCGCCATTTGATAACTGGATTTTGGCCAGGTAAAAAGATTCGTTGTGTTGGTCTAATCGAATTGATCCTGGTTTAACTATGCGACTCAGTCGTTCTTTGGTGAAACAAATAGTTGTGTCGTTGTAGTAATTAAAAATGAAAGACGTAAAAGTAAATGACGTTAAAGTAAATCTAAATCTAATTTAAAATAAATGGCAAGTATTTAAAAGCGTGGCGAAAATTAAAAGGCACTAAGAGTAACTAACGCAAACTTAAATCTATATAAGGCAAACTTAAAACGCAACTAAAACTTAAAACTAAGGCAAGGCTAAAACAAATCTAAGGCGAGTAATCTTAAAGTGAGACTAAATAAAAAGGCGGGAAAAATAAAGCTTGAAAATTAAAAACAGAAAGTTAAAAACTGAAATTAAAAAGAACCTGAAAATAGCTCATCCGGAATAAACGTTCGTTCGGAATAATCACTCATCCGGAATGTCACCTTCGTTCGGAATGATTCTTCTTCACTCGGAATATTTACCAAAAACCTTGATCCGGAATAAATCCTTTATCCGGAATATGTCACTTATCCGGAATAAAGTCTTGATTCGGAATACTTAAGCTTGATCCGGAATATTGCCTTGACTCGGAATATATTCCGAATGAATCCCTTGATCCGGAATAATTAATTATTCCGAATAAAACAGCTTGATCCGGAATATCTCCTTGATCCGGAATGTCCACTGATCCGGAATGTCAACCTTGATTCGGAATATATTTCGAATGAACCTTGATTCGGAACAATTGATGTTCCGAATGAACAATCCCTAAAATCCTTCACTCGGAATGTTGTTGATCCGGAATATGGCCTTGATCCGGAATATGTCACTTATTCCGAATGAACACCCTTTATTCGAAATATTCAACCAACAACCTTCGTTCGGAATAATATACTGAGACCCTTGATTTGGAACAACTTTTGAAACCCTTGATCCGAAATAAACCTGGGAATCAGATGAACAAACAACGAAGAACAAGGAACCAAGATATACACGAATCTAAACAAAACTAAATTAAATCAACCAAAATATTAAATCAAACTAATCAATAAACATCTATTAATCATAAACAAACAATCCAAAACAATAAAACTAACAATACTAATCAAAATAATCAAAACCCACTTTAATCAAATCAATAAAATAAGAACATGAACATGAACATAAACATAAAGATTAAAGAAAGGTAGATAGGAGATCAAACAATAAAAATAAAGATTGACAAGAATTAAAAGAAAACGTACTTGAAATTAAAGGAATTTAAGGTGCAAGACAAGTATTTAAATGGCATGTAATTAAATGTGCAAAAATTAAAGTGGAAGAGCATAGTTTGTCAAACTAGCCAACAAGAGAAAATGAATGAAATCCTAATCTATATATAGGGGAGATTAGGGAGGTGCTTAGGAAGCTTCCTCCCCTCTTTCTTCTTTCCTTAATTGCGTCATTAAGTCATTGCTCTTCTTAATTCTTTGTTAATCTTCTTAATTCTTGGACTTTAATGACTTTGTCTCGGGATTTCTACTCTCGTCTTGTGATATCTTCAATAAATAAGACTTGAGTTCTTCGGCTTTTAGTAAACTTCCGCCTTTTGACTTTTTCTTTGATAAATCTTCAGAATTGGTCTTGGACTTTCGTTCTTTTTGCACTCCTGACTTCTTGACTCCGTCTTTCGTCTTTTTCTTCGATAAAATCCCGTGAATGCCCGTGTTTTCTCCACTTTTCACCTTTTCGTCCTAAATCACAACAAAAACACAAACCACGCATAATTCCGACATAAATGACATAAAATACACGTTTTGGCTCGGTTATTATTTTAATTAAGTAGTAAAAAGGATGGGTGTTTACACACCTATCAAGCTGATCAACAAGCGAGCCCGCAATCTGTCCGAGAGGCAAACGGACAACAAGAGAAAATCCGATGAAAACTCTCGTAGCCAGCACCAGCAGCCTTCCATAAAGAAAAACGTTGGGTAAGGTGATGACACTACTCCCACAGCCCGCACCAAGAAATACTCAAGGACCAAGCCTAAGTGTTCAAAGTGCAACTACCATCATTTTGCTGGAGGACAATGCCAAGGATGCTACAAGTGTGGCCAACAAGGCCATTTTGCTCGTAAGTGTCAAACAAATGTTGCTACCCCAAGTCTACCTAATACCAATCCCGGGAACAGCAACAAGGGCAAGTCTAATGCACATGGGAGTGGAAATGGGCAGCAGGGAAACCGAAACCCCGTAGGTGGATGTAGTAGGTGACCAAAGAAAGCTGTGGTATGTTACGAGTGTGGAACCCCTGGGCATGTGAGACCCGATTATCCCAAGTTGGCCAACCAGAAGAAGGACAACAAGGGAACTACTTCGCAAGTGTACATGGCTGGAATGCACAAACTAATCCAGGCTCCAACATTGTACCTGGTACGTTCTTACTAAACCAATGATATGCATCTATCTTGTTCGATACATGAGTAGACCAAAGCATTATAATTGCTAAATTTAGTAAGATATTGGGAATCCCTCCGTTAGATCTAGATTCCTATTATACAGTAGAAAAGTCGACGTAAAAGTTATGATGGTTAACACCATCATTCGAGGTTGTTCCTTAAAATTTTCCAATCACCCGTTTTACATCAATCAGATCCTAGAAAGTCTTGATAGCTTTGATATCATCATTAGCGCGAATTGACTAGCAAGTATCCTACAATTATCTTACATGACCAAAAATTGGTTTGTGTACCTTGGAGAGATGAAACCTTGATTATATTGGGGAGCCATATCTCCGATATAGTTAACACTAAATTTAGTGTCATTTCTAGCACCAACAAGCCAGATAGTACTTGGTCCGGGGATACTCCAATTTCCTAACCTGATTCTCTCCTGCCTAAACCGGAAAGGCAGATCCAACTCACAATGGGTGTACTTTGTAGGGCTATGTCCGACATCCTCCGTAAAGAGATGTTGAATGACCCATGTTTTTGGACATTCCTCTTTCCTCTTCGGGTCCAATTAGTTCGACAATACCATCACCCACTAGACTCTGGGGGTTGTGATTTCTTCTCTTTGGAAGTCAGAATTTGTACAATATTTGAACCAGTGATAGTGAATGCATGACCCTTGTTACGGCACCCTGCAAGGCGCGCACTTCTTTATTCTTGGTATCTTCTTTTATTTCTACCATTTGAGGTACTTCTTTTCTGCGCCCCTCTCGCTCAACCCCAGGGCGAATGAAGCAAATTCTTTGCAACTTCTTACGCAATCGCCATCAACAACAATCTTAACCTCTCTGTTGGGTAGAAACTCTAGTACTATTAACTAATGTTTGTGTGACAATCCGTCAATTTATGATTGATATTTTATTCTCAATATTTATTTGAAAATATTATTATAATGTTACATTATGAACTCACTTATTTCTGGGAAGAAATTTGGATTTACGTCTTGAAGTAGCATCGACTACGTCTAAACCGGAGGATTCTACGTTACATGCTTACGTTTACATACACCGTTTTGGCGACAGTCCGACATTTTAGAAAATAAATTTGTCCGTGAATATTATTTTGAGATTTTAAATTGTGTTGGTTCTTAAACTCACAAATTTACGAGAAGAGATTAGGACTTACGATTATAATTTAACGTCCTTTACGACTAAACCGGAAACCTTAGGATTACGTATTTACGTTTTCGAACTCCGTTTTTTATGAAACAATTTTTATTAGATTCGTTTTGTGCCGTTGATTCATAATTTATAAAAACGTTTTTCGTAAAGCGACCCGAGGGCACGCAAATCGAGGAAACTAGAATTAAGGAGTACCCGTAAATAAATTGGGGATGAGACAAAACCACTTTTGCCCCACCCCAATATGGGACGGCAATACTAAGCTACCAACACACCTTAGGTGTCAATAACTTAACAAAACAAGTAACACATGTCCAAAGCTTACCAAGTAAGCTAAGCTTACCTCAAAACTAACAAACTAAACCATTTACAACTCATTTCCATCCATGCAAATCTCACAAATCCTCTCATCCCTCTCTTCTTCTTGCCGTCCACTTCCACACCATAACACCGATTTTGATCAATTTTCAACCATGAAATCATGTGTTATTCACACACATGATGAAGCCCTTTTGAAACCCTATTGATTGGTGGTGATTATAACATCCAAGGAGGAGTTTCCATGGAGTCTTGGGGCTGATTTTCCACAAGGTGTTCATGAAGAATGGTGGTCTTGAAGATGGTCTTGGTTATTCACAAGTTTCTCCATCAAAATCCATGTCCAAATCACAACCTACATCAACTTGGTGGTATAAAGATTGTCCTCCTCATCCTCTTGTTATTTTTGATTATGTAATCTTGTATTTATTTTACTTATGTATATGTATATGATGATGAATGATGATTAAAAATATTGTGTGGGGATTTGGTGTTGATAAACATGCTTAAAAAGATGAAAAACTATAAGAAACAAGGCTAAAATCTTGTTTAGATTGTTGGCTGTATAAAACAATAAAGAACCACATGTTAGACTGATAAAATGGCAAATTAGAAGCAATATACAGTAATTAATATGTCTTGTACACATGTGAGAGTTGGCCATGCAATGGAATCATTGTAATGAGTGAGATATGATCAAAACAAGTTTAAAGTACAAATCTGAGTTCACTGTTTTGGACGATTTTTAAAAAATACTTAGAGGCTGATTCAACAGTAGCTATAAGAGAGTTAAATGGAGCACATATCATGTAGTTCATGTCATAAAAATTTGAGCTTCTATCTCCATATAGAACTCTAGATATGGCAGTTTTGGTGAACATGAAAATAAAAATCAGATTTTGGAAATTAAAGTATAATAGTATTATATAAGCACTCAAGTAAATATAGTATAAAATGTGAATTAAAACCCACTAACTTATATAATACATTTATATAAACATTTATAAGGATAATTAAGTGGACATTTTATAAAAATGGTAACTTGTTAAGTTTTATAAGTTATAAAAACTATAAACATGATTTTTACGACTTTTTCGGCTATTACCGTAAAATTAACGTTTTTGCTAAATAAAACTTAGACGGTTGGAACCGTCTAATGTAAACTTTATAAAACTCATATACTGATATATCAACATATATAACAAGTAAAAACCGATAAAACTCGAACTATAACACATACGGACATTAACGGACTAAGTTAACATTATTGGACTAATAATACAACAAAATGGACTAAAACACTTATAAACTTGTTTATTGGGCTCAACCCATTTAGGCCCAACTTGTAAAATGTAGATACTGATAATATAAGTATAACATGGATTAATACAAGTTAAAGAACTTATAATAAGTTTATTGGACTTAAAACATGTAAATAGGCAAAACTAGTAAACTAGTAAGAAGATACCAATACGTAAACACTAAAATGAGTAAAAGAGAACATATAAACCCACTGGATCATCATATATATATATAATCATCATATGTATACATAATTGTTATTTTTATAAAGTCATTGGACATGAGTCTAAGACGAGTATTATTTGTCTAGGTTTCCGTGATTGAAGCACGTACCGTACGTCCGAGTTGCCGATAACCCGCTTTCCCACATCAACGTGAGTTCATAGCCTCGCACTCTATTAAATGTTTTTATGAAATGTTTTATAAACCCGCGAGGGAGATAACATGTTAGTTTTTACAAAATAGGACACCATTTGTCCCGATTGTTTGTTTATTGATTTGGACCAGAATGATTATATGACCCGATTGTATGACCCGATAAATGATTAAAGGACCCGATAGATGAAATTAAATGGATTATTAAAGTTAGGTTATGTCACTAAAAGTCCGATTAGCATGAATTGTGAACTACCGGGATTTGGTAGACGCTTATGCATATAATAGTACTATTTGGGGACGATCACCCTAGTTCGCGCCTTGACGGTTGATCCCCGTCGTGCCACATTGATTGGTAAGCGAATTTATGTATGAGAAGATTTCCACAGCGTGACCTTTGTGACGACACGCTAATTTAGATGGGAAAATTGAGTATCGGGTTAGCTACCCGTTGTTTGCTTTATTAAGGTAACAATGTCATGCGGCTTATAATAATCCAACTAACGAAATACTACTAGACGCACCGAATTACGATGTATTGCCTGACTAGCAATACAGGGTCATACTATTGATATTATGTTCGTGTTTTGGTTTTCATAACCATATTCATATAACGGTTATTTTCATACAGCGTCATAAGACGTATTGTATGATGTTTTTACGACATTGGCTCGTATAATGATTTTTTAAGGCAAACGCCTATATTATGATTTTGATGAAGATTTGTATAAGATGACTTTGGCAATTTTATGGCCTATTACAATGATTTGTACAAAATGATTTTCAGTAACAATTTTATACTGATATTATATTGATGGATTTTATTAAACTCTATGAATTCACTCGGCGTTATCGCTGACCTTTTCTTTTAACATGTTTTATCTCAGGTACTTGAAGGTAATTCTCGGGAAAACGACAAGAATTCATGGCCCGCACTTAAACAATAATTTCCATTCAAATTCTTTGTAAAACTTTGTATGAAATAATATGACTTGGGACCTATGTAAATTTGATAATTATGAATGAAAATGCTTTATTACTAAACGACGCGATTTTCAAGCGCTGTCTATGATGTGAGTAATGTGCTATCCCGTAACACCAACTAGTCTTCCGCTGTATTGAGTTGTATAAATTTTGGGGGTGTTACAGTTTGGTACCAGAGCTCTCGTTATAGAGAACGAAAGATTTTTAAAACTAAGGTTTTGAATAAAACATTTCAAAATCTTTAACTATAAACATTTTTCTAAAAATGTCTAAAAATCTTTTGACTATAACGGTGCCGAAGAATTCCCGAGTTACCGACAAGGCCAGACTGAGAAGTGTTATTTTAATATATATATATATATAACTTGGATTATATATATATATATATATATATGATGTAATTTTATTACATGATTGTTTGATGATTATTTTGATATTTATACGAGGTATTTATACGACGTAGATTGTCACAAGAAACCCTAAATCCCATAGTAAATTAATCGAAGCTATTCTCGTAGGAATTCTAGCTATCCTAGATCTAAACCAAGTTGTGGATATTTATGATCTCAACAAATGGTTGATATTCGTAGAAATGTAGATATTAGCTGATTGTGATATTGAAAAACAATTGGCGAGATTAAATTTGATGTTGATGTCATGACGATCTTTCCTTATAGAGTGGAGTTTTACAAAAAGTTACCACCTAGAAAGATGTCATCTGATTCGTTGTCATCCAATTCTTAAATTGAAATCGAAAGGGTGAATGTTGCACTTGAGGCTGCCATTTGAACCATTACCTAAAAGCCTCATGCCACTAGTACCTTTCCAGGAAGTCTAGTTGAATGATCAAGTCATTTCATACTAGTGACTCATTTGATAATTGTTGTTGTAAGAGCTATAGGATTGAAATTAAGTGTTGTTCATATCGAACTTTTATTGCACTTTGAAGGTCTAAGAATAAGGTTGAAAGTATTGGAAAATGAGGTAGGATATCGCATTGAGTATAAGTTAATTGAAACTTGAATGAAGTAAAATTTAACTCGTATGGAATATGAGATTGATAAGAGGAAATTATTAAGTCATGTGATTGAATTATAAGGTTTTAAATGATTGTAGGTTCGTGTTAAGGGTTGTTCCTAGACCATTGTCCACTAACGAGGATGCCCAGTGTCCAAGAAATAAATTGAAGAAATCTTCTTCTGAATTGAGACCGATGGATCTTCTAGGACATGTGGAACACCTAATGACTTTTGTAGATTAGTGTTCATTGTAGTATTTTTTAAAAATAATCCCTAACTTAACTGAGACATCAGTTGGTAGGATGAGTTCTGAGAATTGTATGACATGGTGACACGTAATGTGTTACGGTACAATTTTGACTTATTTGTGATTAATGAAAAGACTACCTTTGATTGCTAAATCCTACATGTATCGATGTTATCTATCTTTTATTGCTTCATCCTAATGTTCGCATTAGTGATGCAACCATTGAACCAGTACTCATCTTGATTTGAGTTACGTTGTGGATTATTCTCTTTGTATTCCTGAGTGCCATCGAAGTCATGAACCTCATGATTATTTGGCTAAGCTCATTTCCTGATATATTGAAGTTAGTTCTTGGTGAACAACTTTTCCTCACACTTTTGCAGATCACTCATTGTTTTTATAAGATAAAACCGTATCCATTGAGAAAAATTGAATTTTCATCACTATAAGGATTATTCAAAGTAAGATTTATAAGTGATTGTTATCGAAATGAGGATTGTTTGTAAAGTACCTTGGAAAACTTAACTGTTTTCATAACAAAGAAAATCTTTGTAAATTTATTCTTGATTCTTATTTAAGAATTAAGCATGAAAATGTTTTTATTATAAACATGATGATAAAATTTTGACGAACTGAGTATTGCATCGTTAATCTTGAAATTGTATATAGTTGCGCGCCTACATCAATTTGGAATGGACCATGCAAGGCTGATTAGTAGTCACCATAAAACTAATGAATAACCACTACATTTTCCTTGAAGATTGTGAAAGAATAAATTTTATGAGATCTGCAAGAAGTGAAAAATAGGGACATAGTGTTAGGGACACCTACATATGTGCCTGTAGCATCTAATCTTTTGAGTCGAATTTACTCATCTGTGGAAATTGTCTTATTTGACAATTGACAATTCTTTCTTGTCCAATTCTCCCGTAGTGAGATTCTTAGGAAAAATATCTGATTACCGAGTGTTGATACCCGACTGGATGTATCGACGTTCCTATCATACTTTTGATTTGATTTCATTTGAATGACCTGGGTAACGATCCGAGGAGCTTTCGAATGCGTACTCCTAATTATGAAAACATGGGATATATTCATATTCGTTAAATGTTTTCGTCTGTATCTGATTTGAAATTCTCTCGCATAGATTATGCGTTGACCTTACTCTTTTAATGGTAATTGTGTCTCCATATATCCTTGAATTTGTGAAGGATTATGAATTATTATTAGTCTTTTGAGAAGTTCACATCTTATCGACGGCAATAAAACTGGAAAGTTGGTAGTGCCAGTAGAATGGATTGATTGATTATGACATGACGACATTGTCTTAATTGATAGAAACTCGAGTAGAATTCCCCTAAAAGATAAGATGTTGATTATCAAAAGTGATCTAAATAATTCTTGATGAATGACCATATCATGCATTTAGACTTGAAATTATAACGTGAATGGTTGTAAATTAGTCATAGATATTGTAATCTAGAAAGAACCTAATATGAATGTACTAAAAGATGTTTATGTTATCTGAAACTTTAGTAAGTATTTGTTGATGAATTACCTAGACTTTCGCCATTAAGGCAAGTTGAATTGGTATTGATTATATTTCCGGTGATGTACCTGTGGCTTGTGCACTGTACGTCAGCACCATCTAAATTAAAGGAATTACCGTACAACTGAGAGAGTTGTCGGAGAAAGATTTTATTCTACCGAGCTCGTCATCATGAAGAGCTATGGTGTTATCATTCCTTATATTTATAGATTACTGTGAACTGAGTAAATTGACAATCGAAAACGATATCCATAACTCGAAATGGATGATTTGTTCGATCATTTACAAGGTTCTAGTGTATGTTTTAAAGATTTGATCCACGGCATGGTTATCATCAACTTCGCATCTGCGGAAAAGATTATCTATTCCAATCGCCACATCCAGAACTTGTAATGGACATTATGAGTTTCACGTGATGTCGTTTGGATTGACTAATACACATGTAGCATTCATAAATTTGGTGAATCATGTGTGAAGGCTGTAATTTGATAAATTCATGCTCGTGATCATTAAGGACCATTTATTTGTTTATAAGAATAAGAATGAGTTAATAATTATTTATAGATTGCCCTGAATTGGCCGAACGATAAAAACCTGTACTTTGAATATTTAACATATGACTTAAGACTTAATCCTTTACATGATTTAACCGTGTGATTAATAGATAATGGAATATATTGACTCCTCAAAAATTAAGAGCCCTTTTAAGACTTTTGGCTTTACCAAAAAGAAAGTGCAAGTGTGTTTTGACAAATGTTTTAACAAAGAACTTTTTGAGGGATTATTCCCTTATAACCAAAACATTTAACTAAACTTCTGTTTAGGGGTAAATGTTTTTGCATACCTTAAGACAACCTAAGAAGGATTGAGGAAACCCATTTAAACCATAATTTGAAATTTGAAACGACAATTTTTGCTTTTCAACTAAGAAAATTTTGACCAAAGTATAACCAAAGATTTCTCGAACATTTTCGGATCTTATTAATTATTTTAATTATTTTCGATAAATCAACAAAAATCGTGTTAATTAAATTTAAAATTTATTTTGAACATTTTCATATAATTGGACGGCTAAGAAATTTAAAATCTTAACGTTTACGTTTCATAAAAATTGAATATTTAATACTTAATTAGTTGTAATAATTATCGACGCTTTAAACGTCGGATTAAGCAAAACTGATAAAAATGATAGCTGAAACGAAACTGAAACTTAGAAAATATGAAGGAAGGTGAACGTAATTACCGACACATTATGTAGAAAATATAAAGAACCAATTAGGATGTGCTCCTTAGTAATGGTAGTACAAAATAAATTTCCGAACAATCTAAAAATAGCTGATGTTTGTAAGAAGGATAATATAAATAGTGAAAGGTTTCACGGCTAATGTGAACCATTAGAATTGAGAAGCCGATAGCGTTAAATGTTACCACTTGTGATTGTCTAAATATGGAGGATTGTGAGATATAGTTATGTTGGAATTTGTATGTATAAGTATTCTATTTATGTCATTTATGACTAAAAGTATCTTTGTCTAAAAGAAGTTGTACTAATGACAAATTATGAAGGCAGATATCGCCTCATACATTAGTAAACGTCTAGCTATTACAAAGGTCATCATCTGAATTTGATTCGATTTAGGTCATCGTCGACAGACTGACCAAATCTGCTAATATCATTCCCGTTAATGATAAATGCAAAAGAGTTATGTAAACATAGTGTGCCTGTATCGAACATCTTTATCAAGATCCTCGCTTCGCATCGAATTTCTAGAGATTTGCTCAGGAATCATTGAGAACGAACCTTGATGAGAGTACTATGTACCACCCCAAATCGAAGGGACGAGGTAAAGTAACGATACAAAGTAATATAAGTGATGTTTTATGTTTGAATGAATGGCCTTTAGTAATAAACCGTATAATCGTTTTCCCTTGGAGAGATTATCATTGATAATTATCGTGTTAGTATCGAAATCGAATCTTGTTAGGATCTATATTAGAGCACCTGTAAGCAGGAGCTGGGATGAAGACACCCGACTTACACCCACTGTGAGTTGGACATGTCTTTTAGGTTTAAGGTTTTATATGATGGCGAACCTAACCTTACAAAACACTCGACCCGCGAGACCTGAAATGATTGTTGAAATTAGGATCTGATTATTGACTGCCAGTAGTAGGTAGGAGGTTATGTGAATATGAAATATAGATCTTGAAGTGCCAGATGGGTAGCGAAGTTATGCCAACAATTTTAACCATGGAAAAATGAATTGATGATCTAGAAGATCATGGGATATAAGTCTTGTATGGGACCATTGAGATGATGTAAAAGATTGGTTTGAAAGGCATATAAGCTGGATCTACCCTAGGACTTCAAGAGCTGCGTGAATTATGTTTCGTAAATCGAACTTGATAAAATGTCTATCAAGTGAGAATCTGATTGTTTCTTAGTAAAGCTTAGATTGGCGAAAAGTTGCATTCATCAAAAACCCGTGAACATCAAGGATAGAGAAAGTAAGTCAACATTAAGCCTGATCTTATTCCCGTAGTTATGTTTGATAGAACTCGCGTATTGTAATGAATTGCACTTGTGAGAAAAGACCGAATGTGGAGGAAATACCCACATGGCTTTAACTCTATAAGAAGCGAGTAGTAAGGTAAGATGATCTTTGAGGACAAAGATCCTATTTAGGGGTAAATGCTGTGACAATCCGTCAATTTATGATTGATATTTTATTCTCAATATTTATTTGAAAATATTATTTTAATGTTACATTATGAACTCACTTATTTCTGGGAAGTAATTTGGATTTACGTCTTGAAGTAGCATCGACTACGTCTAAACCGGAGGATTCTACGTTACGTGCTTACGTTTACATACACCGTTTTGACAACAGTCCGACATTTCAGAAAATAAATTTGTCCGTGAATATTATTTTGAGATTTTAAATTGTGTTGGTTCATAAACTCACAAATTTACGAGAAGAGATTAGGACTTACGATTATAATTTAACGTCCTTTACGACTAAACCGGAAACCTTAGGATTACGTATTTACGTTTTCGAACTCCGTTTTTTATGAAACAATTTTTATTAGATTCGTTTTGTGCCGTTGATTCATAATTTATAAAAACGTTTTTCGTAAAGCGACCCGAGGGCACGCAAATCGAGGAAACTAGAATCAAGGAGTACCCGTAAATAAATTGGGGATGAGACAAAACCACTTTTGCCCCACCCCCAATATGGGACGGCAATACTAAGCTACCAACACACCTTAGGTGTCAATAACTTAACAAAACAAGTAACACATGTCCAAAGCTTACCAAGTAAGCTAAGCTTACCTCAAAACTAACAAACTAAACCATTTACAACTCATTTCCATCCATGCAAATCTCACAAATCCTCTCATCCCTCTCTTCTTCTTGCCGTCCACTTCCACACCATAACACCCATTTTGATCAATTTTCAACCATGAAATCATGTGTTATTTACACACATGATGAAGCCCTTTTGAAACCCTATTGATTGGTGGTGATTATAACATCCAAGGAGGAGTTTCCATGGAGTCTTGGGGCTGATTTTCCACAAGTGTTCATGAAGAATGGTGGTCTTGAAGATGGTCTTGGTTATTCACAAGTTTCTCCATCAAAATCCATGTCCAAATCACAACCTACATCAACTTGGTGGTATAAAGATTGTCCTCCTAATCCTCTTGTTATTTTTGATTATGTAATCTTTTATTTCTTTTACTTATGTATATGTATATGATGATGAATGATGATTAAAAATATTGTGTGGGGATTTGGTGTTGATAAACATGCTTAAAAAGATGAAAAACTATAAGAAACAAGGCTAAAATCTTGTTTAGATTGTTGGCTGTATAAAACAGTAAAGAACCACATGTTAGACTGATAAAATGGCAAAGTAGAAGCAATATACAGTAAGTAATATGTCTTGTACACATGTGAGAGTTGGCCATGCAATGGAATCATTGTAATGAGTGAGATATGATCAAAACAAGTTTAAAGTACAAATCTAAGTTCACTGTTTTGGACGATTTTTAGAAAATACTTAGAGGCTGATTCAACAGTAGCTATAGGAGAGTTAAATGGAGCACATATCATTTAGTTATGTCATAAAAATTTGAGCTTCTATCTCCATATAGAACTCTAGATATGGCAGTTTTGGTGAACATGAAAATAAAAATCAGATTTTGGAAATTAAAGTATAATAGTATTATATAAGCACTCAAGTAAATATAGTATAAAATGTGAATTAAAACCCACTAACTTATATAATACATTTATATAAACATGTATAAGGATAATTAAGTGTACATTTTATAAAAATGGTAACTTGTTAAGTTTTATAAGTTATAAAAACTATAAACATGATTTTTACGACTTTTTCGGCTATTACCGTAAAATTAACGTTTTTGCTAAATAAAACTTAGACGGTTGGACCCGTCTAATGTAAACTTTATAAAACTCATATACTGATATATCAACATATATAACAAGTAAAAACCGATAAAACCCGAACTATAACACATACGGACATTAACGGACTAAGTTAACATTATTGGACTAATAATACAACAAAATGGACTAAAACACTTATAAACTTGTTATTGGGCTCAACCCATTTAGGCACAACTTGTAAAATGTAGATACTGATAATATAAGTATAACATGGATTAATACAAGTTAAAGAACTTATAATAAGTTTATTGGACTTAAAACACGTAAATAGGCAAAACTAGTAAACTAGTAAGAAGATACCAATACGTAAACACTAAAATGAGTAAAAGAGAACATATAAACCCACTGGATCATCATATATATATAAAATCATCATATGTATACATAATTCTTATTTTTATAAAGTCATTGGACATGAGTCTAAGACGAGTATTATTTGTCTAGGTTTCCGTGATTGAAGCACGTACCGTACGTCCGAGTTGCCGATAACCCGCTTTCCCACATCAACGTGAGTTCATAGCCTCGCACTCTTTTAAATGTTTTTATGAAATGTTTTATAAACCCGCGAGGGAGATAACATGTTAGTTTTTACAAAATAGGACACCATTTGTCCCGATTGTTTGTTTATTGATTTGGACCAGAATGATTATATGACCCGATTGTATGACCCGATAAATGATTAAACGACCCGATAGATGAAATTAAATGGATTATTAAAGTTAGGTTATGTCACTAAAAGTCCCATTAGCATGAATTGTGAACTACCGGGATTTGGTAGACGCTTATGCATATAATAGTACTATTTGGGGACGATCACCCCAGTTCGTGCCTTGACGGTTGATCCCCGTCGTGCCACATTGATTGGTAAGCGAATTTATGTATGAGAAGATTTCCACAGCGTGACCTTTGTGACGACACGCTAATTTAGATGGGAAAATTGAGTATCGGGTTAGCTACCCGTTGTTTGTTTTATTAAGGTGACAATGTCATGCGGCTTATAATAATCCAACTAACGAAATACTACTAGACGCACCGAATTACGATGTATTGCCTGACTAGCAATACAGGGTCATACTATTGATATTATGTTCGTGTTTTGGTTTTCATAACCATATTCATATAACGGTTATTTTCATACAACGTCATAAGACGTATTGTATGATGTTTTTACGACATTGGCTCGTATAATGATTTTTTAAGGCAAACGCCTATATTATGATTTTGATGAAGATTTGTATAAAATGACTTTGGCTATTTTATGGCCTATTACAATGATTTGTACAAAATGATTTTTAGTAATAATTTTATACTGATATTATATTGATGGATTTTATTAAACTCTATGAATTCACTCGGCGTTATCGCTGACCTTTTCTTTTAACATGTTTTATCTCAGGTACTTGAAGGTAATTCTCGGGAAGACGACAAGAATTCATGGCCGGCACTTAAACAATAATTTCCATTCAAATTCTTTGTAAAACTTTGTATGAAATAATATGACTTGGGACCTATGTAAATTTGATAATTATGAATGGAAATGCTTTATTACTAAACGACGCGATTTTCAAGCGTTGTCTATGATGTGAGTAATGTGCTATCCCGTAACACCAACTAGTCTTCCGTTGTATTGAGTTGTATAAATTTTGGGGGTGTTACAGTTTGTGTCCCACAAGCTTGAGGTATAATCGTAAGTCTTTTCTTAAAGCTGTTGATATAGGAGGGGTTATAGTTAAAATGTTTTGTTTTACCTTCAACCCCTAATTTTCATCATCGGGTGTGGAGATATAACCTGTATCTCACCAGTGAAAAGGATGCAGATATAGTACATCCCTAGCCTCCCCAGCATATAAAATATGCTGGCATGGCCTCGTCATATCCGAAACCATTTGAAATGGATTTGTCCTCCTAACCAAATCCACAACGCCATTGGTGCTATCCCAGATCCTGGAAGGGTATGGCGGCGACCCCCGCTGGGAAGCCCGCACCTATTCATCCACAGCAATAGTCTCGTTTACTGCTCAATCGGATGTATAGTGCGATCCAGATAAAGATCTCTTTGAATTCCTTTCCTATCCATCCATAGCAGCAGTCTCCTTTACTGCTCAATCGGATGTATAGTGCGATCCAGATAAAGATCTCTTTGCATTCCTTTCCTACCATCCATAGCATCAGTCTCCTTTACTGCTCAATCAGATGTGTAGAGCGATTCAAATAAAAATCTCTTTGCATTCTCTTCTGTTCACCTGTAATAACATAAGCTTCCATTAATGCCAAACCAGACGTATAAGAGTTACCTAGGTATAGACCACTTTGTGTTCATGCCGCCATCCGTACCTGAGAGAGAACCTGAAACGAATCATATACTTAGAACATCTTTCACTTAAAATATAACTATGTTTTTAGTAGCTTTGAGTACAAAGCTAAAATAACGGGGTAGTGCTGTAAAATCCATGATTTTACCATGATTGAATATAATAAATTTCAACTTAATAACCCTAGAACACTCAATCATGTGTTATATCTTCTATAGGTTGTGTGCGAACTTGTTCACTATATACTTATACCTTTGCACTCACATTGGTTGTAAATAAGCTGCATAACTTAAACCTTGTACTTAACAACTAGGGATAACAAGTAGCAAGATGTATACTTAATATTAGGAATATCCAACACTTAATAAAAATTTGAAATATACTACAATTATGTATTGTAGCCATGATATGTATGTAAGTGGGCTAGAAGTTACTTAAACTCTTGGACTAGCCCAAGAATAGATGCTATTGTGTGTAAACCCAACATAAGCCCAAGCCAAGGGCCCATTACCCCTTTTTGGTTAGCTTAACACGGCACCCCACCTTAGGTGGAAGAAGAAGAGATGCATGGGGAACATAATGGCATACACTTGGCAATAATACTCTTACCAAGACAAGTCATTCCTTTTGCCCTCCTCTCTCTCTCTCTCCTTTTAGCCAAAAATCACACACATACTCACACATTCTCTTATACAATCCAATCTTGTTTCTCTCATCCTCTTCTCTCTCAATCATACGGCTTAAAGCCATAAACATCCAAAAACCAAGTATTAAATCCACCAAGATTCTTGTCTCATCTTTACTACAAATCATTAGTAGTACCATTCCTTTTTGAATCACTATAAACAAGCCCTAGCCGAAATCATCAAGGCCATGGCTTGATTTATATTAGGGTTTTCCTCACCATCTTGAGTAGATCTCAAACCTCCTTGTTCATCTAGATCATCTTTGGTACTTTTAAGCAAGAAAGGTATACACTACATGTTCTTTCATTTCTTCATGCATGCATCATTATACATCTATAAACACAAGTAAATAACATGTTAAAACCAAGATTTGATGAAGCCATGACCATTATAGGTCGCGGCATAATTATGAAACTCATATACATTATTTAAAATCTTCTAATAAGAAACATGTGAATTGTATTATATGTTTTAAAACTAGATTTGAAAACCATATGAAACCTTTTATAAATCTAAATGTTGCATGGGTTACAAATCTTGTTCTATAGGACTATGGTTAACTAATAATCATAGATCTCATAAAATGAACTTATGTAACTTAAAGATCATGAAAACCATGACCTTAAAGGTCACGGCTAAAATAAATGGTGACCATATGATTTGTCTCCTAAGTTTTGAATAATGGAATATGAAATGTTACATGTTAAATGGAATATTAAAAATCATAAAATATAACTTATATGTATAAATGTAGCCGTGGGTTACATATGACTTAAAATGGGTTAGATGTACATGCATGCTTATATAAACCTAGATTTAGTGATAAGTGTTAACTTAACATGATAAACATGAAATAAGCTAAATAGATCTTATGGGAATATTGGGAGAAAACAATATAACCGTGGGCTATATATTGTTTTCTTGGAAAGATAGTAACCTTGGGAACATGCATGTAACTTAGATAATCATGATGTGTTTTTGTAAATATTTACAAGACTTAAAGATTAGCTAAAGTGTTCATCTTGGAAATACCAAGATTTAAAAATATAGCCGTGGGCTATATATGTGTGTACATGAATCTATGATTGATTTTTAGGTCTAGACATAGTTTAGATCTCATTTTGGACTTGTGACTTATTTTCTTGATGTGTACATAGCTAGATCTATTTTTGTAACACTTATAAATTACATTCAACCTTAAAATGAGACTTGACTTATCTTAATAAGCTATAACTAATTATAGCCGTGAGATATAAGCTCCTATTAGGGCTTATGACTTACTTCCAACCTTATAACACACCTAGATCTAATTTGGTACATCACATAAAACAAATTATAAGTTTTATTCTCCTAATTAGATTTAAAACTAAATATAAATAAGCTCATAATAAGCTTATAAGAATATCCTAGGTTAAAACTTACATAAAATGTAAAGTAGTGTTAATGGACTAATTAAGCCCTTGAAATGTTAATTCAAAACTTAATGTACCCAATAAGCCCATTTGATAAATCTTAGTAACTTAATGGACTTAAGGTTTCACTTAAACCCATTTAACTAATTAAAGGACTTAAAAATGTATTTAAGCCCAATAAATGATTTAAAAGCCCATTTAAATAAATTAGTGGACTTGAGATATATTCAAGCCCACTATATAGCCCATTAGATGTTTAGCCCATTTAATGAGCCCATATACTATTTTGAATGTTAAATAAAAGTTTTTATAATAAAATATAACTTATAAAAACTTTTTGGATTAAAATGACAATTTGTGAAACTTAAGGACTAAAACCATAACTTATGAAACTTGTCTTGATAAACTAGTAAACACAAGGACTGAAAATGTAATTATCCAAAAGTCTAGGGTTTAATAAATTCTATCCGTGGCAAATTAAACCCTAGGGACCATTTTCGGAAGTTCATAAAAGTTATTTTGTCATTTTCTAACCCTAAGGACCATTCTAGTAATTAGCCGAAACATAAAGAAGCCCTAGGGGCTGTTTTTGTAATTTTAGTAAAGTTACAAAACCTAGATATAACTAGGGGGACTAATTCTGCCATAAGTTGAAACTTTAACAAGCCCTTAGGTACCAAATATGTAAAATCCGAAAGTTATCCTTGTTTACTAAATGGAGGGACTAGTTTTGCCATATCCCGAAACATTAACAAGCCCTAACCCTAAAATCTATTTTAGTTATAATAAAACATAATTAAAAACCTAGACCATAAAGAATTAATGTATAAATTCTTAAGTTTAAATTATTTTATAAATATTAAAATAATTTATGGAAACTTTAAAGTTAAATAAAATATTATATTTTATTTTGTTTTATTTTATAAAATATTTATATTTACTTTAGGGAATAATTGTATAAAAAATTATGAATATGTGTTACTCATGCATAAACTCATATACTTTTAGAAAATAAAAACTATATGAACGTTTGATAAATTGAATGCTAATAGGTAAGTAAAACACCTTATGTTTACTTAAAATAGGAAACTTAATAATAAGTTTAAATGGATGATTATAAAACATGAACTACGAACGTGAACTAATATTAAGTAGAATTTATATATTTAATTAATAATGGAAGTTAGTAGTAAATGAGTGATTATAATACTTGAACGGAGAACGTAAACTAATATTTTAAGTAGAACATTTTATGTCTACTTAAATAAGAAACTTAATTGTAAGTTGAATGATTATTATAAATACATGTATGCTAACTGATATTAATAGTTAAACATTTTATGTTTACTTAAAAATGAAACTTATATAAATAAGTTTAAATGAATATTGATGCTACTTGAACTACGGTTATTTAGATAAATACCATAGCATAAATGAACTGAATAAAATCTGTATAAGCATACATATCTGATTAGGCATAACTTCTGGCGTGAGCTTTATTTGGATATTAGTATTAAACAGCAATTGCCTACTCCCAGGTGAGTTTACAGCCCCATATAAACTTTTGATAAAACTTTCCCTTTTGGGAAAGAAGATATGCAAACCCTTAATGGACATAACAAGATTGTATAACTTGACTATGATTGATTATTATTGGAACTATTAAATTGTTGTAAATCGTCTGAATGTTATAAATAGATCTATTAGGGATTGACCATCCCCTTCTGGGTGAGTCATGCTCACTGTGCCTTGGCCGGGATAACAGACGTATACCATGTTGGAACTAGAATGGGTGTCTTTTTGTAAGACACTACGTCATCATCTGTTGAGGACTATGGAAGGTTAAGCGTCAGTTTCTAATAATAAAAAATGTAATATACATTTTAGTAAGAATGCTTTGTGCATTGTTACCTCTATGATTAATGTATGTCCAAACTAATTAATTGTTAAAATCTGTAAATTCACCAACTTTATGTTGACCCCCTTTAGTATGTTTTGCATACGAATATGAAGTTAGTACATGGTGTGTGCATGGTGTCCAACATCTTAGTAATCTGCATCATAGGACTTGTCAGGGGTTCTATTTGGGAAACATAAACAATCACCTTCTGTCATGTTTAAGATAATTTTATTTTATTTGTTTATCAAACATGTAATCTGATTTAAATAACTCTTTATCTTATGCTCTATGGACTATATGATATCGATCCACCCTAGTGACATCTCCGTAGATATTTCCGCATATTTTGACCCTACCCGGGGTGTCACATTTTCATTTACAGTACTTTTGTTTGTGTGTGATGAGTTCTACTTTTGGGGTACCGATGTTTGATTCCGGTATTTCCTTTATGATCATGTGATGTTTTATACATTTATCCTTGTATGCTTTGATGACACGTCATAATCACGCGTGACATTCCATTTACCAAAATGGGGTGTTACAATTATGGTATCAGAGCCAAGGCTTCGACCTGTAGGCTCTCAAAACACGACCTTTGATTAGTGGGTAGTCACTATGGTCTTCCTAGAACTGACAGTCGGTTTTCATGCATTCATCATTTTCATGCATACATATATAGGTCATTGTCGCAGGTTTATGACTAAGTAATGGTTGGTACAGGACTGGCCCTATTTAGTCGCATGTGCCTTTATCGAAACTTTTAAATTTGGGACCGACCCATTGGAGTCCACTCGCCATGTCTATTGTTTTGAGTGAACTGACCGTAGGCGTTTACTCTCGCGCATACAAAAGTTTTCATAAAACTGCATCATGCATTCATGTATAAATTTTCTTGCATAAAATCTTTCTCATGATTTATTGGTATAAAATATTTTTCATGTATATAGTTTATGTTTTGATCATTTTAATCATGTATTTTATGTTATACTGTCAGATGGTTCTCACACGCGAGCAGGAACAACTCAATGCAGCAATCCAAGCTGCAATGCAAGTTATGCTTCCTCAACTGAGGAACGAAATCAGGGCTGAGGTTCAGGCTGCCAACAACCAGCAGCAACACCCAATACCTCCTCCTCCTCCTCCAGCAACATTGGTCACATGGCTGGAGAGATTCAATAAGCTCCACCCTCAAGCTTTCGAGAGAACAGATAGCCCTAGTGAAGCTGAAAGCTGGTTGGCTCACATTGAGAAGATCTTCGATGCTATGGGTTGTGACCCTGTCTTCAAGTCAAGGTTGGCCTGCTACAGGTTCGAAGGTGATGTGCTATCATGGTGGATGTCACTGAAGCAGTTTGAGGGAGGTGATAATTGGGTGGCTGGTTTGACTTGGGCTCAGTTCAGGGATTTGGTGATGGGACAGTTCTTTCCCAAGGCAGAGCAGACAAGCTGAAGAGGGAGTACCATGGAATCCGACAGAGAGTTGGGGAGAATAGCAACGAGTTCATGTAGCGCTTTCTTCGCTAGGTTGTTTTCCTTGGTGCAGCAGCAGGTACTCCTGAAGAGCAAGCACACCACTTCAGGTGGGCTCTTCGTACATCAGTCGCAAACGACTTAGTATGTGCTACGTTGAAATGTGTATAGTTGAAGTTCGTTTTTCTCAGTTCTTAACAAACTGAAAGTCCTAACAAGATCGAGTTTTTAATTGTTTTTGGTTGGTAAAGTATTTGGATATGCTATAGCTAATTCAAACAAAGCCTTGCCAAAATGAAAAATACAATCTACTTATACGTAAAACAAAGTGCACAAACCAAGTCTTTATTCAAATAAAATGCCAAAATGTAAATTCTACAAACTATAAGGACTGAAAATGTAAATTCTATGGAAATTAAATGCTAAAAATGTAAAGTCAAAAAGTCAAAGGACTAACTATGCAAAATCAGTAAACTAAATGGACTCAGAATGAAAATTTATCAAACAAGGTAACTAATTTTTAACTAATTAAAAACTGCCTAACCACTTTTGAACAACTTTTGAAAATACAAGGACTGAAATGTTACAAACCCTAATTAGTGAAAAGATTAGCTAGATTTAGAAACTGTTTAATACTAGAAGGACCAAAGTGCAATTTTCAAAAATTTATAACCAAAAACGGGTTAAGGAGTAAAATAAGCTCGTTTGAGCTTGTTTCTCAACCAAATAAGCTCAAACCAGTTTCAAACGTTTTAAAATCAAAAATAAGCTAGACCTATCCAAGGAAATAAGTTGAAACTGCCTAGAACTCTGATAAGCAAATCCTAATAAGCTCAAAATAAGCTAACTGTTAAGCTAATAATGCACTACTTGATTTTAATGAAGAATCTTATTAAACAGCTCAAAAGAAGAACGAGAAATCAAGTCTCAAAGAAAATGGTTCAGTAATAAGCTCTATATTTGAAAATAAGCTAAATTGTGCTTATGTTGACTTTTGTTGACCAAAAACCAAAAAGCTGAAATTTTGAAAACTTACTCAACAACACTTTCTAAAGCCAAATGTGAAAGAAAATAAGCAGTTTTTATGAAGTGGAAATGGAGATATAAGAAATCAATTCGTGTATTTATCACAGGGAAATGCAATTGCTCAAGTGCTTATTAATTGGCTTATTTCTCACTCAAAACTATAAACTGTATAATTTCCTTCTACACATTAAAAGTTCATATGTTGAGTGATGATTAAAAGCTGGATTAAAGGAATTTCATCAAGAAACAAAGAATTGCTAAGCAAATGAAAATCAATACTTTCTGAAAACTCACTTGACAAAATCTGACCCAAACCTTTTTGTTAACCAATTGCCTGTTTGACTAATATCTTGACTAGAAAATGACTGAAATCTTATTGTTATGACTAGTTGACTTGAAATGAACCAAAGTTTACCAAAAACTAACACTTAACAATCAACTTGTAGGCTAATCCCAAACACCACTTTTCTAATCTTTTTCAAACTTTTATGAAGAGATTTAAAGGAATTGATTGAACTGATTACAAAGCAATATCAGAACAAGTTTTATAGCTAGAATAAAGTGTAGTAGAACTAGTTTCAAACAGTTTAAAAGGCTAAGACTCAAAATGACTTGTTAAGCGATTTAACTGATAAATGCTGAAAAACAGGACAAGTATAAGACCTCTAAGCAGGTTATAAGCTACAATAAAGCTACTCTATCACTGAAACCAGATCAATAACAAGCTAAACACCTTTTATCATACATTCACACAAGGATTAACTAGGAATGAAGCATGCAACCAACATTTAAGTGGAACTAGAACTCAAAATGTGAAACCTTTTAGCTTAGGCCTCCATTGGGGAGTAGAGAAGCACTGAGCTTTCTAAGCTAGTGCTAACCACCACCTTAGCACTAGAAACAACCAAACTTCTACAATTCAGCAACTAAAATCACCAAAAATCTCCATTGATGAACTAAAAGCTTCAAAATCTACTAGAACTGGAACTGACTGAACTGAATAGGATCAACAGCTACAATCTTCACAAATAGGTAATCATGATCAAGTGGTGATCATAACCAACTAATAACAACAACAAAGTAACAATGAAGCAGGTATGAACAGTAGAATAGCAATGACGAATTTGGAGGGAAAATGGAAATTTTATTGATTGAATTGGAAAGGTAGTTACAAAGCTGGTAATTTGTTACAACTAATAACAGACTCAAGAGTTTGTCAGACTCTTGAGTTGTTAAGCTAAAACTAAACTGAAATGAGAGAAAACTAAAAGTGTGTGTGATTTCACACTTTTCTACATTACTCGAAATGAAGACTAATCTAGGGTATTTATAGACTAGAAATGTGAAGTGGTTGGGGTTGGTGATGTGTTAGAACCAATCATAAGCTTCCACGTGGTCAATTCTGCATAACTGAATTTTGTAGGTGAAGAACAATTTTGGGGTTTTTTTGATTGGGATGATTTCATGTTAATTGATTGTGTCCATTGTATTCGTCTCTCAAAAACGATCACTTTTGATGTTTACATCATCTTCTGAAACGCATCCTAGCTCAATCCCGTTCCTGGTAAATTTCGTTGAAGAAGATGACACGTGGCACATTGTTATTGGTTAAGGGATTAGCACACGGATCGTTATCCAAGTTGGATAAATATGATTATTGCATGGCGTGTTTTAATTGGTTGAGAAGGAATTAGTGGAGAACACTGTTGAGATTGAGTTATTTATTGCTGGCGGCTGAGTGGCCAGGTGGCACTTGAGTTGGCAATCCATGTTCAATGTTTCCTGCACTCATTGGTTGAAGGCATTTCACACGGATCAAGCATATATAACTTTCCAAAAATGGCAGAAATGACCCTTGTACTTGGCAGTTTTGTGATTTAAGCTATATTCTTCATTTCTTTGGCATAAATGGTCCTTCAAACTTCATTCTTGAACACAATTGATCCCTATGACTTAGTTGACTGAGAGTTGACCAGATTTGACTTTGATCTTTACTTTGTCATATTTACACTTTTGGTCCTTCATCTTTGGCAGATTGTCAAGATAGGTCCTTTGTCTTCAAAGTCTTGTCACTTTTGATCCTTCTTTGTCTTTTTCATCAAATTAAGCTTGATTTTCCTTTGTTTGCTTGATATTGTATCCTTCTTACCTATTTGAGCACAAACACAAAACATACCACATAATTCCGCTTTATAGCACAAAGTTTAGGTTTTTTTCTTGTGTTTTAGGGTGATTTGTTGACAAATTGATATGAGTTTTTGCTCAAATCAAATCCCCTACACTTGAACATTGTCATGTCCTCATGCAATGCTATATTTTAAAGCACAAATTTACATTCTCCTCATAATTAATCCACCTTGGCCATTATGGAATGCATCTACACTACTCTATACTATATGATGCATGATTTTGATTTTTAACAATGCAATGGACAAAATACAATTCTATCTATATCTTTTTGGTTTTTCTTGAAATGGTTTGATTGAAATAACTCATAAAGAAATCAATAACTTGGATTAGGGCTTGGGTACCATGGACATTTATCACCCTCAAGTTTCACTTTCCCCATACCAAGCTTAAAAATGGGATCATTGCATTCACAAGTAAAAAGTGCATCAACTTATTCATGACAATTAAATGTGGAACCGGTTATTATTTGAGCAAATTGCTTGTGGGCAAATTTGTCATTTATTTCAAGTGTGAAGTATACGAAATGCAAAATCCAAAAATAAGGAAGCACGGTTTTAATCCTAAGTAATCCTCTCATCCATTATTTGAAAAACCGCTCACAATTAATATAAGTCCGTTTCAAGAGTAATAAGCCATTCGCCTTATGTGTAAAATCCTCATGTCATGCTTTCATAAGTAGCTACACACTCGCTAAGGAAAAAAATAAAACTCACGCAATAATTTACATCCGCCATCTTTTTGAGACTTTGGATCTTCAACCCCGCAACCCGTCAAGGTAATATTGGATTGGAGCAATCTATTAAATCCCCGAAACCCGTCAAGGTAATATTAGAACTCAATATTCACTATAATTAACACCACACTGTCCCTCTTGGGAGTCTTGTATATATTATTTTTTTTTCTTTTTTTTTCTTTTTTTTTTCTAGCCACTCATTTTTTTTATAAGCCGCTCTTATTTTTCTTTATTCCTCACCAAGAAAGTAGAAAAGAATAAAAGTAAAAACACCCGCTAAATATTGAGCATGACATAAGTCTTGTACACATAAAACGTTCTAACTTAGAATCTTAAGACGTACTTATATCAACCATGAATGATTAGACAAAAATGCATAAGAGATTACAAATCAATTAAAACCGTTCTTGATTATTTATTAACATATATACATGCGAAGAAATTAGAGGTAAAGAAGAGAAGGGTTTAACCACAAGTAATTATCATGAAGTTTATCTATCCCTTTTATACTTGCTTCAACTCTATCATTTCCCATTCTCCACAAATTTAAAATCTCAAATAATGAGATTGGTGGATGCTTAGCCTAATAGACCAATGAAGGACTACATGGTTAAGGAAACTAGCTAGAGAATGCTTGGATAAGCAAACTCGGGTTGAGTCAAAATATCCATGCCGGGCCTAATATGTCAAAGAAGTCTAAATTTGTTAAACCATGTTTTTATTATATTTTTTCCTTTTTATATCTTTTTGATGAAAAATAAAAGAAGAAATATATACAATGCAAATGTGTTATGCAAATGAAAAATGATTGATGCAAAAATTATGAATGCATATTTTTGGTGGCCAAAGTAGATCAAAAATTTGAAAAATGTTTGAAAAATTAATTTCCCAGTTATCATGAAAGACAATGAAAAGTTCTAGGTAAGGTCACTTCGATAGAAGACCCCCTACACTTAAGCTAAACATTGTCCTCGATGTTTAAGAGCATGGAAGTATAATAACTTCCCCTACACTTATGACATTGATAACTTTGCTTAACCCAAGTTAAGGAAAGGACAACTATTGGTGAATTCATGTTTAAGCACAAGGTGTCAATGAAAGATCACAACAGTAACGAAGTGAACCGGATACAAGGGCCTCCTCCATAAGCTCTAAAGCATGAAATGAGTGAGCAACCCTACAAACAACATGAAGACAAAAGAAGGTCTCGCCTACACTTATCTCCAAGTCTATACCCTTATTGATAACCTACAACACTCTAAACCTAGTTATTTGATGCTTGAGTTAATGAGTCTCTAGCTCGACTCGTCCCTCAATGAATTAATTCATGGGAAAAATGGGGATCTCTTGGACCATTTCAACGGAAATGTCCTCCCCAAAATAATGTTTCACACGGTGACCATTCACTTTAAAGTTTGGACCATCGGGTTGTGACAACTCAATAGTTCCATATGGAAACACTTGAGCAATAGTGAATGGACCGGACCATCTCGACTTAAGCTTGCCCGCAAAAAGTTTCAACCTTGAGTTAAAGAGGAGAACCGGATCTCCAACTTTGAACTCACGGTTCTTGATCTTAGCATCATGCAATTTCTTAGTCTTTTCCTTGTAAAGCAAAGAATTTTCATAGGCATTGGCTCTCAATTCATCCATCTCATTAAGTTGATCTTTCCTATGTGAACCGGCTTGGTTTAAATCAAAGTTATCCCACTTGAGAGCCCAAGATGCCTTATGTTCTAACTCGAATGGGAGGTGGCACGCTTTACCATAGACAAGCCTATAAGGAGTACAACCAATTGGTGTCTTAAAAGCCGTCCTAAAAGCCCACAAAGCATCATCAAGCTTATTCGACCAAGAAGCTCGATGCTCTCCCACCGTTCTCTCTAAATTTCTCTTTAAACCATGATTTGTGACCTCGGTTTGACCATTGGTTTGAGGGTGATACGCGGTATAAAGTCTATGATTAACTCCATTTTTCTTCATAACTCTCGTAAATTGATCATTACAAAAGTGCGTACCACGATCACTTATGATGGCCCGAGGTACACCAAATCTAGCAAACAATTGCTTTAAGAACTTTACAACAACTCTAGCATCATTGGTAGGTAAGGCTTTAGCCTCCACCCATTTAGACACATAATCTACCGCCACAAGTATATACTTGTTTCCCTTAGAAGATGGAAAATGTCCCATGAAGTCTATGCCCCATACATCAAAAATCTCACACTCTTGAATAAAATTTTGTGGCATCTCATCACGTTGCGTAATTTTTTCTTGTCTTTGACACACATCACAAAATTTCACCATTTCTTGGGCATCTTTGTAAATGGAAGGCCAATAGTAACCCGAATCAAAGACTTTCTTGGCGGTATAGTTAGGCCCAAAATGTCCACCCGTAGGTCCTTTATGACATGCTTCTAAGATTTTAAATGCCTCGGGCCCATCTACACACCGTCTAATGATTTGGTCCGCACATTGCCTAAAAAGATAAGGATCATCCCAAAAGTAGTACTTAACTTCCTTAAGAAATTTCTTCTTTTGTTGGTAAGTAAGACCCTCAATAAGCACATTCCCCAGAAGATAGTTTGCTATATCCGCAAACCAAGGAGTGGCATCTTCTTGGGAAGAGATAGACATGAGCTCCTCTAATGGAAAGGATTCATTGATTTCTTGATTTGGAAAATCTCCTTGAAAAGGATGCTCAAGTCTACTCAAGTGATCCGCCGCTAAATTCTCGGCCCCTTTCTTATCACGAATTTCTATCTTAAACTCTTGAAGCAACAAAACCCATATCAAAAGCCTAGGCTTAGCATCTTGTTTTGTCATGAGATACTTGAGAGCGGAATGATCCGTATACACTGTGGTTTTGGATAGCACAATGTATGGTCTAAATTTCTCAAAAGCATAGACTATAGCAAGCAACTCTTTTTCCGTGGTAGTATAATGAAGTTGTGCACCGGTCATGGTTTTACTCGCATAGTGTATAGGTTGAAAATGATTATTCACTGTTTGTCCTAAGACGGCCCCCACCGCATAATCACTAGCGTCACACATAAGCTCAAAAGGTAATTCCCAATTTGGAGAAACCAAAACGGGAGCCTTTGTCAATTTCTCCTTAAGAGTCTCAAAAGATTCCAAACAATCTTGGTTAAAAATGAAAGGAGCCTCTTTTTTTTAAGAGGTGAGTCATCGGTCTAGCTATCTTAGAAAAATATTGTATAAAGCGCCTATAAAACCCCACATGACCTAAGAAACTCCTCACACCTTTAACCGAAGTGGGTGGGGGAAGCTTAGCAATCACATCAAATTTAGCTCGATCCACTTCCAATCCCTTATTGGATATTTTGTGTCCTAAAATAATTCCCTCTTTCACCATAAAGTGACATTTCTCCCAATTAAGCACTAAACATGTTTCCTCACAACGCTTAAGCATTCTCTCTAGATTAGTGAGACATGATATAAATGAATTTCTAAAGACGGAAAAATCATCCATAAAAACCTCCATAGTTTGCTCTATCATGTCATGGAAAATCTCCATCATGCACCTTTGAAATTTCCCCGGTGCATTACATAAGCCAAAAGGCATCCTCTTGTAAGCAAATGTACCGTAGGGACAAGTGAATGTGGTCTTTTCTTGATCCTTAGGGTCAATGGGTATTTGAAAATAACCCGAAAAGCCATCAAGAAAGAAATAGTACTCATTTCCCGCTAAGCGTTCAAGCATTTGATCCATAAAAAGTAATGGGAAATGGTCTTTCCTAGTAGCCTCATTGAGCTTCCTATAGTCAATACAAACTCTCCAACCGGTAACAAGTCTCGTAGGAATAAGCTCATTGTTCTCATTAGGCACTAAGGTGATTCCACCCTTCTTTGGAACACAATGTACCGGGCTAACCCATGGAGAGTCGGAAATGGGGTAAATCATGCCCGCATCAAGGAGTTTAATCACTTCCTTCTTAATGACCTCATGGATTTTTGGGTTAACCCTTCGTTGACTTTGAATGGCGAGTTTGTAATCATCCTCCATAAGGATTTTGTGTGTATAAAAATGTGGATCAATTCCCCTTATGTCGGATATTTTCCATGCTAAGGCTTTCTTGTGTTTCTTAAGGACTTCAATGAGTTGCTCCTTCTCATCCTCTTTCAACTCTTTAGCAATGATCACGGGTAATTGGTCTTTGCCCTCTAAGAAAGCATACTCTAAGTGGGATGGAAGGTCCTTAAGTTCAATTGGAGGTGGACTCTCTATGGAAGGTTTTACTATGGAAGGATTCTCATTGGTAACTTCTTGTGGAGTAGGAGAAGGAATAGGGTCCTCATTGAGCAACTTTTGGATAGTAAGAATATCTTCTTCTCAATTAATGGGAGAATCATCATCACCAAGAAAGTTAGACTCAAATTCCTCTAAGAGGAAATCACTCTCTCCAAAAGGTGTTAAGGAGGGAGCAATTGAGGCCACGGTTTCAACATGGGGCATTTCATCACTAGTACTCTTGCAAGCATCATGAAAGTGTTCATCACACACTTCATCTAGCACATCAGCTATGTTAATAGTCTCACACGGTCTAGACTCCTTAACCTCTTTCCTATCACAAACTTTCCCTAACTTAAACACTACTTTCTCATCCTCTACTCTCATAATTAGTTCTCCTTCCGCCACATCTATCAAAGTACGACCCGTTCTCAAAAACGGTCTACCAATAATCAAAGGAACTCTAGGGTCCATGTCATAATCAACCACTACAAAGTCGGTCGGAAATGTAAATTTATCTACACCTACAAACACATCTTCTGCGATACCTACGGGGTAATCTATGGTTCGGTTGGCTAACTCAAGTGTCATCCTAGTGGGAGTGAGCTCGGGAAGAGAGAGTTTTTCCAAATCGATAAAGGCATGAGGTTTATGCTTGCCCCTAGATCCGCCAAAGCCATGCAATTTTCTACACCAGGAAAATTACAAGGTATCAAGAAGCGCCCCGGATCTCCAAGTTTTGTTGGTAAGGTTTTAAGTAGCACGGCGGAACAATTTTCATTAAGGGATGTGTTGGGCAAATCAACCAATTTTTCCTTGTTTGAGAGTAAATCCTTGAACATCTTAGCAAACTTTGGCATATAAGCAAGAGCTTCCGCAAAGGATATGTTGATGTTGAGTTGCTTGAACATCCTTAAGAAATTTGAGACTTGGATATCATCCTTTTTCTTTAACTTGTCCTTTTTCAACCTTGAAGGATATGGAAGAGTTGGTTTTGGTGTAGGTGGAGTAGGTGCTGTAGTGGAAGATTTGTCTTTGATAGCTTCTTCATTGGGAGTTGTGGAAGGTAGAGGAGAAGTAGGAATAGGTTGAGAAGGTGTGTTTGATTGAATGGGAGCATTTTGAGGTGGTGAAGTAGATGTAGAAGGCTTGTCACATGTAGGAACAAAAGTGGGTGGAACAATAGGAGGCTTAGGAGGTGAAGGATCCTTTGTTGACTTTCCACTTGTTGTTGTAATAGCATTGACATTTGCCCTTGGATTTGCTTGTGTGTTAGATGGTAAAGCTCCTTGTGGTCTTTGATTATACATAATTTGGTTGTGAAGAAGAGCAAATTTCTTGTTATTTTCCTCTTGAGCATCTTTCATTTGTTTCTCATAAGAAGTAAGCTTTTGAAGGATCAAATCCATGGGGTTAGGTTGCACATTCCCTTGATAAAAACCTTGTTGTGGATAAGGTGGAGGTGGTGCATTAAATCCTTGATTTGGTAGATAAAAGTTATTTCCTTGATGTTGAAAATGATTGGGTGCCTTGTAGTTATTCCCTTGGTAATGTGGTCTTGAGCCTTGATTCCGTTGTAACAATTGAGGAGGATTTTGTTGAGGTTGGGTGGGTGGTTGGGGTGGGAATCCCGGTGGAGTAAGGTAATTTTGGGACTTGTAAGAAAGGTTACCGGGATTGATATTTCGCTTGAAGTGTTCACGATGTTCCTCTTGGTAAGCATAACATTCCCCTTGATAACCTTGCACCTTATCACATTGTTCATAGGAATGGGGACCTCCACAAGTCACACAAGAAGGAGTAATGGCATGCACATCATTTGAGGAATTGTTCAATGAAAGGCTCTTAATAGCTTGGATCATTTCTTGATGTGCCTTAAAACTCATCTCATGATCCCTATCTATCTTTTGAATGACCTCTTGGTGATACTTGAGGAATTGGTTATCACAAGGTGTTTGAGAATTGTTTTGGATAACATGAACCCTTTCTTCAAATTGAGTGTTTGTTTGTACCATTTCTTTGGTCTCAATAATATCCCAAGCCTCTTGAATGGATTTAAGAAGAATATTTCCTCCCGCGGAAGCATTAAGTGAGTCTTGGTGATGAGGTTTAAGGCCATTGTAGAAATTATTGATTTGGTGAACTTCATCCAATCCATGGTTAGGGCATCTCCTCAATGACTCTCTAAACTCCTCCCAAGCATCACTAAAGGTTTGGCTAGGTTTTTGTTGAAAGCCTATAATTAAGTTCCTCAAAGCCGTGGTCTTAGATGGGGGAAAGAACTTGTTCAAAAACTTAGTGGTGAAACCATCCCATGTGGTGATACTATCGGGTGGTTGTGTATCTAACCAATGCTTCGCGGGTCCCTCTAGTGAAAATTGCACCAATATCAACTTAATAGCATCATGGGGAACTCCATTGTACTTAATGGTATTGCAAAGAGCAAGGAATCTCTTAAGGTGATCATGAGAATTATCATTCTTGATACCATAGAAAGGTGTGTTTGAAACCAAGTTAATCATAGCCGTTTTTAGCTCAAATGAATTTTCGGGAATATCGGGAATCTTGATAGCATCGGCATATCCGTGAACATTGGATTGCAAACGTTCCATCAAAGAACGAGTATCAACTCTAGCCATGGCTTCTTGTTATGGATGAATTAAAGCACGATTCTCGTGATCGGCTTGATGGACGGTGGTGTTCCTACTCTTTCTCTTTTTCTTCCTTTTCAGAGGAAGGGGTTGTACACCAATCGGTATTTGTGCACGCCCGCGAGTGAGCATGCAACTCAATACAAGGAATGAGAGAGAAACTCTCGTGTGACTTTGAAGAGAAAAGGATTATCCCCTTCGAGTTTCAATATGAAATATCCACAAGAAAATAATAATATATGTATGTACTATTTGGGTGCAAGACCTCCAATGAAGCTTTCCTTCTTAGAATACTCACAAGTGAACGGGGGGTTAGGTGGCGCAAAGCACTTAAGTACCTATTGACCCTTAGATGGCATTTTATAGCACATCGTCTTTCTATTCACTTAATTGTTTGTATTCTTCGAATTGTTGCTTATTGGAAGTATTTATCTATTCTTGCTTTATTTTGTTTGATCGATACCCGTGTCAAGGGCCGGAACGCCCCTCAACACGGTGTATTGCCTTGGCAATACTTATGGAGAATATGTGAATTGGTTGTTCTTATACGTATACGTATTTACTTATAATAATATATGGAAAATATTTTTGTATTTATGAGTTTTTAAAAGAAAATACAATATGTACATAAAAACCGAGAGAATCCAATAATATATATTTTTGGGTGCAATCTCTTAGGAAAAAGATTGTTTTTTGGATTTTTTAATTTGTTTGGTCAATTCTTTAGGAAAAGAATTGTTTTGTTAATTTTTTAGTTTTTATATATTTTTATATTTTTGATTTTTTATTTGTTTTTTATTTATGATACGTAAAAATAACGTTCACAAGGTGAACGGATCCCAAAAGCCAATGAAAACCGTCAATCGATAGTCTCTCGTAAAGTCAAAGAACCGGCAACGGCGCCATTTGAAATGTGTATAGTTGAAGTTCGTTTTTCTCAGTTCTTAACAAATTGAAAGTCCTAACAAGATCGAGTTTTTAATTGTTTTTGGTTGGTAAAGTATTTGGATATGCTATAGCTAATTCAAACAAAGCCTTGCCAAAATGAAAAATACAATCTACTTATACGTAAAACAAAGTGCACAAACCAAGTCTTTATTCAAATAAAATGCCAAAATGTAAATTCTACAAACTATAAGGACTGAAAATGTAAATTCTATGCAAATTAAATGCTAAAAATGTAAAGTCAAAAAGTCAAAGGACTAACTATGCAAAATCAGTAAACTAAATGGACTCAAAATGAAAATTTATCAAACAAGGTAACTAATTTTTAACTAATTAAAAACTGCCTAACCACTTTTGAACAACTTTTGAAAATTCAAGGACTGAAATGTTGCAAACCCTAATTAGTGGAAAGATTAGCTAGATTTAGAAACTGTTTAATACTAGAAGGACCAAAGTGCATTTTTCAAAAGTTTATAACCAAAAACGGGTTAAGGAGTAAAATAAGCTCGTTTGAGCTTGTTTCTCAACAAAATAAGCTCAAACCAGTTTCAAACGTTTTAAAATCAAAAATAAGCTAGACCTATCCAAGGAAATAAGCTGAAACTGCCTAGAACTCTGATAAGCCAATCCTAATAAGCTCAAAATAAGCTAACTGATAAGCTAATCATGCACTACTTGATTTTAATGAAGAATCTTATTAAACAGCTCAAAAGAAGAACGAGAAATCAAGTCTCAAAGAAAATGGTTCAGTAATAAGCTCTATATTTGAAAATAAGCTAAATTGTGCTTATGTTGACTTTTGTTGACCAAAAACCAAAAAGCTGAAATTTTGAAAACTTACTCAACAACACTTTCTAAAGCCAAATGTGAAAGAAAATAAGCAGTTTTATGAAGTGGAAATGGAGATATAAGAAATCAATTCGTGTATTTATCACAGGGAAATGCAATTGCTCAAGTGCTTATTAATTGGCTTATTTCTCACTTAAAACTATAAACTATATAATTTCCTTCTACACATTAAAAGTTCATATGTTGAGTGATGATTAAAAGCTGGATTGAAGGAATTTCATCAAGAAAGAAAGAATTGCTAAGCAAATGAAAATCAATACTTTCTGAAAACTCACTTGACAAAATCTGACCCAAACCTTTTTGTTAACCAATTGCCGGTTTGACTAATATCTTGACTAGAAAATGACTGAAATCTTATTGTTATGACTAGTTGACTTGAAATGAACCAAAGTTTACCAAAAACTAACACTTAACAATCAACTTGTAGGCTAATCCCAAACACCACTTTTCTGATCTTTTTCAAACTTTTATGAAGAGATTTAAAGGAATTGATTGAACTGACTACAAAGCAATATCAGAACAAGTTTTATAGCTAGAATGAAGTGTAATAGAACTAGTTTCAAACAGTTTAAAAGGCTAAGACTCAAAATGACTTGTTAAGCTATTTGACTGATAAATGCTGAAAAACAGGACAAGTATAAGACCTATAAGAAGGTTATAAGCTACAATAAAGCTACTCTATCACTGAAACCAGATCAATAACAAGCTAAACACCTTTTATCATACATTCACACAAGGATTAAGTAGGAATGAAGCATGCAACCAACATTTAAGTGGAACTAGAACTCAGAATGTGAAACCTTTTAGCTTAGGCCTCCATTGGGGAGTAGAGAAGCGCTGAGCTTTCTAAGCTAGTGCTAACCACCACCTTAGCAATAGAAACAACCAAACTTCTACAATTCAGCAACTACAATCACCAAAAATCTCCATTGATGAACTGAAAGCTTCAAAATCTGCTAGAACTGGAACTGACTGAACTGAATAGAATCAACAACTACAATATTCACAAATAGCTAATCATGATCAAGTGGTGATCATAACCAACTAATAACAGCAACAAAGTAACAATGAAGCAGGTATGAACAGTAGAATAGAAATGAAGAATTTGGAGGGAAAATGGAAATTTTATTGATTGAATTGGAAAGGTAGTTACAAAGCTGGTAATTTGTTACAACTAATAACAGACTCAAGAGTTTGTCAGACTCTTGAGTTGTTAAGCTAAAACTAAACTGAGATGAGAGAAAACTAAAAGTGTGTGTGATTTCACACTTTTCTACATTACTCGAAATGAAGACTAATCTAGGGTATTTATAGACTAGAAATGTAAAGTGGTTGGGGTTGGTGACGTGTTAGAACCAATCATAAGCTTCCACGTGGTCAATTCTGCATAACTGAATTTTGCAGGTGAAGAACAATTTTGGGGTTTTTTTGATTGGGATGATTTCATGTTAATTGATTGTGTCCATTGTATTCATCTCTCAAAAACGATCACTTTTGATGTTTACATCATCTTCTGAAACGCATCCTAGCTCAATCCCGTTCCTGGTAAATTTCGTTGAAGAAGATGACACGTGGCACATTGTTATTGGTTAAGGGATTAGCACACGGATCGTTATCCAAGTTGGATAAATCTGATTATTGCATGGCGTGTTTTAATTGGTTGAGAAGGAATTAGTGAAGAACACTGTTGAGATTGAGTTATTTATTGCTGGCGGCTGAGTGGCCAGGTGGCACTTGAGTTGGCAATCCATGTTCAATGTTTCCTGCACTCTCATTGGTGAAGGCATTTCACACGGATCAAGCATATATAACTTTCCAAAAATAGCAGAAATGACCCTTGTACTTGGCAGTTTTGTGATTTAAGCTATATTCTTCATTTCTTTGGCATAAATGGTCCTTCAAACTTCATTCTTGAACATAATATATCCCTTTGACTTAGTTGACTGAGAGTTGACCAGATTTGACTTTGATCTTGACTTTGTCATATTTACACTTTTGGTCCTTCATCTTTAGCAGATTGTCAAGATAGGTCCTTTGTCTTCAAAGTCTTGTCACTTTTGATCCTTCTTTGTCTTTTTCATCAAATTTAGCTTGATTTTCCTTTGTTTGCTTGATATTGTATCCTTCTTACCTATTTGAGCACAAACACAAAACATACCACATAATTCCGCTTTATAGCACAAAGATTAGGTATTTTTCTTGTGTTTTAGGTGATTTGTTGACAAATTGATTTGAGTTTTTGCTCATATCATACGTTCAACACGGTGGCACAAGTGGCCGAAGCAGCACGTAAGCTAGAGATGCTACAGGAAAGAGATGAGTTCCGGGAAGCAGAGAGACCCGATAAGAGGTAAACCTTTGTATTCAACGGTGACCAATCCGTATTCTTTCAGTATATGTCAATATATAATCTATTTAAACTGTATCTTCCAGGCAGAAGACTGGGGACCGGTCTCAGCCGGCTACTCAGCATCAGCCTACTCAGCCCAAGGGAAACGGTCAGACTCACGACCGTTCTGCTACGCACAGGCGTGGCGGTAATGATAATTACCGTAGCAACGCCGGACCCTCCAACATCAGCAGGTACTTATACTTGCTCACTTTCTTATGATTACATGCTATAAGTCTTAATTCTGACACATTAGAGAATCTTCTACCAGGAATCATGGTAACGGGAGGGACCAGAACCAGGGAGGTTCATAGCCTAACCGTCCAGCTATCACTGGTATTCCATCTTACGATTTATCCGCATTGTCCTTTGTACCTTTTTACCATGTCTCATGTATATTGTTCTTATCAGGCTCTCAGCCATTCAGGACACCTGCTGGAGGATATACTCATCCTCTTTGCTCTACTTGCCACCGTAGGCACCTAGGGCCATGTCACCACGACAGCGACACATGCTACAAGTATGGTCTTCCTGGCCATCGCATGAAAGACTACCGCAAGGGCGAGATGGAAGGCACATCGGGACATGCTGATACCAAGCCGCCTCCTACTAGTGGACGCGTTTACACGACATCTCGTGATCAGGCCAACAAGTCTACAAGTACCATCACTGGAATCTTGTATATTTATGGTCAAGCTGCATGTGTTCTGTTTGATACGGGTGCTACTCACTCGGTCATTTCTACTACTTATGCCTAGAATGTTAGGATACTCCCCATGCCACTAGAGAATATACTGAATATTTCTACGCCTTTGAGAGACTCTATACGCATAACCTATGTGTACATGTAGCACTCTCAATTTTCATATCGGTACAGCGGAAGGGTCTTTTAGAGTATTACGGGATAGCACAATAACTCCAATCATTGAGAACACATAAAAATAGTTGTACAAGGTTCAACATACATTCATTCTATAAAAAGTTTTAAAGTGTACAACAGGTCCCAAATTATACAGGTCATTAAGTTTACAAAACATAGATTGAATGAACATTTTTATTATTACGTGGGCCATCAGAGTCGATCTCCATCCGGAATACCTTCAAGCACCTGAGATAAAAACATGCAAAAATCATATCAGCGAATGCCGAGTGAATTCATAGAGTTTAATAAAACCGTTATATAAAACAATCGTTGAAATTAGAACACAAGTAAAATATCAGAAGTAAGTCCTCGTATTGCTAGTCATGCAATATATATATCAAAGCATACATCTTAAACCGTCCATGAGACTGTAGCCTCAATATTACCATTATAGGTAATATTATTATCGTTATTCATATCGTTATCGTATTGTATTGAAATACATTTTTGGATTATTATTAGCCGCATGACATTGTTACCTTACTATAAAAAAAATGGACCGCGAACCCGACAAACAATTTGCCCATCTAAGTTAGCGTGTCGTCACAAAAATCACGCTATGTAAATCTTCTCATACATAAATTCTCTTACCAATCAATGTGGTACGATGGGGATAAACCGTCAAGGCGCGAACTGGGGTGATCGTCTCCAAATAGTACTATCATATGCATAAGCGTCTACCAAATCCCGGTAGTTCACAATTCATGCTAATGGGACTTTGAGTGACATAACCTAACTACTAATAATCCTTTTTATCTCGTTTATAGGGTCATAGCATCATTCGGGTCCATATCATTAAGCATACCATCGGGACTACTTGTGTTCTATTTTTATCAAAAACTAGCATGTTATCTCCTTCGCGGGTTTACAAATCATTTTATAAAACATTTAAAAGAGTGCGAGGCTATGAACTCACGTTGATAATGAAAGGAAGATTATCGGCTATGGGCGTGCTTCGGTCACGGAAACCTATATAAATAATAATCGGTCTTAGACTTTTGTCCAATGAATTTATCAAAATAACAAATATACATATGATGATTTTGTACATATGATGATGATCAAGTGGGTTTATATATTCTTATTTACTCATTTTAGTGTTTATGTATTGGTAACTTTTTACTAGTTTACTAGTTTTACCTATTTACATGTTTTAGGTCTAATATGCCTTTTATAAGTTATTTAACTTGTATTAATCCATTTTATTCTTGTATTATCAGTATTTATAGTTTACATGTTGGGTCCAAATGGGTTAAGCCCAATAAGTAATTTTTATAAGTGTTTAACTTATTTAGTTAAATTATTAGTCTAATATACTAACTTAGCTCGTTAATGTCCGTATGTCCTATAGTTCGGGTTTTCGGTTTTTACTTCTATTAGATACTTATATATCAATATATGACTTTTAAAAACTTTACATTAGACGGGTTTGATCGTCTAAGTTTTAATTGGCGAAAAACGTTAATTTTACGGTAATAGCCGAAAAAGTCGTAAAAATCATGTTTATAATTTTTATAACTTATAAATCTTATTCAACTACCATTTTTATAAAGTGTCCATTTGTTTAACCTTATACATATTTATATAAATGAAATTCATAAGTTAGTGGGTTTTAATTTCACATTTTATACTATATTATTTGAGTGCTTATATAATAGTATTAAACATTAATTCTTCAAAATCTGATTTTTAGTTTCATCTTCACCATTTTTATCATATCTAGAGTTCTATAATGAGATAAAAGCTCATTTTTGGATGGCATAAACTTCATATTATGTGCTACAATTAATTTAGTTATAGCTACTGCTCATTCTATGTCTAACTATCCTTAAGAGTCCCTACAAAACAGACTATTCAGATTAGCACACTCATCTTGTTTTGATCATATCTTACTCATTTTGATGATTCCATTGCATGGCCAACTCTCACATGTGTATGAAATCTTATAATTACTATAAATGGATTCCACCATGCAATTTTATCAGTTTAAGACTTGGTTACTTACTGTTTTTATACAGCCAACATTTTAAGCATGATTTTAGCCTTGTTTCTTATGGTTATTCATCTTTTTAAACATATTTATCAACACTTGATCCCCGCACAATATTTTTATCATCATATATTCATCATATACATATACAACAAGAAAGAAAATACATTTGATCTTTACAAAAATAACAAGAGAAATGGAAAGGATGATCTTCTTTACCAACCAAGATTATATCTTGTTTTTGGAAGACAACAACTTGATGAACACCAAATATATCTCCAAGATCATCAATCACCAAGATAGTTTGTTGAAAAATTCACCCTAGGACACAAGCAAATCACCTCCTTTTTTGTTATAATGGTTACCAATCAATCAAGGCTTCAAGGTTTCTCCATAATATGGCTAGATAACATGTAACTTGTGGCTAGAAAAGATCAAATGATGGTGTGGTATGGTGAAGTGGGACGGCAAGGGTAGAGAGAGGGAGTATGTGTGAGTTGTTTGCATGTATGAATGGAAGTAAATGGTAATGGTTAGTGGTTTTGTGGGGTGAGTAGCTTCAAAATGAAGCTAAGCTTACAAGTGTAAGCTTATAGCTTACAAGGGTGCCACATCAAAGATGTGGTGTCCCTTTTGGGCCGTCCCATAGATAGTGGGGTGGGATAAATTAGTTTTTCCCATCCCGCTAATTTACGGGTATTCCTCGATTCTAGTTTCCTCGATTTGCGTTCCCTCGGGTCGTTTTACGAAAAACGTTTTTATAAATTTTGAATTAATGGCACAAAACGAATCTAATAAAAATTGTCTCATCAAGAACGGAGTTTAAAAACGTAAATACGTAATCCTAAGGTTTCCGGTTTAGTCGTAAAGGACGCTAAATTATGCACGTAAGCCCAAATTTAAATTCGTAAATTGTGAGTTCATCAACCAGCACAAAAATAAGTTTCAAAATATTATACGAGAAAATAATTCACTACCTGAAAATGTTAGATTGTCACAGCTTTTCCTCCTAAAAGGGATCAACGTCCTCGTGATCCATTTCATTTTGATGTCTGTTTCTTATTGAAATCGAAGAGGTTCGGAAATTTCTTCCACATTTCATCCTCTCGTTCCCAAGTATATTCCGGTCCATGCTTTGAATTCCATCAGATCTTGACAATAGGTATCGGACTTTGTTTCAGTTGCTTTACCTCACGATCCATAACCTCTACGGGTTCTTCGATAAAATGCAACTTCCCATCTATTCGAACCTTATCCAATGAAATTTTCTCATCACTCACTGCTAGACATTTCTTCAGATTAGATACATGGAATGTGTTGTGAACACCATGAAGTTCTGGGGGTAACTCTAGTTTGTAAGCCACCGGACCTACTCTAGATAAAATCTTAAAGGGTCCAATATAGCGGGGATTCAATTTCCCTCGTTTTCCAAATCTTATAACGCCTTTCCATGGCGATACTTTCAACATTACTCGGTCACCCACTTTAAACTCCATCGGCTTCTGCCGCACATCCGCCTAACTTTTCTGTCTACTACGGGCAGTCAACAACCTATTCTTAATCTGAACTATCATCTCCGTAGTCTCGCGGATCAATTCCGGTCCCGTGAGCTGGGTATCCCCAACTTCACTGCAACATACAGGAGATCTACACTTCCTACCATACAAAGCTTCAAACGGTGGAACCTTAATACTAGAATGGTAACTATTGTTATACGAAAACTCTGCTAAAGACAAATGTTTATCCCAATTCCTTCCAAAATCTAACACACAAGCTCTCAACATATCTTCTAGTGTTTGTATCGTTCTTTCACTCTGCCCATCGGTCTGGGGGTGATAAGCAGTGCTCATGTCGAGATTCGTTCCCAAAGATCTTTGGAGAGATTTCCAAAATTCTATGCGAATCTAGGATCTCGATATGAAATGATCGATACAGGCACTCCATGCTTGCATACAACATTATCAAGGTATATACGAGTCAGCTTCTCTAGTGAGAACTGCTCTTTAACCGGAATGAAGTGTGCTGATTTGGTCAGTCTGTCGACAATAACCCAAATCGAGTTGTTTCCAGATGATGTTCTAGGAAGCTTGGTGATAAAGTCCATCGTAATTCGCTCCCACTTCCATTCAGGAATCTTTGGCTGTTGAAGTAGTCCTGATGGCTTTTGATGTTCCGCTTTGACTCTAGCACAAGTCAAGCATTGAAGAACATACATAGCAATATCAGCTTTCATATTCGGCCACCAGTACAACTTCTTCAAATCATGGTACATTTTATCAGATCCCGGATGAATGGAATACTTAGATTTATGGGATTCTAACATAATCAAATCTCTTAAGCCACCAAACTTAGGTATCCATATACGACCTCTTAAGCATTTCACTCCATCAGCTCTAACCTCTAAAGGATCTCCTTCTCCTCGGAACCCTTCATTAACAAAATTTTCCTTCTTACAAGCTTCTATTTGCGCATTTCTAATTTGCTCAGGCAAATTATTGTGCACGATCAAGACTAGAGAACGTACCCTGATAGGCTCTCTATCTTTCCTACTTAATGCATCGGAAACAACATTGTCTTTTCCTGGGTGATATTTTATATCACAATCATAATCACTTAACAACTCTATCCATCTTCGTTGCCTCATGTTCAATTCCTTCTGATCGAGAATATACTGTAAGATTTTGTGATCGGTGAATACCGTACACTTGGTGTCATACAGATAATGTCTCCATAACCTAAGGGCAAAGACTACAACTCCTAACTCAAGATCATGAGTAGCATAATTCTCCTCATTCTTCATTAATAGCATAGAAGCATAAGCTATCACTTTCTCTCGCTGCATCAAAACAGATCCATAGCCTCTAAGAGATGCATCACAATACACTACAAAATCTTCACTCCCGTCGGGTAATGATAAAATTGGCGCACTACATAAGTTTTGCTTCAATGTCTAAAATGCTCCATCTTCATCACTTCCCCAAACGAAAGGTTTATTCTTCTGGGTAAGCTTAGTCAAGGGTTTAGCTATTAAAGAAAATTCTTTAATGAATCGCCTATAATAGCCAGCCAATCCTAAGAAATGTCGCACTTCCGTCGGCGTTGTCGGTGCAGACCAATTCTTAATGGCTTCAACCTTTGCAGGATCAACATGAATTCCATCCTTGTTAATCACATGACCAAGAAATTACACAGAATCTAACCAAAAATCACATTTCGAAAACTTAGCATACAACCTTTCATCCTTTAACAAATTCAAAATAATCCTTAAATATTCTCTATGTTCATCTTCATTCTTAGAATAGATTAGAATATCGTCAATAAACACAATCACAAATTTATCCAAGTAGGGCTTGCACACTCGATTCATTAAATCCATGAAAACCGCAGGTGCGTTAGTTAACCCAAATGGCATTACTTGAATGTCATAGTGTCCATAACGAGTTCTAAATGCAGTTATAGGAATATCTTCTTCATGGACGCGAAGTTGGTGATATCCTGACCGCAAATCTATCTTAGAATACACACTGGATCCTTGTAGTTGATCAAACAAATCATCAATCCTTGGTAAAGGATATTGATTTTCAATTGTCAACTTATTCAGTTCCCTATAATCAATGCATTTACGGAAAGATCCATCCTTCTTCTTAACGAACAAGACTGGAGCTCCCCAAGGCGACGAGCTCGGTCGAATAAAACCTTTATCAGACAACTCCTTAAGTTGCTCAGATAACTCCTTTAATTCATAAGGGGCTAATCGGTATGGCGCACGTGCCACCGGTGCAACACCAGGAATTAAATCGATTCGAAACTCTACTTGCCTTATCGGTGGAAGTCCGGGTAAATCTTTAGGAAATACCTCAGGAAGTTCACAAATAATAGGTTCATCTTCCAATCGTTTCTCCCTAGACTCATTCTCGGTCACTTGAGCTAAGAATAACTCACAACCGTTCCTGATGTACTTTTAGACTTTAATACTTGAAATGATTTTCAAACGGGATTCACCTCGATTACCATCAATTACTAACGTCCTATTCCTAAGAGGAATCTTAAGCTTCTTCTCTCCACATAAAATAGTAGCATTATTCAACGACAACCAATCTATACCAATAATAATATCAAAACTACCTAATTCTATCAGCATCAAATCAATCGGAAAGGAATAGTTCAAGAGATTTAGAGAGCATCCTTCTAATAGCTTATTAGTTTTCACTAATTTACCATCAGCTAATTCCACCTCGTAACTAGTATTTATCTCAACAGGTTCAATGTCAATAAGGGCACTAAATTTAGTGGATACAAAGCTCCTATCAGCACCCGAATCAAATAAAGCAACAACATAATGATTATTGAGTAAAAACGTACCGGTAACGACATTCGGATCCTCTTTCTTCACCTCAATTGTTCCAAGTTGATAGACACCACCCTGGGGGTTTCTTCCAGGTACAATCGCTTTCAACTTGGGGCATTCCGATTTCCTATGACCTTCTTCATTACAGTTGAAGCAAATGGTTCCCTTCTTACACCTTTCAACCTTGTGTCCAAGCTTTCCGCAATTTCGGCACTTCCAACAGTCGCCAGCATGCCTCTTGTTGCCACACTTAGGACATCTATCATCGTTGCGCAGTGTGTTGTTGGTAATAGAATTTGCATTACCCTTTCTCTGGTTCTGACGGCGATTGGAATTCTTCCTATTATCACTTCTATCTACACGATCACCGTCTCCCTTTCTTTTCTCACCAACACGGGCTTCATCTTCCCTATCCTGAATTATCTGTCCAATGAGTTGGTAAGACATTCGAACAGCATCATCAATGATCAGTGGTTTAGATGATATCACGTCCCCCCGGATATTCTGGGTCAACCCTTTAATATATTGTTCAATTCGGATCTCTTCGGGTTCCACCAATCGAGGACATAGCAAGGCCAACTCATGGAATCGGTTTGTATAACTATCAATGTCCACACCTTTCATTCTCAGATGAATCAACTCTTGTTCTAACCTAATGATCACACTACGGGGACACAATTCCAAAGTCATCCACTTCTTAATTTCAGCCCAAGGAGTAGCATTAGCAACATCAATACCCATGAAAGCAATTCTCCCGTTCCACCAAGTCAACGCACGACCTTTAAGAGTAGCCATAACAAAATTCACCTTATCTTCCTCCTTACACTTACTAATCCGAAACACCGACTCAATCTTCTCAATCCACTGGCTTAATCCTACAGCACCTTCAGTTCCATTAAAAGGTAGAGGTTCACACTTCATGAACATCACATAAGTACAGCCACCAACTTCAGGTGCATTAGTTCCAAGTCCTCCTATATTTCCTCCAACATTAGCATTCACATTATTAGCATTCACATTCACATTAGTACCACCAATTCCACTACCGCCAGCTCCACTACCGCCAGCTCCACTACCGCCAACTCCACTACCGCCAGCTCCACTACCGCCAACTCCACTACCGCCAGCTTCATTTCTAGCATTTGCCATAAATTCAGTCATTGATGCCGTAACTTGCTCCGTAATAATCCTACGTACATCATTCTCAGTTACAGCTTTCTTGGGCGGCATAGTTCTATTGTTTCACAATTTCAAAATATTAAGCATTCACCCAACAAAGGATTTATATAATATGGATTGAATTCATAATCAAGATACAAATAAGGCACAATATGTAATTCAAGACAAGATACATATTTCATTCGATTTGAAACAAAAGCATTGTCTTAATTACATCCCATATCAAAGATCTAGCACTATACATACTCAAAATTCGTGCCAGGTCTATTACTAACAAGTCGGTTCAGTCAAAGTTACAAAAGGTACAAAAGATACAAAGGTCACTACTAAACACAGACTGGTCTACTGAGAACCGCCATATGGTCCATCATCCATCATCTTCTGTATCTTTGTCGGACGATCACTAGACACATCTTCAGCTGGGCGCTTACGGATCACTCCTCTTTCAACCATGTCAGCATAAAATCTACTATTCCAACCCACAGATATATTCAACTCCTTCTCAGCTTTCTCACGCATCGCACGAGCTACATTCAACTGAATCTCCATAGAATTCAACTTTTTCTTCATAGCAGCAAACTCACCACTTTCTAACACCGATAACCTCCTAAAAGCCTCATTCAAACCACGCTCTACATCAGTCAAATCCAAACTAAGCAATTCCCGCTCTTTCTCACCAACCTTAGTCTTCGACTCCAAATAAGCAACATGAGTCTGAACAACACCTAATCCAATCTCTGTCATACTACTCTTAACACGGGAAGCATCGAGATCACGTCTCAAGGCCCATGGTGCAAGACCATCAATATGAGTAGCCTCTCTAACACTAGACGACTCTCCTATCACACGTCTACGAGTAGCAATACCATCAGTAACGTCAGGTGCATTATCATTCTCATCCTCCTCTGATTCAGAATCAGATTCAGACGATTCAGACATTTCACGTCCAGGTAGCTCAACCTCAGAATCAGACAAATAAACTGGTGGGGATAAGGGCTTACCCTCTGGAACATCATAAGGGTAAATAAGCTCGGCTTCCTCATCATCATCAACCTCATCGTCTATACCTATATCCTCCTCGACATCCTCGTCGTCAATCTCATCATCTAAATTATCTAACCCAATCTCATCCTCATTCTCAATATCAACATTATCAATATCATTCTCTACCATATCAACCTGAGGGGCAATATGATCTCCTAGTCCTATCTCGGGCTCGGGATCCTCAAATGGTTCCTCCTCATCATCCATATCATAATCTACTAAGTCTAAATAAGGATCATCATCTACATTAGGTTCGGGAATAGCATGGTTCTCTATAGGAATATTAGGGTCAGCCATGACAATCTGCATTTATATATATCTCGTATTAGGATAACATACTTATTAAACAATTACATACTGAAATCACGATATATACATATATAAATTAAATTGTATATATCAAAATATATATCTTCTCAATTGGGCTTGTTGGTAACGTCGGAGATCTTTGGCATCGTTATAGTCAAAAGATTTTTCAAATATTTTCTCAAATGTTCATAGTTAAAAGATTTTGAAAAGTTTTGTTCAAAACCTTGGTTTTTAAAATCTTTTGTTCTCTATAATGAGAGCTCTGGGACCAAACTGTAACACTCTCAATTTTCGTATCGGTACAGCGGAAGGGTCTTTTAGAGTGTTACGGGATAGCACAATAACTCCAATCATAGACAACACATAAAAATGGTTGTACAAGGTTCAACATACATTCATTTTATAAAAAGTTTAAAAGTGTACAATAGGTCCCAAATTATACAGGTCATTAAGTTTACAAAACATAGATCGAATGAACATTTTTATTATTATGTGGGCCATCAGAGTCGATCTCCATCCGGAATACCTTCAAGCACCTGAGATAAAAACATGCAAAAATCATATCAGCGATTGCCGAGTGAATTCATAGTGTTTAATAAAACCGTTATATAAAACAATCGTTGAAATCAGAACACAAGTAAAATATCAGAAGTAAGTCCTCGTATTCCTAGTCAGGCAATATATATCAAAGCATACATCTTAAACCGTTCATGAGACCGTAGCCTCAATATTACCATTATAGGTAATATTATTATCGTTATTCATATCGTTATCGTATTGTATTGAAATACATTTTTGGATTATTATTAGCCGCATGACATTGTTACCTTACTATCAAAACAACGGGCCGCGAACCCGACAAACAATTTGCCCATCTAAGTTAGCGTGTCGTCACAAAAATCACGCTATGTAAATCTTCTCATACATAAATTCGCTTACCAATCAATGTGGTACGACGGGGATCAACCGTCAAGGCGCGAACTGGGGTGATCGTCCCCAAATAGTACTATCATATGCATAAGCGTCTACCAAATCCCAGTAGTTCACAATTCATGCTAATGGGACTTTGAGTGACATAGCCTAACTACTAATAATCCTTTTTATCTCGTTTATAGGGTCATAGCATCATTCGGGTCCATATCATTAAGCATAACATCGGGACTACTTGTGTTCTATTTTTATCAAAAACTAGCATGTTATCTCCCTCGCGGGTTTACAAATCATTTTATAAAACATTTAAAAGAGTGCGAGGCTATGAACTCATTTTGATAATGAAAGCAGATTATCGGCTACGGGCGTGCTTCGGTCACGGAAACCTATATAAATAATAATTGATCTTAGACTTTTGTCCAATGACTTTATCAAAATAACAAATATACATATGATGATTTTATACATATGATGATGATCAAGTGGGTTTATATATTCTTATTTACTCATTTTAGTGTTTATGTATTGGTAACTTTTTACTAGTTTACTAGTTTTACCTATTTACATGTTTTAGGTCTAATATGCCTATTATAAGTTATTTAACTTGTATTAATCCATTTTATTCTTGTATTATCAGTATTTATACTTTACATGTTGGGTCCAAATGGGTTAAGCCCAATAAGTGATTTTTATAAGTGTTTAACTTATTTAGTTAAATTATTAGTCCAATATACTAACTTAGCTCGTTAATGTCCATATGTCCTATAGTTCGGGTTTTATCGGTTTTTACTTGTATTAGATACTTATATATCAGTATAAGACTTTTAAAACTTCACATTAGACGGGTTTTATCGTCTATGTTTTAATTGGCGAAAAACGTTAATTTTTACGGTAATAGCCGAAAAAGTCGTAAAAATCATGTTTATAGTTTTTATAACTTATAAATCTTATTCAACTACCATTTTTATAAAGTTTCCATTTGTTTAACCTTATACATATTTATATAAATGAAATTTATAAGTTAGTGGGTTTTAATTTCACATTTTATACTATATTATTTGAGTGCTTATATAATAGTATTAAACATTAATTCTTCAAAATCTGATTTTTAGTTTCATCTTCACCATTTTTATCATATCTAGAGTTCTATAATGATATAGAAGCTCATTTTTGGATGGCATAAACTTTATATTATGTGCTACAATTAAGTTAGTTATAGCTACTGCTCATTATATGTCTAACTATCCTTAACAGTACCTACAAAACAGACTATTCAGATTAGCACACTCATCTTGTTTTGATCATATCTTACTCATTTTGATGATTCCATTGCATGGCCAACTCTCACATGTGTATGACATCTTATACTTACTGTAAATGGATTCCACCTTGCAATTTTATCAGTTTAAGACTTGGTTACTTACTGTTTTTATACAGCCAACATTTTAAGCATGATTTTAGCCTTGTTTATTATGGTTATTCATCTTTTTAAGCATATTTATCAACACTTGATCCCCACACAACATTTTTATCATCATATATTCATCATATATAATACAAGGATTTTTGCTTGGGTTCTAGATTCGTCTCGGTATCTCCTCGAATTGATCACGGCTCTAAGTGGAATGATTTGTTCTTGGTAAATAAAAAGGTGTTAGTTTGTTTATCTATGTTAAACTAATGACAAATAAGTAAGTGTCGAAGAGTAAAATTAAAAGATTAAACTAAATGGACGAGTTTAAAAATAAATGCTTGAAAAATTAAAGATGAACACTCAATAAAAACTAACACTTGTAAAACTTTGTAAAAACATGAGCTTAGTCGGGAAATACTAAAAGAAAGTAAGATCGGAATAACAGACAATCTCGTCGGAATATGTGGCTGGTCGGAATGTGGGAAACGAGTCCTGATCGGAATATAGAACTAGGCCCAATCGGAATACTTAAAAATGAAGCTGATCGGAATGTATAAATCGGAAAAGACAATCGGAATATTGGAAAAGGTGCTTATCGGAATGTGACAAAAGACCCCAATCGGAATGTAGACTAATTCTTGCTGTCGAAATAATATAAAATGGATGCTGATCGGAATATCCAAAAATGAGCTACAATCGGAATACTTAAACAAGCCAAATCGGAATCTATGAAACCCTTTTCCGATCGGGTGATCGGAATGAAGGGGAGTGCTACTGGTCGGAATATCTGGTCGGAAAAGGGCTTTGCCCTTTCCGAAATTAGTGTTGATCCGGAATTTAAGCAAAGCAATAAGCTATGGAATAAGCGAATCACCAAAACTAGGAAGGATCTATGATGAAACGGATCGAATAAGCACTAAAAACAACTTATCTAAACTTTAAATAAGCAAAAACATAAATCAAATAATAAAAAGAAAAATTTTTATGAAAACTTTAAAAAGTGAATAAGCAAAACCAACAAATAAGCCAATAAGCACAATGATCTTAAAGCTTATTCTTGTAGAAACTTAAGGAAACATAAAAAAGATTAACTTTTTAAGTACAAAATCCTTGATGAACAACACGGATCATACGAGATTTGTACCAAAATCAATCAAAATCAAAGAAAGGAAGAATGAGATTAAAGATTAAAAGCTTGAAACTAAACTTGATTAATGAAAAACAATACAAAGGTTTGATCTTGAAAGAGAAAAAGATGAAAACTAGTGAGAGAAAGTTTAGAACTTTCTCTCTCTAAACTAGAGAGAATGAAAAACTAAAAACTAACTAAGACTAAGTGTGTCAAATTTGTGAAGTAAGGTCTTATATATAGGCGTGTGGTGGTGGGCTTGTGAATGGGCTTTGGTTTGGGCTTCTTTTTCTTCTTTCTTCTTTAGTCTTCATGCTTCTTTAAATAAACGTTTCCGACTTGGATTTGAGAAGTGTCGGTGAATAATTCCAACTCGTCTTATAATTCTTTTGTTTAGTAGACTCGAGTTCTTCGACATATATGAATCTTCCATCTTTGGCTCTATTCTTTGATAAATCTTCAAATAGGCACAATGACTTCAAATCTTTTGCATCTCTTGGACATTAGGCTTCATTTTGAGTCTTTTTCTTCGATAAAGCCCGTGCAATCCCATGTTTTCTTCAATATTCATCCGGTTGACTCTGAAAACACAATAAACACAAAAACCACGCATAATTCCAAACAAATGATATTAAATACGTGTTTTGGTCTTGTTTTAGCCAGAAATAAGTGGTAAAAGGATGGGTGTTTTCACACCTATCAAATCCCCTACACTTAACCATTGCCATGCCCTCATGCAATGCTTAGTGACAAAGCACATTTACACTTTTCTCATAATCAATCAACCTTGGCCTTATTAATATACTACTAAACAAAAATGAAAGTACTAAGAGAAATTAAAACTTTAAAGTAAACAAAAGGATGGAATTAACTTGCAAAGAGATCAAGGACTTACATTAGGGCTTTGGTGTTGCGAAGATTTATCACCCTCAAGTTTCACGTTCCCCAAACTAAGCTTAGAAAACGAGATCATTGTTATTATAAGTTAGCATATCAAACACTTACACACATGGCTTAATTAAATGCTTAAACTCCCTTATTCCTAGGTGTATCTCTTATATTTTATTTTTGTCTTAGAATGATCATGAAGATGCATTTTTGGACTTATTTCGATAGTTATTTAGGCTGAAAGCAAAGTAGGACGATTTGATCAATAGTTAGCTAAAGGACAAAATCTCTTAAAACTGCTTCTCGGGATATCAAAAAGTTCATATCTTGGCATAACTCGGTTCACGATTTGAGACCTTTCTCGGGCCGATATTTGGCATGTACTTCATACTTCATATCTTGAGAGACGTGCTTAAGATAATGGTCTTCTCATCGTAATAGAGTTTCTTCACTTAGAGACTTTTGAGGGGTACTCCAACTTTGTTGACCACGACTTCATGATTATTTCTTCAATCTCTACTTGGGATTTTGAGATACAACGATCCGCCTCCTTTTCGGACTTGGATCTATTTATCCTCATACCTTGTTAGGGTCTTTTCGGATAAACTTCTCCATGATCTTTATGGGAGTTGACTGCTTTTTGTCGTGAGTCTTGATCCTTCATATTGATTTTGGGAATAATGCTTTTCACATCACTTTGGATCTTCAGCAATAAAATGGAATCCTCATGCCTTGTTAGGGCCTTTTGGGACTCGCCAATCTTCGCGCCCCGCTTCATAAGTTATGCCTTAGCTATGAACTCTTATCATTACCGAGCAACTTTTAAACGATCTTGGGCTAGAAGCTAAGTAAATTTTCAAATCGTACGACCTTACTTATTGCAGATAAATTATTATCAAGTGATGGGAGAATAGGCAAATAATTACACCAAGTGAGCTTGCGCAAGAATACCGACTTATAATTGACTTTATCATTTCTCGTCCTCCACAATTTAAAATCTCAAATAATGAGACTCGTGGATGCTTAGCCTAATAAACCAATTAAGGTCTACATGGTTAAGGATACTAGCTAGAATAAACTTAGATAAGTCTATTCGGGTTGAGTCAAAATAAACGCAACGGGCCTAATATGTCAAAGATTTCTAAACTAGTTAAAACCATTTTATTTAATTTTTTGACTTTATTACGGGATATATACATATGAAAGCAACGATAAAAAATTAAAAATTACGACTAAATGGCCAAAGTTAATTAAAAATTTGAAAAATGTTGAAAAAGATGATTTTCCGGTTAAATGAAGGCATTTTAATGGAAAAGTCCACTTAAAACTTCGATAGAAGTCCCCCTAACACTTAAGATAAACATTGTCCTCAATGTTTAAGCATGTGGGAAAAGTCTCCCCTACACTTATGACATTGTGCACGTTGGTTAACTCAAGTTAAGGAAGAGACGACTAAAGTGATCAATTTCAAATGTGAGTATGAAGAAAATTGAATCAGGAAAGTTTGAGAGATAGAACCGAATTTCGGATAACACGGGAGCACGGTTCTTCAGAGATTCCAAGAGTGCACTTATCCCTGTAATCACATCACCACACAAAGACAAACACCTATACAGGTCCCCTATACTTAGGAGGTAAAAACATAAAAGGATAGATACTCGGGCTTCCTCCCGAGGAGCGCTTGTTTTTGATAACCAAGTCACGAGCCTGACTCGACCCAAAATTAGTTCATGGGGAACGTGGTGAGGGATGGAATCATCTCATGAGAGATGTCCTCACCAAAGTACAGCTTCAGACGCTGGCCATTCACCTTGAAATTGGGCCCATTTGGCTAAGAAAGCTCAATGGTCCCATATGGAAAGACTTTGGCGACGGTGAATGGACCAGACCAGCGGCTCTTCAACTTGCCAGAGAAGATCTTTAACCGAGAGTTAAAAAGTAAGACTTGATCACCAACGTGGAACTCTCGGTTCTTGATTTTTGCGTCATGAATGATCTTCGTCTTCTCCTTATAGATCAGCGAGTTCTCATAAGCTTCATTCCTCAGTTCGTTGAGCTTGTTGAGTTGAATCTTGCGATGATCACCGGCTTTGTTGATGTCGAGGTTAGCCCACTTCAAGGCCCAGTGCGCCTTATGTTCCAGCTCGATGGGAAGGTGGCATGCTTTCCCGTACACAAGACGATAAGGTGTATAACCGATCGGGGTCTTATAAGCAGTACGGAAAGCCCACAGAACATCATCTAACTTATTGGCCCACGCGGCACGATGCTCTCCCACAGTACGCTCCAAAATTCGCTTCAATCCACGGTTGGATATCTCGGCTTGCCCATTGGTTTGGGGATGATAGGCGGTGGAAAGACGGTGATTGACACCATACTTAGCCATGACTCTTGAAAATTGATCGTTGCAAAAATGAGTCCCGCGGTCACTGATAATAGCACGAGGAACACCGAATCTAGCGAACAGCAATTTCAAAAAGTTACAAACCACCCTTGCATCATTAGTAGGTAAAGCTTTGGCTTCAACCCACTTTGAAACGTACTCAACGGCTACAAGGATGTATTTGTTTCCTTTAGATGAAGGGAATGGCCCCATAAAGTCGATACCCCAAACATCAAAGATTTCACATTCTTGTATGATATTATTAGGCATCTCGTCTTTATGTGTGATCTTGCCTTGTTTTTGGCAAGCATCTCAATGTTTAACCATCTCGTGAGCATCACGGTAAATGGTGGGCCAATAAAATCCCGATTCAAACACTTTTTTGGCGGTGTAGTTGGGACCAAAGTGACCACCGGTGGGTCCTTTGTGGCAAGCGTCAAGGATTTCTAAAGCTACCGGTCCATCAACACATCGGCGAATAATCAAGTCAGCACATTGCTTGAATAGATACGGGTAATCCCAAAAGTAAGTCTTAATGTCGTTAAAGAACTTCTTCTTTTTCTGGGATGTTAACCCGTCAACGAGAATTCCACCCGCCAAGTAGTTTGCAATGTCCGTAAACCACGGGGTTTCATCAGAAGTCGAGTTGATAGACATTAAGGTCTCCAGTGGAAAAGAATCATTGATTTCTTTGTTCAGATGATCCCCCTGGTAAGGATCCTCAAGTCTACTGAGATGATCTGCGGCTAGGTTTTCAGCTCCTTTCTTATCGCGAATTTCGATTTTAAATTCTTGGAGTAGCAAAACCCAGCGAAGAAGTCTTGGTTTGGAATCTTGTTTAGTTAACAAGTACTTCAACGCGGAATGATCGGTGTAAACGATTGTGGTGGAAAGGACAAGATAGGGGCGAAATTTTTCAAAGGCATAGACGACATCTAAAAGCTCTTTTTCGGTTGTCGTGTAATGCAATTGAGCCCCATTCATTGTCTTGCTAGCGTAATGGATTGGTTGGAAGTGTTTATTCATTCTTTGGCCCAAAACCGCCCCAATAGCAAAATCACTAGCATCGCACATCAACTCAAAGGGAAGCTCCCAATTAGGGGTAACCAAGACAGGTGCCTTAGTTAGCTTATCCTTAAGCAAGTTGAAGGCGTCAAGGCACTCCTTGGAAAAGATAAAAGGAGTATCTTTTTCCAAGAGGTGGGTCATCGGGCGAGCGATTTGAGAAAAATCCTTGATGAATCATCGGTAGAAGCCCGCATGACCAAGGAAACTTCTCACACCCTTCACGGTTGAAGGTGGAGGCAACTTAGCGATAACATCAACTTTAGCACGGTCCACTTCAAGACCGGCTTTGGAGATCTTGTGTCCTAGCACGATGCCCTCTTTTACCATGAAATGGCATTTTTCCCAATTAAGAACAAGGCGAGTGTCTTCACACCGCTTCAGCATACGTTCTAAATTGGCAAGGCAAGCAGAGAAAGAATCGCCATAAACCGAGAAATCATCCATGAATACTTCCATAGTGTCTTCCACCATGTCATGGAATATAGCCATCATACACCTTTGGAACGTCCCAAGAGCATTGCATAAACCAAAAGGCATACGTTTGTAAGCGAATGTTCCATAGGGACAAGTGAATGTGGTCTTTTCTTGGTCCTTGGGATCGATGGGAATTTGAAAATACCCGGAGAAACCGTCTAAAAAGCAGTAATAGTCATTACCAGCTATACGTTCGAGCATTTGATCCATGAAGGGAAGAGGAAAGTGGTCTTTTCTTGTGGCATAATTGAGCTTGCGATAATCAATACAAACTCTCCACCCAGTAACGAGACGAGTGGGAATCAACTCGTTGTGTTCATTGGAAACAACGGTTATTCCGCCCTTCTTGGGCACACAATGGACGGGACTTACCCACGGCGAATCCGAAATAGGGTAAATCAAGCCGGCATCTAGAAGTTTGATAACCTCTTGTTTGATGACGTCATGAATTTTAGGATTAACCCTTCTTTGGCTCTGGATTGCGGGTTTAAAGTCATCTTCCATGAGAATCTTGTGAGTACAAAAGTTCGGATCAATTCCGCGGATGTCGGAAATTTTCCAAGCAATTGCCTTCTTATTATCTTTAAGCACGGCAATGAGGCGAGATTTCTCTTCTTCTTTCAAGTCCTTCGCGATGATGACAGGCGACTTCTTGTTTTCTTCAAGGAACACGTACTCGAGATGGGGCGGCAACTCCTTAAGTTCTAAATCCAGAGGATTTTTGATGGGATGTGTTTTCAAAGTCGGAGCATCGATAGCAATAACCGTGGGAGATGGTGGAGAAAGATTGTCTTCTTTGATAAGGTTTTCAAAGAAACGCATGTCTTCATCCCAATCGGTGGGAGAATCGTCATTTGCTAAGTTCACATCTCCCATGGTGGCTTCAAGATCTTTCCAAAATAAATCACTTTCTCCAAATAGAGACAGTGATGAATCAATAGAGGAAACGGTCTCAACATTGGGAAGAGAGGTAGGAATATTTTTACAAGCATCAATAAAGTGTTCTTCACAAGCCTCATCCAGAACGTCAATACATTTAACACTCTCGTATGAATAAGGTTGTTTAGACAACTTTCCTATGTTGAAGACGATTTTATCGTCACCCACTCTCATGATAAGCTCACCGGCTTCAACATCGATGAGAGTGCGACCGGTCCTCAAGAATGGACGACCAACGATCAATGGCACACGAGGGTCCATGTCGTAGTCAACGACAAGGAAATCGGCAGGAAAAGGGAATTTGTCAACTCCTACAAAGACGTCTTCGGCTATCCCCACTGGATAAGCAACCGTACGGTTAGCTAATTCCAAAGTCATTTTGGTGGGGACTAGCTTAGGGAGAGATAATTGCTTCCAAACGCTTAGAGGCATTAGATTAATACTGGCACCTAGATCGGCTAGGGCCATGCAATTCTCTACTCCCGGGAAGTTGCAAGGGATTAAGAAACGACCCGGATCACCAAGCTTGGTTGGCAATTTCCTTAAGAGCACTGCAGAGCAATTCTAATTAAGTTGGGTGTTAGCAATATCAAGAAGCTTCTCCTTGTCGCTAAGAAGATCCTTGAACATTTTTGCATACTTGGGCATGTGAGCGAGAGCCTCAGCAAAGGAGATGTTAAAATTCAATTGTTTAAACATTTTGAGAAAGTTCGAAACCTGAATATCATCCTTGCTTTTGAGCTTCTCTTTCCTCAACCTAGATGGATAAGGTATATCGGAAGAAGAGGAAGTCTTGGGATCGAAGGATCACTCACATCCTTGGGTGGAGGAGGGGTAGAAGTAAGAGGTGGAGAAATTGGGGAAGGAGAAGGATGAGGAATAGGAGCAGGGGACTCGTTCTACTTAGTCACAAACACCGGTGGAGGTATAGGAAGCTCGGGTTCCTTGGTACCTTTGCCACTGCGAGTGGTGATTGCTTTCATCTCCCCTCTTGGATTCGCAACGGTGTTACTCGGAAGAGTACCCGAAGAAGAGGGTTCTATGGAGAAGGAAAAAGAGAAAGAACCTGAGGTTGTGGTTGAAAAGGAGCAAATTCAAAGCCCACGAAGTACCGCTCAAACCACACCTACGGTTGAACCCACACCAATCATGGAACCCGAGATTCCAAGGCCGATGCCTATGCCTACTTTGCCCCAACCCACACAACCTTTACCCTACCCTTCAAGACGAGACAAGGAAAAGGCACAAGAACGAAATAATTATCAATTTGAACTCTTTATGAAAATGTTTCGTGACTTGCATTTTAATATAAGTTTTGCCGACGCCTTAGTCATGATGCCTCGATTTGCCGCGAACTTCAAAAGTATGTTGAATAACAAAGAGAAATTGCAAAATTCGCCTAGTTGTTCATCGTTTTTTCTAAGCCGCATACCTCAAAAAGTCGGTGATCCTGGAAAGTTTTTAATCCCATGTGCTATACAAGACATGGAAGAATGCTACGCCTTGGCCGATCTTGGTGCTAGTATTAATTTGATGCCTCTTGAGATTTTTAAATCGCTCAATCTTCCAAATCTCACTCCTTCAAGAATGTCAATCGAGATGGCCGATCATTCTACGATTCTAGCTTGTGGAGTAGCCGAGGACGTCTTTGTGAAAGTTGGAAAGTTCTACTATCCTGTAGACTTTATTGTTGTTGACATTCCCATCGATCCTAAAGTTCCGTTAATTTTAGGTCGATCTTTTTTGGATACCTCGAGAGCACTTATCGATGTGCATGCAAGAAAAATCACTCTTCGTTTCAATGAGGAAGAACTCGTCATTAATGCAACCCAAAACTCCACGCTTTCTCATGTGTATTCTATCACGTCTTTGTACAATGTCAATCCCATCAAAAACATTTGTCAAAAGATTTCAAATAGAGTTTTAGGAGTTGTTGAGAAAAATGAAGTTCCGTCCCCTCCGCCGGTGGAGGTTAAGAGTGTTAAGCCTACGGTTCCAATTGTGAATGATTCTTCGGATGATGAATACGTTGATCCCGATGGGGAAGTTTTCTTTATTGACAAAAGATTTGAAAACTTACCACCACCTAAACCAAAAAGATTTCAAAATGTGAGAATTTTTAGTGTGACTAACATTGCTTTAGATACACCAAATATTTTTGACATAATTAAATCGGGTTTTCACAAGGAGAGTGTAAAAGATGAAAAAGGAAAAGATTTTGAATTGAATTTAAAAGATTTTTCTACAACTCTAACTCCGTCATCACCACGTGTATTGAGTACTACAAGCTCGTCTTCTCCTTTTGACGATGCTTTGCGTGGACTTAGTGTGGGGGAATCCCCTTATGTTCCCTCCCCTTTCTCCACCGAGGACGAGATATTTGACCCCGGAATTGCTTATAAAGGGAAATCTCGGTCTTCCACCGATGCAATAAATGGAAAATCTTTTCATTTGATTGGTGCGAGTCTAACTCGAGTAGCTCATGTTTTTAGAGACTTACCCATTGTCCCACCCTTCTATTTCTTCTCTCCTATTTTCTTGAAACTCTTTGAGTTTTTGTTGACTATTGATGAAGTGGCGTTGATTTGTTTTTCCAATGAAAACAAGAACGCCATCTTCGATCCCGGTATTTTGCACCATTAAAGGACTTAGTCCTTTATACCGGTTGTTTTTGGGCCTTGTTTATCATGTAAGCCCCACCAAAAATTGACCACACCATGATTATCCCTAAATGATCACATTTATGGGGATTCGAGTCGAGCTTTTGACTCGGTTATCAAAAACAAGGTGCCTCGTGGGGGAGACCCATGCTTATCCATGTAAATATTATTGCTTTCTAATTAGTTAATGTGAGGGGATTTGTGCCCTTCCAACCTTTTTTCCGTGGTTGTTTGTGCATTGTGGTTTTTAGATCATGATCTTCACGATTGGAGCCTCTCGTGTTCGTTTTATGGGAGCACTCGATCGTTTGCTTTGGAGACATTTCTCAATATCCAAATGATATATCCTTTTATGTTCTAACCTTAGGTTTTTAGCACACTTCATAAACGGCTATTAATTTATTGGTTACACCCTTTCCATGCTAGATTAGGCATTCGACTACGTCTCTAGTATGGGGGTGTTTGTACCCCTAGACTCGAAACATTGAGGACAATGTTTAACTTTAGTATGGGGGGGTGAATAGATACTTGCCTTGCCAAACCTTCACGCTTTCCAAAGTTTATGTTTTGTTTATCGTTTTGTTGCAAAATAAGGCTAAAAATTGCCAAATTTTAAAAATTTTCTCATGTTTTATAAGTGTTTGAAGACACGAATGTAGATTTTCCGATGGCGAGAATAAGAGTAATTTTTGACTCGACCGTGCGTGTTGAGCACTTAGCTTTGATTCCTTAACTACACATTAGGCTACGTCTCTTAAATGAGGACGAGAAATGATAGAGTTAATTATAAGTTACTATGCTAAACGTAGAGTACTCGTATTCTTTCAAAAACTCATGTGTTCTCGTTGTTTGCTTATTCTCCCTTCGCTTGTAAATATTTTTTGCTTAATAAATATTGACTTAGCGGTTTAGTTAGGATTTTTGGGTATCTAGTCTTTTCTAGTAGCTTACGTGTAATTAAATTGGGAAGACATTAAGGTATCGCCAGCGTCACGGTTTTGAAGTATTGGCACCCGAATAATCGAAAGCTTCACCCAATAATAAGATTTCAAGTGCTCACCTAAATCTAGCAAACAATTTGAAGCCCCACAAGGCCTAAAATCTATGCAAAATTGAAAGTGAATCAAGCCTTAATCTTCGAAGCTTTAAAGATCCAAAATTCGCTTTAGCGTTAGGATATACGTCTTTGGCTAATAAAACTACCGATGAGGCGGATAATAAAAGGCAAGGCAAGACCGAAGTCATAATAAAAGCTTCATGGCGAAGTTGAATAAAAGATGGAGGTAAACCAAAGATAATAAGGTCCTTCCGTTAGGGGGCGTATAAAAGTCTTGGTAATAAGTCTCATGTTCAAAACCGTTATAAAACCGTGTTTATCGATTCTTCTTGTCAACTTAATTTTTTAACATCGTTGTCTATTAGGAGGGGTTATTGATTTGATGGTCTTAGTTACACCGTTAGGACTCTATTTTTAGACCTAAATCTCTATTATCGCATAAGTCAACGATGTATCCTCGTGATCATTAAAGACATAATAAAATATAAGAGATACAACTTAGGAACAATGGGAGGATAAGTACGTGATTAGGGCATATGAGTAGTGTTAGCATTACTAACTTATAATGACAATGATCTCGTTGCACGCTTGGCATGGAATTAGGGTGAAAATCGAGGACGACGAAATTATTTCTAACGAAGCATTCACGTGTTCTTGTTCTATGAACCTAAACGTCCCATTTTGCGATGAAAATCATACATTATGTCTAAAACGCAAGTAGTAGTAATAGTAGTAGTGTAGCTAGTTTATCATTTCAATAAAGTAAATAAATTAAATTTTGGAGATGCTATGATACTTTATTCTAGCATTGCGTGAGGGCACGGCAATGGTTTAGTATGGGGGAGTGATAAGACTGCTTTTATACATAGTCTCATCGTCCAAATCGGGCTTAAAATGCATAAAATATCATAAAAACTGCCAAATATATGCTCGTGTTTGTTACTTGTGTATTTTTAGGTACGGATATTGAGGAAATGGCAAAAGATCACAAGAATCATTCAAAAACGAACACGGGAAGGCGCACAAAGAACCGGGCCCAAGTTTGGATTTTACAAAAATGCCCTTGAAGAATTGAAGAATGGCAACTTTAGTCCCTCAACTTTTGAAGATTTACACTTTATACCCCTCAAATATTCAAAATTATGAATAAGGTCCCTAAATTTTGAAGATATTACAAGATAAGCCCTTGGGAAATGAAGAAATTACATTTGAAATCCTTATTTATGGTTTGAAAAGTAATTGTGCCATTTTCAGCAAGTACTCCAAAGTTGTTAAGTGTTAAAAAGGCATTGACAAGGTTTATTTACAAAGTGAACAAAAATGAAGACTTGAGGGGGCATTCTGACCAGACACACAAACATACCCATCCATTCACACTTTCACACCTCAGCATAACCCACCCAAATACCCATTTACCCATACCCTACCCGACCAAACCCACCAACCCGGTTTAATTTATTAAACGAGGTCAAACCCCCAGTCAACCTTTCCCACTTTCCCACCCAAACACCCAATTTAATTAACTTTATTCCCAAAACAGATTAATCCCACTCCTAATTACCCTAGAACCCTAAACCAATCCCAGACTCAATTAACAATAAAACAAAGGGATTTTTGTTGAGCATCTCCAGATTGTTAATTAATCATAACCTCACTTAAACCCACATCTTAACTCACCACAAGACACACCCATGTGTCTTGTGGGACCCTCCCCTGCACCCGTCGTTTTCTCCCAAACCCTAAACCCGACACATCCAACGTTTTACACATACTCCTTGGTCCCCAAGCACTTTTTAACGACTCAGATGCATTCAAACATCACAACAAGGGCTGGCATCTTCACATGAAGCTTTTTGACCAAGATTCCAAGAATTTTCAAAGGGCAGATTGGGAATTCCATATCTAGGGTTTACACATTGTAATTTTTTATTAAGTTTTCTAGATTATTCTTCATTGTAGTATATAAGGAGTCGTTTGTGACCCTTATCATTTTGTTCCAGTTTTTAGCAAATCAAACATTTGTAATTCCTTTTTATAAATTATAAAGTTGGTATTTTTTGTTTAAAATCGTAATTCCTTTTATTATTTTTAAAAGTTGGTGTGTGTTGTGAAAGCTAAGACTGAGTTCCATTAAATTTGCAAAACATTTTCTTGTTTTGAATTTTCAGAAAAGGTTTCTGAAAATAGGGTGAATTTTGGTGAAAATTTAGATTCAAAAGTTGGATTTTCAGGATTGAAAGTATATTTGGTATAACTGTTTTTGAAAGAAAAATCACTTAAGGAAGTTGTGAGAAATGGTTTTTAAAAGGTGTGATAAAAATCAGATTTTGAATATACTTGTGTTCTTCATTTTTCTCTTAGCAGGTTCTTGGAGATTGTTTGATCAAGGATCAGCATAGGCCCAGGCCTATTGGAGGTGGTTTCTAAGCCACTGTGGGACCTGGATGTGGGTCCCACAAGGTAGTATTCTAAATCCTTGTCAAGTTTACAAAGTTTCAGTTTTTATGTGATTTGGCCTGAATGAGATTGCTAGTTGTTAAAGTGTTATGATTGATGTTTGTTAGTACAAGTTTGAGCTTGTTATGCATGTTTAGAGTCATTAGAATCAGTTTGGATAAGTTTTGTCTAGATTTGCTTTGAAAAATTTATTTTCAATTTTTTAAGGGGTGTTTGGATTAGTAAATTAAGGGACGATTTGTTAAGTTTTTAGGTTAAAACTCGTTTTAAACAATCATTAGGGTGTTAATAGGTTATAAGTCACTTTAGTGTTCAGTTTTAGTGGGGTTTAAAACAGGTTTGTATGATAAAAATTTGAAAAAGAAGCATAAAAATCAGTTAAGTCTTATTCTGCTTATTCTGTGTGAATTTTGAACCACCAAGTTGTGAAATCTGTTAGAAATAGGGTCATCTAGGGTTGTGTATCATTTCTTTGTCATTTGGTAGAATTGTATGCAAGTAATTGGCTTTTAAAATCCAATTTGGTGCAAGTATTTTGGTGAAATACCCCCCAGACCTGCATAAAGATTACAGCAACTTGAATTTGCATTTTTTGCATTTTGTGTGGAATTTGTGAAGAGAACTTGCTTGATTTTGTGTTTGTATTGACTCCTTGTACTCAACAGAGTACAAGGGTGCCATTTTGTCCAACAAAAACGCCACAAAGGCCATGATCAAGCCCTGTTGATCCAATTCTGCATAAGTGAAAAAAGCAATTTGTGTTCATCAGAAACTCAGCATACCTGAGCACGTTTTGGCCCAAATCTTGACTTAATCTTTGTACAATTTGGTTTGTGTTTGTGAATTTGTGACTAAAAATAGTAACAGGCTTGGGTTTAAAGTTAAAAATAAAAGAAAAAAAATAAAAGAAACAAAAAGGACGTGGCCAGGACTCGAACTTGCGCCACTCCTTCCACAACCAAACGTGTTAACCAACTGCCCTAGGGACTTTGACTGGTAACTCTTTGGTTTGTTTAATATATAAGGGTTGTTTGGTTTGTAGCTTATTTAGCTAACAGCTTATAATTAAGCTGTTTTAAGCTTATTTCTTTGAGGTTTTTACTGTTTAGCAATTTTCATAGGATTGTATTAGGTTTTAGGACTTTTCTATCCAAAAAGTTTATTTTTCCCGTTTTTAATTTATTTATTAGGATTATTTTTAGTTTAATTTTTAGAAAGTAGTTTAAAAATAGCAAAAAGTATTTTAAAAATCCAAAAAAATATCTTTTAGGTTTTGATTTATGTTTTTGAGGTTTACATTACAAAAAGTTTTCAAAAAGTCTTATTTTTAATTTTATTTGATTTTAGGTTTTTTAGCAACTTTAAAATTTAATATAAAATTATTAAAAAGGTTTTAGGAACTTTAATTTGCATTTTTATCTTAGTTATATTATTCTAGGTTTTTGGTAATTTTTTGGAATTTATTTATAAACTTTTTATTTTTTTGATTATTTTTTGATTATTTTATTATTATTTTATTATTAAAAATTCAAAGTTGTTTTTTTTACTTTTTTCATTTTTCCTATATGTTAAACACATAATTAGGAGTTTTGTCACTTTCCTAATCTTTTTAGGACTTTTCATTTATTTTCTAGAATTAATTTAAGTTTTAATAGATTTTAATAGTTTTTAGTAGTTTAAAAAATAGTTTTATTAGGTTTTAAAATTTTTAAAAATAGTTTTTAGCTTAATTAGGTCATTTTTGAGGTTTACAAACTTGAAAATCTTGTTTAGGGCTTTTTAATAATTAATTGTGATTTTTAGGGCTTTAATTAGCATTAAAAAGTCATTATTTAATTAATTAAAAGGTTTTAGCAAGTTTGGATTTTTTGTAAACTCTTAGAATATTATTGTGGATTTTTAGGAATTTTTAGGAATTTTTAGGTTAAAATTTTTATTTTGTAGTTTTTCACGGTTTTACGTGAACGCGTTTTCGTCTTAGTTTAATCCGTTTTCGTAACCGTCTTTTCATTTCTTTCTATTCTCTTTTCTTCTTGTTAATAATCACAAACATTAATCATCATTCATTACACAACACACGTGCCTCCTCGAGAGAACGATCCCCACTTAAGGGTCATAAGTGTTTACGTTTTCCTAAACGTACACTTAATACTTACCGCTTTTGCCTTCCTTTTCCTAAAGGGTTGCAAAAATACTCAACATCAATTGGCGAGTCCGAAAAGGCCCTAACAAGGCATGAGGATTCCATTTTATTGTTGAAGATCCAAAGTGATGTGAAAAGCATTATTCCCAAAATCAATATGAAGGATCAAGACTCACGACCAAAAGCAATCAACTCCCATAAAGATCATGGAGAAGTCTATCCGAAAAGACCCTAACAAGGTATGAGGATAAATAGATCCAAGTCCGAAAAGGTGGCGGATCGTTGTATCTCAAAATCCTAATTAGAGATTGAAGAAATAATCATGAAGTCGTGGTCAACAAAGTTGGAGTACCCCTCAAAAGTCTCCAAGTGAAGAAACTCTATTAACGATGAGAAGACCATTATCTCAAGAACGTCTCTCAAGATATGAAGTATGAAGTACATGCCAAATATCGGCCCGAGAAAGGTCTCAAATCGTGAACCAAGTTATGCCAAGATATGAACTTTTTGATATCCCGAGAAGCAGTTTTAAGAGATTTTGTCCTTTAGCTAACTATTGATCAAATCGTCCTACTTTGCTTTCAGCCTAAATAAACTATCAAAATAAGTCCAAAAATGCATCTTCCTGATCATTCTAAGACAAAAATAAAATATAAGAGATACACCTAAGAATAAGGGAGTTTAAGCATTTAATTAAGCCATGTGTGTAAGTGTTTGAATTGCTAACTTATAATAACAATGATCTCGTTTTTAAGCTTAGTTTGGGAAACGTGAAACTTGAGGGTGATAAATCTTCGCAGCACCGAAGCCCTAATGTAAGTCCTTGATCTCTCTGCAAGTTATTTCCATACAGCTATTTTCAAGTGAAAATGGTTTCTATCCTTTATCTCCTTTAAAGTTTTTAATTTCACTTAGTATTTAAATTTTTGTTTAGTAGTATGTTAATAAGGACAAGGTTGATTGATTATGAGAAAAGTGTAAATTTGCTTTATCACTAAGCATTGCATGAGGGCATGGCAATGGTTAAGTGTAGGGGATTTGATAGGTGTAAGAACACCCATCCTTTTACCACTTATTTCTTACTAAAACAAGACCAAAACGCGTGTTTAATATCATTTGTTTGGAATTATGCGTGGTTTTTGTGTTTAATGTGTTTTCAGAGCTAACCGGATGAATATTGAAGAAAACATGGGATTGCACGGGTTTTATCAAGGAAAAAGATTAAAAACAAAGTCTATTGTCCAAGAGATGCTAAAGATTTGAAGTCAATGGGCCTATTTGAAGATTTATCAAAGAAAAAGGACCAAAGATGGAAGATTTACATATGTCGAAGAAACTCAAGTCTATTAAACGAAGAAATTAAAAGACGAGTTGAATTTAATCGTCGACAAATCCCGAATCAGAATCGAAAACGTCAACTTTTCTGAAAAGACGAGAAGACAAGAAGAAAGGGAGAAAGCCCACTCACCAACCAACCACTTAGCCTATATAAAGGAATCACCCTCACAAAATTTGGCACCTAGTTTTTAGTTTTCAGTTACACTTTTCCTAGTTCGTAGGAAACCATCTCCCTTAAGGAATGGTTTTCATCTTTGTTTGATTTCTTCCAATCTTGTAAGTTTGATTTTTCCACTTTATTTGTTGAATCCAAAATCATTAATACAAGTCTACTTTTAATATTTCCATCATCTTGTTCTTCATCTCTTTTTGATTCCAAGTTCTTAAGTTTTATTTTATTGGTTTGATCATAAAAAGTTTTTGATTTTGTGTTTTTATGATTGGGATTTGATCCTTGTGGTTAATTGATGATTATGGGTTAGTTTGGTTAAAACGTTTTTGTTCATTTGGTTCGATTTGGTTAAAAATTCGTGTCCCCTGTTTAACTTTCTGTTGCAAACTGTTCTTCGTTCCCAGAGTATTCCGCATAAGGTGTTTATTTCGTCCCCTATTCGAAATATCTTATTATTCCGAATAGTCTGTGTTATTCTTCCTTTATTCGGAATTTTCATTGATTCCGCATAGCTCAATCTCTTTTTCCTTCATTCGGAATATTTGTTTATTCCGAATTGCCCTTCTATTCCGCATAGCACTCAACATTCCGCATAGCCCTTGTTATTCCGCATGGTTCATTTTATTCCGCATAGATGATTATTCCGCATAGCTTGATGTTCCGCATAGACCATTATTCCGCATAACCCTTTATTCCGAGTAGAATCAATTATTCCGCACGGTCGTACATTCCGAATAGCCTCATATTCCAGATAGGATCATTTATTCCGAGTAAGGATGTATTCCGCAAAGAGACTATTATTCCGAACAGAGCATTTTTCAGTGAGGGTAAATTTCAGTTACTGTTTTATTTAAATTTTAATTCAAGTTTTAATTCAAGTTTTATTTTTGTTAATTAATTCCTTCTAGTTTAATTCCATTACTACATTCATTTATCTTTTTAATAGAATAGAAAACCAAATCCACTTTTTGTCACCAAGAACAAATCATTCCACTTAGAGTTGTAATCAATTCGAGAGGATTCCGAGAAACGAACTTTCAACTAGTAAAATCTCTTGTATCAGCTGACTTGGAGGGAAATGCCATCGATCAAACGAGATATCGTTCTATGATCGGTTCCCTCATGTACTTGACAGCAAGCAGACCTGATATTTCACATGCTACGTGTTATTGTGCACGATATCAAGCACGACCCACTGAAAAGCACCTCAAGGAGGTTAAACGGATCTTTCGGTATCTCAAGAATACCATTCATTTGGGACTCTAGTATCCGAGGGAAACCGGTTTCTTTCTAACGGCCTATTCAGATTCTCATCATGCAAGGTGTCTTGATACACGAAAAAGTACTTCTGGTGGTGCACAATTTCTAGGTCAAGATAAGCTTGTGGGATGGTCTTCCAAGAAGCAAGATTGCACTTCACTTTCATTAGCCGAAGCGGAGTATGTGTCTCTATCTACGTGTTGTGCTCAAGTTCTTTGGATGAGAACACAACTCACGGATTATGGCTTCCACTTTGATAAAGTACCTATGTAGTGTGACTCAAAGTCGGCCATAGCCATCTCCTGCAATCCGGTACAGCATTCCCGCACGAAGCACATCGATGTCAGATACCACTTCATAAAGGAACAAGTTGAAAGAGGTATCGTTGAACTATACTTTGTTGGAACGGATTACCAATTAGCCGACTTGTTTACGAAAGCTCTGTCGAAAGATAGGTTTGATTACCTCGTTAGGCAAATTAGTATGAGATGTTTGACTCCAGCAGACCTGGAGATTCTCGCAAAGGTGCCTGCTTGATTTATATATTAAACATCAACCTGTAAATATCTTTGAAAAAGCAAAATACAAAATATAAAACATATAAAAGCAAAACACAAAATTAAAAAATCTTTGAAAATCCAAAAATATTCTTCTCGACATGTCTTTCAGTATCGATAATATGGACTTACCTAGAAATGTCGCTCAATAACGACACGGGTGTGTACATAAAGCTTGAATGAAAGTTGTAAATATTTTTCAAAACATGTCATTTCCTCTTTTAATAAAGGAAAATGTCTATTTTGGACAATTTTTTTCCAACAACGGGTAGAGCAATCTATCTTGGGTTGAGCTTGTCACAAAACATTCAACGTTTTGAGCTCAACACAATGGCTTGTAATCACTTTCAGATTGCAACCCGGTTCTATATTCATGGGGGGGGTGTACACTTTCGTACCCTTACCCTCAGCAAAAGAAGATAAATCTTCTTACACTTGAATGGATTCGTCAACACATTCAACGTCTATGAACTCAAGTTTATGCTTTAGAAAAACCTCTTCGCCAAAAAGAAATAGGATTTTTCAAAAAGCGTTGAACACAATTTTTTCAAGAATTTCTCAATGATTATTCAAAATCTTTCAAAAATTGTGTGTTCAACAAACTCCCATCCTCAAAAAGCGAAATGTGGATCATATCCTCACAATGACAATTCAATTGGATCAATTTTTGAGGGGTAGCATTTCAACTTCATGCAAAAGATTAACACATCTTTCTCCTGGAGATTTTCAAGACTATTTTTCAAAATATATTTTAATCAAATTTGGTATCTCTAATATCAAAAGATTTTATATATTAGATATAGGGGTAGAAAATGTGATTAAAATGTGATCTATAGACTCAAGCACTTTAACTCTTACCTACATGTGCAAAATGTCTACTTAAATTCTTTCGCATTTCAATGCACATGTGAAGGGGGAGCTTTTCTGAAACGACAAAACTAGCAAGGTGTTAAATGTTTTTCAAACACTTTGTTAGAATTTAAAGTGGTTTTCATGGTTACGATCAAATACCCACAACATCTTTAATTCACGACGTTATTGGTGTCAAAAGGGTGGTTAGTTTTAAGTCCTATGATCCAACCAGAACCGGAGGGATCTTCCCAGGGACAATCCAATAGATTATTATAAGTACTTAGGAAAGATGGAGTAGAATGTGAACGAAGATGAATGCCGACTAAGTACTGATGCTAGCTGATGAGACTGCTTTTATACATAGTCTAATCGTCCAATTAGGGCTTAAAATGCATTAAATATCATCAAAATACCCATATATATGCTTGTGTTTGTTGCTTGTGTGTTTTAGGTACGGATATTGAGAAAATGACAAAAGATCACAAGAATCATACAAAAACGAACACGGGAAACGAAGCCGCACAATGAACCAAGCCCTAATGAAGAATTTTCCCAAGAAAACCTTGAAGATTTGAAGAATTATGAAGAAGGGTCCTCCAATATAGAAGAATTGACACTTTATACCCTTGTATCTTCATAATTACAAGATTGGTCCCTAAAGTTTGTCAAAATTGCAAAAAGGGCCCTCCACTTTGAAGAATTGGCAAGTTTAGCCCCTCAACAAAGATAAATTGTCAACCATTATCCTCCACAAACACATCATGAAGTCCTTCAAAGTACAAGAAATTACAAGTTTGGTCCTTTGAAAATCCCAAAATTACAAAAATGACCCTTGACTTTCAACATTTGGCAAGAATGGTCCCTCATCAAACAAGACTTGGCAATTTCAGTCCTCCAAAATACCAATCATGCAAGTCAAGACCATTATCCCTCAACAAAATGCCAAATCAGCCCTTGAAGTATCACAAAATGGCAAGAAATACCCCTGAAAATACTTTGGAATTTGGGGCAAAAGTGTGAAAACTGAAAGTTTGATTACAAAGGAAATCAAGTTTTGGGGTTTAAATCTGCAAATGACAAGAGAATGAATGTTGGAGGTTTAATGCTGGCCAGACAACATTGTAACCTTAACCACTCATGGACTGCCACCTCACCCCACTCACCACCTCCACCAATCACAACACTCCCTTTCTCCATGTCACCATCCCACTCACCAAACGGTTTAACTTAATATTAATTAAGTTTAAACACGCGCCAAACATGTATTTAAACCCAAAACAAGATCAAAAACCTGTTCTTGGTGTTCTTAAACCAAATTGGGGATTTCTTAATTACTTGGAATTAATCCTTAATCTTTTCCAGATTTAAGATTAAGGATGTCATTATCATAACCCAAACCTTAAACATGGCACCCCACCAACCCACATGATGCATGGGGCCTCCCCTGCTACGTCAAAAGGGAAGAAGACAAAGAATTTGCCAGCCATCCAACGGGCTCAATTCTAGCTTACATCTTAAGCTTGTTACACACCTTTGGATCAACTTTGCACTTGCCAGCTCTTACAAAACTCCAAAACCAGTCACATGATTCTCCAAAGAAGACAAGAGACTACAAGGGCATTTTTGGGCTTCAACAACATTAGGGTTTACCTTTTTTTTAAACTGCTTACTAGTTCATGTATGCCTATATAAAGGCCCTAGGTCACTACATTTGTTTTTTGCTCTTGAATTTTCCTAAGTTCACTTTTCTGTAAATCCTGTTCAAGTTTAATGAAATGTGTTTGAAATGTTGAAGAAAGCTCAAGTGTCATTGATATAATCTGCTTATTATTGTTCTTTGTTCATTATTCTTGAATCTAAAACATGTTTTCAAAAGAGGAGTGTGCAAAAGTTTGCACATTTTCTTCATTTTCTTGATATTTTGCTAAGTTCTTGGTCTATCTTGGAATTCTTGAGCTATAGGGCTGATCATAGCATCCTGATATTATGTTATCAAGGTGTGGTGAAGCTTATAACTTGGGGATAATCAAGTGTGGAGGACAAGAGTTGCATCAATCAAGGATTTTTAAAGTTTCTGGTTTTATAATCTTGCTTCTAACTTTGTTGATTCTTAGCAGGCTTTGTTGTGGAAGCTTGTGCTTGTTCTTGCTAGCACATAAGCTTAAAATCCGTGTGTGTGGATGTACATCCATGAGGTACACACCCTTAATCTCAAAATATGAAAATATTTTGGATATTTGTGATATTTGAGTGTTGCCTGTGTTCTTGTGTATTTTGTGGCTTATTCTTGCTTGAATCTATTGTTCTCATCTGTTATTGTGTTAATTATCACTTGGGTGGTCTAAAATCTCACTTTTTCTTGTTTAAAATTAGATTTGAAAAGATAAAGGGGTGTTTGGGATTACCTGTTTGTGATTGCATCTTGGTATTGTGTTGTTAGAAGTTAGTATATGTGCTTGGTATCTGATATACACTTGTTTGAGAGTGTTTTGCTGCAAGTTTTGGGGTTTGAAACCTTGAATCAAAGATTGTGTTATAACTTTGTGAGTTTGACTGTTTTTGACCTAAAATTTTGGGAAAACCTAGAGTTTATGCATGTTTAGGGATAAAATCTGTTTAAACATCATTAAGATAACATACTTGATAGATCTGAGGTGTTGAATCTGGCTTGTGTGTCAAATACATCAGCAAAGTGAAAAATTGCATGTTCTTGTGTTCATCAGTAACTTAAGGTGCTTGAATTTTGCTTAATTATTTGAATCATTGCATGAAACTTGTTTAGACTTGTTCATTTAAGTTTAATATAGCTTGTGTATGCATTTGGTTGAATTTGGCTCGCTGAATTGTGCTAAAATTGCTTATTGAACCTATTCTGCTTATTTGTTCATGTCTGTGCAACATCTGGTGCTTTATTGATTAATCTGTGCAAATTGGGTGATTGTGTCTGTGAATTTTTTATTGTTATTGACTCTTTATGATCCAAAGATCATTTGGGTGCCTTTGTGTAATCTGAATCCCAAAAAAGTTCACTAAAAACAAAAAAAGTCTATAAGTCAAGCAGTGGGAAAAGTTCCCACTGCTCAACACCCAAAACTAGCCCCTGCTAGTGTAAACTTGTACTCAGCTTATCAATAAGCTATTCTAGCTTATCCAGACTTGCAACAACTTATTTTTTGTGATAGATCTTCATTATTTGACCCATTTGAGTAGACTGGAGCTTATTGGACTTTGACTTTGACTTTTTACTAGAAAACCAACTTATTTGACTTTTACATAAGTGCTTATTTGCTTTTTCCAGCTTATTGAGTCAGCTTATTTGAAAACTCTTTGTTGATTTTGCTTAATTAAGTCATTTAAAAGCCATAGAAACTTGAATCAGCACTTGGGGTGGCCTAGAACTCAAAAACGACTATTTTGTCGTTTTCTGTAGATTGCTTATTACATTTTCAGGCTTATTCCTTGGGCTTATTTCAAATTTCTTTTTATAGAAGTCTTATTTAGGACAAAAGAAGCTTGTGTGTTTAATTTCAGCTTATGGCATTGGCTTATAGCTTAATGGGCCAAAAAGCCAATTAAGAATAAGCTGTTTGGTCTAAGCTAGCTTATTCCATACTTTCAGCTTTTGGGCCTTCGGAAATAGTTGTTTAAAATCAAATTTTGAGTCAAGTAGTGCTTTTTGGGCTTATTTTGGACACTTTTTTATATTGGGCCCAAATTTGGCCCAATAAGGTTCTGTTTTGGGTTTAGCCCATTTTCTAGGCCCATTAAGGGTATTTAGGTAATTTCACTTTCATTTCTAAGTTATTTAGGTTAAATTAAGCTAGTTTGCAAGTTTTTATGATTTTTGGATTTTTAATAATATTTTAATATTATTTTATTGTTAAAAATTAAAAGTCTGATCTTCTAAGTTTTTATATTTTTCTAGGTTCTAAACACTTAATTAGGAATTTTGCAACTTTCCAAATATTTTTAGAGTCTTTTAATTATTTTCTAGAATTAATTTAAGTTTTAATTGATTTTAGTAGTTTTTAATTGTTTAAAAATAGTTTTTAGAGGTTTTAAAATTTTAGAAAATACTTTTTAGCTTAATTACGGTATTTTTGAGGTTTGCAAACTTTAAGATCTTGTTTGGGACTTTTTAATAATTAATTTTGATTTTTAGGGCTTTAATTAGCATTAAAAAGTCATTATCTAATTAATTAAAAGGTTTTGGCAAGTTTGGATTTTTTGTAAACTCTTAGAATATTATTGTGGATTTTTGGTAATTTTTAGGTTAAAATTTTAATTTTAGTGCTTTTTACGGTTTTACGTGTACACCCTTTTCGACTTAGTTTAATCCGTCTTTGTAACCGTCATTCTCTTCTAATCTCATTTCTATCATTCTTTCTCACAAATATAATCACAAAGATAATCATTTCATCACACACGCACTAAGCCTCCTTGAGAACGAACTCGTTTTAGGGTCATTTACACACGGTTTTTCTAAATCGTCGTGCTTACCCTTTTTGCTCTCTTTTCCTAAAGAGTAGTAAAATCACTACATCATTTTGGTGCCGCTGCCAGGGAGGCGTGTTGTGTTTTGATTTGGAATTGTTGTTTTTATATACTAACCAAAATAGTATTTGTATTAGTAGCACTCTACTAATATGTATTATCGGTTTTCGGTTTTTGTGTGAATACTATTACTATAGTGTATACGTAGAACAATAAATTCACAAGTACTCCAAATACGTGAGAAATCACAACCTTGACTTGGGAGGTCATTACCCAATCATTGTATTCGAATCTCAAACCAAAGAAAAAGGCAAAAATAGATAAATACTTTCGTGAAGCTCAATCTTGAAACATACAAACTATAAGGTGGGTATAAGGCGGATATTATAAAATATATCCTAAGGAAAAAGGCTCTTAAGTGCTTCGCGCCGCCTCTTCTCCCCGCTTGCTTGTGAGTATTTGATTTTGAGAGCTAATCGAGGGTTTTGCCGCCCAAAGTATTACTAAGTATCATATATATTTTCTTGGTTTCCATTGATTAAACCCTCTTGAACGTTTTGGTGTTCCACCAATGTTCTAATGTCATCGAAGGCATTCACTTCACGTGATCGTTTTCATTCCTTGAGGCTTCTTTAATCGAGAGATTTGATTAAGGAGGAGATTTGTAGATTTGTGTACTTAATACATTCACCAAAATCCAAAAAGGTTAATACAATCAAAAACCACAAAAAAAATTGAAAAATACAAAACACCAAAAAGAATCTTCTTTACTCGTCCCCTCGTTGTACGTGACGTTTATGCTAACTCGTAATCAAGCAAGACGTGCACGTAAACGAAAGAACAAAACTCCCACTCCCAATCTTTCTAGTGAGGAGTCTCCTATTGACGAACCCATTGTAAGAGAAGCACCAACCATGGCGAATCGAACTATGATGGAGTTACTTCAAGCACCCACCGAGGGTTATGGAGAGGCTATTGTGATTCCCGCTATCCTTGCGGAGAATTTTGAGGTGAAAACGGGGATGATCCAAAACAACAAATTCCATGGTGATGAGAAGGACAATCCACACAACCATATCCGCCAATTCAATCGTCTTACCGCCACTTGCAAGTTTAAGGATATCTCGAATGACTCGATTAAGATGATGCTTTTTCCGTATTCCTTAGCGGGGCCCGCTAAAATTTGGTTAGAGAAAGAGCCACCCAATTCTATATTGACGTGGAAGGATCTCGTGTCTAAGTTTGTGAACCAATTTTTTCCGCCCTCTAAGACTACGCTCTTGAAAAACGAGATTTCAAAGTTTTCACAAGAGTTTAATGAAAGTTTTTCAACGGCTTGGAATAGGTTTAAGGAAATGTTACATGAATGTCCTCATCACGGTTTTTCCGACTTGCATCAAATTGACACGTTTTACAATGGACTTAATGATCATGAAAGGGATTATTTGAATGCCGCCGCGGGTGGTAATTTTTTGTGTAAAATGGTTGAGGAAGCTTTGGTGATAACTGAGAATAGATCTAAGGTGTATAGTCCTCGTAGCACGTCTAGTGTTCGTAAGGCTTCGTCTTCGGCTTCACCTTCTTTGTCTACTACCATCGATGCTTGCCAAATTGAGGCGAACTTGGAAAACAAGATTTTTGATAAGCTAAAAGGACTTTTGATTGAGTTTAAAGTTGGTGAACCAAGTGCTCCCGCTATGGCTAAAGCGGTTGAGGTTTCTTGCATGTATTGTGTTGGAGGTCATGATTTCTCCGAGTGCATTACCAACGGTGGTAACACTTCGAATGCCTTCGCGGCCACGGGAAATTACAACCAAAACGGTCAAGTTTCCCGCTCTAATCAATTGACTCCACCGGGTTTTGGTTCAAATCAAAATGCTAACAACAGCTATCGCAACAATCAAGTTGGTTTCAAAAACAATTTCAACAAGGGAAATTATGGTAATCAAGGGGCTAATAATCAAGTTTCAAACAAAAATCAAAATGATTTTCAAAACAACAACAAAGGTTTGCAAACTTTGAAAGATCTTCCAAATGAATTTGTTGAATACGCTAATGGGAATGATGCTAGGTTTGACAATATTCAAAGAGAAATCATTAGCCTAAGATCCGAGTTTAAGAACGACTTGAAGAAAGAGTTGAAAAATGAGTTAGCTAATGAACTTAAGATCCACACCAACAAAATGGAAGGAAATGTCACTAGGTTACAACAAAACCAACAAAAAATGGAACAAGGGCAACATGAGATTAAACAAGAGATGATTAAGGCCGAGAAAAGGCAAACCGAGGCCGTATTGAGGCAATCCATGTTTGAAGATAAAATCTCATTTATGTTTGAGGCAATAATGTGTAAACCGTCTTCGAGTAGTCTTCCTAGCAACACTGTATCCAACCCTAAGGGTGAGATGAAAGTGATTACCACACGTAGTGGTAAGACACTTAAGGAACTGACTCCTCAACCAATTGCTCCTACGGAGGAAGCAATTGAGGAAGAACCCGAGGTGGTGGTCCAAAAGGAGCATGTCCCAATCCCACGAAGTACCGCTCATGCCACACCTACGGTTGACCAATTACCATCATTGGAACCCGAGATTCCAAAGGCTATGCCTATGCCTCAACCCACACCACCCTTACCTTACCCATCGAGACTTAGGAAGGAGAAACGTCAAGAGCGCGACAATTATCAATTTGAGATTTTTATGAAAATGTTTCGTGATTTGCACTTTAATGTGAGTTTCGCCGATGCTTTGGTCATGATGCCTCGATTTGCCGCTAACTTTAAGAGTATGTTGATCAACAAGGAGAAATTGCACCAATTGTCTAGTTGTTCGTCGGTTTATCTTAATCGCATACCTCAAAAAGTCGGTGATCCAGGTAAATTTTTGATCCCTTGTGCAATTCAAGATATGGAGGAATGCTATGCCTTGGCCGATCTTGGTGCTAGCATTAACTTGATGCCACTTGCAATCTTCAAGTCGCTCAATCTTCCTAATCTTACTCCTTCACTAATGTCTATCGAGTTGGCCGACCATTCCACGATTCTCGCATGTGGTTTGGCGAAGACGTTTTTGTGAAAGTTGGGAAGTTCTACTATCCCGTAGACTTTATCGTTGTTGATATCCCCACGGATCCTCAAGTTCCTCTCATTTTAGGACGTTCGTTTTTAGATACGTCTATGGATTTGATCGATGTTCATGCTAGAAAGATCACCTTACGTTTCAACGACGAGGAACTTGTTATAAACGCAACTCAAAACTCTCAAATTTCTCATTTTTATTCCGTTGCTACCATAAACCTCGTTGATATGATCGACGTGGTTTGCGAGGAATTTTCACAAGAAGTTCTAGGTTTTGATGATGAAGAAACTAGTGGCAATCCCACTATGTTAAATCCAATTCTTGATAATTCGACACCAACCTTCACTCCATTTCAAGGTGGTGGTTTTACGTTGGAAGAATTCGATGTTCCACGTACTTGTGACGAAGACCTCGACAACGATGAGGACTTCTCGATTATCAAGGATTTTCTTAACGATTTCCCATTTCCTCCACCCGAGGGGGTTATGAGTATCGAGCCCAAATCTTCACTTGAGGAACCACCTATCCTCGAGTTGAAAGATTTACCTCCTCACCTCGAATATGTCTATTTGGAGGAGGACGACAAGTTGCCGGTTATTATTGCGAAGGAACTTTCGAATGATGAAAAAACCGCACTTGTCGATGTTCTAAAGGATCACAAAGGGGCAATTGCGTGGAAGTTATCCGACATTAAGGGAATCGATCCCAAGTTTTGTACCCACAAAATCTTAATGGAGGAGGATTACAAGCCCGCAATCCAAAGTCAAAGGAGGGTGAACCCCAAAATTCACGACGTCATCAAAAAGGAGGTCCTTAAACTCCTTGACGCGGGAATGATTTACCCTATTTCCGATAGCCCTTGGGTGAGTCCTATTCATTGTGTCCCTAAAAAGGGAGGGATGACCGTTGTGCCAAATGATGCCAACGAGTTGATTCCAACTAGACTCGTGACCGGATGGAGAGTGTGCATTGACTATCGAAAGTTGAATGAAGCCACTCGAAAAGACCATTTTCCCAAGGAAATCACCGAAACATTTCCGCTCGAGACACTTGGTGTAGTGAATTCTAAGCTTGATTCTTCCACCCCATGGTTTGCGGATTTTGCAAATTACCATACGGGTAACTTCATCATCAAGGGTATGACGACTCAAGAAAAACGAAAATTCTTTCGTGACGTCAAGTTCTACTTTTGGAACGACCCTTACTTGTTTCGAACTTGTACGGATCAAATCATCCGACGTTGTGTATTTGGCACCGAAGCTTCTAACATCCTTAGAGCTTGCCATGAGGGACCCACGGGTGGTCACCACGGTGCTAATCTCACGGCTAAGAAGGTGTTTGATGTCGGCTTCTTTTGGCCTACCATTTAACGAGATGCACAAGATCTTGTGAAGTCATGTGATTCATGCCAACGACAAGGAAAAGCCTCACAAAAAGATGAAATGCCACAAAACATCATCCAAGTGTGTGAGATCTTTGACATTTGGGGTATAGACTTTATGGGGCCGTTCCCATCATCTCGTGGTAATAAGTATATCCTCGTTGCGGTTGACTACCTATCTAAGTGGGTGGAGGCCAAAGCCTTGCCCACCAATGATGCTCGTGTCGTAGTCAAGTTTTTGAAAAACTTGTTTTCTCGGTTTGGAACCCCTCGTGCGATCATAAGCGATCGTGGAACCCATTTTTGTAACGACCAATTCGAAAGGGTCCTAAGGAAATATGGGGTTACACATTGGCTTTCTACGGCTTATCACCCACAAACGAGTGGGCATGTCGAGGTTTCAAACTGAGCGTTGAAGAGGATCTTGGAGATATCCGTTGGGGAAAACCGACAATTATGGTCGGATAAGTTGGACGATGCTTTATGGGCCTTTAGGACCGCTCATAAGACGCCCATTGGGTGCACTCCCTATAAGCTTGTGTATGGAAAGAATTTTCATTTGCCTATCGAGTTAGAACAAAAGGCTTATTGGGCCCTAAAGCATTGTAATGATGATATGGAGACCGCGGGAAAACACCGAAAAATGCAATTGAATGAATTGAATGAATTGAGGGACATTGCTTATGAAAATTCATTGATTTACAAAGAAAAAACTAAAAAGTTGCATGATTCTAAAATTAAAAACCGGGTTTTTAACATTGGGGATCAAGTTTTGCTTTTTAATTCTCGCTTGAAAATCTTTTCCGGTAAGTTGAAATCCCGTTGGTCCGGTCCATTCACCGTGACTCAAGTGTTTCCGTATGGGACCATCGAGCTAGCTCAAGATGATGGTCCTAACTTCAATGTGAATGGACATAGGTTGAAGCACTACTTTGGCTGGGAAGTTCCATCCTTGAACTACCTCGACCAAGTCACCTTCCCCAATGATAATTAGTATTGAGGGGATCGAGTCGAGCTCATGACTCGGTAATCAAAAACGAGGTGCCTCGTGGGGGAGTCCCATGCTTATCCTATGTACATATTACCGCTTTCTAATGTAGCTTACGTGTGGGGATTTGTGCCCTTCCAACCTTTGTTCCATGGTTGTTTGTGAATTGTGAACTTTAGATGATCATGATCTTCACGATTGGAGCCTCTCGTGTTCGTTTTATGGGAGCACTCGATCGTTTGCTTTGAAGACTTTCTCAATATCCATGATATATCCTTTTGATGTTCTAACCTTAGGTTATTAGCACACTTCATAAACGGCTATTAATTTATTGGTTACACCCTTTCCATGCTAGAATAGGCATTCGACTACGTCTCTAGTATGGGGGTGTTTGCACCCCTAGACTCGAAACATTGAGGACAATGTTTAACTTTAGTATGGGGGTGAATAGATACTTGTCTTGCCAAACCTTCACGCTTTCCAAAGTTTATCTTTTTATTTATCGTTTTTGTTGCAAAATAAGGCTAAAAATGGCCAAATTTTAAAAATCTTCTCATGTTTTATAAGTGTTTGAAGACACGAATGTAGGTTTTCCGATGGCGAGAATAAGAGTAATTTTTTACTCGACCGTGCGTGTTGAGCACGTAGCTTTGATTCCTTAACTACACATTAGGCTAAGTCTCTTAAATGAGGATGAGAAATGATAGGGTTAATTATAAGTTACTATGCTAAACGTAGAGTACTCGTATTCTTTCAAAAACTCATGTGTTCTCGTTGTTTGCTTATTCTCCCTTCGCATGTAAATATTTTTTTCTTAATAAATATTGACTTAGCGATTTAGTTGGGATTGTTGGGTTTCTAGTCTTTGCTAGTAGCTTCCGTGTAATTAAATTGGGAAGACATTAAGGTATCGCCAGCGTCACGGTTTTGAAGTATTGGCACCCTAATAATCAAAAGCTTCGCCCAATAATAAGATTTCAAGTGCTCACCTAAATCAAGCAAACAATTTGAAGCCCTACAAGGCTAAAAAATCTATGCAAAATTGAAAGTGAATCAAGCCTTAATCTTCGAAGCTTTAAAGATCCAAAATTCGCCTTAGCGTGAGGATATACGTCTTTGGCTAATAAAACTACCGATGAGGTGGATAATAAAAGGCAAGGCAAGACCGAAGTCATAATAAAAGCTTTATGGCGAAGTTGAATAAAAGATGGAGGTAAACCAAAGATAATAAGGCCCTTTCGTTAGGGGGCGTATAAAAGTCTTGGTAATAAGTCTCATGTTCAAAACCGTTTTAAAACCGTGTTTATAGATTCTTCTTGTCAACTTAATTTTTTGACATCGTTGTCTATTAGGAGGGGTTATTGATTTGATGGTCTTGGTTACACCGTTAGGACTCTATTTTTAGACCTAAATCTCTATTATCGCATAAGTAAAACAATGTATCCTCGTGAAACATTCGAGACAATATAAAATACAAGAGATACAACTTAGGAATAATGGGAGGATAAGTACGTGATTAGGTCATATGAGTAGTGTTAGCATTACTAACTTATAATGACAATGATCTCGTTGCACGCTTGGCATGGAATTTGGGTGAATATCGAGGACGATGAAATTATTTCTAACGAAGCATTTACGTGTTCTTATTCTATGAACCTAAACGTCCCATTTTGCGATGAAACTCATACATTATGTCTAAAACACAACTAGTAGTAGCAATAGTAGTAGTATAGCTAGTTTATCATTCAATAAAGTGAATAAAAATGAATTTTGGAGGTGCTATGATACTTTATTCTAGCATTGCGTGAGGGCACGGCAATGGTTTAGTATGGGGGAGTGATGAGACTGCTTTTATACATAGTCTCATCGTCCAATTAGGGCTTAAAATGCATTAAATATCATCAAAATACCCATATATATGCTTGTGTTTGTTGCTTGTGTGTTTTAGGTACGGATATTGAGAAAATGACAAAAGATCACAAGAATCATACAAAAACGAACACGGGAAACGAAGCCGCACAATGAACCAAGCCCTAATGAAGAATTTTCCCAAGAAAACCTTGAAGATTTGAAGAATTATTAATAAGGGTCCTCCAATATAGAAGAATTGACACTTTATACCCTTGTATCTTCATAATTACAAGATTGGTCCCTAAAGTTTGTCAAAATTGCAAAAAGGGCCCTCCACTTTGAAGAATTGGCAAGTTTAGCCCCTCAACAAAGCTAAATTGTCAACCATTATCCTCCACAAAGTAAAACACATCATGAAGTCCTTCAAAGTACAATAAATTACAAGTTTGGTCCTTTGAAAATCCCAAAATTACAAAAAGGACCCTTGACTTTCAACATTTTGCAAGAATGGTCCCTCATCAAACAAGACTTGGCAATTTCAGTCCTCCAAAATACCAATCATGCAAGTCAAGACCATTATCCCTCAACAAAATGCCAAATCAGCCCTTGAAGTATCACAAAATGGCAAGAAATACCCCTGAAAATACTTTGGAAAAGTATTTAGGGCAAAAGTGTGAAAACTGAAAGTTTGATTACAAAGGAAATCAAGTTTTGGGGTTTAAATCTGCAAATGACAAGAGAATGAAAGTTGGAGGTTTAATGTTGGCCAGACAACATTGTAACCTTAACCACTCATGGACTGCCACCTCACCCCACTCACCACCTCCACCAATCACAACACTCCCTTCCTCCATGTCACCATCCCGCTCACCAAACGGTTTAACTTAATATTAATTAAGTTTAAACACGCGCCAAACATGTATTTAAACCCAAAACAAGATCAAAAACCTGTTCTTGGTGTTCTTAAACCAAATTGGGGATTTCTTAATTACTTGGAATTAATCCTTAATCTTTTCCAGATTTAAGATTAAGGATGACATTATCATAACCCAAACCTTAAACATAGCACCCCACCGACCCACATGATGCATGGGGCCTCCCCTGCTACGTCAAAAGGGAAGAAGACAAAGAATTTGCCAGCCATCCAACGGGCTCAATTCTAGCTTACATCTTAAGCTTGTTACACACCTTTGGATCAACTTTGCACTTGCCAGCTCTTACAAAACTCCAAAACCAGTCACATGATTCTCCAAAGAAGACAAGAGACTTCAAGGGCATTTTTGGGCTTCAACAACATTAGGGTTTACGTTTTTTTTAAACTGCTTACTAGTTCATGTATGCCTATATAAAGACCCTAGGTCACTACATTTGTTTTTTGCTCTTGAATTTTCCTAAGTTCACTTTTCTATAAATCCTTTTCAAGTTTAATGAAATGTGTTTGAAATGTTGAAGAAAGCTCAAGTGCCATTGATATAATCTGCTTATTATTGTTCTTTGTTCATTATTCTTGAATCTAAAACCTGTTTTCAAAAGAGGAGTGTGCAAAAGTTTGCACATTTTCTTCATTTTCTTGATATTTTGCTAAGTTCTTGGTCTATCTTGGAATTCTTGGGCTATAGGGCTGATCATAGCATCATGATATTGTGTTATCAAGGTGTGGTGAAGCTTATAACTTGGGGATAATCAAGTGTAGAGGACAAGAGTTGCATCAATCAAGGATTTTTCAAGTTTCTGTTTTTATAATCTTGCTTCTAACTTTGTTGATTCTTAGCAGGCTTTGTTGTGGAAGCTTGTGCTTGTTCTTGCTAGCACATAAGCTCAAAATCCGTGGGTGTGGATGTACATCCATGAGGTACACACCCTTAATCTCAAAATCTAAAAATATTTTGGATATTTGTGATATTTGAGTGTTGCCTATGTTCTTGTGTATTTTGTGGCTTATTCTTGCTTGAATCTGTTGTTCTCATCTGTTATTGTGTTAATCATCACTTGGGTGGTCTAAAATCTCACTTTTTCTTGTTTAAAATTGGATTTGAAAAGATAAAGGGGTGTTTGGGATTACCTGTTTGTGATTGCATCTTGGTATTGTGTTGTTAGAAGTTAGTATCTGTGCTTGGTATCTGATATACACTTGTTTGAGAGTGTTTTGATGAAAGTTTTGTGGTTTGAAACCTTGAATCAAAGATTGTGCTATAACTTTGTGAGTTTGACTGTTTTTGACCTAAAATTTTGGGAAAACCTAGAGTTTATGCATGTTTAGGGATAAAATCTGTTTAAACATCATTAAGATAACATACTTGATAGATCTGAGTTGTTGAATCTGGCTTGTGTGTCAAATACATCAGCAAAGTGAAAAATTGCATGTTCTTTTGTTCATCAGTAACTTAAGGTGCTTGAATCTTGCTTAATTCTTTGAATCATTGCATGAAACTTGTTTAGACTTGTTCATTTAAGTTTAATATAGCTTGTGTATGCATTTGGTTGAATTTGGCTGGCTGAATTGTGCTAAAATTGCTTATTGAACCTATTCTGCTTATTTGTTCATGTATGTGCAACATCTGGTGCTTTATTGATTAATTTGTGCAAATTGGGTGATTGTGTTTGTGAATTTTTTATTGGTATTGACTTCTTATGATCCAAAGATCATTTGGGTGCCTTTGTGTAATCTGAATCCCAAAAAAGTTCACTAAAGACAAAAAAGTCTATAAGTCAAGCAGTGCGAAAAGTTCCCACTGCTCAACACCCAAAACTAGCCCCTGCTAGTGTAAACTTGTACTCAGCTTATCAATAAGCTATTCTAGCTTATCCAGATTTGCAACAACTTATTTTTTGTGATAGATCTTCATTATTTGACCCATTTGAGTAGACTGGAGCTTATTGGACTTTGACTTTGACTTTTTACTAGAAAACCAACTTATTTGACTTTTACATAAGTGCTTATTTGCTTTTTCCAGCTTATTGAGTCAGCTTATTTGAAAACTCTTTGTTGATTTTGCTTAATTAAGTCATTTAAGAGCTATACAAACTTGAATCAGGACTTGGGGTGGCCTAGAACTCAAAAACGACTATTTTGTCGTTTTCTGTAGATTGCTTATTGCATTTTCAGGCTTATTCCTTGGGCTTATTTCAAATTTCTTTTTGTAGAAGTCTTATTTAGGACAAAAGAAGCTTGTGTGTTTAATTTCAGCTTATGGCATTGGCTTATAGCTTAATGGGCCAAAAAGCCCATTAAGAATATGCTGTTTAGTATAAGCTAGCTTATTTTACACTTTCAGCTTTTGGACCTTTGGAAAAAGTTGTTTAAAATCAAATTTTGAGTTAAGTAGTGCTTTTTGGGATTATTTTGGACACTTTTTTATATTGGGCCCAAATTTGGCCTAATAAGGTTATGTTTTGTGTTTAGCCCATTTTCTAGGCCCATTAAGGGTATTTAGGTAATTTCACTTTCATTTCTGAATTACTTAGGTTAAATTAAGCTATTTTGCAAGTTTTTAGAATTTTTTATGATTTTTGGATTTTTAATAATATTTTAATATTATTTTATTGTTAAAAATTAAAAGTCTTATTTTCTAAGTTTTATATTTTTCCTAGGTTGTAAACACTTAATTAGAAATTTTACAACTTTCCAAATATTTTTAGAGTCTTTTAATTATTTTCTAGAATTAATTTAAGGTTTAATTGATTTTAGTAGTTTTTAATTGTTTAAAAATTGTTTTTAGAGGTTTTAAAATTTTAAAAAATACTTTTTAGCTTAATTAGGGTATTTTGAGGTTTACAAACTTTAAGATCTTGTTTGGGACTTTTTAATAATTAATTTTGATTTTTAGGGCTTTAATTAGCATTAAAAAGTCATTATCTAATTAATTAAAAGGTTTTGGCAAGTTTGGATTTTTTGTAAACTCTTAGAATCTTATTTGTGGATTTTTGGTAATTTTTAGGAATTTTTAGGTTAAAATTTTAATTTTAGTTCTTTTTACGGTTTTACGTGTACACCCTTTTCGACTTAGTTTAATCCGTCTTCGTAACCGTCATTCTCTTCTAATCTCATTTCTATCATTCTTTCTCACAAATATAATCACAAAGATAATCATTTCATCACACACACACACTAAGCCTCCTTGAGAACAAACTCGTTTTAGGGTCATTTACACACGGTTTTCCTAAATCTTCGTGCTTACCCTTTTTGCTCTCTTTTCCTAAAGAGTAGTAAAATCACTACATCACTAGCACTGTAACAATCACAACAAGGTGCTAGTAATGATGTCTTGGTAAGCATTGAAGGGGTTGAAGAATGAAAAAGAAATGTAAGGATAAAGGGTCTAAAGAAAAAAGCCCTCCATACAACTTAGGCAGAAACCGAGTCAACTCATCATGAAGACAAACTCATCATGGACCCAGTAATGTATGCACAACCCTTTCCTAGCTACTCAGGTTTCTCTCAAAAGAAGTTTGTTTTATTGTCACGGAGATCAACATGACTTCTATTGACTTTCTCACTCCGAGATAGTTGATATTGAATAGGTGGCATCTGCTCCAGCCTCCGACCACTAAAAGTGCACAAATCGAGTCTAGAGCCAAGAGATCAATCAAATCTCGTTAGGACACACGGATGAAGATCAAGAGAGTCCTACGCCATATCCTTGTGATATTGCTAGAACACTCAGAGTGATACTACTTAGTATTCACAATGATGAGTGGAAATCCTTCCAGTGTTAATATCAAACAGCACTGCGGTAGGTCATATGCAAGATTCTTTATGAATTGAACATGTGTAAAACTGAAAAGCAACAGTGGTTTGATTCTAAATTGATTCAAACTCGTTTCAGGTTTCTACGCAATATCTTTATGGTCTTGCCAGAACATTCAAAGTGATATTCATTAATATTCACAGTGACGAATGTAAATCCTTCTAGCGTCAACATCAAACAGCGCTACGGTAGGTGACTTGTGAGATTCTTATGAATCAAGCTTGTGTCAACTGGAAAGCAACAATGGTAAGATTCTTTACGAATCACACTTGTTCCAGGAATTTGAATTGACGACTTTAATCAAGCGGATATCTATCCAATTGATTCACTCTTTATGTTCGCAGTCTTGCTTTGAGACGGTCGAGTAAAGAGAACGGCTAGTACAGCCGTGAAACCCTGTCAAGGAGATTATTAACTGAATCTACCTATCACAGGTACGGTATTTAATATCGTATAACGGTCTTCACCGACCGAAGGTAAAACGCTACCGATTTAGGACGAATGTCAAAGCCATTCAGTCCGTGTCTATGTTTTGTCTCAAGAAGGTGGCGTTACAGTGTACTCAGCAAAGTCAAAGATTCAAAACCACATTCTCATGCCTAAAGACATATTCGACAATTAATAGTGTGAGCATGTGGATGAAAACACAAGATCGCAAGATGGCAAAGACAAGTCAAGGATGATTTGAAGATCTCAAACTTAAAGACAAAGTCGAAAGACAACGACAAAGGCTCAAAGATCACAGCATGAAGGAAAAAGACTACCATTACACGTTCAAGACTCATTCATGGCGAGATTAGTAATCTCTACAAATTTCCTAAATGACCAAGGTTTATGACCTCTCATTGGGGGAGATTGTTAGCCTCAAAATATTGAGTCAAACAAGAATGATCGGTCATAGGTTTATTATGTATCGTATTCTAGAACGTTGTAATAGGTAGTACGTTAGTCGTGTTTTACGGGCTTAACTTTAAGCTAAGGTTCATTCATAAGTAACTAAAGCCCAAAAGGAAAGCCCGGCCCATGTAGTATAGTCCATACAAGCCCACATGTAGGGGGACTATAAATACCCTTCCTAGCATGTTAGGAAGGGTGTTGGTTCATTTTATTCTCACTTCTCTCAATCTAATATCACCTAGTTCCAACCATTTTCTCTCTACTTTCTCTCACTACTTTCTCTCTCTAGAATTCATCTTCTTCATCTATTTTCTTTCTTTAATTCGTGTTATATTATCTAAAGATATGGGAAAACAAATACCCCCCAATCTTTGATGATTATGATGATGACACTTCTTTAAGTGATCACATTATTATTGGTTTTGACAAAACACCTAGTGAGCCTAATACACCTAGTATCTCTTTTAGTTATCCTTCCATTATGGAGACTCCTTTTGACATCTACACCCCAATTTTGGAAGTCATGACTTTTGAGGAGGATCCGCCACTCATAGAGATCATTCCTACTTTGGAGGATATTCCATTTGAGGAGGATTTAGATATATTTCTAAATACCTATTTTCCTCGCGAGTATGAGTTTTCTTATGAATCCGATGATTCGTATGTTTTTACATCGAGTTTGGACGAGGACGACTCTCCTACTTTGGATTACGATGATATTTTGAGCTTTAATGAAAAACTTCTTGCTATTTTCCCCTTAAGGAAAAGGTGTTTGATTCGGGTAAAGACACTTTAGTTCTACCATTGCCATATCACCATACCATTCCTTGTAAGAAACAATTGACTACGGGTACCCTACTTCTCTTATACTTGTATGATTTTACCACTTTGGGGTTTATTTCCTTTCGAGATAGAAATTATATATTTGACCCTGGTGGACCTTTGTGGGGTTTTTCTTATATGAGTGTGATTCACCCTTTATCATGAAGACATTTTTCTCCCTTGGAAATCTCGGCCTTTCCATGATTTTCCTAATTGAACGATGATATTCGAGGAATCGAGTCGAGCTAGAGACTCTGGTAATAAAAATCAAGCATCGTATAACTAGGTTATATTTTCTTTACCTTTTCCACTCAATAAGTGTATGGGAGCCAAGTAGGTTGTTGTTTTGTGGTGTTGTACAAGGATATGTGCTTTAATGATCCACTTTTGGTGCTTTTGACGCGACCCGTGATCCCGTGTACCCGGTTATCTTTGATTTGTTTTTGTTATTGTGCTTCGATTTCGTATATACATAAATGTTGAAATTGAAATCACTTTAGTTGTCTCTTCCTGTACTTGATTTAAACTAAGTGCGCAATGTCCTAAGTGTAGGGGAGTTTATTTCTTCCACATGCTTAAATATTGAGGACAATGTTAATATTAAGTGTAGGGGAGACTTCTATCAAAGTTAAGTGGGCTTTTCCATGAATTTTCCCTCATTTTAACCGGAAAATTAATATTTTTTGACGTTTTTCAAAATTTTTGATCTATTTTGGCCTAGTAGTATTTTTCATTTATTTTCTTTTATCTTCTTTCCTTTTGTCATCACTATCGTATGTATATATTCATTTCATGAATAAAGTAAAAAAGAAAGGAAATAAATAAATAAAATGGTTTCAACAAGTTTAGACGTCTTTGATATATTAGGGACGTTGTGAATATTTTGACTCAACCCGAGTTTGCTTATTGGAGTTTACTCTAGCTAGTATCCTTAACCATATGGACCTTAATTGGTTTATTAGGCTAAGCATCCAAGAGTCACATTACTTGAGATTTTAAATTGTGTAGAACGAGAAATGATAGAGTCAATTGTAAGTTACGTATTCTTTCATGAACTTATGTGAGTTAATTATAAGCTTTTTCTTCCAACACTTGTAAATAAATAAATGCAATAAATAAGGTCGTACGATTTGAAAAATTACTTAGCTTCTAGCCCAAAATCGTTTAAAAGTTACTCGGGATTAATTAGAGTTCATAGCCAAGGCATAACTTATTGAAACGGGACGCGAAGATTGGCGTATCCAAAAAGGTCCTAACAAGGCATGAGGATATCCGAGTCCAAAAAGTCCCTCTCAAGGCATGAGGGTTCACTTTTTTTGCTAAAGATCCTAAGATGATGTGAAGATCATTAATCCAAATCAATAGGAAGGATCAAGACACACGACGAGAAGCAATTTACTCCCATAAGGTTGCGAAAAAGTCTATCCAAAAAGGCCCTTACAAGGCACGAGGATAAATAAATCCAAGTCCGAAAAGGAGGCGGATCGTTGTATATCAAAATCCTAAATAAAGAAGGGGATAAATGAAGAATTAGTGGTCAATGTTTGAAGCATCTCTCACTCCAAATGAAGATGTATACTATATATGAAGAGAAAACCATAATTTCAAGACCGTATCTCAAGATCTGAAGTTTGAAGTACATGCCAAATATCGGTCCGAGAAAGGTCTCAAATCGTGAAACGAGTTATGCCAAGATATAAACTTTATGAGATTTCGAGAAGCCGTTTTAAAAGATTTGGTCCTTTAGCAAACTATTGATTAAAACGCCCTACTTTATTTTCGGCCTTAATAAATTATCGAAATAAGTCAGAAATGCATCCTCGTGATCATTCAAGACAAATATAAAATACAAGAGATACATCATAGGAATAAGGTGGTCTAAGTGAATAATTAAACCACATGAGTAAGTGTTAGCTTTACTAACTTGTAATAACAATGATCTCGTTTTTACGCTTGGTATGGGGAACGTGAAACTTGAGGGTGATAAATATTCATGACACCAAAAGCCCTAATTTAAGTCTTAGATTTGTTTATGAGTTTCTTCCATCAAACAATTTCAAAGTAGATAAATATTGTTGCGTTGAATAAAGTTTTAATCTTTTCATCGTTGTTTAGTTTATTTTTATTGTAGTAGTAATAGTATATCGTAATAAAGGCCAAGATGGGTTAATTATGATGAAAAATGTAAATTTGTGCTTTAAAATCGTGCATTGCATGGGGACATTGCAATGGTTAAGTGTTGGGGAATTTAATAAGTGTGAAAACACTTATCCTTTTACAACTTAAAACAAGGAAAAACCAAACCAAAACTTGTATTTATAAACGTAAATGTCGGAATTACGCGTGGTTTTGTGTTTTGTTGTTAAATAGGTATAAAAGGACAAAAATGAAGAAAACACGGGATTTCACGGACATTTATCAAAGAAAAATTCAAAGATAAAGTCAAAGTACCAAAAGTGCAAAAAGAATGAAGTCTTGCGGGCTAAGGATGAAGTTTCAACCTTAAAATCAAGAAATGCAAACAACAAGGAATATTTCTGCCATACTGCAAAGTTATCCACTAACAACCCACATGGACCAATAGAAGAGCACAAAATTACGAAGCCAATGGTTCTGACCTTACCGCGTAACTCGTCTCGCATTTTGCATATTCTACTATTTTATTTCTAAATTTAACATTTTATTAATCTTAGTAAAAGTTAAATAAATAAAAGTTTTTTATTTTATAATTGTTAGTTTAGTACTGAAATAATTAATTTTGATTTTTAAATATTTTTAGTTTTAGTAGTTTTATTTTTATTTATTTTTATCTATATTTAAACTAACATGAAAATATTAAAAAGAAAGAAAATAGCATGTGTGTTTCTTTTGTGAGTAATTAGGTGCATCATTCTAGAAGAATAAAGTTGGTGGAGTTGATTAAATAAAGATTAATCAAGAGCCTTTGGATGAAAAAATAATAAAAGGTGAAGATGATAATCCGTGTGAAGTGCTCTCATTGGTCTATCCAAAAAGCATATTTTATCTTATTGGTTGAAACACATCATCACATATCAAATGACCAAGATGCCCTTAAGTTAGAGAAGAGAAGGTGGTTAGGAGCCTAAAAAGACTAATCTACCCCAAGCACCTTGACTTCAACTATAAATGGAACCTCATTTTTCTTCATTTTGTATGTAGATTTTAGGTAACTAAATAATGTCAATTTTATTTCTTGTTTTTTAATGTATTTTTCCTTTCAACTTTTGTATTAGCTTATTTAAGATTTCTTAAACATTAATAAAAGTTCATGTTTAGCTGATTGTTAATCTCTTTTAGCTTCTCCTCATTCTACCTGTTGGAAATATGTTTTTACGTATTTAGGAAGATTCGGTCACTCCGACAATATATTAAGTAGTAGCTCGCAGTCTAGATATCTTTATTAAACAAACAAAGTCAAGCCTAGCCTACAACATGTGTAGGCCGGCCCAACATTGTAAGCCCAAGCCCATCACAAGGCTTGGGTATATAAACCCTCTCCTTTGATGGAGAGGGTGTGTGTTCCTCATTTTTACACATAGTGAAAATTTGTTTTTCTTTCACTTTCTCTCTCTAAGTGTGTGTGTTCTCACCATCTCTCTATCTCTTTCTCTCTCTAAAACATAAGCAAGATTTATATATCCTACAAATGGTATCAGAGCCATGGGATGATTGTATTGTTCATGTGTTTGTGTTCTTGATTCATACGCCATTTTTTATTCATTTTCACACGTCCAAATTTGTTTTTGTGTTTTTGATGGTTTTTGCTTGATACAAATCTTCTACATAGTTGTGGTAGGGATTTGGTATAGTTACTTTGGCTAAAAACCCAAAATTTTTGGGTGTTTTGATCATTTTTTGGCTTAAAATCACGAATTGGTTGAGTTTTGTCCGAGAAAAGTGGGAATTATTCCGATCAGGTCATCTGAAAAGGGTTTATAGGACATTCCGATCAGTGTAATCAGAATAGGGTTTAGGGATTCCGATTTTGGGTACATTCTGATCAGGTATTCCGATTAGGTATTCCGATTAGGTATTCCGATCAGGTATTCCGATCAGGTATTCCGATTAGGTATTCCGATTAGGTATTCCGGTTTGTGCATTCCTATAAGGACATTCCGATTAGGGTATTCCGATCAGCATTCAGATAATCACATTCCGATCAGCATTCAGATAATCACATTCCGATCAGCATTCCTATAAAGTATTCCGATAGGACATTCCGATCAGCATTCAGATCACTATTCCGATCAACATTCAGATTATCACAAATTTTTCCATAAAAAATTTCGTGTGTAATTTTGACTTGGAATTTTTGGTTTATTGAGAACATATTTTACAGGATTTTAACATTGTTTCGCGACTTCAACTCACAACAACAAACACATTTACTTTCTTTCATTGATCGATCAACGTTTGTAAATCTTAACTTATTGAAATGGAGTACACATCTCTTACGGATAAGTCCATCCTCTCGGGTACGGATAATCGTCCACCAATGTTGGTGAAGACTATGTATGAGGAATGGGCTTCCCGAATGGAACTTTATATGTTGAACAAGGAGAATGGACATCTCATTTGGACATCGGTGCTCAATGGACCATTAGATTATGGTACAGTGACGGAAGGTACAACTACTCGTCCTCGCACAACGGGTGAATTGACTGGAGATATGAAGATTCAAGACAAATGTGATAAGTATGCTACAAACATCATTCTCCAAGTCCTTCCTCCAGATGTCTACAAACTCGTTAGCAAACATAAAGTTTCCAAAGAGTTATGGGATAGAATTCGTGTTCTCATGCAAGGCACCTCGTTAACTAAACAAGAACGAGAGTGTAAGCTTTATGATACTTTTGATAAGTTTGCCTATGTGCCAGGGGAGACTCTCAATGATTACTATCTGAGATTTACCCTACTGTTGAATGAGCTTGATACTATGGTTTACAATGGGGTTCTAGATTCTCGGAATCTCCTCGAATTGATCACAACCTAAAGTGGAATGGTTGTTCTTGGTGACAAAAAGGGGTTTTGGTTTTCTAGTCTAAGAAAATAAACATTTAAATTAACCACTTACTTAACTAGAACTTGAAGTTAAATTAAACAGATAAATGATAAAACAATCAAATAAACTTACAGAAAATGTGCTCTATTCGGAATATTAAATGTACGACCATGCGGAATAATTAAGCTTACTCGGAATAATAAGACCATGCGGAATATAAATTCTTACTCGGAATATTTAGACTATGCGTAATAATTGAAAAATGCCCTATTCGGAATAATGAAAATGAACTCTATGCGGAATATATGAAATATTCCAAATAAGGAATAAACTGAGAAGGCTATCCGGAATATGGGACCTATTCGGAATATGGAAAATATTCCGAATAAAGAAAAATCTAAGAAAGCTATTCGGAATAAATTATATTCCGAATAAGAGAAAAAGGAAATGGCAATTCGGAATAATCCAATATTCCGAATAAGGGAAACAGCAACTCGATCCAATTGACTACTCGGAATAAATAGATATTCCGAATAGAGGGTGAAATGAACAGCTTATGCGGAAAGTCTGGGGCAAAGAACAGTAACAGCAAGAAAACAGAGAAAACGATTTTTAATCCAATCGAACCAAATAAACAAAAACGTTTTAACCAAATTAACCACAAATCATTTAATAATCATAAGCAACAAATCCCAACAATAAAAACACAAAATCAACAACTTTTTAAGATCAAACCAACTAAATAAGAACTTAAGAACTTGAAATAAAAGATGATAGTGAACAAGAGTAATGAAAAGATTAAATAAGAACTTGTATTGATGATTAAGATTCAGTAAACCAAAAGGAAAGGATCAAACTTACAAGATTCAAAGAAGAAATCAAAGAGATGAAAACCACTCCTTAAGGGGGATGGTTTCCTACGAACTAGGAGAAATATAACTGAAAGAAAAACTAGATGCCAAATTTTGTAAGGGTGATCCCTTTATATAGGCTGAGTGGTTGGTTGGTGAGTGGGCTTTCTCCCTTTCTTCTTGTCTTCTCGTCTTTTCAGAAAAGTTGACGTTTTCGATTCTGATTCGGGATTTGTCGGCGAATAAATTCAACTCGTCTTTTAATTTCTTCGTTTAATAGACTTGAGTTTCTTCGACGTATGTAAATCTTCCATCTTTGGTCCTTTTCTTCGATAAATCTTCAGATAAGCCCATTGACTTCAAATCTTTTGCATCTCTTGGACAATAGACTTCGTCTTGAGTCTTTTTCTTCGAATAAACTCGTGCAATCCCATGTTTTCTTCAATATTCATCCGGTTGACTTTGAAAACACAATAAACACAAAAACCACGCATAATTCCAAACAAATGATATTAAATACGTGTTTTGGTCTCGTTTTAGCCAGAATTAAGTGGTAAAAGGATCGGTGTTTTCACACCTATCAAATCCCCTACACTTAACCATTGCCATGCCCTCATGCAATGCTTAGTGATAAAGCAAATTTACATTTTTCTTATAATCAATCAACCTTGGCCTTATTAATATACTACTAAATAGAAATTAAAGTACTAAGAGAAATTAAAACTTTAAAGTAAACAAAAGGATAGAAAATAGCTACGTGGAAATAACTTGCAAAGAGATCGAGGACTTACATTAGGGCTTTGGTGCTGCGAAGATTTATCACCCTCAAGTTTCACGTTCCCCAAACTAAGATTAAAAATGAGATCATTGTTATTATAAGTTAGCAATTCAAACACTTACACACATGGCTTAATTATATGCTTAAACTCCCTTATTCCTAGGTGTATCTCTTATATTTTATTTTTTGTTGATCCCAAACTTAGATCGATTAGCTTTGTGTATACTAGATTAGATCAAGTATAACACGTAGAGAAACCTTTGTTATATGCTTTGTGAATCTAAGTGTTATGCGGAATTTAACACTTAAACAAGAACACAAGATGTAAACAAAACTTTCACTTTGATTATGAATGTCGAACTTGCTTACAATGAAAGATGTTTACGAATGAAAACTTATGTAAAACTTGATTAATAAACATTAACCTTAAGGCCTTCTTTTATAGACTAAGAAGCCTTGTACAATAAGCTACGTATCAACTATTCTAGGTAAAGATAAACATATAAAATACATTGTCGTTTCTATCCTTACTAGAAGTATTCTAGAATATAATAAACGTGTAGCTTATATCTTCCATCAGTGCTTGTCTTCAATCTGTCAACGCTTGACTTTAACTTATCAACGCTTAAACTGTCAGCGCTCAATTTGTTCTTGTCAACGCTTGAGTTGTTCTTGTCAGCGCTCAAGTGATCTGGCCTTAATTTATTCCCAACAATCCTCCCCTAAACTTGATATCCACTCTTATGATCAAGTTTCTAAATAATCATTAAGAACTTGGAGGAGTCTGACAAACCTTATCATACTGGTAATAAATAAATCTGATCAAATTCTTTGCCACGTCACTTGTATAGTCTATCTCCAGCTGAGTGTCCTTCATCTTTTCCAAAACAGCCTTGGATATGAAATATTGAGCATCCACTAGTAGATACTCAGCAAACTTAGTAGAACTCAAATGGTATACACCAGCAGCTGAATATAACCTCCATTGAAGACCACTGAGGTCATCTTCAAGATCCTTCCATATTTCAGGATCTTCCTCATTTTTCCCACACATTCTTTTGAATGTGGTCCAAAGTTTTATTCCATTAGCTGAAGTTGGTGCTTCAGCCTCATACTTGGTCTCCAGCAACCTCCAAAGGTCCACCAAGTCTTCTCTATCACAACTTGCAAATAAAGATATGAGAGTGGTAAAAGTGTGTACCTCCTTGCCAAATCTTCCAATCTTCCAGAATCCACATTCATCCTCATCATAACTCACAATTGGATTCCTGGAATCTAATGGTAACACCTGCACCATATCTGAAGCTTCTAATGGGGAGAGCTTGAGGCTCTTTCTAATAACTGCTTCACTTGGATATAGTGGATTCATATCTCTTGGAAACTCAAGTGTAAATCCCTTCTTCACTGGCCTGGGAACTATCATAGCTTTCTTGATTTCCATCTCTTCTGCAAGTTGCTCCTTTCTTTCATCTGAAAGAAGTCTGTAAGTGTTCTCTTCCTGCACTTTCACCCAAATAGGATAAGCCCTATGTTCCAACTCATCAAATGTCAAAGCCTTCAACTTCTGATGTGTCCATCCAACTCCATGATATCTGAGCAACATAAAATAGAGCTCCCTTCTATCCCTTTTCAACTCAGAGAGAATATTGCTTGCCTTGTGCTTCAAAATCACCTTACAATCCTTCTGAACTCTAAGAAGAAGCTCCAAACCCCATATTTGATCTGAAATGGTCAAGTCTGGATTATCCATACAGCTTTCTTCCCAAGAATTGTACATCTGAACCACCTCTGGCATGTCAAAATCAACCTGCAATTTTAAATCTCTCAACTTTTCCCTAGCAAGCTCATCACCATACTCAAGCCTTTCTGGTTCTATAATCATCACACTTGAGTCTGAGCTAGCTCCATCACTTTCTTCTTCAGAAGTCACAACAAATGGTGACTTTTCCTTTTCACCTTGTTCCATCAATTGCTCAGCCAGTCTTCTATCAAATTCAACTTGGGCTGCATCCTTTGGAACAATTTCTTCTACCAATTTACCCTTACCCTTATCTGATGGTGCAATGGTTGGTAAGGTAGATGGTAATACCTGAGTAGAAACTTCTTTGATGATAGATGATGACTGGAATACATCACCTTCATGTGCAGATCTGTCAACGCCCAAATTTCCTCTATCAGCGCCCAAAATACTTCTATCAGCGTCCAAATTTGTCTTGTCAACGCTCAAATATTTTCCCTCAGCGCCTTGTGTAACCTCTCTCAACATAGCTGTAAATGATAAATTTAGATTGGTTGGAGAGATTAAGGACGTATCAAAACCTGTTTGTTCCTTCAAAGTTGTAAGAGCTTCAGCAACATCCATTGATTGACCATCTTGACTGCTCTTATCACTCAGATTTCTTTGATCTTCCTCCCCTTTGGAAGACTCCTCCATACCCCTCATAGCATGATCACTCTCCAAAACAACAATCCTCTCCCTCAATTCCTTGAGTTCAAGGCCTTGTGAGCTGACAATTTGTACTAAGTCTGCATTTTGCTTTTGCAAGCGAATGCAGACTGCCGTCAATTCCAAAAGAGTCATTGGTTCCAGACTGCTCTCTTCTGAAATGGGGATTTGACCTCCCAAGTCAGGTTCATTGGGCATGGATGAGGACTTAAGTATGGTGGGACTGCCTTGGCCAGCTTCTAAGCCAGAACCAATAGTCCTAGCCTCATCCAGGTCACCAGCCACACTTGTGGTGGTGGTTCTCTCTGCTTCATGGCTAGGACCACCAGAGGAGAACACTCCAGTAGTCCTTTGGCATTTGATCAACCTATATTCAGGTGGTGTGGAAGATGGTGTGGAAGAATGGGTAGATGTGGGTTGGTTAAGGGGTGTTTGGGATTGTGATGGTTGGGTGTCAGCGTTGGAAATAGGCACATCAACGCCAACATTTGATGTGTCAGCGTCAAAGGGTTCTTGGTCAATTTGCATTTGTTCAGGTGAGGGTAAAGGTTCAGGAATAGGTTCAAGTTGTGGTTGATGGTCAATGTGAGGTTGGGGGTCTGGTTGGGGTTGTGCTGCTGCAATAACAGCAAGCATGGCTGGGGTTAAAGGTAAGTCTCTATGAGGTGGTGAATTCATCTTTGTAAAAATAGCTTTCTTTTGTTCGGGGATTTTATAAAAATCATTGTGATCCCTTGAACAATATCTTTGATCATCAGAAATCATTTGCAGAAAACGGGGATAAGCTAAAGTCATTTTTGTCCCCTTGTTTTTACACATCCCTTCAAAAATCATTTTAGAATAGTTATATTTTTGCCCTGTTGCAATGCACACAATAGCAGTTGCAATGGATCTATTGATCTCATTGTGTGCAGTACATTTGGGACTCAAACATTGAAGGAGAATGTGAATGAGGTACTTCCAGGCTGGGGGAAATTCCTGCTTATGGTACTTATTAAGAGTACCTTCATCAGGAATTGGATATCCCAAAGCCCTAAGCCCTTGTTCTATTTCATTTATGGGAAGGATGGTTATACCATCAGCATCATCAAGATGCAAGGCCTGGCGTACCAAGGCCTCAGTAACCACCCAAGATCTCCCATGAACAATAGAAGTTAATGTGGTCACTCCATTAACTGTTGAGGAACTGACAGTGTTCCAAAACTGCTTAATGTGTGTGACTGGAATGAGTGGTGCATGAGAAAGAGCATACCTTAAGGGGGATGCGTTCAAATACGCCACCATTTATGTGTATTGAGAAAACAAATCATTATCAGCAACAAGATAAGCAATCATGTTGTGTTGAGACTTGAACCCCAAATCCAATTCTGCTGAGTTAAATCTTGGTGCCATTGATGAAAGCTGTTAATTTGAAGTGTAGAAGATGAAGGTTGATAAGAGAATAGTGTTAGACAAGAATTATAGATACCCTGTTTTAAAATAGGAGCCAAATTTATAGGAGATATAGAATGCACGTGATTGGCCCAAAAATAGGCAAAGATTTTCAAAAACTAATCATGAAAATATTGAAAAAGTTATAAGTTATCTCATGCATTTAATGAAAGTAACAACTCCTAAAATTACGGCTTGAAAATATGTCAAAAAGTAACAACTGGGTAGGTCCCATTGAGTGTCAACGGTCAAATATAACCCATCAACGCCCAACGGCTATAATCTTGTCAACGTTCGCCTAAAGCCATGTCAGCGTCCAATTTGGTCACAACAACGCTTGGAAAAATCTTGTCAGCGTCCAAAAATAAAATTTTTTTAAAAAGTGAAAAATGACCTTAACAAGTAATTTATCCTAGAGAAAATAACCAAAAGCTGATAATTATTATAGGGCGGCAAGCACTGTCCAGTTATGCACACTTGCATAAGCAAGATAGACATAACATTCCTCTAGTGTCCCTTGCTAACCAAAATTCTTAACAACCAAGTTACCTTACAAAATCCTTGTTACTCCCAGGTAAATCCCATAACAAAATCATTCCCAAGTCTCCCAACAGACCACAACCAATTCTAGGCCAAAAATGTCTTGGCAGCATGCAAAGTTGATATACTATGCATGCTACAGTGCCTCATGGTTTAGTAAAACTAACCCATACTCACCTGTGGACACAATCTAGAATTGTGATAAGAGTATCATATGGATACCCAAAAATCCTAAAGGTTCCTAAAACCTCCCCTTAAACTATGATACAAAAAGTTTGCTAAAATCATGCATGAACATAAAAAAATTTATGTCAAGATAGGAATGAAACATTCCAACCATCATCCATAAATAAAAACTTGTCCAAATGCTTCTCCTTTGATCCATAAGCAACTCTGTATCCAATGGTATACTGCTAACACCATCTGCACATTTAGATTGAAAACCACAAAACTAACATTGTTGCTGACAACGCCCCGAAAACACATAACAGCGTTGAAGGAAGCTTTGTCAGCGTTAGACAATTATATTGCTAACAACGTTGCAAAAACACTTATCAGTGTTCAAACAACCTTTGTTAGTGTTAGAAAAATATAGTGGAAAATCTAAATCTCAATAAGACCAATAATAATAATGCATCATCCTGTACATACTTTTACAAAAAGAATCCAAAACACATATTAAGTGAGATGAACCATTCCAATACTTGTTACCAAGTATTGAAATCTTCCAGTATCAAAAGGTTTAGTTAATAAATCTGACACACTTTCCTCAGTGTCAACCCTATCTGGTTGTATTAAACCTTTCTCAAAGCAATCTCTTATAAAATGGTGTCTAATTTCTATGTGTTTAGTTTTAGAATGATGTACAGGATTCTTAATGATGCATAAAGTGCTATTATTGTCAACAAATATCTTAGTATGCATGAAATTATACCCATAATCCAACAGCTGGTTCTGAATCCACAACACTTGACCACAACATGCTGCTGCAGCCACATACTCTGCTTCAGTTGTAGAGTTAGCCACCACTGTTTGTTTCTTGCATTGCCAAGATATTAATCTGCTCCCAAGAAACTGACATCCACCAGTTGTGGATTTCCTATCAAACTTATCACCTCCATAATCACTATCTGAATATGCAATCAGCTCCAATGATGAATCCTTTGGGTACCATAAACCAAGATTAGGGAAACATCTTAGGTACCTAAAGATCCTCTTTACAGCATAAAGGTGACATTCTTTGGGAGTCACTTGATGACGTGCACAAGCACATACAGCAAACATGATATCAGGTCTGGAAGCAGTAAGATACATCAAGGATCCAATCATGGATCTATAATGCCTGACATCAACATCTTTCCCATCTCCAATCTTTCCCCAAGGGTGTTCTCTATCCATAGGAGTAGAAGCCCTCTTTTCATGTGGAGAAAAGCCAAACTTCTTCAAGATTTCAGCAACATATTTGTCCTAGGAGATGAAGATACCATCTTCTTTCTGCTGAACTTGTAAACCAAGAAAGAAGTTCATCTCCCCCATAGCACTCATCTTGAATTTGTTTGTCATAAGCTTGGAGAAATCCTCACTCATCTTTGGATCAGTAGACCCAAAAATGATATCATCAACATAGACCTGCACAAGCAACACATCTTTGCCTTTCTTCTTTGTAAATAGCGTCTGATCTATGGTGCCCCTCTTGAATCCATTGTCCACCAAATAAGTGGACAAAGTACCATACCATGCTCTAGGGGCTTGATGAAGGCCATACATAGCCTTTTTGACTCTATACACTTTATCTGGATGCTCTGAATCCTCAAAACCAGGAGGTTGCATGACATAAACTTCCTCAACAATGGTGCCATACAAGAATGCACTTTTCACATCCATTTGATAGACTGTGAAGCCCATGCAATATGCATAGGCTAGAAAAATCCTAATAGCTTCAATCCTTGCAACTGGTGCAAAGACTTCTTCATAGTCTATTCCCTCCTCTTGTGTATAACCTTGAGCCACTAACCTTGCCTTGTTTCTGACCACAATACCTCTTTCATCTCTTTTGTTCCTGAGAACCCATCTTGTCCCTATAGGTCTGACATATCTAGGACAATCAACCAGCTCCCAAACATCCTGAATTGCAAATTGGTGAAGCTCATACTGCATTTCTTCCACCCAACTTGGTTCTTTGAGAGCATCAAATATCTTCTTGGGTTCTTCTTGTGACAGAAAACATGCAAACAAACATGCTTGCACAAGAGGGGTATCAACCTTCTTGTGTATATTGGCAATAAATCCACCAAGTCCTTGATTAGATCTTCTTGTCTGAACTGGAGTCATAACATCACCAATGATCTGAGATGGGGGGTGATTCTTCATTGTGGAAGTGAGAACCCCTCCTTCAAAAAGTCTAGTGTCCTCAACTTCACGCTCCATGTTGCCAATATCTTCTTCATCAGACTCTCTTTGAGCAACAGGAATCTCTTCATGGACATTGGAAGGTCCACCTTGTTCAAAACTGGAAGAGAAAAGATGCCCATAAGTGTTGTCAACGTTTGAATCTTGGTTGTCAGCGTCAGGGCTGACAGCGCCTGAAATGTTGTTGTCAATGTCTGAATTGGTCTTGTCAGCGCTAGATTTGCCTTTGTCAGCGCCTGAAGAACCATGCATGTTTGTATCTGGTGGTATTTGGAAACCACCATTATCTTGTCCAACAGCAGCAGCAGCAGCAAAAGCATCAGTTCAAATGGGAATTGTGACATATTCAAATGTAGGAGATGCCTTTTCTGCTTGTGATCCAACCCTCTCATCAACCTGTGTACCTGAAACATTAACAACTTGTTCCTCCACAACATTTGAAGTTACCTTCACAATGTCTGGATTAGTGACAGGCATATAATTTAAAGTTCTAGATAAGGGTTCCAAATCAAACAACCAATTAGGACCACTTTCAGGATCACTAGGTTTATTCTCTAAGAACCTAACATGTACTCTCTCAACAATACATTTGTCCTCCTTAAGATAAACCCTATAACCCTTGCTCTGCACTGAATACCCCATGAAGTAACCTTCATCACCTTTTGCACTAAATTTCCCTAAGGCATCACTAGTGTCTAAGACTACCACATGACATCCAAAAGGTCTGAGAAAACCAATATTAGGTTTTCTTCCCCAAAGTAACTCATAAGGTGTTTTGTTCTGAAGTTTGTTAACCAATGCTCTATTTTTCACATAGCATGCTGTATTAACAGCCTCAGCCCAAAAGGCTATGGGAAAGTGAGCATCAGCCAACATTGTTCTGGCTGCTTCAATTAGGGTTCTATTTTTCCTTTCAGCAACCCCATTTTGTTGTGGGGTTCTTGCAATACTGAATTGCCTAGTAATTCCCTTCCTGGCACAAAAATCATCTAGCTTCTTGTTCCTAAATTCTCCACCATTATCACTCCTAAGCATTTTAACCTCATTGCCAGACCTTTTCTTAATTTGAGTGATAAATTCAATAAGAACATCAGCTGTTTCACTCTTCATAGCTAGAAAGAATGTCCAAGTAAACCTAGAAAAGTCATCAGTGACAACAAAAAAATATGACTTGCCATTCAAACTTTCTATATTAGTTGGACCAAAGAGGTCCATATGTAGCATATGAAGAGGTCTGGAACTAGTATGCGCCTGCTTGGACTTGAATGAGACCTTGTGCTGCTTGCCTTTAAGACATGCAACACAAGAGTGGTCATTGTGGAAGGCCTTCTCAGGCAAACCATCAACTAAACCAAGCCTCACAAGTCTATTTATATTTTTAAAATTTATGTGCCCTAGTCTCCTGTGCCACAAATTACTTTCATCTACTGAGGCCTTAGCATAAAAACAAGACATATTTGCATTCACTTTAATCCCATTTAAATTCACATTATATATGTCCTTATGCCTAGGTGTTCTATACTCAATGTACTTCTCATCAGGGATCTTAAAATCCTTGCTTAACACCAAACACTCAGTATCAGTGAAAAGAACCTTATTTTTGTTATCACACACTTGTGATACACTAAACAGATTATAATCCAGTTCTTTTACCAGGAAGACGTTCTCAAAACGTAGATTACTGGTGAGAAGGGTTCCTTTGCCTGTAATGGTGCCGTAGCCCCCTCCAAAGTATACCTTATCACCATCTTTAATAAGTCTGAAGTTCGTCAGATAGTCTTCCTTTCCTGTCATGTGCCTTGAGCATCCACTATCCCAATATCCATAATCATTGATCTGTCTCTGAATGCCCTGCACATAAAGAAAACAAATTAGTTTTCTTTGGGAACCCAAGTCTCAGAAGACTTAGATTCATCTGGTTGTTCAATAAGAACAGACTTAGTTCTCACAACAACCCCATTCTCATCCTTTTTAGGATGAAATACCCAGTTAACCCCAATTGGTTTTGTAATGACCTTTGAAATGTAATTAAACCTGTTGCAAGTCATTGAAATTCCATTATTATTAGGGTTTTGTTCTTTCTTGGGTCTCCATGTTAAGCTTGAAGAAGCTTTAGACCCCTTACCTTGTGGCTGCAAATATTTAGGTCGGGTCACGTTTCTGTCAGCGTTGGATTTTGTCCTGTCAACGCTGAAATTACCCTTGTCAGCGTTGAACCTAGGGTTTGCTACAGGAACCCATTGCCTATTTGACCAGGTATTTGTCTTTTGAAAAGGTCTTTGTCCATGAGTGTTAGACCTTCTAGAGAAGAATGGGGCAGGTCTAATCACTTGTGGACTTTGCTGCACACAAGGTCTGGGTCTGACAACGTTTGACTTCCTAACAACGTTGACTTTCTTTCTATCAGCGCTGAAATTGTTCCTATCAGCGCTGGCTTTGGGAGCGTTGACACACTTGTATGCCAAATGTGAAAAGCTACCACAAGTATAACAGGCTTTCTTAGACACACTCTTAGGTCTAGAAGCAAAGAAACCTGTTCCATGATTGTTAACTTGGCTCTTGGGTGACCTATTATTTCTATACATCTCTGCATATTTAATGGTAGGTCTTCTAACAGTGTTTGAGCCTAGGTCAACAGCTTTACCAGTAACTGGGTGAGTAACCTTAATGGGTGGTGATTCATTGGGACTTTCACATAGCAAACCTCCCTTAACAAATAAAGTAGGGTTAGCTTTCTTCCACTCATTTAGGTCAGTCAGTTTTTGTTGATACTCTTCTACTGGAGTGACAACTCTTGGTGGAGGAATGAATTCCTCTTCTTGGCATTCTGGTATACCAGTCCAAGATAAATCCTTTCTAAGGACACCATAGAAGTCACCAGCTGGTGGTGGAACCAGAGAGTAATCATTCATCCCAATCCCAGTCATGTCCTTAGGATCCCTTTGTTTAGCTACACAGTCTCCTAGGACTTGGGTGGCTTTATCAAATCTTTGAATCTTAAGGTCAACATTATCTTTATTCTTAATTGCCTCATCTAACTTAGCCTGAAGGTCTCTATTGACCTTTGTCATGATATTTCTAATATCCATACTACCCTCTAGCTCATGTTTTAAGATATTTATCTTATCTTTTAAATCAAATTCCATTTTCTTGTATTCAGAAACGGTTTTCTCAGTTTTAGTAAGAGCTAGTTGGTAATTGGACAATTTACACCTTTCAGTGCTCATATCATCTTTTAGTTTTAACACCTCTTTGTTAAGTCTATCAGTGTTTAACCTACAACCTTTGCTACAAAAAGCATCATCATATACCTCATTATCAGATGAAGAGGAGGAGTGTGCCATGAGAGCATATTCAACATGCTCTTCTTCTTCAATATCAGCAATCAAAGCTTTGTCCTCTTCAGCATCCTTAGCCAGACAGCTCCAATCCCATCCAGTACCATCAATTCCTTGAACTGCAACCATGGCTTTGGAGTCTTGAGCTTTAACAACCTGACTTGAGGGTTTACCAGCATCAGATCTTCTAGGAGATCTGCATTCCCTCATGAAGTGCCCCATGCGATGACAGTTGTAGCACTCAACTTTGGATTTATCAAATCCAGCAGTATCTTTAGCATTGAAGGTCATCTTATTTTTGAACCTTCTATTCCACCTATTTGCTCTTATACTAGCAAGAGCCATGTTCCACTTGATGTCCATCTCTTCCAAGTGTTCATCACTTATCTGCTCAAGGTCCTCATATGTAATCACTGAACCATTGGGCAAAGAAGCAATGTAAGCACACACAGTATCCAAATCCAAACCAGCAGGTTTAACTCTTGGGCAGTCATTCATGAATGTGTCAGCGTCTGAAAAGGAGACGTTGACAGGACTTGTTCCAGCACTGACAAATGATGATCCAGTAACTGGATGCATAAAAGAGTCCTTCTGATTGAATTGACCTTCACTATGAGAGAAGAAGGCCATGTTGCTGGTGCTAGCTTTGCTTCCATGAGCTGAAAGAGTTTCATCTTCCAACAGTCTTAGTTTGTTGTAGATGTCATCAAACGAAGAGCTCTTGTAAGTATTATTGGCAAGAATAGATCTTGCCTCAATCTTCCATGCCTCACCAAGACTTTTCAGAAAGGTAGCATTGGTGTCAACATCACCAACTTGTGTCCCCATGAAGGACAACTTGCTTGTGATGTCAAGCAATCTGCTTCTCACACTACTTAGTTTCTCATTGGGCTGAGCTTTGAAGACAGCATAATCATGCAGAAGTTTCTTTTTCTTTTCTTCCTTAGTGTCTGCATTACCACCATATGCAACTTCAATTGCTTCCTAAAGATCCTTAGCAGATTCATAGCCTCTATATTTGTGCTGATTTTCTTGTCCCAAAGAGACTTTCAGAATATTTAGGGCTTTCATGTCAACCCTTTTCTTTGCAATATCTTCAGCACCTACAGCTCTACCATCTCCAGGTTTTTCTTTCTTATCTTCATCAGGACATCCTTCAACAGCTGATCTTGCCGTAATGGCATCCTGAATCTTTTGAGCCTTATTGAATGAGTTTCTATATTCAATAATCTCCCAGAGTGTGTAATCAAAGATCCCCAGATATTGTTCAAAGTTGAACTTCCATAAGTCAAAGTTGGTTGCATCAAGCATGGGAATCTTGATGTTTGGTAATGGTGAAGAGGAGGAGGTTATTGCTTCAGACATGATGTTTTTAGGGTTTTGAGAAAATTAGGGTTTTGGTGTTCGTGTATCGTTCTGGTGTTCTTCAAAGATCAAAAGTTCCTCAACAAGCTCTGATACCACTTGTTGATCCCAAACTTAGATCGATTAGCTTTGTGTATACGAGATTAGATCAAGTATAACACGTAGAGAAACCTTTATTATATGCTTTGTGAATCTAAGTGTTATGCGGAATTTAACACTTAAACAAGAACACAAGATGTAAACAAAACTTTCACTTTGATTATGAATGTCGAACTTGCTTACAATGAAAGATGTTTACGAATGAAAACTTATGTAAAACTTGATTAATAAACATTAACCTAAAGGCCTTCTTTTATAGACTAAGAAGCCTTGTATAATAAGCTACGTATCAACTATTCTAGGTAAAGATAAACATATAAAATACATTGTCGTTTCTATCCTTACTAGAAGTATTCTAGAATATAATAAACGTGTAGCTTATATCTTCCATCAGTGCTTGTCTTCAATCTGTCAACGCTTGACTTTAACTTATCAACGCTTAAACTGTCAGCGCTCAATTTGTTCTTGTCAACGCTTGAGTTGTTCTTGTCAGCGCTCAAGTGATCTGGCCTTAATTTATTCCCAACATTTTTGTCTTAGAATGATCATGAAGATGCATTTTTGGACTTATTTCGATAGTTTATTTAGGCTGAAAGCAAAGTAGGACGATTTGATCAATAGTTAGCTAAAGGACAAAATCTCTTAAAACTGCTTCTCGGGATATCAAAAAGTTCATATCTTGGCATAACTTGGTTCACGATTTGAGACCTCTCTCGGGCCGATATTTGGCATGTACTTCATACTTCATATCTTGAGAGACGTGCTTGAGATAATGGTCTTCTCATCGTTAATAGAGTTTCTTCACTTGGAGACTTTTGTGGGGTACTCCAACTTTGTTGACCACGACTTCATGATTATTTCTTCAATCTCTATTTGGGATTTTGAGATACAACGATCCGCCTCCTTTTCGGACTTGGATCTATTTATCCTCATACCTTGTTAGGGTCTTTTCGGATAGACTTCTCCATCATCTTTATGGGAGTTGATTGCTTTTCGTCGTGAGTCTTGATCCTTCATATTGACTTTGGGAATAATGCTTTTCACATCACCTTGGATCTTTAGCAATAAGATTGAATCCTCATGCCTTGTTAGGGCCTTTTCGGACTTGCCAATCTTCGCGCCCCGCTTCATAAGTTATGCCTTGGCTATAAACTCTTATCATTACCGAGCAACTTTTAAACGATCTTGGGCTAGAAGCTAAGTAACTTTTCAAATCGTACGACCTTACTTATTGCAGATAAATTATTAGCAAGTGATGGGAGAATAGGCAGATAATAACACCAAGTGAGCTTGTGCAAGAGAACCGACTTATAATTGACTCTATCATTTCTCGTTCTCCACAATTTAAAATCTCAAGTAATGAGACTCGTGGACACTTAGCCTAATAAACCAATTAAGGTCTACATGGTTAAGGATACTAGCTAGAATAAACTTGGATAAGTATATTCGGGTTGAGTCAAAATAAACGCAACGGGCCTAATATGTCAAAGATTTCTAAACTAGCTACACCACTTTATTAATATTTTTGACTTTATTTGCGGGATATATACATATGAAAGCAACGAGAAAATTTACAAATTACGACTAAATGGCCAAAGTTAATTAAAAATTTGTAAAATGTTGAAAAATATGATTTTCCGGTTAAATGAAGGCATTTTCATGGAAAAGTCCACTTAAAACTTCGATAGAAGTCCCCCCTACACTTAAGATAAACATTGTCCTCAATGTTTAAGCATGTGGGAAAAGTCTCCCCTACACTTATGACATTGTGCACGTTGGTTAACTCAAGTTAAGGAAGAGACGACTAACGTGATCAATTTCAAATGTGAGTATGAAGAAAATTGAATCACGATAGTTGAGAGATAGAACCGGATTTCAGATGACACGGGAGCACGGTTCTTCAATGGTTCCAAAAGTGCATTCATCCCTGTAATCACATCACCACACAAAGACAAACACCTATGTAGGTCCCCCTACACTTAGGAGGTTAAAACGGAAAAGGGATAGATACTCGGGCTGCCTCCCGAGGAGCGCTTGTTTTTTATAACCGAGTCACGAGCCTAACTCGACCTAACATTAGTTCATGGGGAACGTGGTGAGGGATGGAATCATCTCCTAAGAGATGTCCTCACCAAAGTACAACTTCACTCGTTGGCCATTCACCTTAAAATTAGGTCCATTAGGTTGAGCGAGCTCGAGAGTACCATATGGAAAAATTTGGGCAACGGTGAATGGGCCGGACCAACGAGATTTCAGCTTGCCCGAAAAGATTTTCAACCGAGAGTTAAAAAGTAAAACTTTGTCTCCAACTTGGAACTCTCGGTTCTTAATCTTAGAGTCGTGAATGAGGTTAGTCTTTTCCTTATAGATCAAAGAATTTTCATAAGCCTCGTTCCGAAGTTCATTCAGCTTATTGAGTTGGATCTTGCGTAGGTCACCGGCTTTGTTGATATCAAAATTAGCCCACTTCAAGGCCCAGTAAGCCTTGTGCTCCAACTCAATGGGGAGGTGGCACGCTTTCCCGTTGATTGTAGTCTAAAACACGACTCTTGTTTAGGAAAACAAAAGAACGTATATGAGCGGTAAGTATCGAGTGATGATTTTAGGAAAAATCAACACTAATGACCCAATCAAATAAAAAGATAGGAAGTTCGTTTCCCAAGGAGGTATATGTGTGTGAATTAACTTGTAATTATTTGAGATTAATATTGAGAAGAATGGGGATGAAAGGATGAAAAGACGGTTACGTTAAAATTACACTACGACGTAAACGTAAAGCCGTGAAAAACTACCAAAATGAAAAATTTATACTAAGACCAAAAACAAAATCAATAATTAAAAAGACTAAAAAGAAGTCTAAAATAATATAAATAAAGATAAAAATCCAACAAAGATATTTTAAAACCTTTTATTAATTAAATATTTATTTTTAAATGCTAATTAAAGCCCTAAAATTAAATATAACTAATTCAAATGTCTAAAATATGATTTTATTGAATAATTACTTAACTTATATTATTAGAAGACTAAAAAGTAATTTTCTAAAAATTAAAAGCTAATAAAACTATTTTTAAAACTCTAAAAATGATTTAAAATGATTAAAAACTAATTAAACTTAAAATAATTATAAAAATAAATCTAAAGGCTATAAAATTATTCTAAAAATGGTAAAAGGTCCTAATTAATGCTAAAGAACTTAGGAAAAATGAAAAATAAAGAAAAATAAAACTTTGAAATTTTAATAATAAAATAATATTAAAATAATACTAAAAATAAAAAGTTTCTAAAATTAATTCTAAAAAATTCTAAAATCTTAAAATATTCTAACTAAGAGAAAAACACAAATTAAAATTCCTAAGCCCTTTTTAATAATATTATAAAAATTATTAAAGTTTATAAAAAACCTTAAAATAATATAAAATTAAAAATTAAAGTTTATAAAACCAAAACCTAATGTAAACCTCAAAATATTATTTTAAAAGCTAAGAATAATTTTTCCTAAAAATAAAAACTCTTTTTTCTATTTTTTAATGATTTTATAAATAACGGATAATAAATAAATGCTAGAAAATAAACAAATAATGGGAAAATTATGAAACTCGGCTAGAAAAGTCTTAAATACTACAATGATCCTAGGAAAAATCAAATAAGCCAAAAACGTTGAACCAATAAGCTCAAATGAGCTTATTTGCTCACGGCTTTTAATTAAGCTAACAAAAGAAAAACGTATTAAATAGATATTGAAATGAGAGTCTAACGTAAAAAGCACATCTAGATTAACGGTAGAGCTCTTAACCCTCCAGCGAGAGGTCTAGGGTTCGAGCCCGTTACGGGTGATGCTTTTTATAAAAATTTCTTTTTTATTTTTTTCTTTTTCCAAACCAAACTGACAACTTAATGAGCTTATAATCCAATCCCAACTCTCTTTTAACTCTGATTAAGCCAAATTAAGGACCTAAACGTATCCAGTTTTAACTTGAACAAAAGCAGGTTATGCTTGTTCTTCACAAGTGGCAAAAGCACCAAGAGGAGCTTGGATGCCTTGCTTTGGTGGATGATTTTGGACGAAGGGGGCACCCTTGTGCTCTTTGGAGCACAAGGAGTCAATGTAAGCAGAAAGAAATCACCTAGCACACAAAATAAGCACACACAATGCCAAATAAGGTTGCTGATCTAAGTATGCAGGTCTGGTGGTAATTTTGACAGATTACAAGCACCCTATTGACTTTCAAAGGCTCAATTTAAGCAAGCAAACTTATCAAGCAACATACAAACCAAATCCAACCTTAAATCACCCTTACACTTAACAAATTTCAAAGATCTAGCACCATTTTGCCATGAAATTCAAGCAGAAAGTGATTATGCAGATTTGAGCTTTACTTTTTCTTTTTTTACACACCAACTAGCTTCAAACTTGTTCCAAACTTACTACAAACTAACACTCTAACTATCTCAACCTATTTCAACTGCTCTAACACCTTTTTAACTCACAAATCAAAATTTTTACCCTGCTTAAACCTGTTTCCAAACACCCTTTTAAAACTCAGTTTCACACTTTTTCAAATCAAAAGCTTCCTAAACCTATCCAAACTGATTCATATAACATCTATCATGCATATCATATCATGTAAACATAATCCAAACCAGTTTTAACACAAATATCAAATAATCATTCAAATCACATACACCATAACTTTTCTGAAATTTTCAACAAGGTAAAAGGGATTTTACCTCAAGGACTTACATCTGAGTCCTTTGTGGATGTCAATCCACCTCCTTATACACCCGGGTGTATGCAGACACAAAAATCAACAATACTCTTCCTGTTTAAGACAAAATCAAAGCAAAACACAATAACACAAACAATATGTATATAATCTGTTTTCACTTTTCTTTCTTTCTTAAAACCTTCCAAAACTTTTCAAACCTTCTTAAAACGTTTCATAAACTCTTAATCACCAAACAAATTGTTACTCTTAACACCAAATCTGTGAGACCAATCCTTACCGAGAAATTCAGATTTTCAAAACTTTTTATGAAAATCTGAAATCCTTAAAACACAAGTTAAATAACAATGGAACTCAGAATCCTTAGCTATCCAATACCAACTTTTAAAAAACAGATTAAAGGAATTACAATTTTATAAAAATACCAACTTTAAATTTCTTTAAAAAAGGATTACAAGAGATTGCTAAAGAAACTGGAACAAAGGGTCATCACAAGTTGATGCCTCTATTTATACTAGTCTATAGAAGAACCTAGAAGACTAAAAACACAAACCCTAATCACTAAAAATCTCCAAAATGCCCTTGACGCGTTTTGAGTGATTTGTTGTCAAATTTGATCTAAACCGTTTGTTTTTGCGTTGTGAGTAAGCATAAGATCACCACTGTTGATTTGGGACACGTCACTAAACTTGGAGGACAAGGTGTGATGTGATTGGTGGAAAGGGGAATTGGGGGTAGGGTCCACAGTGAGTGGGATGAGGGTTTTATGCGTGGGATTGCTTTCTGCATGTGTGAATCACACATGTGCAAGAGTAATTGGTTTTTACCCAAGGTTTAAGTGAGGTGAAAACTGGGGGTGAAAAGGATAAACAGTAACTCTGTTTGATCCGATTTTGGGGGAAATAAGTTGTTAGGCGCGTTTTTTGGATTTGAATGTTTGAGTATGGCAAATTTGGTCCTTATCTTTTGAAATTTTTGGCAAATAAGGTTTTCCAGCCCTAAAAACGTATTTGCTTTGTTAATAACTTTCACACTTTGTCATTTTTGGCACCAAACTTTGGAAAAGGGTTTCAAAGGATTGTTTTTGCCATTTTTGAATAATTCAAGGGCTGATCTTGGACAATCTTGATCTTCAAAGGTCTTCTTTGTATCTTTGACTTCATGAGGGACCATAATTGACAAATTGATTTTGTTGAGGGACCAATCTTGTCATTTCTTCAAAGTTGAAGGACCTTTTTGCAATTTTGACAAACTTAAGGGACCAAACTTGTAATTATTAATATACAAGGGTTTTAAGTGTCATTTCTTCATTCTTTGAGGATCAATCTTGTTTGTCTTCAAATCTTCAAGGGTATTTGTTGAAAATTCCATGATTAGGGCCCGGTTCATTGTACGGCTTCGTTTCTCGTGTCCGTTTTTCCTTGTATCTTGTGATCTTTTGTCTTTTTCACGATATCCATACCTAAAATACACAAGTAAACAAACACAAGCATATATATGGTATTTTATGACATTTTTATGCATTTAAAGCCCGAAAAGAACGATGAGATCATGTATAAATGCCATCTCATCACTCCCCCATACTAAGCCATTGCCGTGCCCTCACGCAATGCTAGAATAAAGTATCTAAGCATCACCAAAGTTCAATTTTATTAACCTTTATTAAAGAGTAAAAGACTTGCAACATACTACGATGATGTGTAAAGACATAATGTATGATTTTCATCACGAAAAGTGACTTTTAGGGTCAAAGAATAGAAACAAGTTAATGTCCCTTAGAGTAAACTTCGTCATCCTTGATTGTCATACATTCCATACTAAGTGCAAAAACAAGATCATTGTAGGTACAAGTCACAATGCTAACACTACTCATACGTCCAAATTGTGTAATACTTTTTCTCCCCGCAATCCTAGTTATTATAAAAGGAAATGGGTTACTAGCATTTTTTATCTATTTGTCATGGATCACAAGTGATTCATATTGACTTATTTGAGTAGTTATTAGTCCGAAAGCAAAGTAGCACGATTTGATCGATAGTTAGCCGAAGGACAAAATCTTTTAAAACGGCTTCTCGTGTATCTCCTTAAGTTCATATCTTAGCATAACTCGTTTCACGATTTGAGACCTTTCTCGGACCGATATTTGGCATGTACTTCATACTTCAAATCTTGGGAAGACGTTCTTGAAATTATGGTCTTATCTTCATATATTTGGAATTTCTTCACTTGACGTTTTTGAGAGATTCTTCATATAGGACCACGACTTCATCATTTTTCTTCAATCTTTACTTTGGATTTTGATATACAACGATCCGCCTCCTTTTCGGACTTGGATATATTTATCCTCATACCTTGTTAGGGTCTTTTTGGATAGACTTTCTCCATTCTTTAGGGGAGTAATTTCTTCTCGTCGTGTGTCTCGATCCTTCATATTGATTTTGGAATAATGATACTTCACATCATCTTTGGATCTTTAGCAAAAATAGAGCTCCTCATGCCTTGTTAGGGCCTTTTTGGATAATCGCCAATCTTCGCGTCCCGCTTCAATAAGTTATGCCTTGGCTATGAACTCTATTCAACCCCGAGCAACTTTTAAACGATCTTGCGCTAGAGGCTAAGTAACCTTTCAAATCGTACGACCTTACTTATTGCAATTATGATTTATTCCTAATGCATTGATCTTATGGGAAGAAAAAGCCACAATTAAAAACATATGAGTTTTTGAAAGAACACTTTCATGTTCTACGTTTAGCATGATCACTTGTCTAACTCTATCATTTCTCGTTCTTCACTATATAAAGACCTCTAATTAAAGAGACTCGTGAATACTTAGCCATGCAAGTCAAAATTAAGCCAAATTTGGATTAGCTTTCATTAAGACTATATCAAATCAAAGTTTTGGGTTTTCAAGCCATCTATAGGATCTTGCACTTTCTTGGACTTTTTCAAGTTTAGAGAATGCGTTTTAAAGTTCCCTTGATAAGTGACTTTCTAGAATCAATTATAGGAACTTGCGAAAAGTTCTTGTTCTTAATCCGAATGAATTAAGACTTTCGCGTTTTAAAGCTCCCTATATAAAAGTCTAGCAAAACTTGAATTGAGCGGGTTAAGGAATGTAAATGGCTCCAAATGCCCATCAAGTCAAAAATTAACTCTTATTCTACCCATCGGAAAATATACAATCGTGTCTTAAAAACACTTATGAAAACTAAGAAAAATTTTAAAATTTTGGCCATTTTTAGCCTTATTAGCAAAACAAAACATTGAAAGTTGGAAAACGTGAGGGCGTAGCAAAGCAAGTACCAATTCACCCCCCCATACTAAAAGTAAACATTGTCCTCAATGTTTCGAGTCTAAAGGTGGAGCACCCCCATACTAGAGACGAAGAGTCGAATGCTTAGGATCTAGCATGGAAAGGGTGATCAACAATATATCTAAAGCCGTTTATTAATTATGCTAAAAGATAATTGTTAGAACAATAAAGGATATGTCATAGAATCGTGAAAAACTTCTTCAAACGAACGATGGAGGCTCACGTAAATGAACACGAGAGTCTTCAATCGTAGATGATGATGATGATCTAGATAACACAATCACAAACAACCACGAGACAACGAGTTGGAAGGGTACAAGTCCCCTTATTAGTGAATATAAAAGATAAGCATGGGATTTCCCCCACGAGGCACCTCGTTTTTGATTACCGAGTCATGAGCTCGACTCGATCCCCTCAAAATGTGAACATTTAGGGAAATTCATGGTGTGGTCAATTTTTGATGGGGCTTACATGATAAACAAGGCCCAAAAAGCAACCGGTATAAAGGACTAAGTCCTTAAATGATGCAAAATACCGGGGTCGAAGATGGCGTTCTCGTTTCCATTGGAAAAACAATTCAACGCCACTTCAACATGTGCCATAAACTCAAAGAGTTTGAAGAAAATAGATGAGAAGTAGAAGGGTGAGACAATTGGTAAGACAAACGTTTGAGCTACTCGAGGTAGACTCGCACCAAGCAAATAGATATAGTTTCCATTTATTGCATCGGTGGAAGACCGAGATTTCCCTTTACATGAAATTCCGGGATCGAATATCTCGTCCTCGGTGGAAAAGGATGAGGGAACATAAGGGGCTTCCCCCATACTAGAACCAAACAAAACATCGTCAAAAGGAGTAGACGAGTTTGTAGCACTCAAAGCACGTGGTGATGACGGAGTTAGATTTGTAGAAAAATCAATTAAATCACATTTAAGGTCTTTTCCTTTGTTATCTTTTAAGCTCTCCTTATGAAAACCCTTTTTGATTATATCGAAAATATTCGGTGTTTCTAAGATGATGTTAGTCACACTAAAAATCCTCACATTTTGAAACCGTTTTGGTTTTGGTGGTGGCAAGTTCTCAAAACGTTTATCGACAAAGAAAACCTCCCCATTGGGGTCTACATATTCATCATCCGAAAGATCTTCCGTAGAAACCGGAAACTTATCAACACTTTTCAAGAATGAATGTTCGAGGTGAGGTGAAGGATTTTTCGATTCAAGTATTGATGGTTTCTTCTTTGTAGGCTTCACACTCATAACCTCCACCGGCGGAGGAAATGCTAAATTGTTTTTGGCGATATTCCCTAAAACTCTTGGTGAAAATTCTTTGCAAATGACATTGGTTGAGTCACCATGGTTTAAAGTTGCAATAGAATAGACATGAGAAAGATTGGAGTTTTGTGTTGCATTGATGACAAGTTCTTCTTCATTGAAACGAAGGGTGATTTTTCGAGCATGAACATCGATAAGTGCTCTTGATGTATCCAAAAATGAACGACCCAAAATGAGAGGAACTTTTCGATCGATGGGAATGTCTACAACGATAAAGTCAACGGGATAGTAAAACTTTCCGACTTTAACGAAAACGTCCTCGGCTACTCCACATGCTAAAATCGTAGAATGATCGGCCATCTCGATAGACATGTTCGAAGGAGTAAGAGCCGGAAGCGAAAGCGATTTGAAAATCTCGAGAGGCATTAAATTAATACTAGCACCAAGATCGGCCAAGGCGTAGCATTCCTCCATATCTTGAATAGCACACGGAATCAAACATTTACCGGGATCACCGACTTTTTGTGGTATGCGGCTTAGAAAAACCGATGAACAACTAGACGATTGTTGTAACTTCTCTTTGTTGTTAAGCATACTTTTGAAGTTTGCGGCGAATCGAGGCATCATGATAAGAGCGTCGGCAAAACTTATGTTAAAATGCAAATCACGAAACATTTTCATAAATAGCTCAAATTGATAATTGTTCCGTTCTTGTGCCTTCTCTTTGTTACGTCTCGAAGGGTAAGGTAAAGGTGGTGTGGGTTGGTCATTAGGCAACGGCCTTGGAAACTCGGGTTCCACAATTGGTGTTGGTTCAACCATAGGTGTGGTTTGAGCGGTACTTCGTGGGATTGTAATGTGCTCCTTTTCGACCATCACCTCGGGTTCTTTCTCGATTTCCTTCTCCTTAGAAGTACTTGTACGAGAGATTGGTTCCTTGAAAGTTATACCACTTCGTGTAGCAACAACCTTCAATTCTCCCCTCGGGTTGTTAATGGTATCACTAGGAAGACCACCCGAAGAAGAGGGCTTACACATGATTGCTTCAAACATCTTAGCCATTCGGTCCTCAAATTTTGATTGCCTAGCATCCGCTTTTAATAACTCTTGCTTAATCTCATGTTGTCCTAATTCCATCTTTTGTTGGTTTTGTTGAAGACGTTGGACATTTCCTTCCATTTTGTTTGCATGAGTTTTAAGTTCATTAGCAAGTTCATTTTTAAGCTCGTTTTTCAACTCGGATCTTAAGCTAATCATCTCACGTTGCATATTATCAAATTTAGCATCATTTGCTTTCGCATAATCCAAAAATTCTCCTTGCAAATTTTTCGTGTGAGCATTTTGAAAACCTTGTGTAGTGTTTTGAAAATCACGGTTTTGGTTTTGATTAGAGATTTGTCCATTCCCACTTTGATAATTCCCTTTGTTGTAGTTACGTGTATTGCCTTGGTAATTACCTTGGTTGTTGTTTCGATAATTGTTAACATTTTGGTTTGGTGGAGCTTGATTTTGGCGGGAACCTTGGCCGTTTTGGTTGTAAGTTCCCGTTGCTACATAAGCACTCGAAGTGTTACCATCCGCGGTAATGCACTCGGAAAGATCATGAGCTCCCCCACAAGATAAACAACTCTTAGCAACCGCTTTAACCGAAGCGGAATTGGAAGCTTCTTGAGCCTTCCAATGGGACATAAGATTAGCAAATCTATCAAAAAACCGATTTTCCTCATTAGCTTCATCATGTAAGGCGTTAATGCTACGAGACGATTGTGACGAAGATGACGAACCCATATTGGCAACACTCGGTGTGTTACGAGGGTTATAAACCTTAGATCGATTTTCAATGATTTGTAAAGCCTCATTTGTCGTCTTGCACAAACAATTACCACCCGCGGCGGCATTCAAATAATCTCGTTCATGATCATTAAGCCCATTATAAAAAGTATCCACTTGATGCAATTCCGAAAAATCATGGTGTGGACATTCATGTAACATCTCTTTAAATCGTTCCCATGCCATTGAAAAACTTTCATTATTACGTTGCACAAATCGTGAAATCTCATTTTTTAAGTGTGTTGTTTTAGATGGTGGAAAAAACTTGTTCACAAACTTAGAAACGAGATCGGCCCATGTCAAAATCGAATTTGGCGGTTCTTTCTCGAGCCAAATTTTTGCGGGTCCATCCAACGAGTATGGAAACAACATCATCTTAATGGCGTCATGTGGAACATCCTTAAATTTGCTAGTAGCGGTGAGACGGTTGAAATTCCTAATGTGGTAATGCGGGTTGTCTTTCTCGTGACCTCTAAACTTATTTGCTTGCAACATAGACATTAAACCCGTCTTAATCTCGAAATTCTCCGCAAGGATGGCGGGAATAACAATAGCCTCTCCAAAACCCTCGGTGGGTGCTTGTAGCAACTCCATCATAGTACGATTAGCCATGACGACTTCTTGTTCTACAATAGGTTCAACAATTGGAGGTTCTTCAACAATCAACGATCCTTGACTTGCTTGCTTTTGAAGACGTTTACGAGCTCGTTTTGCTTGATTACGAGTGATCATAAACTTCACGAAGAATGGGAGGTGAGCAAAGAAGATTCTTTTTGGTTGTTTTGTGGATTTTCAATTTTTTTGTGTTTTTGATGATATTTAATTTTTTTTGGATTTTGGTGTATCTTCGTAGACAACAATCTACAAAATCTCTCCTCGAATCAAACTCTTGATTAAAGAAGCCTCAAAGGAATGAAAACGATCACGTGGAGTGAACGCCTTCGAATGACTTTAGAACTTTGGTGAAAACCAAATTGTTCAAGAGGGTTTAATCACAAAGAAACCAAGCAAATATAGTATACGTAATAATACTTTGGGCGGCAAAACCCTCGATTAGCCTTCAATCTCAAAATACTCACAAGCAAGCGGGGAAACGAGGCGGCGCGAAGCACTTAAGAGCCTTTTTCCTTAGGGTATATTTTATAATACCCGCCTTATACCCACCTTATAGTTTGTATTTTTCAAAATCGAGCTTCACGAAAGTATTTATCTATTTTTGCCTTTTCTTTTTGTTTGAGATTCGAATACAATAATTAGGAGATCAAATCCCAATTAAGGTTGTGTTTTCACACTTTTGGAGATATTGTATATTGATTGTGATACTTAATACAATATAGTAATATTTATACAAGAAAAACCAAGAAAACCGATAATACGTGTTAAGGGAGTTCCACTTAACACAAATATTTATTATGGATAATATCAAAAACAAAAGCTTCCAAATTAAAGCACAACACACCTCCCCGGCAGCGGCGCCAAAATGATTGTAGTCTAAAACACGACTCTTGTTTAGGAAAACAAAAGAACGTATATGAGCGGTAAGTATCGAGTGATGATTTTAGGAAAAATCAACACTAATGACCCAATCAAATATAAAGATAGGAAGTTCGTTTCCCAAGGAGGTATATGTGTGTGAATTAACTTGTAATTATTTGAGATTAATATTGAGAAGAATGGGGATGAAAGGATGAAAAGACGGTTACGTTAAAATTACACTACGACGTAAACGTAAAGCCGTGAAAAACTACCAAAATGAAAAATTTATACTAAGACCAAAAACAAAATCAATAATTAAAAAGACTAAAAAGAAGTCTAAAATAATATAAATAAAGATAAAAATCCAACAAAGATATTTTAAAACCTTTTATTAATTAAATATTTAATTTTAAATGCTAATTAAAGCCCTAAAATTAAATATAACTAATTCAAATGTCTAAAATATGATTTTATTGAATAATTACTTAACTTATATTATTAGAAGACTAAAAAGTAATTTTCTAAAAATTAAAAGCTAATAAAACTATTTTTAAAACTCTAAAAATGATTTAAAATGATTAAAAACTAATTAAACTTAAAATAATTATAAAAATAAATCTAAAGGCTATAAAATTATTCTAAAAATGGGAAAAGGTCCTAATTAATGCTAAAGAACTTAGGAAAAATGAAAAATAAAGAAAAATAAAACTTTGAAATTTTAATAATAAAATAATATTAAAATAATACTAAAAATAAAAAGTTTCTAAAATTAATTCTAAAAAATTTCTAAAATCTTAAAATATTCTAACTAAGAGAAAAACACAAATTAAAATTCCTAAACCCTTTTTAATAATTTTATAAAAATTATTAAAGTTTATAAAAAACCTTAAAATAATATAAAATTAAAAATTAAAGTTTATAAAACCAAAACCTAATGTAAACCTCAAAATATTATTTTAAAAGCTAAGAATAATTTTTCCTAAAAATAAAAACTCTTTTTTCTATTTTTTAATGATTTTATAAAAAACGGATAATAAATAAATGCTAGAAAATAAACAAATAATGGGAAAATTATGAAACTCGGCTAGAAAAGTCTTAAATACTACAATGATCCTAGGAAAAATCAAATAAGCCAAAAACGTTGAACCAATAAGCTCAAATGAGCTTATTTTCTCACGGCTTTTAATTAAGCTAACAAAAGAAAAACGTATTAAATAGATATTGAAATGAGAGTCTAACGTAAAAAGCACATCTAGATTAACGGTAGAGCTCTTAACCCTCCAGCGAGAGGTCTAGGGTTCGAGCCCGTTACGGGTGATGCTTTTTATAAAAATTTCTTTTTTATTTTTTTCTTTTTCCAAACCAAACTGACAACTTAATGAGCTTATAATCCAATCCCAACTCTCTTTTAACTCTGATTAAGCCAAATTAAGGACCTAAACGTATCCAGTTTTAACTTGAACAAAAGCAGGTTATGCTTGTTCTTCACAAGTGGCAAAAGCACCAAGAGGAGCTTGGATGCCTTGCTTTGGTGGATGATTTTGGACAAAGGGGGCACCCTTGTGCTCTTTGGAGCACAAGGAGTCAATGTAAGCAGAAAGAAATCACCTAGCACACAAAATAAGCACACACAATGCCAAATAAGGTTGCTGATCTAAGTATGCAGGTCTGGTGGTAATTTTGACAGATTACAAGCACCCTATTGACTTTCAAAGGCTCAATTTAAGCAAGCAAACTTATCAAGCAACATACAAACCAAATCCAACCTTAAATCACCCTTACACTTAACAAATTTCAAAGATCTAGCACCATTTTGCCATGAAATTCAAGCAGAAAGTGATTATGCAGATTTGAGCTTTACTTTTTCTTTTTATACACACCAACTAGCTTCAAACTTGTTCCAAACTTACTACAAACTAACACTCTAACTATCTCAACCTATTTCAACTGCTCTAACACCTTTTTAACTCACAAATCAAAATTTTTACCCTGCTTAAACCTGTTTCCAAACACCCTTTTAAAACTCAGTTTCACACTTTTTCAAATCAAAAGCTTCCTAAACCTATCCAAACTGATTCATATGACATCTATCATGCATATCATATCATGTAAACATAATCCAAACCAGTTTTAACACAAATATCAAATAATCATTCAAATCACATACACCATAACTTTTCTGAAATTTTCAACAAGGTAAAAGGGATTTTACCTCAAGGACTTACATCCAAGTCCTTTGTGGATGTCAATCCACCTCCTTATACACCCGGGTGTATGCAGACACAAAAATCAACAATACTCTTCCTGTTTAAGACAAAATCAAAGCAAAACACAATAACACAAACAATATGTATATAATCTGTTTTCACTTTTCTTTCTTTCTTAAAACCTTCCAAAACTTTTCAAACCTTCTTAAAACGTTTCATAAACTCTTAATCACCAAACAAATTGTTACTCTTAACACCAAATCTGTGAGACCAATCCTTATCGAGAAATTCAGATTTTCAAAACTTTTTATGAAAATCTGAAATCCTTAAAACACAAGTTAAATAACAATGGAACTCAGAATCCTTAGCTATCCAATACCAACTTTTAAAAAACAGATAAAAGGAATTACAATTTTATAAAAATACCAACTTTAAATTTCTTTAAAAAAGGATTACAAGAGATTGCTAAAGAAACTGGAACAAAGGGTCATCACAAGTTGATGCCTCTATTTATACTAGTCTATAGAAGAACCTAGAAGACTAAAAACACAAACCCTAATCACTAAAAATCTCCAAAATGCCCTTGACGCGTTTTGAGTGATTTGTTGTCAAATTTGATCTAAACCGTTTGTTTTTGCGTTGTGAGTAAGCATAAGATCACCACTGTTGATTTGGGACACGTCACTAAACTTGGAGGACAAGGTGTGATGTGATTGGTGGAAAGGGGAATTGGGGGTAGGGTCCACAGTGAGTGGGATGAGGGTTTTATGCGTGGGATTGCTTTCTGCATGTGTGAATCACACATGTGCAAGAGTAATTGGTTTTTACCCAAGGTTTAAGTGAGGTGAAAACTGGGGGTGAAAAGGATAAACAGTAACTCTGTTTGATCCGATTTTGGGGGAAATAAGTTGTTAGGCGCGTTTTTTGGATTTGAATGTTTGAGTATGGCAACTTTGGTCCTTATCTTTTGAAATTTTTGGCAAATAAGGTTTTCCAGCCCTAAAAACGTATTTGCTTTGTTAATAACTTTCACACTTTGTCATTTTTGGCACCAAACTTTGGAAAAGGGTTTCAAAGGATTGTTTTTGCCATTTTTGAATAATTCAAGGGCTGATCTTGGACAATCTTGATCTTCAAAGGTCTTCTTTGTATCTTTGACTTCATGAGGGACCATAATTGACAAATTGATTTTGTTGAGGGACCAATCTTGTCATTTCTTCAAAGTTGAAGGACCTTTTTGCAATTTTGACAAACTTAAGGGACCAAACTTGTAATTATTAATATACAAGGGTTTTAAGTGTCATTTCTTCATTCTTTGAGGATCAATCTTGTTTGTCTTCAAATCTTCAAGGGTATTTGTTGAAAATTCCATGATTAGGGCCCGGTTCATTGTACGGCTTCGTTTCTCGTGTCCGTTTTTCCTTGTATCTTGTGATCTTTTGTCTTTTTCACGATATCCATACCTAAAATACACAAGTAAACAAACACAAGCATATATATGGTATTTTATGACATTTTTATGCATTTAAAGCCCGAAAAGAACGATGAGATCATGTATAAATGCCATCTCATCACCCGTACACAAAACGATAAGGCGTACAGCCGATCGGGGTCTTGTAAGCAGTACGGAAAGCCCACAAAGCATCATCAAGTTTATCAGCCCATGAGGCACGATGCTCTCCCACGGTCCTTTCAAGAATTCGCTTTAGTCCTCGGTTGGATATTTCAGCCTGGCCATTAGTTTGTGGGTGGTAGGCTGTGGAAAGACGATGATTTACACCATACTTAGCCATGACTCTTGCGAATTGGTCGTTGCAAAAATGAGTCCCACGATCACTAATAATGGCACAAGGCACACCGATTCTAGCGAATAGCGATTTCAAAAAGTTACAAACCACCCTTGCGTCATTAGTGGGTAAAGCTTTGGCTTCAACCCACTTTGAAACGTAGTCAACGGCTACAAGGATGTATTTGTTTCCTTTAGAGGAAGGGAATGGCCCCATAAAGTCGATACCCCAAACATCAAAGATTTCACATTCTTGTATGAAATTTTGAGGCATCTCATCTTTATGTGTGATCTTGCCTTGTTTTTGGCAAGCATCACATCGTTTAACCATATCGTGAGCGTCACGATAGATGGTGGGCCAATAAAATCCCGAATCAAACACTTTTTTGGCGGTGTAGTTGGGACCAAAGTGACCACCGGTGGGTCCTTCGTGGCAAGCATCAAGGATTTCCAAAGCTGCCGGTCCATCAACACATCGGCGAATAATCAAATCAGCACATTGTTTGAATAGATACGGGTCATCCCAAAAGTAAGTCTTAATGTCTTTGAAGAACTTCTTCTTTTGCTGGGATGTTAGCCCGTCAACGAGAATTCCACCCGCCAAGTAGTTTGCAATGTCCGCAAACCACGGGGTTTCATCAGGAGTCGAGTTTATAGACATTAAGGTCTCCAGGGGAAAAGAGTCATTGATCTCTTTGTTCGGATGATCCCCCTGGTAAGGATCCTCAAGTCTACTGAGATGATCCGCGGCTAGGTTTTCAGCTCCTTTTTTATCGCGAATTTCGATTTTAAATTCTTGGAGTAGCAAAACCCAGCGAAGAAGTCTTGGTTTGGAATCTTGCTTAGTTAACAAGTACTTCAACGCGGAATGATCGGTGTAAACGATTGTGGTGGAAAGGACAAGATAGGGGCGGAACTTTTCAAAAGCATAGACAACAGCTAAAAGCTCTTTTTCGGTTGTCGTATAATGCAATTGGGCCCCAGTCATTGTCTTGCTAGCGTAATGGATTGGTTGGAAGTGTTTATTCACTCTTTGGCCTAGAACCGCTCCAATAGCAAAGTCACTAGCATCGCACATCAACTCAAAGGGAAGCTCCCAATTAGGGGTGCTAGCCTCAAAATATTGAGCAAAACAAGAATGCTCGGTCATATGTTTATTATGTATCGTATTTTAGAACGTTGTAATAGGTAGTATATTAGTCGTGTTACACGGGCTTAACTTTAGGCTAAAGTTCATTAATAAGTAACTAAAGCCCAAAAGGAAAGCCCGGCCCAAACCATATAGTCCATTAAGAAGCCCGCATGTGGGTGGACTATATATACTACCCTCCTAGCATGTTAGGAGGGTTGGTGGTTCATTTTCTCTTAATCTAATATTTCACAAGTTCACACACTTCTCTCTCTTTTCTCTCTCTAGTTTCTCTCTCTACAATTCATCTCATTTCTTCCTTTCTTTCTTCTTTAATTCGTATTATATAATCATCACTTATTAAGGACAACAATTGGTATCAATCGCCATGGGGTAGTTTTGTGATTGTTTTTGAGTTTTCGTTTGATTTGATCCATATTTCTTCCTCGAATTCAAGATTTTTCTTGTTTTTGATTGTGTTTCTTAATCGTATAACTTCCTTAATCTTGTTGTAGAGATTTGGTTGTTTTGGTTTGGTTAAAACCACGATCTTGTTGCCTAAAAGTTGCTAAATTTTTTGCCTAAAAGTTGCTAAAATCGTTGCCTAAAAAGTTGGAAAAAAGGTCCCTTATTGCGACAGCTACAATTTCGGAAAAGGTAAGTACGGTTTTGATCGCAATAACCCTAGGGTTTTACTTTGTGATCAGTATTGCGATAGCCCCCTTATTCCGATCTGGACATTCCGATCGTTATTGCGATCTGGATTGCGACGGATTTAAGGCAATCTTGAAACGTTACTCTGCCCACATTGCGACAGGCACATTGCGATAGGTGTCATTGCGACAGATTATTGCGATCTGAATATTCCGATCTGGGATTTCGATAGGGTACACATTGCGATCTGAATATTCCGATCTGAAGGATTTCGACAACTACACATTCCGATCTGAACATTCCGATTAGAACATTCCGATCTAAGGATTCCGATGGCACATTCCGATGACATGTTTAGCTAAATTTTGTTTGAGTATTTTTTAGATTTAGCCACCATCTAGACTAGTTTCGGAACGTAGTTTACACGAAGATTAAAATTTTTAGGTCAAGTAAAATCATACTAGTTTTAGGACATTTCTAGCTCAATTTCAAAATTTGGTGATTACAAATTTTTTAGGTCTACCGTTTTGTCGGACTGAGGAATTTATTGTCGGGCTGAGAAAAAATCGCAATTTTCGAAATTTCAACAACCAAACAATCACAACACAACTACTTAAGATCCACATTCGATTCATCATTTCATAGAATATTGAGATGGATTCTACTGCCGAATACCGTGTGACGAACAACAACATAATGGTGGCAGGTAACAAAGAAAGACCACCAATGCTTGTGTCGGGTCGATATGATCAATGGCAATCCCGTTTTATACGTTACCTTGACACAAAACCTAACGGTGATGCTTTAAGGCAATGTATTATGGAAGGACCCTATAAACTCTCAAGGATTCAAGTTCCTGCAGTACCAGCCACAGACACAAGTGACACACAACCCGTATATGAACGTGATGAAAAGAGGACCGACCTCACCCCAGAGAACCATGCGTGGTTTGATGCAGAGAAGGAAGCTATCTACTTAATTCTCAGTGGCATTGGAGATGAAATTTATTCTACGGTTGACGCATGTCCTACTGCTCAAGAAATGTGGACGGCCATTGAAAGATTGCAACAAGGTGAATCACTTAACAAACAAGATGTGAAAACTAAGATGTTTTGGAACTTTGGCAAGTTTACATCAAAGGATGGGGAATCAATTGATTCTTATTACTCCCGATTCTACAAGATGGTGAATGATATGACCCGAAACAACTTGCAAGTTTCCACCATGCAAGTCAATGTCCAATTTCTACAACAACTTCAACCTGAGTGGACACGGTTTGTCACCTTGGTGAAACAACAACAAAAGTTAGACGAAGTTTCATATCACAAGCTCTTTGACATCTTGAAACAATTTCAAAATGAGGCAAATGAACTTCGAGCTGAACGAGTTGCAAAGATTTCCAATCCACTTGCTTTGGTGTCTACCACTCAACATTAGCCAGATTATCACTCTCGTACTTCAAAGACCTACTCTACTCAATCATCATCACCACGATCATCCATTGTCTCCAAGTCACATGTTCCAACATGATCCCGAGGCAAAGAAGTTGCAAGAGCACCATCACCCATACCTGAGCAATCATCCGAAGAAGACAGTGATGAAGAAGTAGCTCAAAGGGATAGGGAATTCAAGCAACAAATGGCTTTCGTTATGAAGCAATATAAGAAAATCTACAAACCCACCAACAACAACCTTCGAACATCTTCAAACTCGAGGAACAACCATGCACAGAGTCCTCCAAGGTATGACACACGAAGACGTGTTGAGAGTCCTCCAAAGTATGATCGACAACCTAAGTATGATAATCAGAGGGTGGCTACTGTTGTTGGAAATAGGGAAACTGTTGGGACTCAAGTTGTGCAACAAAGTGGGATTCAGTGTTTTAACTGCAGAGGTTTTGGGCATTTGGCCAAGGAATGCAGGCAGCCAAAGAGGGTTAAAGATTATGGTTATCATAAGGAAAAGATGTTGTTGTGCAAGAAAATGGAAGCTGGAATCAAGTTATCAGCTGAGGAAGGAGAAATGCTTGACGACACAGATGATGAACTCTCCGACCAAGAACTCGAGGCACATTATTCATACATGGCAAAGATTCATGAGGTCCTTAACGTCACTGAAGATGACAATGGCCCTATCTTTGATACCGAGCTAATTGATAAGGTACAAGATGATGCTGAATATAATATCTTTGGTGATACACATGAGCATAGTGATCTACCAACAACAGTTACTGACACGTGTATGATGGAAACGGTTGATATCAATACCACACCCGATTCATCAGACATGCGCAATAATGAGTTTGAGGATGATCAACATGCAAATGAGTATGATGACGAGGAGCGTGTCGCGCTTGCTAATTTAATTGCTAGTTTACAAAAAGATGTCAATGAAAATAGAAAGAATCAAAAGCAATTAAAGAAGGCAAACGCAGCGCTCACTCAAAACTTTAAAGAATGCAAAGCCGCTCTTATAAAATCTAGTGAGACTATTGATAGTTATAGGGCTGAGCTTCTTCAAAAGACCAACGAGGTTGAGGGGTACAAAAGTCGTGTCATCAACGTTAAAAAGGACGATTTTGAAAATAAATACAATGAAGCTCTTGCTTTGTTAACTAAAGAAAAACGTCAATTTAATGTTTTATTAAGTGATGAACGTCAAAAAACGTACCTTGCCACTACAAAAGTTAATGAACTTGAACAGAGGCTTTCTATGAACACCACCGATTCTGCTAAAATTCTTGACGAGAAGAAACAAGAGGTTGAAACATTAAAACAAGATTTCAAAAATAGACAAAGCAAAGATACTGAAAAAGTAAAGGATCTCGAAGAACAAGTCGATTTTTTGAAAAAAGTTGTTTATAATACACATGACTCTATTCAAACCGTAAGAATGATAGCACCTCGGTCGTTTTTCAAGGGTCAACCTAGCTTTGCCACCCCCAAGTACCTCGAACAAGCTCAAGCTGCAAACCCCCATTTATATCTTGACGAGTCCGAATGGACCAATCATGATTGCCCTATAGCTAACCTCGATAGTGAAGAGACGTCCCTTTGGGATGAGGAGAGTAGATCACCGGTCAATAAAGATTTTGTGAAACCATATAACTATGCTTATGAAAACAGTCTTTATGGTCTTTTCACACCACAAAAACAGAAGTCTCGTGAGGAATTATTTTTAGAATGCAAACAAAAAAGAATTCAATGGAAAAAAGCTTTTGCCACTAAGAGGAAAACTAATGTTTTTAAATATATTAATTATTTGCCTCTAGATGCTTCTAAAAGCAAAAGTAGAAAAATACTTGGTTTTCTTAAACACCACGTTAATAATGTTCAATCAATTGTTGAAAGCGATTGGGAGAAACGTCAAAAGGATAAGTGGAAAACCGAAATTCCTCACGACATAACTGTGCTTGTGAAAGAACTTTTAATACCAAATACGAAGATAATAAAAGAACATGTTCTTGAGTTTGAAAATTTAATTCAGTCTGAAATGTTTGATGATTTGAAATATGTTGAGTCTCTTGAAAAAGAAATTGATGACCTTCAAAATGACAAATTAGAATTTTCAAACGAATATGATCTACTCTTAGAAGAATGTCTCTCCAAAGATATTTTGTGTGTTACTCTTCAATCTTGTACTGATATCGATGAATATTCTGATGTTGCATGCAAATATCTTGATAAAATCAAAGAGTGTGAGCGTCTTGAACTTGAGCTTTCAAAACATAAAGAAAATGTTGATAAAAAGGCTTTTGAGTTACTTCAACACAAAACTGATTTCCTTCAAAAACATTGTCATTCTCTTGAACTTGCTTTGCAAAAAGACGTTGGTAGTTTTCCACATGATAATAAATTGCAAGAAAAACTTGCCCAAACGTTTCGAGAAATGAACGAACAGAATTTGGAAATTAAAGGGTTGAAAGCTCAGTTACAAGACAGGGACAGAGCGATAGCAGAGTTGTAGAAACTCATTGCTAAGATGGGTGGGAAGATTATGGAACCTAGTGTTAAGAAACCTGTTGTCAGACAACCAAATGCTCAAAAATTGACTAGACCCTCTGTCTTGGGAAAACCATCTGTTTTCTCTAATTCTGCATTTGCAAAACCTGAGTTTGCCCCCAAGACGGATGGGAAGGATAGGTTACCACAAAACACTCCCAAAACAAATATTCGATCACAAAGCATTAAGAACACAAATGTGGTTAAACCAGGGATGTATAGATTGACCACTAAACCCACACAAAACAAAGAAAGTCAATCACCTCAGACTTCTAGAAACACTAATAGACGTGTGTCTTTTACTACAGGAGTAGTCCCCACTGCTAGTGTTAGCCGGCCCCAGCTTAAGAGCACTCGCATGAATGAAAAGGTCTGGCAAAACAAAAGTCAAGGGAAGATGAAGGAAGTAGAAGACCACCCTAGTATTTTCACTGTTTCTAAGAATAAAACGTTTGTAATCGCGTGTAATGACGATTTGAATGATTCGACTTTGAATGATATGAAAGTTAAGTTTGTTTGTGTGAAATGTGGAAAGTGTGCTAATGCTAATCATGCTATGTGTGTTTCGAATAATGTCAAAGGCGTAGAAACTAGAACTAAGAAGCAATCTGTGATGCCTATTAGTGCTAGAAAACCCAAACGCAAAGTGAACCATTCTGGTGCAACCCCCCCCCCCCCCCCTAAGAAAAGTATTGCATCAGACTCCACCACTAAGAACCCTAGAAGCAGAATTAGGGAATTATATGAGTCTGCTAGCAAGCCTTGGAAATGGTGGTTTGTTAATCAATGTCCTCCAGGATATAAATGGATGCCTAAGGTTAGGACAAAAATGTGACTACGAGCGTTAGTGTGCCTCTAAGTGATGAAACTAGGGAAACTAATGAATCGGAAATCACAACTAACATGGAATCCAATTTAGCAAATGCTCCATCGTGTTCTAATTCTTCTGCAGGTGATCGAAGTAATTCTCTTCATAATGGACTCCGGATGCACGAAGCACATGACGGGGAATCTCAAGATTCTAATTAACTTCGTGGAGAAGTTCCTGGGTACGGTCCGATTCGGAAATGATCAATTTGCACCGATCCTAGGGTATGGAGACTTGGTTCAGGGGAATATCACTATCAAAAGGGTTTACTACGTCGAAGGGCTCAATCATAATCTTTTCTCGGTTGGTCAATTCTGTGATGCGGATTTGGAGGTTGCTTTTAGAAAGAAGACATGTTTTGTTCGTGATTATGATGGGAATGACTTACTTACCGGAACACGGGGTACTGATCTCTACACTATTTCACTACAAGACTCCACATCTTCAACTCCAATCTGTTTCATGGCTAAAGCTTCAACGACTCAAGCTTGGTTATGGCATCAACGTTTATCTCATCTTAACTTCGATACCATCAACTTGCTTTCTAAGAAAGATATTGTGCGAGGCCTTCCTAACTTGAAATTCATCAAAGATCATCTTTGTTCTTCTTGTGACCTTTGTAAAGCTAAACGGAGTAGTTTCAAGACAAAGACTACACCAATCTCTAAAGGACGGTTAGATCTTCTTCATATAGATTTGTGTGGTCCCATGCGTGTTCAAAGTATCAATGGGAAGAAATACGTTATGGTAATTGTCGATGACTACTCAAGGTACACATGGACTCACTTCTTGAGGTCCAAGGATGAAACACCCGATGTTCTCATCAGCTTCCTTAAAGTGATACAACGTGGTCTTCAAGCTCAAGTTAAAGTGGTTCGTACTGACAGAGGAACTGAATTTTTGAATTCAAAACTGAGAAACTATTTTGAAGCTGAAGGAATTGAACATGAAACATCTATTGCTCGAACACCCGAACAAAACGGCGTTGTTGAAAGACGAAACCGTACTTTAGTTGAGGCTGCTCGAACATTGTTATCCGCTTCAAAACTTCCACTATACTTTTGGGCCGAAGCCGTGTCAACCGCATGCTACACACAAAACCGCTCCTTAGTTATCCCAAGACACGAAAAGACACCATATCACATAATTAATGATCGCAAACCTTCACTCAAACACCTTCACATTTTTGGATGTACGTGTTACATTATTCGAGATGGTGAAAATCTGGACAAGATGAAAGAGAAAGGTGATGCATGCATTTTAGTGGGATATGCAACTCAGTCTAAGGGATACAGAGTGTACAACAAGAGAACAAAATTAATAGTCGAGACTATTCATATCAGATTTGATGAATTGCAAGAAATGGCACTTGAACAAAGCAGTTTAAGTCCCGATCCACAACGACAAACGACTTCCGTTCACAACCGCACGGAACTCAGAACTCAAGACCACAGCAATGAACCGTCAAGTTCAAAGCTGGTTCCTGAACATGTTCCTAGAGCAGATATGACAGTGGACACGACACTTGAAGAGTTGGAAATGTTATATGGACCAATGTATGATGAATATTTCATGGGGGAGAAACAAGTTGCATCGAAGTCTTCCGCTGTCACTCATGATACGAATGATGATACCGATCATCATCAACAAATGGATACAACTTCATCTACTTCAACACGGGTTGTTGCAGATTTACCTCCTCAGAATATCAATTCAACAATCGATCCTACAACATCCACAACTACTGTCATTGCTCCAGAGAACACACATCAAGTAGACGATGCATTATCTGACGAAGACGAATTTATCAACCCATTCAGTACACCGGTATACGAAACTGGAGAGTCTTCTACTCGCCATGTTGATCCGTCAAATATGCATACGTTCTATCAACGACATCCTTCAACACATCATTGGACCCGAGATCATCCTTTGGTTCACGTAATAGGAAACCCTTCACAGCCTATTCGTACAAGACGACAACTAGCAACCGATGGCGATGTTTGTATGTTCGCACTCGCCGTGAGTACTGCTGAACCGAAAAACATCAAAGAAGCCATGGCTGATCATGCTTGGATTGAATCAATGACAGATGAACTTCACCAATTTGAAAGACTTAAAGTCTGGGAACTTGTTGACAGACCATACGATGTGACTCCTTTAAATCTTCGTTGGATCTGGAAAAACAAGATAGATGAAGAAAACACGATCATCAAGAACAAAGCTAGGCTAGTGGCTAAGGGGTATGGCCAGAAAGAGGGAATTGATTTTGAAGAATCATTTGCACCAGTAGCTCGAATGGAAGCAGTCAGGATTTTTCTTGCTTATGCTGCACATAAGGGATTCACTGTCTATCAAATGGACGTAAAGACAACATTTCTTAACGGTCCTTTGAAGGAAGAAGTCTATGTCACGCAGCCGGAAGGATTCGTCAATCCTTATTATCCTGACAAGGTGTATCGTCTCCACAAGGCACTATATGGACTCAAGCAAGCTCCAAGGGCGTGGTACGACGAGCTCTCAAAATTTCTGGTATCCAAAGGTTTCTCAAAAGGTTCCATTGATCTAACTTTGTTCACTTATAAATATGGGGATGACATTTTGCTTGTGCAAATTTATGTTGATGACATTATTTTCGGGTCTACAAACCCAAAACTTTCAAAATGGTTTGAAAAAGTAATGCACAGCAAATTTGAAATGTCAATGATGGGCGAACTAAAATTCTTTCTAGGAATTCAAGTTCACCAATCCCCAAGTGGTATCTTTATAAACCAAGCTAAGTATTGTCAAGAGATAATCAAAAAGTATGGTATGACCTCATGTGACCCCGTTGGGACACCATTATCAACCACATCGCTAGATGCTGACTTAGAGGGAAATGCCATCGATCAAACGAGATATCGTTCCATGATTGGTTCCCTCATGTACTTGACAGCAAGCAGACCAGATATTCATCATGCTACATGCTATTGTGCACGATATCAAGCACGACCCACTGAAAAGCACCTCAAGGAGGTTAAACGGATCTTTCGGTACCTTAAGAATACCATTCACATGGGACTCTGGTATCCTAGGGAAACCGGTTTCTTTCTAACGGCCTATTCAGATTCTGATCATGCTGGGTGTCTTGATACACGTAAAAGTACTTCTGGTGGTGCACAATTTCTAGGACAAGATAAGCTTGTGGGATGGTCTTCCAAGAAGCAGGATTGCACGTCACTTTCATCAGCCGAAGCGGAGTATGTGTCTCTATCTGCGTGTTGTGCTCAAGTTCTTTGGATGAGAACACAACTCACGGATTATGGCTTCCACTTTGATAAAGTACCTATGTACTGTGACTCAAAGTCTGCCATAGCCATCTCCTGCAATCCGGTACAGCATTCCCGCACGAAGCACATTGATGTCAGATACCACTTCATAAAAGAACAAGTTGAAAGAGGTATCGTTGAATTATACTTTGTTGGAACGGATTACCAATTAGCCGACTTGTTTACGAAAGCTCTGTCGAAAGATAGGTTTGAGTACCTCGTTAGGCAAATTGGTATGAGATGTTTGACTCCAGCAGACCTGGAGATTCTGGCAAAGGTACCTGCTTGATTTATCTATCAAACATCAACCTATAAATATCTTTGAAAAAGCAAAATACAAAAATATAAAACACATAAAAACAAAACACAAAATTAAAAATCTTTCAAAATCCAAAAATATTCTTCTCGACATGTCTTTCAGTATCGATAATATGGACGTGCCTAGAAATGTCGCTCAATAACGACACGGGTGTGTACATAAAGCTCGAATGAAAGTTGTAAATATTTTTCAAAACATGTCATTTCTTCTTTTAATAAAGGAAATTGTCTATTTTGGACAAATATTTCCAAACAACGGGTAGAGCAATCTATCACGGGTTGAGCTTGTCACAAAACATTCAAAGTTTTGAGCTCAACACAATGGCTTGTAATCACTTTCAGATTGCAACCCGGATCGATATTCACGGGGGAGTGTACGATTTAGTACTCTTACCCTTAGCAAAAGAAGTTAAATCTTCTTACACTTGAGTGGATTCGTCAAGACATTCAAAGTCTATGAACTCAAGTTTATGCTTTAAAAAAAACCTTTCGACAAAAAGAATTGATTTTTCAAAAAGCGTTGAACACTATTTTTTCAAGAATTTTTCAATGATATTCAAAATCTTTCAAAAATTGTGTGTTCAACAACTCCCATCCTCAAAAAGTGAAATATGGATCATATCCTCACAATGACAATTCAATTGGATCAATTTTTGAGGGGGAGCATTCTCACTTCGTGCAAAAGATTAACACATCTTTCTCCCAGAGATTTCAAGACTATTTTTTTCAAAATATATTTTAATCAAATTTGGTATCTCTAACATCAAAAGATTTTATATATTAGAGATAGGGGGAGAAAATGTGATTAAAATGTGATCTAATATAAGACTCAAGCACTTTAACTCTTACCTACATGTGCGAAACACTTTCGATTATCGATGCACATGTGAAGGGGGAGCATTTCTAAAACGACAAAACTAGCAAGGTGTTAAATGTTTTTCAAACACTTTGTTAGAAATTAAAGTGGTTTTCATGGTTACGATCAAATACCCACAACATCTTTAATTCACGACGTTATTGGTGTCAAAAGGGTGGTTAGGTTTAAGTCCTATGATCCAACCAGAACCGGAGGGATCTTCCCAGGGACAATCCAATAGATTATTAGAAGTCCTTAGGAAAGATGGAGTAGAATGTGAACGTAGCAGAATGCCGACTAAGTACTGATGCTAGCACTGGAACAATCACAACAAGGTGCTAGTAATGATGTCTTGGTAAGCATTGAAGGGGTTGAAGAATGAAAAAGAAATGTAAGGATAAAGGGTCTAAAGAAAGAAGCCCTCCATACAACTTAGGCAGAAACCGGGTCAACTCATCATGAAGACAAACTCATCATGGACCCAGTGATGTATGCACAACCCTTTCCTAGCTACTCAGGCTTCTCTCAATAGAAGTTTGTTTTATTGTCACGGAGAACAACATGACTACTATTGACTTTCTCACTTCGAGATAGTTGATATTGAATAGGTGGCATCTGCTCCAGCCTCCGACCACTAAAAGTGCACAAATCGAGTCTAGAGCCAAGACATCAATCAAATTTCGTTAGGACACACGGATGAAGATCAAGAGAGTCCTACGCTATATCCTTGTGATATTTCTAGAACACTCAGAGTGATACTACTTAGTATTCACAATGATGAGTGGAAATCCTTCCAGTGTTAACATCAAACAGCATTGTGGTAGGTCATATGCAAGATTCTTTATGAATTGAACATGTGTAAAACTGAAAAGCAACAGTGGTTTGACCCTTAATTGATTCAAACTCGTTTCAGGTTTCTACGCAATATCTTTATGGTCTTGCCAGAACATTCAGAGTGATATTTATTAATATTCACAGTGACGAATAGAAATCCTTCTAGCGTCAACATCAAACAGCGCTACGGTAGGTAACTTGCGAGATTTTTATGAATCAAGCTTGTGTCAACTGGAAAGCAACAATGGTAAGATTCTTAATGAATCGAACTTGTTCCAGGAATTTGAATTGACGACTTTAATCAAGCGGATATTTATCCAATTGATTCACTCTTTATGTTCGCAGTCTTGCTTTGAGACGGTCGAGTAAAGAGAACGGCTAGTACAGCTGCGAAACCCTGTCAAGGAGATTCTTAATTGAATCTACCTGATCACAGGTACGATATTTAATATCGTATAACGGTCTTCACCGACCAGAGGTAAAACGCTACCAATTTAGGACGAATGTCAAAGCCATTCTGTCCGTGTCTATGTTTTGTCTCGAGAAGGTGGCGTCACGGTGTACACAGCAAAGTCAATGATTCAAAAACCACATACTCATGCCTAAATACATATTCAACAATTAATAGTGTGAGCATGTGGATGAAGACACAAGATCGCAAGATGGCAAAGACAAGTCAAGGATGATTTGAAGATCTCAAGCTTAAAGACAAAGTCGAAAGACAACGACAAAGGCTCAAAGCTCACAGCATGAAGGAACAAGACTACTATTACACGTTCAAGACTCATTTATGGCGAGATTAGTAATCTCTACAAATTTCCTAAATGACTAAGGTTTATGACCTCTCATTGGGGGAGATTGTTAGCCTCAAAATATTGAGCCAAACAAGAATGCTCGGTCATATGTTTATTATGTATCGTATTTTAGAACGTTGTAATAGGTAGTATATTAGTCGAGTTACACGGGCTTAACTTTAGGCTAAAGTTCATTAATAAGTAACTAAAGCCCAAAAGGAAAGCCCGGCCCAAACCATATAGTCCATTAAGAAGCCTGCATGTGGGTGACTATATATACTACCCTCCTAGCATGTTAGGAGGGTTGGTGGTTCATTTTCTCTTAATCTAATATTTCACAAGTTCACACACTTCTCTCTCTAGTTTCTCTCTCTACAATTCATCTCATTTCTTCCTTTCTTTCTTCTTTAATTCGTATTATATAATCATCACTTATTAGGGACAACAAGGGGTAACCAAGACGGGTGCCTGAGTTAGCTTATCCTTAAGCGAGTTGAAGGCTTCAAGACACTCTTTGGAAAAGATAAAAGGAGTATCTTTTTCCAAGAGGTGGGTCATCGGGCGAGCGATTTGAGAAAAATCTTTGATGAATCGACGGTAGAAGCCCGCATGACCCAGGAAACTTCTCACACCCTTCACGGTTGAAGGTGGAGGCAACTTAGCGATAACATCGACTTTAGCACGGTCTACTTCAAGACCGGCTTTGGAGATCTTGTGTCCTAGCACGATGCCTTCTTTTACCATAAAATGGCATTTTTCCTAATTCAAAACAAGGCGAGTGTCTTTGCACCGCTTAAGCATACGTTCCAAATTGGCAAGGCAAGAAGAGAAGGAATCCCCGAAGACCGAGAACTCATCCATGAAGACTTCCATGGTTTGTTCAACCATGTCATGGAAGATAGCTAACATGCACCTTTAGAAAGTCCCGGGGGCATTGCATAAGCCAAAAGGCATTCTTTTGTAAGCAAATGTGCCATAGGGACAAGTGAATGTTGTCTTCTTTTGATCTTGGGGATCGATGGGTATTTGAAAATAACCTGAGAAACCATGAAGAAAGCAGTAATATTCATTACCCGCTAAACGTTCAAGCATTTGGTCCATAAAAGGTAGAGGGAAATGATCCTTTCTCGTGGCATCATTGAGTTTGCGGTAGTCTATACAAACTCTCCACCCAGTAACGAGACGAGTGGAAATCAACTCGTTGTGTTCATTGGGAACAACGGTTATTCCGCCCTTCTTGGGCACACAATGGACTGGACTAACCCATGGTGAATCCGAAATAGGGTAAATCATACCCGCATCAAGAAGTTTGATAACCTCTGTTTTGATGACTTCATGGATTTTTGGATTCACCCTTCGTTGGCTTTGAATTGTGGGCTTAAAGTCGTCCTCCATGAGAATTTTGTGTGTGCAGAAGTGAGGATCAATTCCGCGAATATCAGAAATTTTCCAAGCAATTGCCTTCTTATGATCTTTAAGCACGGCGATGAGGCGAGTTTTCTCTTCATCTTTCAAGTCCTTCGCGATGATGACATGCGACTTCTTCTCTTCTTCAAGGAACACATACTCGAGATGAGGCGGCAACTCCTTAAGTTCTAAATCCGGAGGATTTTCGATGGGAGGCGTTTTCAAAGTCGGATCATCGATAACAATAACCGTGAGAGATGGTGGAGAAAGATTGTCTTCGTTGAGAAGGTTTTCAAAGAAATGCATGTCTTCATTCCCATCGGTGGGAGAATCATCATTAGCTAAGTTCACATCTCCCGTGGTGGCTTCAAGATCGTTCCAAAACAAATCACTTTCTCCAAATAGAGACAGTGAGGAATCAATAGAGGAAACGGTTTCAACATTGGGAAGAGAGGTAGGAATATTTTTACAAGCACTATTAAAGTGTTCTTCACAAGCCTCATCCAGAACGTCAATACAATTAACACTCTCGTATGAATAAGGTTGTTTAGACAACTTTCCCATGTTGAAGACGATTTTATCGTCACCCACTCTCATGATAAGCTCACCGGCTTCAACATCGATGAGAGTGCGACCGGTCCTCAGGAATGAACGACCCACGATCAAGGGAACACGAGGGTCCATCTCGTAGTCGACGACGACGAAATCGGCAGGAAAAGTGAATTTGTCGACTCCTACAAAGACGTCTTCGGCTATCCCCACTGGATAAGCAACCGTACGGTTAGCTAATTCCAAAGTCATTTTGGTGGGGACTAGCTCAGGGAGAGATAATTGCTTCCAAACGCTTAGAGGCATTAGATTAATACTGGCACCTAGATCGGCTAGGGCCATGCAACTCTCTACTCCCGGGAAGTTGCAAGGGATTAAGAAACGACTCGGATCACCAAGCTTGGTTGGCAATTTCCTTAAGAGCACTGCAGAGCAATTCTCATTAAGTTGGGTGTTGGCAATATCAAGAAGCTTTTCCTTGTCACTCAGAAGATCTTTAAACATTTTCGCGTACTTAGGCATGTGAGCGAGAGCCTCAGCGAAGGAGATGTTGAAATTCAATTGTTTGAACATTTTAAGAAAGTTCGAAACCTGAATATCGTCCTTGCTTTTGAGCTTCTCTTTCCTCAACCTAGATGGGTAAGGTATATTGGAAGAAGAGGAAGGCTTTGGGAGAATAGGATCACTCACATCCTTGGGTGGGGGAGGGGTAGAAGTAAGAGGTGGAGAAATTAGGGAAGTAGAAGGATGAGGAATAGGAGCAGGTGACTCGTTCTCCTTAGTCACAATCACCGGTGGAGGTATAGGAAGCTCGGGTTCCTTAGTACCTTTGCCACTGCGAGTGGTGATTGCTTTCATCTCCCCTCTTGGATTCGCAACGGTGTTACTCGAAAGAGTACCCGAAGAAGAGGGTTGATTACCTTGGAAGAAACTAGCCATCATGTTCTTTAAGTCATTCGTTTGACTATCCAACGTGTTTCTCATGTCAGCTCTCAGATCGTTCCCTTGTTTCACCAGGTCTGCTTTCAAGTTGAGCACTTCGCGCTGAAGATTTCCCACGATCACATCGTTAGTCCTCATGTAGGTTTCCACTTCTTGGTGTAAAGCGATGGGTTGATTGGGAGGAGCATTGTATGCGGGTGGTTGATAAGCAGGTTGCTGGTAAACTTGGTTGTTTCTTTGAGGTGGTTGTTGCTGTTTGTGAGGTGGTATGTATGGTGTACGAGGTTGTTGTTGTTGTTGAGGAGGGCGATTGAGGTTTTGTTGTTGGTTTGGGTTGTTTGAAGGAAAACCGGGTGGTGAGAGATAGTTGTTCGAACGGTAGGTAAGCAAGTTACGGTCACCTTGAGGACGGGCTGGATAAGCGTATTTAGGATAGGTGCCGTAAGCTGCATTCACATTCTCAGAAGGGTAGTCTTGGGTGGCGGTACAAGTGGTGTAAGAGTGAGGACCCCCGCATATCTCACATGGTTGGCTGACAGCATTGACTTGAGCGTCTTTAGCGTTTCTAGCGTTGATGTTGTTGGTGTTGCTGGCGGTTTGGGTAGCAAGCGATTCAAGAAGCACAGTGATTTTGTCAAGTCGCTTGTCGCTGTCACTAGTACTAGCACTAGCGACATTGGTCCGCACACTCTTGGTTTGCACACGAGACTTATTCTCAATGATATCCCAAGCAGCATTGGAAGTCTTAGCCAAAAGATTACCCCCCGAGGCACTGTTTAGTGAATCTTGGTCATTCATGTTTAAACCATTGTAAAAAGTGTTAATTTGGTGCACTTTGGTAAAACCATGTTGTGGGCATTTTCTCAAAAGGTCTTTAAAATGGTCCCAAGATTCACTAAACGACTCATCGTACTTTTGTTCAAAATTGATAATTTCATTCCGCAAAGCGGTAGTACGAGAGGGTGGGAAAAAGTAATTGATAAACTTGGTCTCCAAATCCGTCCACGAAAGAATACTCTGTGGCGGTTCCTTAGCAAGCCAATGTCGGGCTTGTCCCTCTAAAGAAAAGGGAAAAGGTTGTAAACGGATTACCTCTTGTGGAACACCATTGAATTTGACCGTATTGGTGAGTTGCAAGAATCTCTTGATGTGGTCATGTGGATCATCAATGGTACGCCCCAAGAATGGTTGAGCAGAGACCATCTGGATAAAACCGGATTTGAGCTCAAAATTGTTGGCTGCAATCGCGGGTATAACAATTGGATCAGTGTTGCCATCTACATGAGCTTGCAGAAGTTCAATCATCGGGCGCTTATCCGGTAGAGGCTCATTGTTGTTGTTATTATTGTTGTTTTGAGGTGGGTTATTGTTGTTGTTTTGTACACCGGCCATGTTTAAGTTATCGAGAGTCTCGGGCTCGGGATAAAACGTTGATCGTGTACGCATGCACCTGCAAAAGAACTAACAAGGCAAAAACAAAGGAAAAATATTTTTGGTTTTTTATGTTTTTTAATTTTTAGGATTTTTGAAAATTTTATATTTTTTTGTGTTGTTGAAAGTTTTTATGAAAAAGTAATGTTCACGGGGAACGGATCCCAAAATCCAAGTTCTCACAAAAACTGTTGATCTTAACGAGAAGAGCCGGCAGCGGCGCCATTTGATACTATGGTTTACAATGGGGTTCTAGATTCTCGGAATCCCCTCGAATTGATCACAGCCTAAAGTGGAATGGTTGTTCTAGGTGACAAAAAGGGGTTTTGGTTTTCTAGTCTAAGAAGATAAACATTTAAATTAACCACTTACTTAACTAGAACTTGAAGTTAAATTAAACAGATAAATGATAAAACAATCAAATAAACTTACAGAAAATGTGCTCTATTCGGAATATTAAATGTACGACCATGCGGAATAATTAAGCTTACTCGGAATAATAAGACCATGCGGAATATAAATGCTTACTCGGAATATTTAGACTATGCATAATAATTGAAAAATACCCTATTCGGAATAATGAAAATGAACTCTATGCGGAATATATGAAATATTCCGAATAAGGAATAAACTGAGAAGGCTATCCGGAATATGGGACCTATTCGGAATATGGAAAATATTCCGAATAAAGAAAAATCTAAGAAAGCTATTCGGAATAAATTATATTCCGAATAAGAGAAAAAGGAAATGGCAATTCGGAATAATCCAATATTCCGAATAAGGGAAACAGCAACTCGATCCAATTGACTACTCGGAATAAATAGATATTCCGAATAGAGGGTGAAATGAACAGCTTATGCGGAAAGTCTGGGGCAAAGAACAGTAACAGCAAGAAAACAGAGAAAACGATTTTTAATCCAATCGAACCAAATAAACAAAAACGTTTTAACCAAATTAACCACAAATCATTTAATAATCATAAGCAACAAATCCCAACAATAAAAACACAAAATCAACAACTTTTTAAGATCAAACCAACTAAATAAGAACTTAAGAACTTGAAATAAAAGATGATAATGAACAAGAGTAATGAAAAGATTAAATAAGAACTTGTATTGATGATTAAGATTCAGTAAAACAAAAGGAAAGGATCAAACTTACAAGATTCAAAGAAGAAATCAAAGAGATGAAAACCACTCCTTAAGGGAGATGGTTTCCTACGAACTAGGAGAAATATAACTGAAAGAAAAACTAGATGCCAAATTTTGTGAGGGTGATCCCTTTATATAGGCTGAGTGGTTGGTTGGTGAGTGGGCTTTCTCCCTTTCTTCTTGTCTTCTCGTCTTTTCAGAAAAGTTGACGTTTTCGATTCTGATTCGGGATTTGTCGACGATTAAATTCAACTCGTCTTTTAATTTCTTCGTTTAATAGACTTGAGTTTCTTCGACGTATGTAAATCTTCCATCTTTGGTCCTTTTCTTCGATAAATCTTCAGATAAGCCCATTGACTTCAAATCTTTTGCATCTCTTGGACAATAGATGATTGTGGTAAAATACACCTTTTAGGAAAAAGGCGTAAAAGCGGTAAGTATCGAGTGATGATTTTAGGAAAAATCAACACTAATGACCCTTAATGGTGTGTAAGTTCGTTTCCCAAGGAGGTATATGTGTGTGAAAAACTTGCCAAATGTTTGTGATTAATGATTGGTTTAGAAGGGGATTAGAAGAGAAAATGACGAAGTCGTAAAAATAAAAATAAACACAAAATCACTATTAGAAAGTTAAAACGTAGAACCTAAAAAATCACCAAAATTAAAATAAATTCTAAAAATTACCAAAAATTCACCAAAAATTCACCAAAAATCAAAAATAATAAACTAAGAGTTTACCAATAATCAAAACTTTTTCAAACCTTTTAAATAATTAAATATTCAATTTTTAAATGCTAATTAAAGCCCTAAAAATCAAATAAATTATCAAAAAGCCCAAATAAAGATTTTTCAATTGATAAACCTCTAAAATGACCTAAAATGATTAAAAACTATTTTTAGAAATTTTAAAACTAATAAAAACTATTTAAAATGATTTAAAAACTATTAAAACTTAAAATAATTATAAAAATTAATCTATAAGTGATAAAATTATTCTAAAAGTTGCTAAATTCCTATTTTAATGTATTTAACCTAAGAAAAATGTAAAAAGTTGGAAAATGTGAAATTTTAAAAAATAATAATAAAATAATATTAAAATAATATTAAAAATCCAAAAATTATAAAAAATTCTAAAAACTTGCAAACTAGTTTATTTTAACCTAAATAATCAGAAAATGAAAGTGAAATTACCAAAATACCCCTAATGGGCCCTCAAATGAGCCAAATCCAAAAACAGTCAACTCAAATGGGCTTTTGGGCCCAAAAAGTCAAACTTGGCCCAATTGACTTGGAAAAGCCCTATCTGACTTAAAATTTAATTCTAAGAACAAAACTCTAAAGGCCCAAAAGCTGAAAATGTGCTTATCACAGCTTATTGAACACAAAGCTTATTCTTATTGGGCTTTTCAGCCCATTAAGCCATAAGCTAATGCCATAAGCTCTAATTTGACACACAACCCTCTTTTTGGATGCTTAAGAGATCTGTCAAAAGAAATTTTCAATAAGCTCACTCAATAAGCCAGAAATTAGAAAAGTAAAATTCCACAAAACGACAAAATAGTCGGGTTTGAGAAATAAGGCACCTCAGAAGCTCTAGTTTGTTGCAAAAGCTCACAAATAGCTTAACTAAGAATAATCAATCAAGAAAATCACAAAAAGCCAAGTAGAATAAGCTGTAGGAGCAAATAAGCTGGCTGAAAAAGCCAAATAAGCTAGTTTTCTAGCAAAAGCTTAACCAAAAGACTTGTAAACTTCCAGACTTGATATTAAGCTGAGAAAAATGATTTCTATTACAAAAACTAAGTTGTTGCATGTACCAATAAGCAAAACAGATTCAAATAAGCTGAAAACCAAGTTTGACCAAAAGTCAAACGCTGATAAGTTGAAATCAAACGCTGACAGGAACAAAGTAGGCGTTGACAGACTTAATGAAGTGTGAGAACTTGTTTTTCACCCTGCTGGTCAAGGTTTGAGTGCAAACCTTGTGAATCAAAGCTTACCAGTTGGGTAAACTTGATGTATTTTGGCACAAATAAGTCAATAAGCCAGTGAGCTTATAAGCTATGAACAAAGCAATCCAAATAGCCAAATATCCACACAAGCTATATAAACTAACAATAAACACAAAGCAACAAGAATCAAACACTGAATCAAAGTAAATAACAAGATCAAAGCATACAAAGTTACTGATGAACAAATAACATATGCAAAAACAAGTTTGCTGATATACTTGACACTTGATCCAATTTCAAGCCTCAAATCCCTCTACCCTGGTGTGATTAGCTATGATTTAGCACTTGTTACCCTTAACCTATGCTTAGATCTAGGTGTCCTCAAAATCCTAGCCAATTTTACCAAGTTATGAAGATTTTAGAGCCAATTTATGAATCAATGTGTTTAAGACCACAAAACCTGCAAACAGATGCACAAATACTCCCAAATCACAGATACCAATACTTGCATACAACACACAAGCACTTATCAAACCACAAATCCAACTTATGCAGTAATCCCAAACACCCTTTTAAAACTTATTTTCACAAATTGTCAAAGGATCATTAAGATTCAACCCACAAATCAGATCAATAACACCTCATAAACATCAAACCAAGCCAAATCAACAATAAACATCCACAATAACACAGATTCAATCACAAATCCACAAAAATCACAAATATTCAGAAACTTAAAGAGAAAATGAAAAGGGAAGAAGGTGCAAACCTCCAAGACCTACATCCAGGCCCTGGATTGTTTGAGCTGAGGTACTAGCAAAACAAGTACCAGCTTCCAATGCTGCTAAGATGAACAAACCACAAAGTGAGATCAAAATAATATGCCAACTTCTGATTTTTGATGCACAAGTCTTATCACTTAAAACCTTGCCTCAAAAACCTTCAAACATGTAAATGGAACTCAGATTTTAGCTTCTCAAACACCAAACTTTTATAAATAACAGATTAAAAACTCAGAATTTTAAGAAATTTAAACTTTATTTCATAAAAAGGAATTAAAAAGATTAAAAGCTAAAATCTGGAACAAAAGCTCTCTCACATGTTGAGGAGTCTTTATATAGGCAAATGCCTGGCTACACTGTTCACAAACCCTAGATGTAAAATTCCCTAAATGCCCTAAGTCCTTGAGTACGTTTGTTGTTGTTGAGCTGTCCAAAATGATCCTACACGTTCATTTTAGCTTTGTGATCAAGCAAAGGCTCTCAGCTGTTGATCTTGACACGTCACATGACTTGGAGGCTAAGTTGCTTGCTGATTGGTGGAAAGGGTATTGGGGTGGGGTCCATAGTGAGTGGAGATGAGGGTTTTGTGTGTGGGATAGGTTCCTGTATGTGTGAATCAAACGTGTGCCTGGGTAATTTCATTTTACCCTTTATTTTAAGTTGTGTAAAATCTGGGCTGTAAAGGTGAATAGTTGTCCTTTTGATCCGTTTTTGGTGGAGTGGAGTTGTTTGGCGCGTGTTTGTGTGTTTAAATGTTTCAGTATGCACACATTCAGCCCTTGTCCTTCCTTTCTTTTGTCACTTGGATGCAAACTTCTATCAGCGCCCATTTTACATGTATCAACGTTTCACCTTTTGTCATTTTTGGCACAAACTTTATAAAAAGTGTTTCAAGGGTTATATTTGACATTTTTGAATATTGCAAGGGCTGATTTTGGACATTGTTGATCTTCAAAGGTCTTCAATGTATCTTAATCTTCATGAGGGACCATTATTGGCAATTTTGATTTGTTGAGGGACTATTCTTGCCATTTCTTTAAAGTTGAAGGACCTTTTGTGTAATTTTGACAAACTTAAGGGACCAAACTTGTAATTATGAATATACAAGGGTTTTAAGTGTCAATTTTTCAATAAATGAGGATCAATCTTGTTTGTCTTCAAGTCTTCAAGGTATTTTGTTGAGAATTCCATGATTAAGGCCCGGTTCTTTGTACGGCTTCGTTTCTCGTGTCCGTTTTTCCTTGTAACTTGCGATCTTTTGTCTTTTTCACGATATCCATACCTAAAATACACAAGTAAACAAACACAAGCATATATATGGTATTTTATGACATTTTTATGCATTTAAAGCCCGAAAAGAACGATGAGATCATGTATAAATGCCATCTCATCACTCCCCCATACTAAGCCATTGTCGTGCCCTCACGCAATGCTAGAATAAAGTATCTTAGCATCACCAAAGTTCAAATTTTATTAACTTTTATTGAAGAGTAAAAAGACTTGCAACATACTACGATGATGTGTAAAGACATAATGTATGATTTTCATCACAAAAAGTGACTTTTAGGGTCAAAGAATAGAAACAAGTTAATGTCCCTTAGAGTAAACTTCGTCATCCTTGATTGTCATACATTCCATGCTAAGTGCAAAAACAAGATCATTGTTGGTACAAGTCACAATGCTAACACTACTCATACGTCCAAATTATGTAATACTTTTTCTCCCCGCAATCCTAGTTATTATAAAAGGAAATGGGTTACTAGCACTTTTTTATCTATTTGTCATGGATCACAAGTGATTCATATTGACTTATTTGAGTAGTTATTAGTCCGAAAGCAAAGTAGCACGATTTGATCAATAGTTAGCCGAAGGACAAAATCTTTTAAAACGGCTTCTCGTGTATCTCCTTAAGTTCATATCTTGGCATAACTTGTTTCACGATTTGAGACCTTTCTCGGACCGATATTTGGCATGTACTTCATACTTCAAATCTTGGGAAGACGTTCTTGAAATTATGGTCTTCTCTTCATATATTTGGAATTTCTTCACTTGACGTTTTTGAGAGATTCTTCATATAGGACCACGACTTCATCATTTTTCTTCAATCTTTACTTTGGATTTTGATATACAACGATCCGCCTCCTTTTCGGACTTGGATATATTTATCCTCATACCTTGTTAGGGTCTTTTTGGATAGACTTTCTCCATTCTTTAGGGGAGTAATTGCTTCTCGTCGTGTGTCTTGATCCTTCATATTGATTTCGGAATAATGATACTTCACATCATCTTTGGATCTTTAGCAAAAATAGAGATCCTCATGCCTTGTTAGGGCCTTTTTGGATAATCGCCAATCTTCGCGTCCCGCTTCAATAAGTTATGCCTTGGCTATGAACTCTATTCAACCCCGATCAACTTTTAAACGATCTTGCGCTAGAGGCTAAGTAACCTTTCAAATCGTATGACCTTACTTATTGCAATTATGATTTATTCCTAATGCATTGATCTTATGGGAAGAAAAAGCCACAATTAAAAACATATGAGTTTTTGAAAGAACATTTTCATGTTCTACGTTTAGCATGATCACTTGTCTAACTCTATCATTTCTCGTTCTTCACTATATAAAGACCTCTAATTAAAGAGACTCGTGAATACTTAGCCATGCAAGTCAAAATTAAGCCAAATTTGGATTAGCTTTCATTAAGACTATATCAAATCAAAATTTTAGGTTTTCAAGCCACCTATAGGATCTTGCACTTTATTGGACTTTTTCAAGTTTAGAGAATGCGTTTTATAGTTCCCTTGATAAGTGACTTTCTAGAATCAATTATAGGAACTTGCGAAAAGTTCTTGTTCTTAACCCGTATGAATTAAGACTTTCGCGTTTTAAAGTTCCCTATATAAAAGTCTAGCAAAACTTGAATTGAGCGAGTTAAGGAATGTAAATGGCTCCAAATGCCCATCAAGTCAAAAATTAAGCTCTTATTCTACCCATCGGAAAATATACATTCGTGTCTTAAAAACACTTATGAAAACTAAGAAAAATTTTAAAATTTGGCCATTTTTAGCCTTATTTTGCAACAAAAACGATAAACAAAACGATAAACTTTGGAAAGCGTGAGGGCGTAGCAAAGCAAGTACCTATTCACCCTCCCATACTAAAAGTAAACATTATCCTCAATGTTTCGAGTCTAAAGGTGGAGCACCCCCATACTAGAGACGAAGAATCGAATGCTTAGGATCTAGCATGGAAAGGGTGATCAACAATATATCTAAAGCCGTTTATTATGCTAAAAGATAATTGTTAGAACAATAAAGGATATGTCATGGAATCGTGAAAAACTTCTTCAAGCGAACGATGGAGGCTCACGTAAACGAACACGAGAGTCTTCAATCGTAGATGATGATGATGATCTAGATAACACAATCACAAACAACCACGAGACAACGAGTTGAAAGGGTACAAGTCCCCTTATTAGTGAATAATGAGCATAAAAGATAAGCATGGGATCTCTCCCACGAGGCACCTCGTTTTTGATTACCGAGTCATGAGCTCGACTCGATCCCCTCAAAATGTGAATATTTAGGGAAAATCATGGTATGGTCAATTTTTGATGGGGCTTACATGATAAACAAGGCCCAAAAAGCAACCGGTATTAAGGACTAAGTCCTTAAATGATGCAAAATACCGGGGTCGAAAATGGCGTTCTCGTTTTCATTGGAAAAACAAATAAACGCCACTTCAACATGTGCCATAAACTCAAAGAGTTTGAAGAAAATAGATGAGAAGTAGAAGGGTGAGACAATTGGTAAGACAAACTTTCGAGCTACTCGAGGTAGACTCGCACCAAGCAAATAGAAAGATTTCCCATTTATTGCATCGGTGGAAGACCGAGATTTCCCTTTACATGAAATTCCGGGATCGAATATCTCGTCCTCGGTGGACAAGGATGAGGGAACATAAGGGGCTTCCCCCATACTAAGACCACACAAAGCATCGTCAAAAGGAGTAGACGAGCTTGTAGCACTCAAAACACGTGGTGATGACGGAGTTAGATTTGTAGAAAAATAAATTAAATCACATTTAAAATCTTTTCCTTTTTTATCTTTTGAACTCTCCTTATGAAAACCCTTTTTGATTATGTCGAAAATATTTGGTGTTTCTAAGACGATGTTAGTCACACTAAAAATTCTCACATTTTGAAACCGTTTTGGTTTTGGTGGTGGTAAGTTCTCAAAACGTTTATCGACGAAGAAAACCTCCCCATCGGGGCTAACATATTCATCATCCGAAAGATCTTTCGTAGAAACCGGCAACTTATCAACACTTTTCAAGAATGAGTGTTCGAGGTGTGGCGAAGGATTTTTCGATTCAAGTATTGACGGTTTCTTCTTTGTAGGCTTTACACTCATAACCTCCACCGGCGGAGGAAATGGTAAATTGTTTTTGGCGACATTTCCTAAAACTCTTGGTGAAAATTCTTTGCAAACAACATTGGTTGAATCACCATGGTTTAAAGTTGCAATAGAATAGACATGAGAAAGATTGGAGTTTTGTGTTGCATTGATGACAAGTTCTTCCTCATTGAAACGAAGGGTGATTTTTCGAGCATGAACATCGATAAGTGCTCTTGATGTATCCAAAAATGAACGACCCAAAATGAGAGGAACTTTTCGATCGATAGGAATGTCTACAACGATAAAGTCAACGGGATAGTAAAACTTTCCGACTTTAACAAAAACGTCCTCGGCTACTCCACATGCTAGAATCGTAGAATGATCGGCCATCTCGATAGACATGTTCGAAGGAGTAAGAGCCGGAAGCGAAAGCGATTTGAAAATCTCAAGAGGCATCAAATTAATACTAGCACCAAGATCGGCCAAGGCGTAGCATTCCTCCATATCTTGAATAGCACACGGAATCAAAAATTTACCGGGATCACCGACTTTTTGTGGTATGCGGCTAAGAAAAACCGATGAACAACTAGACGATTGTTGTAACTTCTCTTTGTTGTTTAGCATAATTTTGAAGTTTGCGGCGAATCGAGGCATCATGATAAGAGCGTCGGCAAAACTTATGTTAAAATGCATATCACGAAACATTTTCATAAATAGCTCAAATTGATAATTGTTCCGTTCTTGTGCTTTCTCTTTGTTACGTCTTGAAGGGTAAGGTAAAGGTGAAGGTGGTGTGGGTTGGTCATTAGGCAACGGCCTTGGAAACTCGGGTTCCACAATTGGTATTGGTTCAACCGTAGGTGTGGTTTGAGCGGTACTTCGTGGGATTGTAATGTGCTCCTTTTCGACCATCACCTCGGGTTCTTTCTCGATTTCCTTCTCCTTAGAAGTACTTGTACGAGAGATTGGTTCCTTGAGAGTTTTACCACTTCGTGTAGTAATAACCTTCATTTCTCCCCTCGGGTTGTTAATGGTATCACTAGGAAGACCACCCGAAGAAGAGGGTTTACACATGATTGCTTCAAACATCTTAGCCATTCGGTCTTCAAATTTTGATTGCCTAGCATCCGCTTTTAATAACTCTTGCTTAATCTCATGTTGTCCTAATTCCATCTTTTGTTGATTTTGTTGAAGACGTTGGACATTTCCTTCCATTTTGTTTGCATGAGTTTTAAGTTCATTAGCAAGTTCATTTTTAAGCTCATTTTTCAACTCGGATCTTAAGCTAACCATCTCACGTTGCATATTATCAAATTTAGCATCATTTGCTTTTGCATAATCCAAAAATTCTCCTTGCAAATTTTTAGTGTGAGCATTTTGAAAACCTTGTGTAGTGTTTTGAAAATCACGGTTTTGGTTTTGATTAGAGATTTGTCCATTCCCACTTTGATAATTCCCTTTGTTGTAATTGCGTGTGTTGCCTTGGTAATTACCTTGGTTGTTGTTTCGATAATTGTTAACATTTTGGTTTGGTGGAGCTTGATTTTGGCGGGAACCTTGGCCGTTTTGGTTGTAAGTTCCCGTTGCTACATAAGCACTCGAAGTGTTACCATCCGCGGTAATGCACTCGGAAAGATCATGAGCTCCCCCACAAGATAAACAACTCTTAGCAACCGCTTTAACCGAAGCGGAATTGGAAGCTTCTTGAGCCTTCCGATGGGACATAAGATTAGCAAATCTATCAAAAAACCGATTTTCCTCATTAGCTTCATCATGTAAGGCGTTAATGCTACGAGACGATTGTGACGAAGATGACGAACCCATATTGGCAACACTCGGTGTGTTACGAGGGTTATAAACCTTAGATCTATTTTCAATGATTTGTAAAGCCTCATTTGTCGTCTTGCACAAAAAATTACCACCCGTGGCGGCATTCAAATAATCTCGTTCATGATCATTAAGCCCATTATAAAAAGTATCCACTTGATGCAATTCCGTAAAATCATGGTGTGGACATTCATGTAACATCTCTTTAAATCGTTCCCATGCCATTGAAAAACTTTCATTGTTACGTTGCACAAATCGTGAAATCTCATTTTTAAGTGTGTTGTTTTAGATGGTGGAAAAAACTTGTTCACAAACTTAGAAACGAGATCGGCCCATGTCAAAATCGAATTTGGCGGTTCTTTCTCGAGCCAAATTTTTGCGGGTCCATCCAACGAGTAAGGGAACAACATCATCTTAATGGCGTCATGTGGAACATCCTTAAATTTGCTAGTGGCAGTGAGACGGTTGAAATTCCTAATGTGGTAATGCGGGTTGTCTTTCTCGTGACCTCTAAACTTATTTGCTTGCAACATCGACATTAAACCCGTCTTAATTTCGAAATTCTCCGCAAGGATGGCGAGAATCACAATAGCCTCTCCAAAACCCTCGGTGGGTGCTTGTAGAAACTCCATCATAGTACGATTAGCCATGACGACTTCTTGTTCTACAATAGGTTCAACAATTGGAGGTTCTTCAACAATCAACGTCTCTTGATTGGCTTGCTTTTGAAGTCGTTTAAGAGCTCGTTTTGCTTGATTACGAGTGATCATAAACTTCACGAAGAATGGGAGGTGAGCAAAGAAGATTCTTTTTGGGTGTTTTGTGAATTTTCAATTTTTTTGTGTTTTTGATGATATTTAATTTTTTTTTTTTTTTTTGGATTTTGGTGTATCTTTGTAGACAACAATCTACAAAATCTCTCCTCGAATCAAACTCTTGATTAAAGAAGCCTCAAAGGAATGAAAACGATCACGTGGAGTGAATGCCTTCGATGACTTTAGAACTTTGGTGAAAACCAAATTCTTCAAGAGGGTTTAATCACAAAGAAACCAAGCAAATATACTATACGTAATAATACTTTGGGCGGCAAAACCCTCGATTAGCCTTCAATCTCAAAATACTCACAAGCAAGCGGGGAAACGAGGCGGCGCGAAGCACTTAAGAGCCTTTTTCCTTAGGGTATATTTTATAATACCCGCCTTATACCCACCTTATAGTTTGTATTTTTCAAAATCGAGCTTCACGAAAGTATTTATCTATTTTTGCCTTTTCTTTTTGTTTGAGATTCGAATACAATAATTAGGAGATCAAATCCCAATTAAGGTTGTGTTTTCACACTTTTGGAGATATTGTAAATTTATTGTGATACTTAATACAATATATTAATAATATTTGTACAAGAAAAACCAAGAAAACTGATAATACGTATTAGTAGAGTTCTACTAATACAAATACTATTTGGTTAATATTAAAAACAACAATGCAAATTAATCATGACACACCTCCCCGGCAGCGGCGCCAAAGTGATTGTTGTAAATTACAACTCTTGTTTAGGGAAACAAAGAGCGTAAATGAGCGGTAAGTATCGAGTGATGATTTTAGGAAAAATCAACACTAATGACCCTTAATGGTGTGTAAGTTCGTTTCCCAAGGAGGTATATGTGTGTGAAAAACTTGCCAAATGTTTGTGATTAATGATTGGTTTAGAAGGGGATTAGAAGATATGACGAAGTCGTAAAAATAAAAATAAACACAAAATCACTATTAGAAAGTTAAAACGTAGAACCTAAAAAAATCACCAAAATTAAAATAAATTCTAAAAATTACAAAAAATTCACCAAAAATCAAAAATAATAAACTAAGAGTTTACCAATAATCAAAACTTTTTCAAACCTTTTAAATAATTAAATATTCAATTTTTAAATGCTAATTAAAGCCCTAAAAATCAAATAAATTATCAAAAAGCCCAAATAAAGATTTTTCAATTGATAAACCTCTAAAATGACCTAAAATGATTAAAAACTATTTTTAGAAATTTTAAAACTAATAAAAACCATTTAAAATGATTTAAAAACTATTAAAACTTAAAATAATTATAAAAATTAATCTATAAGTGATAAAATTATTCTAAAAGTTGCTAAATTCCTATTTTAATATATTTAACCTAAGAAAAATGTAAAAAGTTGGAAAATGTGAAATTTTAAAAAATAATAATAAAATAATATTAAAATAATATTAAAAATCCAAAAATTATAAAAAATTCTAAAAACTTGCAAACTAGTTTATTTTAACCTAAATAATCAGAAAATGAAAGTGAAATTACCAAAATACCCCTAATGGGCCCTCAAATGGGCCAAATCTAAAAACAGTCAACTCAAATGGGCTTTTGGGCCCAAAAAGTCAAACTTGGCCCAATTGACTTGGAAAAGCCCTATCTGACTTAAAATTTAATTCTAAGAACAAAACTCTAAAGGCCCAAAAGCTGAAAATGTGCTTATCACAGCTTATTGAACACAAAGCTTATTCTTATTGGGCTTTTCAGCCCATTAAGCCATAAGCTAATGCCATAAGCTCTAATTTGACACACAACCCTCTTTTTGGATGCTTAAGAGATCTGTCAAAAGAAATTTTCAATAAGCTCACTCAATAAGCCAGAAATTAGAAAAGTAAAATTCCACAAAACGACAAAATAGTCGGGTTTAAGAAATAAGGCACCTCAGAAGCTCTAGTTTGTTGCAAAAGCTCACAAATAGCTTAACTAAGAATAATCAATCAAGAAAATCACAAAAAGCCAAGTAGAATAAGCTGTAGGAGCAAATAAGCTGGCTGAAAAAGCCAAATAAGCTAGTTTTCTAGCAAAAGCTTAACCAAAAGACTTGTAAACTTCCAGACTTGATATTAAGCTGAGAAAAATGATTTCTATTACAAAAACTAAGTTGTTGCATGTACCAATAAGCAAAACAGATTCAAATAAGCTGAAAACCAAGTTTGACCAAAAGTCAAACACTGATAAGTTGAAATCAAACGCTGACAGGAACAAAGTAGGCGTTGACAGACTTAATGAAGTGTGAGAACTTGTTTTTCACCCTGCTGGTCAAGGTTTGAGTGCAAACCTTGTGAATCAAAGCTTACCAGTTGGGTAAACTTGATGTATTTTGGCACAAATAAGTCAATAAGCCAGTGAGCTTATAAGCTATGAACAAAGCAATCCAAATAGCCAAATATCCACACAAGCTATATAAACTAACAATAAACACAAAGCAACAAGAATCAAACACTGAATCAAAGTAAATAACAAGATCAAAGCATACAAAGTTACTGATGAACAAATAACATATGCAAAAACAAGTTTGCTGATATACTTGACACTTGATCCAATTTCAAGCCTCAAATCCCTCTACCCTGGTGTGATTAGCTATGATTTAGCACTTGTTACCCTTAACCTATGCTTAGATCTAGGTGTCCTCAAAATCCTAGCCAATTTTACCAAGTTATGAAGATTTTAGAGCCAATTTATGAATCAATGTGTTTAAGACCACAAAACCTGCAAACAGATGCACAAATACTCCCAAATCACAGATACCAATACTTGCATACAACACACAAGCACTTACCAAACCACAAATCCAACTTATGCAGTAATCCCAAACACCCTTTTAAAACTTATTTTCACAAATTTTCAAAGGATCATTAAGATTCAAACCACAAATCAGATCAATAACACCTCATAAACATCAAACCAAGCCAAATCAACAATAAACATCCACAATAACACAGATTCAATCACAAATCCACAAAAATCACAAATATTCAAAAACTTAAAGAGAAAATGAAAAGGGAAGAAGGTGCAAACCTCCAAGACCTACATCCAGGCCCTGGATTGTTTGAGCTGAGGTACTAGCAAAACAAGTACCAGCTTCCAATGCTGCTAAGATGAACAAACCACAAAGTGAGATCAAAATAATATGCCAACTTCTGATTTTTGATGCACAAGTCTTATCACTTAAAACCTTGCCTCAAAAACCTTCAAACATGTAAATGGAACTCAGATTTTAGCTTCTCAAACACCAAACTTTTATAAATAGCAGATTAAAAACTCAGAATTTTAAGAAATTTAAACTTTATTTCATAAAAAGGAATTACAAAGATTAAAAGCTAAAATCTGGAACAAAAGCTCTCTCACATGTTGAGGAGTCTTTATATAGGCAAATGCCTGGCTACACTGTTCACAAACCCTAGATGTGAAATTCCCTAAATGCCCTAAGTCCTTGAGTACGTTTGTTGTTGTTGAGCTGTCCAAAATGATCCTACACGTTCATTTTAGCTTTGTGATCAAGCAAAGGCTCTCAGCTGTTGATCTTGACACGTCACATGACTTGGAGGCTAAGTTGCTTGCTGATTGGTGGAAAGGGTATTGGGGTGGGGTCCATAGTGAGTGGAGATGAGGGTTTTGTGTGTGGGATAGGTTCCTGCATGTGTGAATCAAACGTGTGCCTGGGTAATTTCATTTTACCCTTTATTTTAAGTTGTGTAAAATCTGGGCTGTAAAGGTGAATAGTTGTCCTTTTGATCCGTTTTTGGTGGAGTGGAGTTGTTTGGCGCGTGTTTGTGTGTTTAAATGTTTCAGTATGCACACAGTCAGCCCTTGTCCTTCCTTTCTTTTGTCACTTGGATGCAAACTTCTATCAGCGCCCATTTTACATGTATCAACGTTTCACCTTTTGTCATTTTTGGCACAAACTTTACAAAAAGTGTTTCAAGGGTTATATTTGACATTTTTGAATATTGCAAGGGCTGATTTTGGACATTGTTGATCTTCAAAGGTCTTCAATGTATCTTAATCTTCATGAGGGACCATTATTGGCAATTTTGATTTGTTGAGGGACTATTCTTGCCATTTCTTCAAAGTTGAAGGACCTTTTGTGTAATTTTGACAAACTTAAGGGACCAAACTTGTAATTATGAATATACAAGGGTTTTAAATGTCAATTCTTCAATAAATGAGGATCAATCTTGTTTGTCTTCAAGTCTTCAAGGTATTTTGTTGAGAATTCCATGATTAAGGCCCGGTTCTTTGTACGGCTTCGTTTCTCGTGTCCGTTTTTCCTTGTAACTTGCGATCTTTTGTCTTTTTCACGATATCCATACCTAAAATACACAAGTAAACAAACACAAGCATATATATGGTATTTTATGACATTTTTATGCATTTAAAGCCCGAAAAGAACGATGAGATCATGTATAAATGCCATCTCATCAATAGACTTCGTCTTGAGTCTTTTTCTTCGAATAAACCCGTGCAATCCCATGTTTTCTTCAATATTCATCCGGTTGACTCTGAAAACACAATAAACACAAAAACCATGCATAATTCCAAACAAATGATATTAAATACGTGTTTTGGTCTCGTTTTAGCCAGAATTAAGTGGTAAGAGGATGGGTGTTTTCACACCTATCAGAGCTCAATATCTATGGCATGACAATTCCTACCTTTCGATTGAACATCAAGTATTTGAACACTCTTCCTTCAGAACGGAAAAAATACGTGACGGATGTTAAATTGGCTAAGGACTTGCATAACACCAATGTGGATCAACTACAAGCATTTCAACAAAGTGTTCATCAACTATCTTTTCCACAGCAACCACTATATCAGACATCACCATCACAAGCCAACACCTCTCCAATGGGCTATACTCCTCAGCAAGGATATTTTCCATTAGAAGCACAACCAGCACAAGCTTTCTACTCTAATGAACTTCCACCAATCCAAGCACCGGTCTTTACTCCAAATGATACGCCAGCTGATGTTCTAAACCATCTCACAGCCTACTTGTCAAAACTTGTTGCAACTTGAGGATTTCCACCAACAAACAATCAGCTCCGCACCTCTTCAAATCCTCGACAACAAGCCACTGTTCAAGATGGTCAAGTGACGGTGCAACCTATTCGAGGAAGGCAAAATTCATATGGACCTCCTACAAGGACTGGGAACAATCAAGCTGTGAATTCTCAAGCTAGTGGAAATGGGAGTCCTATTGGTCCTAAGAGGTTGTGACTTGCTACAATTGCTGAGGACAAGGTCATATGGCTAGGGAATGCACTCAGCTGAAAAGAAGGAGGGATGATGCATGGTTTCGTGAGAAGATGTATTTGGTTGATGCTCAGTCTAAGGGGAAGATTTTGGATTCAGAGGAGTTAGCATTTCTTGCAGACCCAGGGGCAGCAGATACTGAAGGCATTGCAGTCGTTTCTACTTCTAATGCAGTTTATCAAGAAGATGATCTTGACGCATATGATTCGGATTGTGATGACATTCCTCTGCCCAAGCTTCTCTCGTTGCTAATCTCTCTCACTACGGTTCTGATGTCGTCAGTGAGGTACCAACCACATCTAATAATATTGATGATAACCAACATCAAGTTGGGCATGAAAATGACAACCTCGAACAGCATTCGGGAACTAGTAACTCAAATGATGTGGTACCCAATCCTACACATTTGAGTGAACCTCAACCAAATGCTACGACGGGTATGGAATCTTATGCTCAACATGATTTGGTCATGGTGCCTAAACATATAATTGATCAAATGCATATGGCCCTCAGACAATCCGTAGATACCAATTCCACCCTAACTGCTGAGCTTGCGTTGCATAAAGAAAAGGTCAAAACTTTTGAAATGGTCCCTCAAGCAGAGAAAATAACATGTTCTGATTTTGACCAATTTCGTCTTGAAAAGATTGAACACTTGAAAGAAATAGAATCATTAAAAGCTAATCTTTCCAATGAATTAAAAGCAAAAGAGTCGGTTGTCAATGATTTTCAGAAACTTAAAATGGATTTCGAAACTCTCGAGTCTAAAAAGGTTGAATCGGAAATTAATGCTACCAAACTTCTTAAATTCAAGGAACAACAGCTTTTAAAACAATACGCTTCCACATAAAAGGTTCATCTTTTAACTAAATCATTTAAAGAACTCGAACTTAAGCGTCTTCAAGATTTACCACCTAATCCAGGTTATGCAAAACAAGCTCAGGAACATATTCCCGGTCTTTATGATATGACCATAATTGGCAAATCGAAAGAAGCACCTTTTGTTCGTAGTACTAAGGAGACACAGTCACTTGCGGATGAAACTCATTCTAAAATGATTTCAAAATTCCATACAATTGATTATGATCAACATAACAAAGATCAATTTTCGAAAAAGACACGCATTCGCTTACAAAAGGAATTAGCTGAATTGACAGTTCTTGTGCCCCAAAGTTTGTCAAAGGAAAACCTTCCTAGTATGTCTCCTACACTTGTCAAAATGGATCTAACAACGTTAATTCCACCGGTAAGCAAGGCGTCTGTTAACTTAAATGCGGTACACCAACACTTAGCCGACTTTGACAAGGTCATTTTGGAACGTACGACCGCTTCGGCCATAACGGAAGGTGAATGGAACTTTGAGCACACTAGAGCTGCGTTCCGAAACGAAATTGTTCCGTTTGTAGACAATGTTAAAGCTTGTCTTAGTAATCTTGATCAAGATTTGCTTTTGGAAATAGAAGAAGTTAGACGTGTTTTCAATGAAATGAATGATGCTTATGAAAACAGTTTACTTGAAATAGAACGGGTTTCACGCCAAAATGATCAGCTTCTAAAGCAAGTGATGTCTCATGATATAGTCTCTGTCTGTGTGAATAAAAGTATTGATAATGATTCTATTGTGCATAATGTTGAATCTGTGGATAATGTGGTAGATAGTACTTGTCACGAATCTGACGCTGAATTTTTAAAGCTTCAAGATTCATATTCTTCGCTTTCAAAACGTTTTGATGAGATTCAAACACATTTTATTTCGCTTGAATGCAAGAAACAATTTATTCAAGAAATCTTTGAATCGTCATTCGAAGGTGTTAATATCGATGATGCAAACTTTGAAAAGAATTTTCGATTGAATTTACAATCAAAACAGCGTCAGCCAAGTGACAAAGTTGCTACATCTTTGCAGACAGAAATAGAGAAATCTTAGGAGCTTAACTGTGTGAACGTACTGGAGGCCGCTGAGAAATTTAAACTTGATCTAGATAATCGAGTTTCCATGATTTTGTCCAAAGTTGATAACTTAAAACAGAAAAATACACGGCTCTTCGATTCAGTAAAGCCCGCATGTGTTGATACCACCGCACAGAATCAATCATTGATTGAACAATTGAATCAAAAATCGATGGAAATATCTGATTTGAGGGAACAAATTTGTGATAAGAATCTGACCTTGGCTGAGTTAAAGGAAACACTTCGTACTCTAAAAGGTAAGAATGTTGTGGATAACGCATCCACTATCTCAGCATCGTCCTCTAGTGTAATCAAAAGGAATCTTATAGCCGTCACACCACTTAACAAGGGCCCTAGGACTAAATCATCTCAAACTTTGGTCACTAAAGATAAGGCGGAATCAAAATCAGCTTCTAATATTCCCATGTTTCCTTCTACAGGAGTAATCACCACTACTAAGGCTCAAAGATCTAAGCTTAAACGAAACAAAAAGAATGATAGGATCTTGCCCCCATCTAGTAGTCAAGTGAAGAAGAAAGTAGAAGCTCATCCTAGGAATGTTATTTCTGTTTTGAATAAAAAGAATCATGTAGCTAAACCTAAAGGCTCTGCGGTTGTGCAGCGTTCTAAGCCTAGTGTGATATCTAATTTGAAATGTTGGAATTGCAATGAATGTATGTTTTCTAGTCGTCATGATTCTTGCCTTATTGACCATGTGAATGAGATGTATGCCCGGTGATACAAATATTTTGATTGGGTTCAATTTTACTCTCGATATCCTCTCGAATTGATCTTGGCTCTAAGTGGAATGATTTTTTCTTGGTTAATGAAAAGGTGATGGTTTGTTTATCTATTTTAAACTAATGACAAGAAATTAAGCGTTGAAGAGTAAAATTAAAGCTTTAAATGATTAAAGTGAAAAGACAAGTTTAAAATTAAATATTTGAAAACTTTAAAGATTATATTAGGAAAATAAATGGACATTCAATAAAAACTAACACTTGGAAAACTTTGTGAAAAATAAGAACTTAATTGGAAACTACTAAAAGAAAGTAAGAACAGAGAATAGCAAAACAACTCAATCGGAATAACCAAAAAATGGGTGTAATCGGAATGTATTCCGATCGAATGATCGGAATGTGGAGGAGAATGGTAATCGGAATGCTGACAATTGGTATCAATCGGAATATTGGAGAAAGGCATCAATCGGAATATCATAAAAAGTCCAAATCGGAATGATGGGGAAAATAGGCACTGATCTGAATGTTAAAATACTTACCGTCGGAATAAACTAAACCCTTTTCCGATCGTACGATCGGAAAGAGGGGATGTGCTTGGTCGGAATACTCGGTCGGAAAAGGGAGTTACCCTTTCCAAAAAGGTGCAATTTCGACACTAAAAGCAAGGGAAATAAGCTTATGGAATAAGCTAACTCCCAAACAAGCTCGAATCAACAAATAAGCTGATCAAATAAGCACTAAAAACAACTTTTCTAACTTTAAATAAGCAAACTTAAAAATCGAATTAACAAAAAGATGAACTTTTCATAAAAACTTTAAAAAGTAAATAAGCTAAATCAACAAATAAGCCAATAAGAACAAGGATCTCAAAGCTTATTCATGTATAAACTTAAGGACACATAAAAAGTAATCAACTTTTTAAGCACAAATCATTGATGAACAACACGGATCATACGAGATTTGTACCAAAGTCAATCAAAATAAAAGAAAAGAAGGATGAGATTATAGATTAAAAGATAAAAACTTCAACTTGATTAATGAAAGATAATACAAAAGTTTGAATTTGAAAGAGAAAAGGATGAAATCTAGTGAGAGAAAGTTTAGAAATTTCTCTCTCTAAAACTAGAGAAATCCAAAAACTAAAAACTAACTAAGTGTGTGAAATTTGTGAAGTAAGGGCCTTTATATAGGCGTGTCTTGTGGTGGTGGGCTTGTGATTGGGCTTTGGCTTGGGCTTCTTTTTCTTCTTCCTTCTTTAGTCTTCACGCTTCTTTAAATAAACGTTTCCGACTTGGATTCGAGAAGTGTCGGTGAATAATTCCAACTCGTCTTATAATCTTTTGTTTAATAGACTCGAGTTCTTCGACATAAATGAATCTTCCATCTTTGGCTCTATTCTTCGATAAATCTTCAAATAGGCACAACGACTTCAAATCTTTTGCATCTCTTGGACAATAGACTTCGTCTTGAGTCTTTTTCCTCGATAAAACCCGTGCAATCCCATGTTTTCTTCAATATTCATCCGGTTGACTCTGAAAACACAATAAACACAAAAACCACGCATAATTCCAAACAAATGATATTAAATACGTGTTTTGGTCTTGTTTTAGCCAGAATTAAGTGGTAAAAGGATGGGTGTTTTCACACCTATCAAATCCCCTACACTTAACCATTGTCATGCCCTCATGCAATGCTCAGTGACAAAGCACATTTACACTTTTCTCGTAATCAATCAACCTTGGCCTTATTAAAATACTACTAAACAAAAATTAAAGTACTAAGAGAAATTAAAACTTTAAAGTAAACAAAAGGATAGAAAATAGCTATGTGGAAATAACTTGCAAAGAGATCGAGGACTTACATTAGGGCTTCGGTGTTGCGAAGATTTATCACCCTCAAGTTTCACGTTCCCCAAACTAAGCTTAAAAACGAGATCATTGTTATTATAAGTTAGCAATTCAAACACTCACACACATGACTTAATTAAATGCTTAAACTCCCTTATTCCTAGGTGTATCTCTTATACTAGTTTTGTCTTAGAATGATCATGAATATGCATTTTTGGACTTATTTCGATAGTTTATTTAGGCTGAAAGCAAAGTAGGACGATTTGATCAATAGTTAGCTAAAGGACAAAATCTCTTATAACTGCTTCTCGGGATATCAAAAAGTTCATATCTTGGCATAACTCGGTTCACGATTTGAGACCTTTCTCGGGACGATATTTGGCATGTACTTCATACTTCATATCTTCGAGAGACGTTCTTGAGATAATGGTCTTCTCATGGTAATAGAGTTTCTTCACTTTGGAGACTTTTGAGGGTTACTCCAACTTTGTTGACCACGACTTCATGATTATTTCTTCAATCTCTATTTGGGATTTTGAGATACAACGATCCGCCTCCTTTTCGGACTTGGATCTATTTATCCTCATACCTTGTTAGGGTCTTTTCGGATAGACTTCTCCATCATCTTTATGGGAGTTGATTGCTTTTCGTCATGAGTCTTGATCCTTCATATTGACTTTGGGAATAATGCTTTTCACATCACCTTGGATCTTTTAGCAATAAAATGAATCCTCATGCCTTGTTAGGGCCTTTTCGGACTCAACAATCTTCGCGCCCCGCTTCATAAGTTATGCCTTGGCTATGAACTCTTATCATTACCGAGCAACTTTTAAACGATCTTGGGCTAGAAGCTAAGTAACCTTTCAAATCGTACTACCTTACTTATTGCAGATAAATTATTAGCAAGTGATGGGAGAATAGGCAAATAATTACACCAAGTGAGCTTGCGCAAGAGTACCGACTTATAATTGACTCTATCATTTCTCGTCTTCCACAATTTAAAATCTCAAGTAATGAGACTCGTGGACACTTAGCCTAATAAACCAATTAAGGTCTACATGGTTAAGGATACTAGCTAGAATAAACTTGGATAAGTCTATTCGGGTTGAGTCAAAATAAACGCAACGGGCTTAATATGTCAAAGATTTTTGAACTAGCTACACCACTTTATTAATATTTTTGACTTTATTGCGGGATATATACATATGAAAGCAACGATAAAAATTTAAAAATTACGACTAAATGGCCAAAGTTAATAAAAAAATTGAAAAATGTTGAAAAATAGGATTTTCTGGTTAAATGAAGGCATTTTCATGGAAAAGTCCACTTAAAACTTCGATACAAGTCCCCCTACACTTAAGATAAACATTGTCCTCAATGTTTAAGCATGTGGGAAAAGTTTCCCCTACACTTATGACATTGTGCATGTTGGTTAACTCAAGTTAAGGAAGAGACGACTAAAGTGATCAATTTCAAATGTGAGTATGAAGAAAATTGAATCACGATAGTTAAGAGATAGAACCGGATTTCGGATAACACGGGAGCACGATTCTTCTAAGATTCCAAGAGTGCATTTATCCCTGTAATTACATGCACACAAAAACAAACACCTATACAGGTCCCCCTACACTTAGGAGGTTAAAACATAAAAGGATAGATACTCGGGCTGCCTCCCGAGGAGCGCTTGTTTTTTATAACCGAGTCACGAGCCTGACTCGACCCAAAATTAGTTCATGGGGAACGTGGTGAGGGATGGAATCATCTCCTGAGAGATGTCCTCACCAAAGTACAGCTTTAGACGCTGGCCATTCACTTTGAAATTGGGCCCATTTGGCTGAGAAAGCTCAATGGTCCCATATGGAAAGACTTTGGCGACGGTGAATGGACCAGACCAGCGGCTCTTCAACTTGCCAGAGAAGATCTTCAACCGAGAGTTAAAAAGTAGGACTTGATCACCAACGTGGAACTCTCGGTTCTTGATTTTTGCGTCATGAAGGATCTTCGTCTTCTCTTTGTAGATCAGCGAGTTCTCATAAGCTTCATTCCTTAGTTCGTTTAGCTTGTTGAGTTGAATCTTGCGATGATCACCGGCTTTGTTGATGTCGAAGTTAGCCCACTTCAAGGCCCAGTGCGCCTTATGCTCCAGCTCGATGGGAAGGTGGCATGCTTTCCCGTACACAAGACGATAAGGTGTACAACCGATTGGGGTCTTATAAGCAGTACGGAAAGCCCACAGAGCATCATCTAACTTATCGGCCCACGCGGCACGATGCTCTCCCACAGTACGCTCCAAAATTCGCTTCAATCCACGGTTGGATATCTCAGCCTGCCCATTGGTTTGGGATGATAGGCGGTGGAAAGACGGTGATTGACACCATACTTAGCCATGACTCTTGCAAATTGATCGTTGCAAAAATGATTCCCGCGGTCATTGATAATAGCACGAGGAACGCCGAATCGAGCGAACAGCGATTTCAAAAAGTTACAAACCACCCTTGCATCATTAGTAGGTAAAGCTTTGGCTTCAACCCACTTTGAAACGTAGTCAACGGCTACAAGGATGTATTTGTTTCCTTTAGAGGAAGGGAATGGCCCCACAAAGTCGATACCCCAAACATCAAAGATTTCACACTCTTGAATGAAATTCTGAGGCATCTCGTCTTTATGTGTGATCGTGCCTTGTTTTTGGCAAACATCACATCGTTTAAACATATTGTGAGCGTCACGATATATGGAGGGCCAATAAAATCCCGAGTCAAACACTTTTTTGGCGGTGTAGTTGGGACCAAAGTGACCACCGGTGGGTCCTTTGTGGCAAGCATCAAGGATTTCTGAAGCTGTCGGTCCATCAACACATCGGCGGATAATCAGGTCGGCACATTGTTTGAATAGGTAAGGGTCGTCCCAAAAGTAAGTCTTAATGTCGGTGAAGAACTTTTTCTTTTGTTGAGACGTCAACCCTTCCTTGAGAATTCCACCCGCCAAGTAGTTTGCAAAGTCCGCAAACCACGGGGTTTCATCAGAATTCGAATTTATAGACATTAAGGTCTCCAAGGGAAAAGAATCATTGATTTCTTTGTTTGGATGATCCCCTTGGTAAGGATCCTCAAGTCTGCTGAGATGATCCGTGGCTAGGTTTTCTGCTCCTTTTTTATCGCGAATTTCGATTTTAAATTCCTGGAGCAGCAAAACCCAGCGAAGAAGTCTTGGTTTGGAATCTTGCTTTGTCAACAAGTACTTCAGCGCGGAATGATCGGTATACACAATTATTGTAGAAAGGACAAGATAGGGGCGGAATTTTTCAAAAGCATAGGCAACAGCTAAAAGCTCTTTTTCGGTTGTCGTATAATGCAATTGTGCCCCCGTCATTGTCTTGCTAGCGTAATGGATTGGTTGGAAGTGTTTGTTCATTCTTTGTCCCAGAACCGCTCCAATAGCAAAATCACTAGCATCGCACATCAACTCAAAGGGAAGCGCCCAATTAGGGGTAACCAAGACGGGTGCCTTAGTGAGCTTATCCTTAAGCGAGTTGAAGGCTTCAAGACACTCTTTGGAGAAGATAAAAGGAGTATCTTTTTCCAAGAGGTGGGTCATCGGGCGAGCGATTTGAGAAAAATCTTTGATGAATCGACGGTAGAAGCCCGCATGACCCAGAAAACTTCTCACACCCTTCACGGTTGAAGGTGGAGGCAACTTGGCGATAACATCGACTTTAGCATGGTCTACTTCAAGACCGGCTTTGGAAATCTTGTGTCCCAGCACGATGCCTTCTTTTACCATAAAATGGCATTTTTCCCAATTCAGAACAAGGCGAGTGTCTTCGCATCGCTTAAGCATACGTTCCAAATTGGCAAGGCAAGAAGAGAAGGAATCCCCAAAGACCGAGAAATCATCCATGAAGACTTCCATGGTTTGCTCAACCATGTCATGGAAGATAGCTAACATGCACCTTTGGAAAGTCCCAGGGGCATTGCATAAGCCAAAAGGCATTCTTTTGTAAGCAAATGTGCCATAGGGACAAGTGAATGTTGTCTTCTCTTGATCTTGGGGATCGATGGGTATTTGGAAATAACCCGAGAAACCATCAAGAAAGCAGTAATATTCATTACCTGCTAAACGTGTAAGCATTTGGTCCATAAAAGGTAGAGGGAAATGATCCTTTCTCGTGGCATCATTGAGTTTGCGGTAGTCTATACAAACTCTCCACCCAGTAACGAGACGAGTGGAAATCAACTCGTTGTGTTCATTGGGAACAATGGTTATTCCGCCCTTCTTGGGCACACAATGGATTGGACTAACCCATGGTGAATCCGAAATAGGGTAAATCATACCCGCATCAAGAAGTTTGATAACCTCTGTTTTGATGACTTCATGTATTTTTGGATTCACCCTTCGTTGGCTTTGAATTGTGGGCTTAAAGTCGTCCTCCATGAGAATTTTGTGTGTGCAGAAGTGAGGATCAATTCCACGAATATCCGAAATCTTCCAAGCAATAGCCTTCTTGTGATCTTTCAACACGGTGATAAGTCGGGCTTTTTCTTCTTCCTTTAGCTCCTTAGCAATGATGACTGGCGACTTCTTCTCTTCTTCAAGGAATACATACTCGAGATGGGGCGGCAACTCCTTAAGTTCTAAATCCGGAGGATTTTCGACGGGAGGCGTATTCAAAGTCGGAGTATCGATAGCAATAATCGTGGGAGATGGAGGCGAAGGATTGTCTTTGTTGAGAAGATTGTCAAAGAAATTCATGTCTTCATCCCCATCGGTTGGAGAATCATTAGTAGCTAAATTCACATCTCCCATGGTGTCTTCAAGATTGTTCCAAAACAAATCACTATCTCCAAATAGAGACAATGATGAATCGATAGAGGCAACAGTTTCAACATTGGGAAGAGAGGTAGGAATACTTTTACAAGCATCTTTGAAGTGTTCTTCACAAGCCTCATCCAGAACGTCAATACAATTAACACTCTCGTTGGAATAAGGTTGTTTAGACAACTTTCCCATGTTGAAGACGATTTTATCGTCACCCACTCGCATGATAAGCTCACCGGCTTCAACATCGATGAGAGTGCGACCGGTCCTCAGGAATGGACGACCCACGATCAAGGGAACACGAGGGTCCATCTCGTAGTCGACGACGACGAAATCAGCAGGAAAAGTGAATTTGTCGACTCCTACAAAGACGTCTTCGGCTATCCCCACTGGATAAGCAACCGTACGGTTAGCTAATTCCAAAGTCATTTTGGTGGGGACTAGCTCTGGGAGAGATATATGCTTCCAAACGCTTAGAGGCATTAAATTAATACTGGCACCTAGATCGGCTAGGGCCATGCAATTCTCTACTCCCTGGAAATTGCAAGGGATTAAGAAACGACCCGGATCACCAAGCTTGGTTGGCAATTTCCTTAAGAGCACTGCAGAGCAATTCTCATTAAGTTGGGTGTTGGCAATATCGAGAAGCTTTTCCTTGTCACTCAGAAGATCTTTAAACATTTTCGCATATTTAGGCATGTGAGCGAGAGCCTCAGCGAAGGAGATATTGAAATTCAGTTGTTTAAACATTTTAAGAAAGTTAGAAACCTAAATATCGTCCTTGCTTTTGAGCTTCTCTTTCCTCAACCTAGATGGATAAGGTATATTGGAAGAAGAGGAAGGCTTTGGAAGAATAAGATCACTCACATCCTTGGGTGGAGGAGGGGTAGGAGTAAGAGGTGGAGAAATTGGGGAAGGAGAAGGATGAGGAATAGGAGCAGGTGACTCGTTCTCCTTAGTCACAACCACCGGTGGAGGTATAGGAAACTCGGGTTCCTTGGTACCTTTACCACTTCGAGTGGTGATTGCTTTCATCTCCCCTCTTGGATTCGCAACGGTGTTACTCGGAAGAGTACCCGAAGAAGAGGGTTGATTACCTTGGAAGAACCTAGCCATCATGTTCTTCAAATCATTAGTTTGGCTATCCAACGTGTTTCTCATGTCGGCTCTCAAATCGTTCCCTTGTTTGACCAAGTCTGCTTTCAAGTTGCGCACTTCCTGTTGGAGATTTTCCACGATCACATCATTGGTCCTCATGTAGGTTGCAACCTCTTGGTGTAATGCAGTCGGTTGGTTTGGAGGAGCATTGTATGCGGGTGGTTGATAAGCAGGTTGTTGGTAAACTTGGTTGTTACGTTGAGGTGGTTGTTGCTGCTTGTGAGGAGGGATGTATGGTGTACGAGGTTGTTGTTGTTGTTGAGGAGGGCGGTTGAGGTTTTGTTGTTGGTTTGGGTTGTTTGGAGGAAAACCGGGTGGTGAGAGGTAGTTGTTGGAGCGGTAGCTAAGCAAATTACGGTCACCTTGAGGTCTAGCTTGATAAGCAGGTTAAGGATAGGTGCCATATGCTGCATTCACATTCTCAGCAGGGTAGTCTTGGGTGGCGGTACAAGTTGTGTAAGAGTGAGGACCACCGCATATCTCACAAGGTTGGCTGACAGCGTTAACTTGAGCGTTTTTAGCGTTGCTGCTGTTGGTGTTGTTAACGGTGTGGGTAACAAGCGATTCAAGAAGCACAGTGATTTTGTCCAATCGCTTGTCGCTGTCACTAGTGCTAGCACTAGCGACATTGGTCCGAACACTCTTGGTTTGCACACGAGATTTATTCTCAATGATATCCCAAGCAGCATTGGAAGTCTTAGCCAAAAGATTACCCCCCGAGGCACTGTTTAGTGAATCTTGGTCACTCATGCTTAAACCATTGTAAAAAGTATTAATTTGATGTACTTTGGTAAAACCATGTTGTGGGCATTTTCTTAAAAGATCTTTAAAACGATCCCAAGATTCACTGAACGACTCATCGTAGTTTTGTTCAAAATTTATGATTTCATTCCGCAAAGCGGTAGTACGAGAGGGTGGGAAAACGTAATTGATAAACTTGGTTTCCAAATCCGTCCACGAGAGAATACTCTGTGGCGGTTCCTTAGCAAGCCAATGCCTGGCTTGTCCCTCTAAAGAAAAGGGAAAAAGTTGTAACCTGATAACCTCTTGTGGAACACCATTGAATTTGACCGTGTTGGTGAGTTGCAAGAATCTCTTGATATGGTCATGTAGGTCATCAATGGTACGCCCCAAGAACGGTTGAGCGGAGACCATCTGGATAAAGCCTGATTTTAGCTCAAAGTTGTTGGCGGCAATTGCTGGTATAACAATTGGATCAGTGTTGCCATCTACATGAGCTTGCAGCAGTTCAATCATCGGGCGATTATCCGGTTGAGGCTCATTGTTGTTGTTATTATTCATGTTGTTGAAAGGCGGGTTGTTGTTGTTATTATTATTGTTTGGAGGTGGTATGTTGTTGTTGTTTTGTACACCGGCCATGTCTAAGTTATCGAGAGGCTCGGGCTCTTGATAAGACGTGGATCGAGTGCGCATACACCTGCAAAAGAACGAACAAAGAAAAACAAAGCAAAAATATTTTTGGTTTTTATGTTTTTTAATTTTTTTTTTTTTTTTTTTTGGATTTTTGAAAATTTTATATTTTTTAGTGTTTTTTGAAAATTTTTATGAAAAAGTAACGTTCACGGGGAACGGATCCCAAAATCCAAATTCTCACAAAAAACTTTTGATCTTAACGAGAAGAGCCGGCAGCGGCGCCATTTGATACATAGATTTTGATTGGGTTCAATTTTACTCTCGATATCCTCTCGAATTGATCTTGGCTCTAAGTGGAATGATTTGTTCTTGGTTAATAAAAAGGTGATGGTTTGTTTATCTATTTTAAACTAATGACAAGAAATTAAGCGTTGAAGAGTAAAATTAAAGCTTTAAATGATTAAAGTGAAAAGACAAGTTTAAAATTAAATGTTTGAAAACTTTAAAGATTATATTAGGAAAATAAATAGACATTCAATAAAAACTAACACTTGGAAAACTTTGTGAAAAATAAGAACTTAATTGGAAACTACTAAAAGAAAGTAAGAACGGAGAATAGCAAAACAACTCAATCGGAATAACCAAAAAATGGGTGTAACCGGAATGTATTCCGATCGAATGATCGGAATGTGGAGGAGAATGGTAATCGGAATGCTGACAATTGGTATCAATCGGAATATTGGAGAAAGGCATCAATCGGAATATCATAAAAAGTCCAAATCGGAATGATGGGGAAAATAGGCACTGATCGGAATGTTAAAATACTTACCGTCGGAATAAACTAAACCCTTTTCCGATCGTACGATCGGAAAGAGGGGATGTGCTTGGTCGGAATACTCGGTCGGAAAAGGGAGTTACCCTTTCCGAAAATGGTGCAATTTCGACACTAAAAGCAAGGGAAATAAGCTTATGGAATAAGCTAACTCCCAAACAAGCTCGAATCCACAAATAAGCTGATCAAATGAGCACTAAAAACAACTTTTCTAACTTTAAATAAGCAAACTTAAAAATCGAATTAATAAAAAGATGAACTTTTCATAAAAACTTTAAAAAGTAAATAAGCTAAATCAACAAATAAGCCAATAAGAACAAGGATCTCAAAGCTTATTCATGTATAAACTTAAGGACACATAAAAAGTAATCAACTTTTTAAGCACAAATCATTGATGAACAACACGGATCATACGAGATTTGTACCAAAGTCAATCAAAATAAAAGAAAGGAAGGATGAGATTATAGATTAAAAGATAAAAACTTCAACTTGATTAATGAAAGATAATACAAAAGTTTGAATTTGAAAGAGAAAAGGATGAAATCTAGTGAGAGAAAGTTTAGAACTTTCTCTCTCTAAAACTAGAGAAATCCAAAAACTAAAAACTAACTAAGTGTGTGAAATTTGTGAAGTAAGGGCCTTTATATAGGTGTGTCTTGTGGTGGTGGGTGATGAGACTGCTTTTATACATGGTCTCATCGTCCAAAACGACCTTAAATTGCATAAAATATCATAAAACATGCCAAATATATGCTCGTGTTTGTTACTTGTGTATTTTTAGGTACGGATATTGAGGAATTGGCAAAAGAACACAAGAATCAATCAAAAACGAACACGGGAAACGAAGTCGCACAATGAACCGGGCCCAAGTTGGAATTTTGCAAAAATACCCTTGAAGAATTGAAGATTGGCAAGAATGGCCCCTCATCTTTGAAGAACTTGTCACATTTGACCCTCCAAATATCAAATGTACAAGTATAATCCTTAATGTTTGAAGAGTGTTCAAGATCAGTCCCTGGAATTTGAAGATAATACAAGTTAAGCCCTTGGAAAAGTTTTTGGAAACCTTTGTGCCAGTTTTGGCAACTTGGCAAAAGTTGATAAGGCTAAATCAAGCGCTGTTGGGTATTTAATACAAAGTGAAGGAAAGTTAAAACCTTGGGGACCAAACCTGCCTAACCACCAAACTCAACCAACCAACCAACCAGTGCCACGTCAACCCTACCCACCCATTTACCCACCACCCACCCACAAACCGACCCTACCAAAACCCACACCCGGTTTTATTATTTAAACCTGGTCAACACTTTGGTCAAAGCCCCACTTAATCCCCCCCTTCCCTCCATAACAAATATTTAAAAAACTAATTAACCCAAACCAGATTAAACTTGGTCTAATTAACCTAGAACCCTAAATCACATCCAGTTCCAATCCACCCCAAAACAAAGGGGTATTACCCCTAACCCTCCAGATCAATAATTCACATTAACCTCACCATATCCCACCTCTTCAAAACCAGCCACGTGGCTTGTGGTCCTCACAAGTGCACTCCCCTGCTCCATCACTTTCACTCAAAAACCACACCCGACCAAATTAGCGATTGAGATCCTTCTACTTGGTCCCCAAGTTGATTTCTACGTCCAAGATCAAGTTCAACAGCTGGCATATCACATGGTGGTGTTTTTGACCAAGAATTCGTCAAAGAGAGAAGGGCTTTTTGGAGATTTTCCATATTAGGGTTTCATCTTTGTATTTTTTAATTATTAGCCTAGAATGTTCTATTAGATAGTATAAAATGATGAGCCTGTTCATCATTTTGCCTTGTTCTAGTTTTTGCATAACCTCTTGTAATTCCTTTTTTAATTAGTAAAGTTTGGTATTTGTTAAAGTCAATTGTAATTCCTTTTATTGAATTAAAAAGTTTGTGTGTTGAGTTATATGCAAGGCTGAGTTCCAATTTCAAAAAGTTTAAGTTTGATTTTTTAAAAGTTGTCAAAAAGGTTTTAAAGAGTCTCTAATTCAGAAATTGTGTTCTTGGAAGTGAAAGTGTAAGAGGACCATTGATTTGTGAGTTTTGAGAAGGTTTTAAAACGTGGTGTTAAGTTTGAAAGACTTTGGAAAGATTTTAAGAAAGAAAGAAAAACAGAAAGACATATTGGATATTGCTTGTTCCTTTTTTCTTTGATTTTCTTTTTCAGGTTGTTATGTGTTGATTTGTTGAAGTGTTCAGCTCCAACCCGAGTTGGAAGGAGGTGGATAATCTTCCACAAGAACCTAGGAAGTAAAGGTTCTAAGGTAACTCTAGTTCCTATTTAGAAATTTCAGAAAAGTGGTCTCAAGTGATTTGTTTGATTTTGTGTTGTAGTGTATTAAGATTGGATGTTTTGTGTTCTTATAAGTTGGTATGCATGATAGATGCTAGTTTGTTCAAGTTTTCATAGGTGTTATTAGGTTTTAATTTGAAAAAAGTTGGTTTTAAAGAGTTAACAGGGTGTTTGGCAATAGATATTAGCAGGGTATAAATCTTTGTTTATGATGAGTTAAGTTGTTAGATAGGATAAATAGGGTTGAGTTAGGTTTCTAGTCAGTTGGTAGTTAGATTGGGAAGGTTTGGAACAAGTTTGTGAGGTTTAAAGGTAAAAAGAGAATAGCAAAAATTGCATAGCCATTTTTCTGTCTATTTTGCTCAAAATTTGTGCTAAGATCTTTGAAATTTGTTGAATATCAGGGTGATTTTAGTATTGATTTGGTTTGAATGTTATGTGGTGAGCTTGTGTGTTAAATCTGTGCATTTGAAACTCACTTAGGTGCAAGTAATAAGCAAATCAGTCCTCCAGACCTGCTTATTTGTCATCAGAAACTTGACCTTGGCTAGGGTGTGCATTGTTTTGACATTTGGTGTGCTAGTGTGCTTGACCCTTGTTTGAATTGACTCCTTGTGCTCAGAAAGAGCACAAGGGTGCCTTTGTACCAAGAAAAACACCACCAACAAACACCACCAAGACCTCTTGGTGCATTACACCACCTGTGAAGAAAAACAAAACACAAAGCAAAAGGCTTGTGTTGAAAAAAGTTGAACCTGGCACGTTTTTGATTTGGATTTTGGTTTAATCTTGCATAACAAGAAAGTGGAATGGTGTTTTAAGTTAACAAGAGTGACAGTGTTGGTTGGTAAAGTTTAAAAAAGAAAAAAAAAAGAAATTAGCAAAAAGTGGGTTGCTCAGCCTCGAACCCACAATCGTCACACTCACAACACACACCTCTTACCTCTGCCCTAGGGACTTTGACTGGTAAGAGGTGGTGTGGTTTTAAACTTAACCCCTTTCTCTTTTGTCTTTTCTTAAATAAGCCGTGAGCTTATAAGCTCATTTCAGCTTATTTGTTTAGCTTATTTGTTTCTTTTCATTTTTCTTAGGAAAGTATTAGCATTTGTGATTTTTCTAGCTTATTTTCAAATTTTTCCGTTTATTAAATTAATTTCTAGGATTTATTTAATAGCCGTATTTTATAAAAGTCATAAAAAATAGAAAGAAGATTTTTCATTTTTAGGAAAAATAGTTTTTAGGTTTCTATTTGTATTTTTGAGGTTTACATATAAAAAAGTTTTCAAAAACTTTAATTTTTGATTTTATTTAATTTTAGGGTTTTTTGGCAACTTTAAAAATTAATATAGAATTAATTAAAAGGTTTTAGGAACTTTTGTTTACATTTTCTTCTTAGTTAGATTATTTAGGATTTTTGAGAATTTTTTAGAATTTATTTGAGAACTTTTAATTTTTTTGATTATTTTATTATTATTTTATTCATTAAAATAAAAAGTTTTATTTTTCTTTATTTTTCATTTTTCCTAGATTCTATAGCATTAATTAAGACTTTTTCCATTTGTAGAATAATTTTTAGGCCTTTCAATTAATTTTTAGAATTAATTTAAGATTTAATAGATTTTAATAGTTTTTAGGAGTTTAAAAATAGTTTAAATTGGTTTTAAAATTTTTAAAAATAGTTTTTAGCTTAATTAGGTCATTTTTGAGGTTTACAAACTATAAAATCTTGTTTAGGGCTTTTTAATATTTAAAAGTGATTTTTAGGGCTTTAATTAGCATTAAAAAGTCATTATTAAATTAATTAAAAGGTTTTGGCAAGTTTGGATTTTTTGTAAACTCTTAGAATATTATTTGGGATTTTTAGTAATTTTTAGGAATTTTTAGGTTAAAATTTTAAATTTTGTGCTTTTTACGTTTTACGTCGTAACTTTCTAGTAGTGTTTTCGCCTTATTTTTCTAATTTTTTTTCGTCTTCGTCATTTTCTCTTCTTTTCTTCTCATTAATAATCAAAAACATAATCAATCAATTCAATTCACAACGCACTAGCCTCCTCGAGAGAACGATTCCCATCAAGGGTCATAAGTGTTTACGTTTTCCTAAACGTACGCTTAATACTTACCGCTTTTGCCTTGTTTTCCTAAACAAGTGTGAAAATACAACTATCATTTTTGGCGCCGCTGCCGGGGAGGCGTGTTGTGTTTTGATTGATCAAATTGTTGTTTTTCTATATTAGCCATATAGTATTTGTATTAATAGCACTCTATTAATACGTATTATCGTTTTTCGGTTTTTGTGTGAATACTATTACTATATTGTATACGTAGAACAATAAATACACAAGTACTCCAAATACGTGAGCAATCACAACCTTGATTCGGGATTTCATCACTCGATCATTGTATTCGAATCTCAAACCAAAGAAAAAGGCAAAAATAGATAAATACTTTCGTGAAGCTTAATCTTGATAATACAAACTATAAGGTGGGTATAAGGCGGTTGTATTTCACAACCTAAAGGAAAAAGGCTCTTAAGTGCTTCGCGCCGCCTCGTTTCCTCCGCTTGCTTGTGCGTATTTGATTTTGAGAGTGAATCGAGGGTTTTGCCGCCCAAAGTATTATTACATATCATATATATTTTCTTGGTTTCATTTGATTAAACCCTCTTGAACGATTTGGTGTTCCACCATCGTTCTAAAGTCATCGAAGGCGTTCACTCCACGTGATCGTTTTCATTCCTTGAGGCCTTTTTAATCAAGAGATTTGATTAAGTGAGGAGATTTGTGGACTCATTGTCTACTTAATACATTCACCAATTCCAAAAAGTTAATACAATCAAAAACCACAAAAAAATTGAAAAAACACAAAATACCAAAAAGAATCTTCTTTGCTCGCCTTCTCGTTGTACGTGACGTTTATGCAAACTCGCTCTAAAGCTAGACGTGCTCGTAAACGAAGAAACAAATCGACTACTCCTTCTAGTGAGGAGACTCCAATTGAGGAACCTATTGTAGAACAAGAAGCTATCATGGCTAATCGTACTATGATGGAGTTGCTTCAAGCACCCACCGAGGGTTTTGGAGAGGCCATTGTGATTCCCGCCATCCTTGCGGAGAACTTTGAGATCAAAATGGGTTTAATGTCTATGTTGCAAGCAAACAAGTTTCGCGGTCATGAAAAAGACAACCCACATTATCACATTAGGCAATTTAATCGTCTCACCGCGACAAGCAAGTTTAAGGATGTACCACACGATGCCATTAAGATGATGTTGTTTCCTTACTCGTTAGATGGACCCGCCAAGATTTGGCTTGAGAAAGAACCGCCGAATTCGATTTTGACATGGGCCGATCTCGTGTCTAAATTTGTGAATCAATTTTTTCCACCATCTAAGACAACACATTTGAAAAACGAGATTTCACGTTTTACACAAAGACCTAATGAAAGTTTTTCAATGGCTTGGGAGAGATTTAAAGAAATGCTACATGAATGTCCACACCATGATTTTTCCGAATTGCATCAAATTGACACTTTTTATAATGGGCTAAATGAACATGAACGAGATTATTTAAATGCCGCCGCGGGTGGTAATATTTTGTGCAAAACGACCAATGAGGCTTTGAAAATCATAGAAAATAGGTCTAAGGTCTATAGCCCTCGTAACACACCGAGTGTTGCCAATTTGGGCTCGTCATCGTCTCGTTCCATTAATGCCTTGCAAGATGAAGCAAATGAGGAGAATCGGTTTTTCGATAGGTTTTCGACTCTTATGTCTCATTGGAAAGCTCAAGAAGCTTCAAACACCGCTTCGGTTAAAGCGGTTGCTAAGAGTTGTATTTCATGTGGTGGAGCTCATGATTTTTCCGAGTGCATTACCGCGGATGGTAACACTTCGAATGCTTTTGTAGCCACGGGAACTTATAACCAAATAGGTCAAGGTTCACGTTCAAATCAAGCTCCACCCAATCAAAATGCTAATAATTATCGCAACAACAACAACCAAGGTGGAAATTACCAAGGAAATCAAAGGAACTATAACAAAGGTAATTATCAAAGTGGAAATGGGCAAATTTCTAACCAAAACCAAAACCGTGATTTTCAAACTAATGCCCAAGGTTTTCAAAACGATCACACCAAAAATCTTCAAGGAGAGTTTTTGAATTATGCTAAGGCTAATGATGCTAAGTTTGACAATATGCAACGTGAAATGGTTAGCTTAAGATCCGAGTTGAAAAACGAGCTTAAAAACGAACTTGCTAATGAACTTAAAACTCATGCTAATAAAATGGAAGGAAATGTCACACGACTCCAACAAAATCAACAAAAAATGGAGCAAGGACAACATGAGATTAAGCAAGAGTTGTTAAAAGCGGATGCTAGGCAATCTAAGTTTGAAGATCGAATGGCTAAAATGTTTGAAGCTATCATGTGTAAGCCCTCTTCTTCGGGTGGTCTTCCTAGTGATACCATCGTAAACCCGAAAGGAGAATTGAAGGTTATTACCACTCGTAGTGGTAAAACTTTCAAAGAACCCATTTCTCGTCCAAGTACTTCTATGGAGAAGGAAAAAGAGAAAGAACCCGAGGTTGTGGTTGAAAAGGAGCACATTACAAGCCCACGAAGTACCGCTCAAACCACACCTACGGTTGAACCAATACCCATAATGGAACCCGAGATTCCAAGGCCGATGCCTATGCCTAATTTTCCCCAACCCACACCACCTTTACCCTACCCATCAAGACGAGACAAGGAAAAGGCACAAGAACGAAATAATTATCAATTTGAACTCTTTATGAAAATGTTTCGTGACTTGCATTTTAATATAAGTTTTGCCGACGCCTTAGTCATGATGCCTCGATTTGCCGCAAACTTCAAAAGTATGTTGAATAACAAAGAGAAATTGCAAAAATCGTCTAGTTGTTCTTCGGTTTTTCTAAGCCGCATACCTCAAAAAGTCGGTGATCCTGGAAAGTTTTTAATCCCATGTGCTATCCAAGACATGGAAGAATGCTACGCCTTGGCCGATCTTGGTGCTAGTATTAATTTGATGCCTCTCGAGATTTTTAAGTCACTCAATCTTCCAAATCTCACTCCTTCAAGAATGTCAATCGAAATGGCCGATCATTCTACGATTCTAGCTTGTGGAGTTGCCGAGGACGTCTTTGTGAAAATTGGGAAATTCTATTATTTCGTGGACTTCATAGTTGTTGATATTCCCATCGATCCTAAAGTTCCGTTAATTTTAGGTCGATCTTTTTTGGATACCTCGAGAGCACTTATCGATGTGCATGCAAGAAAAATCACTCTTCGTTTCAATGAGGAAGAACTCGTCATTAATGCAACCCAAAACTCCACGCTTTCTCATGTTTATTCGATCACATCTTTGTACAATGTCAATTCCACCAAAAACATGTGTCAAAAGATTTCAAATAGAGTTTTAGGAGTTGATAAAAATGAAGTTCCGTCCCCTCCGCCGATGGAGGTTAAGAGTGTTAAGCCTATGATTCCAATCTCGAGTGATTCTTCGGATGATGAATACGTTGATCCCGATGGGGAGGTTTTCTTTGTTGACAAAAGATTTGAAAACTTACCACCACCTAAACCAAAACGTTTTCAAAATGTGAGAATTTTTAGTGTGACTAACATTGTTTTAGATACACCAAATATTTTTGACATAATTAAATCGGGTTTTCACAAGGAGAGTATTAAAGATGAAAAAGGAAAAGATTTTGAATCTAATTTAAAAGATTTTTCTACTATTCTAACTCCGTCATCACCGCGTTTATTGAGTACTACAAGCTCGTCTTCTCCTTTTGACGATGCTTTGTGTGGACCTAGTGTGGGGGAAGCCCCTTATGTTCCCTCCCCTTTCTCCACCGAGGACGAGATATTTGATCCTGGAATTGCTTTTATAGGGAAATCTCGGTCTTCCACCGATGCAATAAATGGAAAATCTTTTCATTTGATTAGTGCGAGTCTACCTCGAGTAGCTCAATGTTTTGCCTTACCCATTGTCCCACCCTTCTATTTCTTCTCTCCTATTTTCTTCTATCCCATTGGGATTTGTGTTGAAGTTGTTTCATCTCGTCTTTCATCCGAAAACGAGGACGCTATCTTTGACCCCGGTATACGTTTATCGGATTTTTAAAGTACTCCACGTACTTTTGGGCCTTGTTTATCATGTAAGCCCCACCAAAAATTGACCAAACCATGATTATCCCTAAATGATCACATTTATGGGGATTCGAGTCGAGCTTTTGACTCGGTTATCAAAAACAAGGTGCCTCGTGGGGGAGACCCATGCTTATCCATGTACATATTATTGCTTTCTAATTAGTTTAATGTGAGGGGATTTGTGCCCTTCCAACCTTTGTTCCGTGGTTGTTTGTGCATTGTGTCTTTTAGATCATCATCTTCACGATTGGAGCCTCTCGTTCGTTTCATGGGAGCACTCGATCGTTTGCTTTGGAGACCTTTCCCAATATCCATATGATATATCCTTTTATGTTCTAACCTTAGGTTTATTAGCACACTTCATAAACGGCTTTTAACTTAATGGTTACACCCTTTCCATGCTAGATTAGGCATTCGACTACGTCTCTAGTATGGGGGTGTTTGCACCCCTAGACTCGAAACATTGAGGACAATGTTTAACTTTAGTATGGGGGGTGAATAGATACTTGCCTTGCCAAACCTTCACGCTTTCCAAAGTTTATCGTTTTGTTATCGTTTTCTTGAAAAATAAGGCTAAAAATGGCCAAATTTTAAAATTTTTCTCATGTTTCATAAGTGTTTGAAGACACGAATGTAGGTTTTCCAATGGCGAGAATAAGAGTAATTTTTGACTCGACCGTGCGTGTTGAGCACTTAGCTTTGATTCCTTAACTACACATTAGGCTAAGTCTCTTAAATGAGGACGAGAAATGATAGGGTTAATTATAAGTTACTATGCTAAACGTAGAGTACTCGTATTCTTTCAAAAACTCATGTGTTCTCGTTGTTTGCTTATTCTCCCTTCGCATGTAAATATTTTTTGCTTAATAAATATTGATTTAGCGGTTTAGTTTTGATTGTTGGGTTTCTAGTCTTTTCTAGTAGCTTCCGTGTAATTAAATTGGGAAGACATTAAGGTATCGCCAGCGTCACGGTTTTGAAGTATTGGCACCCTAATAATCGAAAGCTTCACCCAATAATAAGATTTCAAGTGCTCACCTAAATCTAGCAAACAATTTGAAGCCCCACAAGGCCTAAAATCTATGCAAAATTGAAAGTGAATCAAGCCTTAATCTTCGAAGCTTTAAAGATCCAAAATTCGCTTTAGCGTGAGGATATACGTCTTTGGCTAATAAAACCACCGATGATGGCGGATAATAAAAGGCAAGGCAAGACCGAAGTCATAATAAAAGCTTCATGGCGAAGTTGAATATAAGATGGAGGTAAACCAATGATAATAAGGTCCTTCCGTTAGGGGGCGTATAAAAGTCTTGGTAATAAGTCTCATGTTCAAAACCGTTATAAAACCGTGTTTATCGATTCTTCTTGTCAACTTAATTTTTTAACATCGTTGTCTATTAGGAGGGGTTATTGATTTGATGGTCTTAGTTACACCGTTAGGACTCTATTTTTAGACCTAAATCTCTATTATCGCATAAGTCAATGATGTATCCTCGTGATCATTAAGACATAATAAAATATAAGAGATACAACTTAGGAATAATGGGAGAATAAGTACGTGATTAGGGCATATGAGTAGTGTTAGCATTACTAACTTATAATGACAATAATCTCGTTACACGCTTGGCATGGAATTAAGGTGAAAATCGAGGACGACGAAATTATTTCTAACGAAGCATTCACGTGTTCTTATTCTATGAACCTAAACGTCCCATTTTGCGATGAAAATCATACATTATGTCTAAAACGCAAGTAGTGGTAATTGTAGTGTGTAGTTTAGTTTCCATTTCAATAAAAGTGAATAAAATTAAATTTTGGAGATGCTTTGATACTTTATTCTAGCATTGCGTGAGGGCACGGCAATGGTTTAGTATGGGGGAGTGATGAGACTGCTTTTATACATGGTCTCATCGTCCAAAACGACCTTAAATTGCATAAAATATCATAAAACATGCCAAATATATGCTCGTGTTTGTTACTTGTGTATTTTTAGGTACGGATATTGAGGAATTGGCAAAAGAACACAAGAATCAATCAAAAACGAACACGGGAAATGAAGTCGCACAATGAACCGGGCCCAAGTTGGAATTTTGCAAAAATACCCTTAAAGAATTGAAGATTGGCAAGAATGGCCCCTCATCTTTGAAGAACTTGTCACATTTGACCCTCCAAATATCAAATGTACAAGTATAATCCTTAATGTTTGAAGAGTGTTCAAGATCAGTCCCTGGAATTTGAAGATAATACAAGTTAAGCCCTTGGAAAAGTTTTTGGAAACCTTTGTGCCAGTTTTGGCAACTTGGCAAAAGTTGATAAGGCTAAATCAAGCGCTGTTGGGTATTTAATACAAAGTGAAGGAAAGTTAAAACCTTGGGGACCAAACCTGCCTAACCACCAAACTCAACCAACCAACCAACCAGTGCCACGTCAACCCTACCCACCCATTTACCCACCACCCACCCACAAACCGACCCTACCAAAACCCACACCCGGTTTTATTATTTAAACCTGGTCAACACTTTGGTCAAAGCCCCACTTAATCCCCCCCTTCCCTCCATAACAAATATTTAAAAAACTAATTAACCCAAACCAGATTAAACTTGGTCTAATTAACCTAGAACCCTAAATCACATCCAGTTCCAATCCACCCCAAAACAAAGGGGTATTACCCCTAACCCTCCAGATCAATAATTCACATTAACCTCACCATATCCCACCTCTTCAAAACCAGCCACGTGGCCTGTGGTCCTCACAAGTGCACTCCCCTGCTCCATCACTTTCACTCAAAAACCACACCCGACCAAATTAGCGATTGAGATCCTTCTACTTGGTCCCCAAGTTGATTTCTACGTCCAAGATCAAGTTCAACAGCTGGCATATCACATGGTGGTGTTTTTGACCAAGAATTCGTCAAAGAGAGAAGGGCTTTTTGGAGATTTTCCATATTAGGGTTTCATCTTTGTATTTTTTAATTATTAGCCTAGAATGTTCTATTAGATAGTATAAAATGATGAGCCTGTTCATCATTTTGCCTTGTTCTAGTTTTTGCATAACCTCTTGTAATTCCTTTTTTAATTAGTAAAGTTTGGTATTTGTTAAAGTCAATTGTAATTCCTTTTATTGAATTAAAAAGTTTGTGTGTTGAGTTATATGCAAGGCTGAGTTCCAATTTCAAAAAGTTTAAGTTTGATTTTTTAAAAGTTGTCAAAAAGGTTTTAAAGAGTCTCTAATTCAGAAATTGTGTTCTTGGAAGTGAAAGTGGAAGAGGACCATTGATTTGTGAGTTTTGAGAAGGTTTTAAAACGTGGTGTTAAGTTTGAAAGACTTTGGAAAGATTTTAAGAAAGAAAGAAAAACAGAAAGACATATTGGATATTGCTTGTTCCTTTTTTCTTTGATTTTCTTTTTCAGGTTGTTATGTGTTGATTTGTTGAAGTGTTCAGCTCCAACCCGAGTTGGAAGGAGGTGGATAATCTTCCACAAGAACCTAGGAAGTAAAGGTTCTAAGGTAACTCTAGTTCCTATTTAGAAATTTCAGAAAAGTGGTCTCAAGTGATTTGTTTGATTTTGTGTTGTAGTGTATTAAGATTGGATGTTTTGTGTTCTTATAAGTTGGTATGCATGATAGATGCTAGTTTGTTCAAGTTTTCATAGGTGTTATTAGGTTTTAATTTGAAAAAAGTTGGTTTTAAAGAGTTAACAGGGTGTTTGGCAATAGATATTAGCAGGGTATAAATCTTTGTTTATGATGAGTTAAGTTGTTAGATAGGATAAATAGGGTTGAGTTAGGTTTCTAGTCAGTTGGTAGTTAGATTGGGAAGGTTTGGAACAAGTTTGTGAGGTTTAAAGGTAAAAAGAGAATAGCAAAAATTGCATAGCCATTTTTCTGTCTATTTTGCTCAAAATTTGTGCTAAGATCTTTGAAATTTGTTGAATATCAGGGTGATTTTAGTATTGATTTGGTTTGAATGTTATGTGGTGAGCTTGTGTGTTAAATCTGTGCATTTGAAACTCACTTAGGTGCAAGTAATAAGCAAATCAGTCCTCCAGACCTGCTTATTTGTCATCAGAAACTTGACCTTGGCTAGGGTGTGCATTGTTTTGACATTTGGTGTGCTAGTGTGCTTGACCCTTGTTTGAATTGACTCCTTGTGCTCAGAAAGAGCACAAGGGTGCCTTTGTACCAAGAAAAACACCACCAACAAACACCACCAAGACCTCTTGGTGCATTACACCACCTGTGAAGAAAAACAAAACACAAAGCAAAAGGCTTGTGTTGAAAAAAGTTGAACCTGGCACGTTTTTGATATGGATTTTGGTTTAATCTTGCATAACAAGAAAGTGGAATGGTGTTTTAAGTTAACAAGAGTGACAGTGTTGGTTGGTAAAGTTTAAAAAAGAAAAAAAAAAGAAATTAGCAAAAAGTGGGTTGCTCAGCCTCGAACCCACAATCGTCACACTCACAACACACACCTCTTACCTCTGCCCTAGGGACTTTGACTGGTAAGAGGTGGTGTGGTTTTAAACTTAACCCCTTTCTCTTTTGTCTTTTCTTAAATAAGCCGTGAGCTTATAAGCTCATTTCAGCTTATTTGTTTAGCTTATTTGTTTCTTTTCATTTTTCTTAGGAAAGTATTAGCATTTGTGATTTTTCTAGCTTATTTTCAAATTTTTCCGTTTATTAAATTAATTTCTAGGATTTATTTAATAGCCGTATTTTATAAAAGTCATAAAAAATAGAAAGAAGATTTTTCATTTTTAGGAAAAATAGTTTTTAGGTTTCTATTTGTATTTTTGAGGTTTACATATAAAAAAGTTTTCAAAAACTTTAATTTTTGATTTTATTTAATTTTAGGGTTTTTTGGCAACTTTAAAAATTAATATAGAATTAATTAAAAGGTTTTAGGAACTTTTGTTTACATTTTCTTCTTAGTTAGATTATTTAGGATTTTTGAGAATTTTTTAGAATTTATTTGAGAACTTTTAATTTTTTTGATTATTTTATTATTATTTTATTCATTAAAATAAAAAGTTTTATTTTTCTTTATTTTTCATTTTTCCTAGATTCTATAGCATTAATTAAGACTTTTTCCATTTGTAGAATAATTTTTAGGCCTTTCAATTAATTTTTAGAATTAATTTAAGATTTAATAGATTTTAATAGTTTTTAGGAGTTTAAAAATAGTTTAAATTGGTTTTAAAAATTTTAAAAATAGTTTTTAGCTTAATTAGGTCATTTTTGAGGTTTACAAACTATAAAATCTTGTTTAGGGCTTTTTAATATTTAAAAGTGATTTTTAGGGCTTTAATTAGCATTAAAAAGTCATTATTAAATTAATTAAAAGGTTTTGGCAAGTTTGGATTTTTTGTAAACTCTTAGAATATTATTTGGGATTTTTAGTAATTTTTAGGAATTTTTAGGTTAAAATTTTAAATTTTGTGCTTTTTACGTTTTACGTCGTAACTTTCTAGTAGTGTTTTCGCCTTATTTTTCTAATTTTTTTTCGTCTTCGTCATTTTCTCTTCTTTTCTTCTCATTAATAATCAAAAACATAATCAATCAATTCAATTCACAACGCACTAGCCTCCTCGAGAGAACGATTCCCATCAAGGGTCATAAGTGTTTACGTTTTCCTAAACGTACGCTTAATACTTACCGCTTTTGCCTTGTTTTCCTAAACAAGTGTGAAAATACAACTATCATTTTTGGCGCCGCTGCCGGGGAGGCGTGTTGTGTTTTGATTGATCAAATTGTTGTTTTTCTATATTAGCCATATAGTATTTGTATTAATAGCACTCTATTAATACGTATTATCGTTTTTCGGTTTTTGTGTGAATACTATTACTATATTGTATACGTAGAACAATAAATACACAAGTACTCCAAATACGTGAGCAATCACAACCTTGATTCGGGATTTCATCACTCGATCATTGTATTCGAATCTCAAACCAAAGAAAAAGGCAAAAATAGATAAATACTTTCGTGAAGCTTAATCTTGATAATACAAACTATAAGGTGGGTATAAGGCGGTTGTATTTCACAACCTAAAGGAAAAAGGCTCTTAAGTGCTTCGCGCCGCCTCGTTTCCTCCGCTTGCTTGTGCGTATTTGATTTTGAGAGTGAATCGAGGGTTTTGCCGCCCAAAGTATTATTACATATCATATATATTTTCTTGGTTTCATTTGATTAAACCCTCTTGAACGATTTGGTGTTCCACCATCGTTCTAAAGTCATCGAAGGCGTTCACTCCACGTGATCGTTTTCATTCCTTGAGGCCTTTTTAATCAAGAGATTTGATTAAGTGAGGAGATTTGTGGACTCATTGTCTACTTAATACATTCACCAATTCCAAAAAGTTAATACAATCAAAAACCACAAAAAAATTGAAAAAACACAAAATACCAAAAAGAATCTTCTTTGCTCGCATTCTCGTTGTACGTGACGTTTATGCAAACTCGCTCTAAAGCTAGACGTGCTCGTAAACGAAGAAACAAATCGACTACTCCTTCTAGTGAGGAGACTCCAATTGAGGAACCTATTGTAGAACAAGAAGCTATCATGGCTAATCGTACTATGATGGAGTTGCTTCAAGCACCCACCGAGGGTTTTGGAGAGGCCATTGTGATTCCCGCCATCCTTGCGGAGAACTTTGAGATCAAAACGGGTTTAATGTCTATGTTGCAAGCAAACAAGTTTCGCGGTCATGAAAAAGACAACCCACATTATCACATTAGGCAATTTAATCGTCTCACCGCGACAAGCAAGTTTAAGGATGTACCACACGATGCCATTAAGATGATGTTGTTTCCTTACTCGTTAGATGGACCCGCCAAGATTTGGCTTGAGAAAGAACCGCCGAATTCGATTTTGACATGGGCCGATCTCGTGTCTAAATTTGTGAATCAATTTTTTCCACCATCTAAGACAACACATTTGAAAAACGAGATTTCACGTTTTACACAAAGACCTAATGAAAGTTTTTCAATGGCTTGGGAGAGATTTAAAGAAATGCTACATGAATGTCCACACCATGATTTTTCCGAATTGCATCAAATTGACACTTTTTATAATGGGCTAAATGAACATGAACGAGATTATTTAAATGCCGCCGCGGGTGGTAATTTTTTGTGCAAAACGACCAATGAGGCTTTGAAAATCATAGAAAATAGGTCTAAGGTCTATAGCCCTCGTAACACACCGAGTGTTGCCAATTTGGGCTCGTCATCGTCTCGTTCCATTAATGCCTTGCAAGATGAAGCAAATGAGGAGAATCGGTTTTTCGATAGGTTTTCGACTCTTATGTCTCATTGGAAAGCTCAAGAAGCTTCAAACACCGCTTCGGTTAAAGCGGTTGCTAAGAGTTGTATTTCATGTGGTGGAGCTCATGATTTTTCCGAGTGCATTACCGCGGATGGTAACACTTCGAATGCTTTTGTAGCCACGGGAACTTATAACCAAATAGGTCAAGGTTCACGTTCAAATCAAGCTCCACCCAATCAAAATGCTAATAATTATCGCAACAACAACAACCAAGGTGGAAATTACCAAGGAAATCAAAGGAACTATAACAAAGGTAATTATCAAAGTGGAAATGGGCAAATTTCTAACCAAAACAAAAACCGTGATTTTCAAACTAATGCCCAAGGTTTTCAAAACGATCACACCAAAAATCTTCAAGGAAAGTTTTTGAATTATGCTAAGGCTAATGATGCTAAGTTTGACAATATGCAACGTGAAATGGTTAGCTTAAGATCCGAGTTGAAAAACGAGCTTAAAAACGAACTTGCTAATGAACTTAAAACTCATGCTAATAAAATGGAAGGAAATGTCACACGACTCCAACAAAATCAACAAAAAATGGAGCAAGGACAACATGAGATTAAGCAAGAGTTGTTAAAAGCGGATGCTAGGCAATCTAAGTTTGAAGATCGAATGGCTAAAATGTTTGAAGCTATCATGTGTAAGCCCTCTTCTTCGGGTGGTCTTCCTAGTGATACCATCGTAAACCCGAAAGGAGAATTGAAGGTTATTACCACTCGTAGTGGTAAAACTTTCAAAGAACCCATTTCTCGTCCAAGTACTTCTATGGAGAAGGAAAAAGAGAAAGAACCCGAGGTTGTGGTTGAAAAGGAGCACATTACAAGCCCACGAAGTACCGCTCAAACCACACCTACGGTTGAACCAATACCCATAATGGAACCCGAGATTCCAAGGGCGATGCCTATGCCTAATTTTCCCCAACCCACACCACCTTTACCCTACCCATCAAGACGAGACAAGGAAAAGGCACAAGAACGAAATAATTATCAATTTGAACTCTTTATGAAAATGTTTCGTGACTTGCATTTTAATATAAGTTTTGCCGACGCCTTAGTCATGATGCCTCGATTTGCCGCAAACTTCAAAAGTATGTTGAATAACAAAGAGAAATTGCAAAAATCGTCTAGTTGTTCTTCGGTTTTTCTAAGCCGCATACCTCAAAAAGTCGGTGATCCTGGAAAGTTTTTAATCCCATGTGCTATCCAAGACATGGAAGAATGCTACGCCTTGGCCGATCTTGGTGCTAGTATTAATTTGATGCCTCTCGAGATTTTTAAGTCACTCAATCTTCCAAATCTCACTCCTTCAAGAATGTCAATCGAAATGGCCGATCATTCTACGATTCTAGCTTGTGGAGTTGCCGAGGACGTCTTTGTGAAAATTGGGAAATTCTATTATCCCGTGGACTTCATAGTTGTTGATATTCCCATCGATCCTAAAGTTCCGTTAATTTTAGGTCGATCTTTTTTGGATACCTCGAGAGCACTTATCGATGTGCATGCAAGAAAAATCACTCTTCGTTTCAATGAGGAAGAACTCGTCATTAATGCAACCCAAAACTCCACGCTTTCTCATGTTTATTCGATCACATCTTTGTACAATGTCAATTCCCCCAAAAACATGTGTCAAAAGATTTCAAATAGAGTTTTAGGAGTTGATAAAAATGAAGTTCCGTCCCCTCCGCCGATGGAGGTTAAGAGTGTTAAGCCTATGATTCCAATCTCGAGTGATTCTTCGGATGATGAATACGTTGATCCCGATGGGGAGGTTTTCTTTGTTGACAAAAGATTTGAAAACTTACCACCACCTAAACCAAAACGTTTTCAAAATGTGAGAATTTTTAGTGTGACTAACATTGTTTTAGATACACCAAATATTTTTGACATAATTAAATCGGGTTTTCACAAGGAGAGTATTAAAGATGAAAAAGGAAAAGATTTTGAATCTAATTTAAAAGATTTTTCTACTATTCTAACTCCGTCATCACCGCGTTTATTGAGTACTACAAGCTCGTCTTCTCCTTTTGACGATGCTTTGTGTGGACCTAGTGTGGGGGAAGCCCCTTATGTTCCCTCCCCTTTCTCCACCGAGGACGAGATATTTGATCCTGGAATTGCTTTTATAGGGAAATCTCGGTCTTCCACCAATGCAATAAATGGAAAATCTTTTCATTTGATTGGTGCGAGTCTACCTCGAGTAGCTCAATGTTTTGCCTTACCCATTGTCCCACCCTTCTATTTCTTCTCTCCTATTTTCTTCTATCCCATTGGGATTTGTGTTGAAGTTGTTTTATCTCGTCTTTCATCCGAAAACGAGGACGCTATCTTTGACCCCGGTATACGTTTATCGGATTTTTAAAGTACTCCACGTACTTTTGGGCCTTGTTTATCATGTAAGCCCCACCAAAAATTGACCAAACCATGATTATCCCTAAATGATCACATTTATGGGGATTCGAGTCGAGCTTTTGACTCGGTTATCAAAAACAAGGTGCCTCGTGGGGGAGACCCATGCTTATCCATGTACATATTATTGCTTTCTAATTAGTTTAATGTGAGGGGATTTGTGCCCTTCCAACCTTTGTTCCGTGGTTGTTTGTGCATTGTGTCTTTTAGATCATCATCTTCACGATTGGAGCCTCTCGTTCGTTTCATGGGAGCACTCGATCGTTTGCTTTGGAGACCTTTCCCAATATCCATATGATATATCCTTTTATGTTCTAACCTTAGGTTTATTAGCACACTTCATAAACGGCTTTTAACTTAATGGTTACACCCTTTCCATGCTAGATTAGGCATTCGACTACGTCTCTAGTATGGGGGTGTTTGCACCCCTAGACTCGAAACATTGAGGACAATGTTTAACTTTAGTATGGGGGGGTGAATAGATACTTGCCTTGCCAAACCTTCACGCTTTCCAAAGTTTATCGTTTTGTTATCGTTTTCTTGAAAAATAAGGCTAAAAATGGCCAAATTTTAAAAATTTTCTCATGTTTCATAAGTGTTTGAAGACACGAATGTAGGTTTTCCGATGGCGAGAATAAGAGTAATTTTTGACTCGACCGTGCGTGTTGAGCACTTAGCTTTGATTCCTTAACTACACATTAGGCTAAGTCTCTTAAATGAGGACGAGAAATGATAGGGTTAATTATAAGTTACTATGCTAAACGTAGAGTACTCGTATTCTTTCAAAAACTCATGTGTTCTCGTTGTTTGCTTATTCTCCCTTCGCATGTAAATATTTTTTGCTTAATAAATATTGATTTAGCGGTTTAGTTTTGATTGTTGGGTTTCTAGTCTTTTCTAGTAGCTTCCGTGTAATTAAATTGGGAAGACATTAAGGTATCGCCAGCGTCACGGTTTTGAAGTATTGGCACCCTAATAATCGAAAGCTTCACCCAATAATAAGATTTCAAGTGCTCACCTAAATCTAGCAAACAATTTGAAGCCCCACAAGGCCTAAAATCTATGCAAAATTGAAAGTGAATCAAGCCTTAATCTTCGAAGCTTTAAAGATCCAAAATTCGCTTTAGCGTGAGGATATACGTCTTTGGCTAATAAAACCACCGATGATGGCGGATAATAAAAGGCAAGGCAAGACCGAAGTCATAATAAAAGCTTCATGGCGAAGTTGAATATAAGATGGAGGTAAACCAAAGATAATAAGGTCCTTCCGTTAGGGGGCGTATAAAAGTCTTGGTAATAAGTCTCATGTTCAAAACCGTTATAAAACCGTGTTTATCGATTCTTCTTGTCAACTTAATTTTTTAACATCGTTGTCTATTAGGAGGGGTTATTGATTTGATGGTCTTAGTTACACCGTTAGGACTCTATTTTTAGACCTAAATCTCTATTATCGCATAAGTCAATGATGTATCCTCGTGATCATTAAGACATAATAAAATATAAGAGATACAACTTAGGAATAATGGGAGAATAAGTACGTGATTAGGGCATATGAGTAGTGTTAGCATTACTAACTTATAATGACAATAATCTCGTTACACGCTTGGCATGGAATTAAGGTGAAAATCGAGGACGACGAAATTATTTCTAACGAAGCATTCACGTGTTCTTATTCTATGAACCTAAACGTCCCATTTTGCGATGAAAATCATACATTATGTCTAAAACGCAAGTAGTGGTAATTGTAGTGTGTAGTTTAGTTTCCATTTCAATAAAAGTGAATAAAATTAAATTTTGGAGATGCTTTGATACTTTATTCTAGCATTGCGTGAGGGCACGGCAATGGTTTAGTATGGGGGAGTGATGAGACTGCTTTTATACATGGTCTCATCGTCCAAAACGACCTTAAATTGCATAAAATATCATAAAACATGCCAAATATATGCTCGTGTTTGTTACTTGTGTATTTTTAGGTACGGATATTGAGGAATTGGCAAAAGAACACAAGAATCAATCAAAAACGAACACGGGAAACGAAGTCGCACAATGAACCGGGCCCAAGTTGGAATTTTGCAAAAATACCCTTGAAGAATTGAAGATTGGCAAGAATGGCCCCTCATCTTTGAAGAACTTGTCACATTTGACCCTCCAAATATCAAATGTATAAGTATAATCCTTAATGTTTGAAGAGTGTTCAAGATCAGTCCCTGGAATTTGAAGATAATACAAGTTAAGCCCTTGGAAAAGTTTTTGGAAACCTTTGTGCCAGTTTTGGCAACTTGGCAAAAGTTGATAAGGCTAAATCAAGCGCTGTTGGGTATTTAATACAAAGTGAAGGAAAGTTAAAACCTTGGGGACCAAACCTGCCTAACCACCAAACTCAACCAACCAACCAACCAGTGCCACGTCAACCCTACCCACCCATTTACCCACCACCCACCCACAAACCGACCCTACCAAAACCCACACCCGGTTTTATTATTTAAACCTGGTCAACACTTTGGTCAAAGCCCCACTTAATCCCCCCCTTCCCTCCATAACAAATATTTAAAAAACTAATTAACCCAAACCAGATTAAACTTGGTCTAATTAACCTAGAACCCTAAATCACATCCAGTTCCAATCCACCCCAAAACAAAGGGGTATTACCCCTAACCCTCCAGATCAATAATTCACATTAACCTCACCATATCCCACCTCTTCAAAACCAGCCACGTGGCCTGTGGTCCTCACAAGTGCACTCCCCTGCTCCATCACTTTCACTCAAAAACCACACCCGACCAAATTAGCGATTGAGATCCTTCTACTTGGTCCCCAAGTTGATTTCTACGTCCAAGATCAAGTTCAACAGCTGGCATATCACATGGTGGTGTTTTTGACCAAGAATTCGTCAAAGAGAGAAGGGCTTTTTGGAGATTTTCCATATTAGGGTTTCATCTTTGTATTTTTTAATTATTAGCCTAGAATGTTCTATTAGATAGTATAAAATGATGAGCCTGTTCATCATTTTGCCTTGTTCCAGTTTTTGCATAACCTCTTGTAATTCCTTTTTTAATTAGTAAAGTTTGGTATTTGTTAAAGTCAATTGTAATTCCTTTTATTGAATTAAAAAGTTTGTGTGTTGAGTTATATGCAAGGCTGAGTTCCAATTTCAAAAAGTTTAAGTTTGATTTTTTAAAAGTTGTCAAAAAGGTTTTAAAGAGTCTCTAATTCAGAAATTGTGTTCTTGGAAGTGAAAGTGGAAGAGGACCATTGATTTGTGAGTTTTGAGAAGGTTTTAAAACGTGGTGTTAAGTTTGAAAGACTTTGGAAAGATTTTAAGAAAGAAAGAAAAACAGAAAGACATATTGGATATTGCTTGTTCCTTTTTTCTTTGATTTTCTTTTTCAGGTTGTTATGTGTTGATTTGTTGAAGTGTTCAGCTCCAACCCGAGTTGGAAGGAGGTGGATAATCTTCCACAAGAACCTAGGAAGTAAAGGTTCTAAGGTAACTCTAGTTCCTATTTAGAAATTTCAGAAAAGTGGTCTCAAGTGATTTGTTTGATTTTGTGTTGTAGTGTATTAAGATTGGATGTTTTGTGTTCTTATAAGTTGGTATGCATGATAGATGCTAGTTTGTTCAAGTTTTCATAGGTGTTATTAGGTTTTAATTTGAAAAAAGTTGGTTTTAAAGAGTTAACAGGGTGTTTGGCAATAGATATTAGCAGGGTATAAATCTTTGTTTATGATGAGTTAAGTTGTTAGATAGGATAAATAGGGTTGAGTTAGGTTTCTAGTCAGTTGGTAGTTAGATTGGGAAGGTTTGGAACAAGTTTGTGAGGTTTAAAGGTAAAAAGAGAATAGCAAAAATTGCATAGCCATTTTTCTGTCTATTTTGCTCAAAATTTGTGCTAAGATCTTTGAAATTTGTTGAATATCAGGGTGATTTTAGTATTGATTTGGTTTGAATGTTATGTGGTGAGCTTGTGTGTTAAATCTGTGCATTTGAAACTCACTTAGGTGCAAGTAATAAGCAAATCAGTCCTCCAGACCTGCTTATTTGTCATCAGAAACTTGACCTTGGCTAGGGTGTGCATTGTTTTGACATTTGGTGTGCTAGTGTGCTTGACCCTTGTTTGAATTGACTCCTTGTGCTCAGAAAGATCACAAGGGTGCCTTTGTACCCAGAAAAACACCACCAACAAACACCACCAAGACCTCTTGGTGCATTACACCACCTGTGAAGAAAAACAAAACACAAAGCAAAAGGCTTGTGTTGAAAAAAGTTGAACCTGGCACGTTTTTGATTTGGATTTTGGTTTAATCTTGCATAACAAGAAAGTGGAATGGTGTTTTAAGTTAACAAGAGTGACAGTGTTGGTTGGTAAAGTTTAAAAAAGAAAAAAAAAAGAAATTAGCAAAAAGTGGGTTGCTCAGCCTCGAACCCACAATCCTCACACTCATAACACACACCTCTTACCGCTGCCCTAGGGACTTTGACTGGTAAGAGGTGGTGTGGTTTTAAACTTAACCCCTTTCTCTTTTGTCTTTTCTTAAATAAGCCGTGAGCTTATAAGCTCATTTCAGCTTATTTGTTTAGCTTATTTGTTTCTTTTCATTTTTCTTAGGAAAGTATTAGCATTTGTGATTTTTCTAGCTTATTTTCAAATTTTTCCGTTTATTAAATTAATTTCTAGGATTTATTTAATAGCCGTATTTTATAAAAGTCATAAAAAATAGAAAGAAGATTTTTCATTTTTAGGAAAAATAGTTTTTAGGTTTCTATTTGTATTTTTGAGGTTTACATATAAAAAAGTTTTCAAAAACTTTAATTTTTGATTTTATTTAATTTTAGGGTTTTTTGGCAACTTTAAAAATTAATATAGAATTAATTAAAAGGTTTTAGGAACTTTTGTTTACATTTTCTTCTTAGTTAGATTATTTAGGATTTTTGAGAATTTTTTAGAATTTATTTGAGAACTTTTAATTTTTTTGATTATTTTATTATTATTTTATTCATTAAAATAAAAAGTTTTATTTTTCTTTATTTTTCATTTTTCCTAGATTCTATAGCATTAATTAAGACTTTTTCCATTTGTAGAATAATTTTTAGGCCTTTCAATTAATTTTTAGAATTAATTTAAGATTTAATAGATTTTAATAGTTTTTAGGAGTTTAAAAATAGTTTAAATTGGTTTTAAAATTTTTAAAAATAGTTTTTAGCTTAATTAGGTCATTTTTGAGGTTTACAAACTATAAAATCTTGTTTAGGGCTTTTTAATATTTAAAAGTGATTTTTAGGGCTTTAATTAGCATTAAAAAGTCATTATTAAATTAATTAAAATGTGTTGGCAAGTTTGGATTTTTTGTAAACTCTTAGAATATTATTTGGGATTTTTAGTAATTTTTAGGAATTTTTAGGTTAAAATTTTAAATTTTGTGCTTTTTACGTTTTACGTCGTAACTTTCTAGTAGTGTTTTCGCCTTATTTTTCTAATTTTTTTTCGTCTTCGTCATTTTCTCTTCTTTTCTTCTCATTAATAATCAAAAACATAATCAATCAATTCAATTCACAACGCACTAGCCTCCTCGAGAGAACGATTCCCATCAAGGGTCATAAGTGTTTACGTTTTCCTAAACGTACGCTTAATACTTACCGCTTTTGCCTTGTTTTCCTAAACAAGTGTGAAAATACAACTATCAGTGGGCTTGTGATTGGGCTTTGGCTTGGGCTTCTTTTTCTTCTTCCTTCTTTAGTCTTCACGCTTCTTTAAATAAACGTTTCCGACTTGGATTCGAGAAGTGTCGGTGAATAATTCCAACTCGTCTTATAATCTTTTGTTTAATAGACTCGAGTTCTTCGACATAAATGAATCTTCCATCTTTGCCTCTATTCTTCGATAAATCTTCAAATAGGCACAACGACTTCAAATCTTTTGCATCTCTTGGACAATAGACTTCGTCTTGAGTCTTTTTCCTCGATAAAACCCGTGTAATCTCATGTTTTCTTCAATATTCATCCGGTTGACTCTGAAACACAATAAACACAAAAACCACGCATAATTCCAAACAAATGATATTAAATACGTGTTTTGGTCTTGTTTTAGCCAGAATTAAGTGGTAAAAGGATGGGTGTTTTCACACCTATCACCCGGAAAAATGGATTAGACTGGAAACCGACTGGGAAAGTGTTAACCCAAGTTGGTTGGATGTGGCGCCCCACTGGTAGAACTTTCACTATAGTAGGAAATACGTGCCCTTTAACTAGGATCACTCCCACTAAAGCGAAGAAATCGTGCCCTTTAACTAGGAGTACCAAGGCTACCAAAACACAAGCGTGTCCTTTAACTAGGAACACCGACACTACCGTAGGAACCAAGTGCCCTTTAAATAGGTCTACTCCCACTGTAGTGCCCGCGAATAATCCAAAACCTAAGAAAGTTGGAACAGTAAAACCTGTTAGTGCTAAGACTCACATTAGAAAACGCAGGAAATCTAAGGGTGTCAAAAATGTTAGCAATTCTGATAATTCTATATCTATATCTGCTAACACTCCGGAACCAATAGTTTCCAATGCATTGTCTACTGTTGTTATTGAAGACATGTGGTCCAAATTGTTCTCTGGTATTTGGACTCTGGTTGCTCCAAGCATATGACCGGAGATCGCTCTCAGCTTAGAAATTTCGTCAGCAAGTTTCTTGGTACGGTTCGATTTGGTAATGATCATATTGCAAAGATAATGGGTTACGGTGAATATCATATTGGGAATGTTATAATTTCGAGAGTGTATTATGTGGAAGGTCTCGGTCACAACTTATTTTCTGTGGGACAATTTTGTGATGCAAACCTAGAAGTTGCTTTTCGAGAGCATACCTGCTTCATTCGTAATTTGGAAGGGGTTGATTTATTTAAAGGTACTCGAGGGAATAATTTGTATACTTTGTCTCTACAAGACATGATGGCCGCTTCTCCCGTATGTCTTCTCTCCAAAGCATCGAAGACTAAGTCATGGTTATGGCATCGACGGTTATCTCATCTTAACTTTGACGCTATTAACCATTTGGCAAAAAACGAACTTGTTCGTGGTCTTCCTAAACTTTCATTTCACAAGGATCATTTGTGTTCCGCGTGTACAATGGGGAAAAGCACTAAGAAATCATACGAACCCAAGACTGAAGACACTAACCAAGAGAAACTTTATTTGTTGCAACATGGATCTTTGTGGGCCAATGCGTGTTGAAAGTCTTAGTGGCAAAAAGTACATCCTCGTTATTGTCGATGATTACTCTCGGTTTACATGGGTGAAATTTCTGAAAGCAAAAAATGAGGCACCTAAATTCATCATCGGATTTCTCAAGATGATTCAAGTGCGTCTCAACACTACTGTCTGACGCATTCGTACAGATAATGGAACCGAATTTGTGAATCAAATCTTGCGTGATTATTATGAAGAAGTTGGCATATCTCATGAAACATCCGTTGCACGCACTCCACAACAAAACGGTGTCGTTGAAAGGCGAAATCGCACACTTATGGAAGCTGCTCGAACGATGTTAATTTACGCAAAGGCTCCATTGTTTTTATGGGCAGAAGCAGTATCTATAGCAGTGTACACCCAAAACCGGTCACTAATTCGTAAACGCCATGGTAAAACACCTTATGAGCTTCTCCATGGAAAAGTACCAGATTTATCATATCTTCATGTATTTGGTTCTCTTTGCTATCCAAATAATGATGGTGACAATTTGGGAAAACTTCAACCAAAGGCTGATGTTGGTATTTTCATTCGTTACGCACCCGCAAAGAAGGCATACCGAATCTACAACCGTAACTCTCGCAAGATCCTTGAAACTATGAATGTTGATTTTGATGAGCTGACAGTAATGGCTTCTGAGCAAAGCAGCTCTAAACCCGCACTTCATGAAATGGGACCCAGTAACATTAGTTATGGTCTTGTCCCAAACAACCCTACTTCATCATCATTTACACCACCTTCTAGGACTGAATGGGATACGTTGTTTCAACCGTTCTTTGATGAATTCTTTACTCCTCCCAGTATTGTTGCTCCAGAACCTGAGGTAATAGCTCTGGTAACCGAAGTTGTCGCTCCAGCAACCGTTGCACAACCAGACACATCTGCACCTACAATTGGTCAAGATATACCTTCAACGAGTAATTCTCAACCAACACATGTAATAACTACCCACGTCATGCCTATTGATGATGAACAGGATGATGATGATCACGATTTGGAATTCGCTCAAATGCGTGAACTTCCATTCTTTGGTGTACCAATTCCCGACCCTATGCAAGCCGGGTCGTCCACCTCAGAGGAAGCTCCAACTACGATTTACTCCAATCCACAGATTCGTGAACATGACAGCAAGTGGACAAAGGATCATCCTATAGATTCTATTATTGGTGACCCTAATCGTCCGGTATCCATACGAAGTCAATTACAAGAAAGTGCAATGTTTTGTCACTTTGATGCTTTTCTCACTGAAGTTGAACCTAAGACATGGCAACAAGCTTTTACTCAATCCTGTTGGATAGAAGCTATGCAAGAAGAACTTAATGAATTTATACGTCTTGAAGTTTGGGAACTTGTCCCATGCCCGGATCAAGTGCAGTTACTCACTTTGAAATGGGTTTACAAGGTGAAACTCGATGAGTTAGGCGGAATATTGAAGAACAAAGCTCGACTAGTAGCTCGTGGATACAAGCAATTATTAGGCGTCAATTTATGGAATCCTTTGCACCTGTTGCCCGTTGGAAGCTATTAGACTATTCCTCGCTTATGCAGCCCATATGAATATGATTGTCTATCAGATGGATGTGAAGACGGCATTTCTTAATGGTGAAATCAAGGAAGAAGTCTATGTTCAACAGCCGGATGGTTTTGTGAATCCTAATTATCCTAATCATGTGTATAAGCTTAAGAAGGCTCTCTATGGGTTGAAGCAAGCTCCACGCGCATGGTATGATCTATTGTCACAATTCCTCATCACGCAAGGCTTCGCTAAAGGCAAGGTGGATCCTACGCTGTTCATTCAGAAACGAGGTAAAGATATGATTATGGTACAAATATATGTTGATGATATTATATTTGCAGCCTCGAACCAAACCTTATCCGACGAGTTTGGGACACTCATGTCTTCCAAGTTTAAGATGTCAATGATGGGCAAGGTATCATTCTTCTTAGGTCTTCAGACATCTCAGAGTCCTAGAGGCATCTTTATTAATCAATCCAAGTATGCCCTTGAATCGCATAAGAAATATAAGATGGAATCTTGTGACCCCGTGGACACTCCAATGGTGGAAAAATCTAAGCTTGATGCAGATCCACATGGAGTTGCCGTTGATCCGACACTTTATCGTGGAATGATCGGTACTCTTCTGTATATCACAGCCAGTCGACCTGATCTTCAGTTTGCTATATGTATGTGTGCCAGGTATCAAACTAGGCCTACTGAGTTACACTTAGCTACTGTTAAAAGGATCTTTCGATATCTTAAAGGAACCATTAATCGGGGACTTTGGTATTCGAAGGACTCTTCTATTGCACTAATGGCATATGCAGATGCGGATCACGCGGGTTGTCAAGATACAAGGCGTAGCACGAGTGGAACTTTGCAACTACTAGGAGATCGATTAATCAGTTGGGCATCGAAAAGGCAGAAAAGCGCTGCAATTTCAAGTACGGAAGCAGAATACATAGCTATGTCCGGTTGTTGTGCTCAAATTCTTTGGATGAGATCGAAATTAACCGACTATGGTCTAGGTTTCAACAAGATTCTGATGTACTGCGACAACAAGAGTGCAATTGCCTTATGCTGCAACAATGTTCAATTCTCCCGGTCGAAGCATATTGACATTCGCTACCATTTCATCAAGGAGCAAGTGGAAAATGGAGTAATCGAGCTTTACTTTGTCCGATCTGAGTATCAATTGGCGGATATTTTCACGAAGGCTTTAGATCGCGCTCGAATTGAATTTTTGGCCGACAAGCAAGGAATGAGAACTTTCTCGCCTGAGACTCTAAAGGAACTCACAGATGAAGCGAAAGAATAGTGGTGGTAAAACTATTCTCCGTATCATTGGTGATCATTTGTATATATTGTTTATATTTTTATCCACAAAAGCAAAATACAAAAATATAAAACCATATAAAAACCATAAAAATTGAAAAATCTAGAAAAATCCAAAAATATTTTTACTTTATTTTTTAAAGGCATGTCTTTTGGTACGATAATATTTACGGCCTTAGAAATGTTGATTAATATCGACACGGCGCCATAAATAGAGTTCGTACAAAAGTTGTAAATATTTCATAAAACATGCCCTAATGGCTTGTAGTTATTTCTGGCTGCAACCCGGTTTTCATATTAAAGTCAATTATTTCTTATGAAAGCTTTGGCTCTCAACGGGAATTAATTTTCTCGGGCAAGGTTTACTTTAAAACCTTGTAAGGGATCAAGTTTACTTTATAATTTGGTCTCACACAAATCTATGTACGTTTCAGTGCATTTATTTGTTAAAACAAGAGAAGTCTTGTTTTTATGAAGCTATCATCTCTACAACCATAGCAATCCACAATTGGTATCTACATACTCGACGATGCGACTACTCAAACGACGACTACAGCTCTTTTAATAGAACACGGGTCAACAATTGAGGGGGAGCAATTGTCAAGCATTCAAAATATTTGATGCCGAACGTGCCTAGATCACAAGTTGGTGTCAAGACAACAATACCAATCGTACATGTGGTGTCAAGAGATGACTTTAGACGTGACGAGGCGACCAACATATGCTGACAAGAACCATTTGATCTTATCATATGATGTTCTCATCTATCAGGTCCAACCTTGTCAATTCTTTTCTAATATGCTGAATATGTGATCATGTTACAAATCGGTATCATAACTCATACGTTTGATATCATGAGGATAAAATGGACTTGCATTTTTCTTTCGAAAACCTTTGATAAAACTTCATTAAATCAATTGATATTAAAAACATCGATTGGGTTAATATTTTTAATATGGGGGAGAAAATGTGATTTAATATAAGATATTATCACAATTGGTTTGACTTAATGTGCTGGCTCATCCCGACACGTGCGAAATGTTTTCGAATATCGTGGCATATGTTAAGGGGAGCAAAACGGATTTGCATATCAAAATGGATTTTCATGATGACATATACTTACCCGAAACCCATTTATTTCACGACGATGAAGATTGTGGTGACATAAGGATGGTAGGATAGGTTAAGTCCTATGATTCTTCCAGAACCGGAGGAATCTTCCCAAGGACATTCCATAGCTAGAAATAGTAGTCCTTAGGAAAGATGGAGAAAGATTGTGAACATAGCTAAATGTCGACCAAGTACTTAAGTTAGCACTGGAACAATCACAACAAGGTGCTAGTTATGACGTATTGGTAAGCATTGAAGGGGTTGAAGAATGAAAAGGAATTGTAAAGATAAAGGGTGTAAAGAAAGAAGCCCTCCTTACAACTTTAGGCGGAAATCGGGTCAACACATATGCTATTGAGATCATTTTAATGATTCTTGATATTGAAGACAGACATCATGGACCCAGTGATGCAATGCACAACCCATCCCAGCTAACTCAGATATCTCTCAAAAGGTATTTGTTTTAATCACACGGAGACAACATATTATCTATTGATTTATTCACTCCGAATAAATTGGTATTGAAAAGGTGGCACTCCTCTCCAGCCTCCGATCACTAAAATCCAAAATGCACGATCGAGTCTAGAGCCATTTGAGATCATCAAATATCTCATTAGGACACACTTTCATATTTCCTTGCTTCTTCACACACTGTGAAAAGTAAGAAAGATTTTAAGAGTCCTACGCAAAGTCTTCATGATCTTGCCTGAACATCCGAGTAATACGAAAGTATTTACGATGAAGATGGAAATCCTTCTTGAGCGAATATCAAAAATCTCATGGTAGGTGACTTGTGCGATTCTTTATGAATCAAACTTGTGATAACTGGAAAGCAACAGCTGTTTAATTCTTAACTGAATTTAAACACAAAGCCTCTACGCAATATCTTAGTGATCTTGTCAGAACACTCAGAGTGATACCTTAGTGTTCATAGTGATGAGTGGCAATCCTTCTAGTGTTAACCTCAAACAGCACTTGGTAGGTAACTTGCAAGATTCTATACGAATCAAGCTCGTGACAACTGGAAAGCAACGATGGTGCGGTTCTTAATTGAATTTCACTTGTTCCAGGAACATGAATTGACGGCTTCAAATCATGCGGATATTATTATCCAAATTGATTCACTCTTTATGTTCGCAGTCAGCTTTGGACGGTCGAATAAAGAGAACGGGTTTACCCGCGAAATCCTGTCAGGAAGTTACTTAATTGAAACTATCCGTCAAGGGTAAGATATCTAATATCATCCAACGGTCTTCACCGACCAGAGGTAAAATGCTACCGAATTAGAATGAAATGTTCAAAGCCATTTCGTTCGTGTCTACTTATGTTGCGGCATTTGAAGACGGTGGCGTTGCGGGATCCAAGAAGAAGTTGTCCCCGCATGCTTATACTTTATGCACTTAATACCTCATCAAATTCAAGAAAGCCTAAAAGTTAAGTCTTCCGCTGTATCGAACTCTGAAGCTTTCAAGAATTATGAAGGTATAAGTATGTGGGACATGGTGTCACGAGGAGGCGAAGATCACAAGTGATGGATGCACAAGATCCAGGCAAGAGATTAATGCTAAAGATTGATGTCAAAGATCACATCAGCATGTTCACCAGAAAAGAAAAAGAAAAGAAAGACGAAGACTACGAGCTCAAGACAAGCATAGTATGCTAGGTTTATTTTATTATTGTAACTCGGGTGACGCCCTTGTTTGGAGTGACCTCCCTTAGGGGGAGATTGTTGGAAATACGTTTTTACGTATTTAGGAAGATTCGGTCACTCCGACAATATATTAAGTAGTAGCTCGTAGTCTAGATATCTTTATTAAACAAACAAAGTCAAGCCTAGCCTACAACATGTGTAGGCCGGACCAACATTGTAAGCCCAAGCCCATCACAAGGCTTGGGTATATGAACCCTCTCCTTTGATGGAGAGGGTGTGTGTTCCTCATTTTTACACAAAGTGAAAAAGTGTTTTTCTTTCACTTTCTCTCTCTAAGTGTGTGTGTTCTCACCATCTCTCTATCTCTTTCTCTCTCTAAAACATAAGCAAGATTTACATATCCTACACTACCTTTCTTAAATTTATCTTATTTCAAGCTTATTGTGAGATTATATTTCGAGATCTAGCTTATTGTGGGTGATTTTGTTCAATTAGCCTTTTAAGCTTTTTGAATCACATAAGTTTTAATCTTAGGCTTACAACTTATTAATAAGCTAGTCTTTCAATTAATTACTTTTAGTGTAGATCTATTAGTTTATTTTTATAAATTAGTGTAGATCTATTAGTTTTTAGTTTAACATTTAAAGTACTTTTATAAAACCTAAAAATTAGTGTAGATCTATTAGTTTTTATCTTAAAAATTAAAAATATTAATTGTTGCTTATCATCCTAACCACTCTTGTGTTATTTTGATCTCGGCGTATCGATTCATCACGTTTGGTGAGGAGCTTACGGGTTTAATAGATTTGGTCCGAGTTTAATTTGAGAGGCCGTGTACTTTACGGGTCGGGTTTCGCTTATGATTAGTTTGATTTGAGAGGTCGTGTACTTTACGGGCCATATTTTGTTGGTTATGATAGGCCGTGTACTTTAAGGGCCATATTTTGTTGGTTGTGTTGATTGTTTTTAGAGCGTTTTTCTTCAGACCACGGGTACTAAAGTTCTTTCCTTTTTCAATATCTAGCTTAAAGTTCATTTTCCTCTAAATCGTTTTAGTTTAATTAATCAGATTAATATAGTTTAAATTATTTTTAAAAAAATATCTCTTTTATAAAAAATCATTTTAATTAGTTTTAAAAATTGTTTTTGTTTTAAAAATAGATTTAGTAATTAGTCTTCATTTAGATAAGCTTATTTTGAGTATAAATTTTACACTTTTTTGTGATTATTAAGCTTATTAGTATATAAAGCTTCAAGCTTTATCATCTAAAAAGATTAATAAGCTATAAAGGTTAAAGCTTTATGCTTTTAACTTAAGTTTATCTTTTTGATTTAATTTTTGTCATTTTACTTGTTATTACGTGCTTGCATTTAGTTTAATTTTGCATTTAGAATAATTAATTTTTTTTAATTATATTATAGTTTTGTTGCATCTTAGATTTAATAAGTTTCATCTAGATTTTAAATTGTAGTATAATTGTATTGCATTTTAGAGTAATTTTATGTGAACTATTTGCGCTTTTATTTCTGTATTCCATAAGCTTAAAATAGTATCCCATTTAAGTTTAAGTATACATAGATACCAAACTAGTATTATTAACCAAAAACGATAAATCTTGTGATAAATTGGATATCAATTCGAGTCGAGTCAAGCAAACGAACGTTAATTCTTACACACCAATTCTTATATTATATATATTTACCCAGTGTGAACTGAACATTAGGCAAAGAAGGTGGTTAGAGTTGCTGAAGGACTACGACATTAATCTTCAGTATCATCCCGGCAAGGCGAATGTAGTGGCATATGCACTCAGCTGGAAGTCAGGCATGATCAATGGCATTAAAATAGAAGAGGAAATCATACGCGACTTAGAACGAGTGGACATCGGGTTTATGGTACGTGGACAGCATGGCTAATGGGCTAATCTTAGAGTTGAGCTAGACTTACTCTCTAGGATCAAGGAAGCTCAGAAAGATGACGGTGAAATCTGGGAGATTATTCAGAACATCGACCAGCAGACGGAGTTTCGTGTAGATGATGATGGTATCTTATGGCAGGGCACTATATTATGTGTTCCTGATGACAATACACTCAGGGAGGCGTTGCTGATTGAAGCTCACAGCTCTCCCTTCTCCATTAATCCTGGTTCCACCAAGATGTACCATGACATCAAGCAGCATTTCTGGTGGAGTGGTATGAAACAGGATGTTGCTACTTTGTCTCCAAATGTCTTACCTGCCAGCAGGTTAAGATTGAGCATCAATGATCTAGTGGTTTATTACAACCATTAGACATTCCAGAGTGGAAGTGGGACAAGATCTCCATGTACTTTGTCACCGAACTTCCGCAAACCCAGAGGAAACATGATGCCATTTGGGTTATTGTTGATCAAGTGACCAAATCCGCTCATTTCTTACCAATCCGCAAGGATGATTCAGTTAGCAAATTGGCGGATATCTATCAAAAGGAGATCATGAGACTACATGGTACTGCATCTAGTATCATCTCAAACAGAGATCCTCGTTTTACATCTCGGTTCTGGAGAAGTCTGCAGAAATCTTAGGGCACCAGACTTAAGCTTAGCATGGCTTTTCATCCTCAGACAGACGGACAATCGGAGCGTACCATTCAGACACTAGAGGACATGCTGCGAGCTTGTGCTTTAGAATGCACAGGAAGTTGGGACGACTATATCTGCTTAGTAGAGTTTGCATACAACAACAGTTGGCATGCCAGTATCAAGTGTGCACCATTTGAGATGTTGTATGGCAGGAAGTGTCACGCCCCAATCTGTTGGGATCAGGTTGGTGAGCGAATTCTTGAGGGTCCAGAGATGATAGAGGTGACCAATGAGAAGGTTGTCGTCGCCAAGACAAAATTGCAGGAAGCTCGTGCACGTCAAAAGAGCTATGCCGACAAGCATCGTAGAGATTTGTACTTCAACGTGGGTGATCATGTCTTTCTCAAGGTATCACTATCACGTGGAGTTAAGCATTTTGGAATCAAGGAAAAACTCAGTCCTCGATTCATCGAACCGTTTGATATCCTCGAACGTGTCGGTGAGGTATTGTATAGTCTAGCGTTATCTCCGCAGCTATCTCACGTCCACAACGTTTTCCATGGGTCCCTACTCAGAGGGTACGATTATCATCCCCTACATATGGTTCAGTATCCAATCGAGCAGATTAGTGAGGATCTTTCTTATGTCGAGGAACCCAAACGAGTTCTTGATCGTCAAGAGTGAGTCATGAGGAAGAAGACGATTCCATTCGTCAAAATCCTTTGGAGGGACCATCCTGAGCAGGAAGCCACGTGGGAGACGGAGGAGTCTATCCGGACTTCTTACCCTCAGTTCCAGTTTTGATTCGGGTATGTTCTCTTTCAGTTTATGTTATCTATAATTCGGGGATGAATTATTCTTTTTAGAGGGGAAGAGTTGTAAAACCCGCGTAAAATTCCATGAATAGTACACTACATAAAAACACGACTAAATTAAACTTTCCATTTATAATATACAACACGTGTCATGAACATTAAATTACAAGAACTACGTATATTATTAATGCACGGTAAATATTATGTATAATATTTAATTCACGACACCAAAACATGAATGCATACGAATATTATTTAACATGAAAAACAAATGGAAATGGTGTTCGGATTGTGTTGGGTCGCGGCAAATACAAAAGAAAGGGAAGGGCCTCATGGCCCGGCCCATTATGAAACCAACTAGTAAACATTAATCCCAGGGAATTCATTATACATTTTTTTGCAAAAACAAAAGAAACCCTAGCCCCATCTTCCTTTGAGCCGCGTCAACCAACCAACACACAAGGACGATTTTTGGTGATTTGATCTTTGGTTTTTACGTGTACGTGTTCGTGATTTGATTCTCTTTTCATCCACGCATTTGGTATTAACTAAACCTTCGTCTTTTTATTTTTATTTTGATTATAAGAACATGAATCTTGAAAACATAAAAATAAACATGTTATGATTAAGGATTTATCAAGAAAAAGATTTGTTTGGAGTTTGTTTTGGTTCGGCGTACACAACCGAGAGCCACAAGGCTCTCGGTGCCTCTCTTCGACCACCAGCCGAGATCCCAAGGGGGTTCGATGTGGTTTTTGGCTCCGGCAGCAGCAACCAAGCCCCATAGTAGGTAACCTTGGTGCAGCAGTAGGAAACCAGCGTATGCCGGTGTGAACCGTGGCCAACCAGTGGCAACCGATGGCTGGCCAAGGCCACAGCCGCCAGCCACCACCACCAGCCGTCGGCTGTGTGGTGGTGTTTTGGTGTTCGGTTTTGTGTTCTCGGGTTTAGGGCACAGGTACATTTTATTAGCAAATGTTTTAATTAATTAACTAATTAAATTAATTTACATGCACTAATAATTAATTAATTAACTAATGACTTAGGTTATATTATTAAAATTAATAATACATGTTATTAACCGAAGTATTTTTATTTGACTAATTAAATTAAATCCTGCTTAATATAATTAAATTGTATAGTTTATTAATTTAACCATGATATTTTATTAATTAATAAACCATATATTTTGGTGTGTACATTTGGGGGTGGCCACGGAGGTTCACCTGCTACGACTCCGGGCTATCCAAAAGGGTAGTCGCCCTGGGATTAGTCGGCTCGCAATGTCGAGTCGGAAACCTAGGTATACCCAAAAAAACCATGCATTTTCATTATTAATTAATAATCACTTTAGCCTACGTATTTAATTTAATAGACTTTACTAATAAATCATCATGACTTATAACTTATGGGCGTATGGCTAATAAGCACTAGCTTATATTTTAGACTTATTAATTCAGCTTATTTCTATTTATGGGAACTTTTTATTTCAGGAAACTTACTATTTTTAGAAACTTTCTATTTTTAGAAACTTACTATTTTTAGAAACTTACTATTTTTTGAAACTTTCTATTTTTGGAAACTTTCTAATTTTGGAAACTTTCTATTTTTGGAAACTTTCTATTTTTGGAAACTTTCTATTTTTGGAAACTTTCTATTTTTGAAAACGTGTTATTTTTAGAAAGTTACTTATTATGACACTACAAGTATAGTAATACAAGAATACATGAAATAAATCATCACAATACATGAAAAACATGAATAAATACAAGATAACATTTAAACAGTAAAACATGACAAGAACATAAAAAATAAGTTAAGAACACACAGAACTAGTAAAACACTATGTAATCATACAACTCATAAACGTCCCTTATTTATGTAGTATCCGCGAAGTCAGAGAAGATCGTTCAGCTTTCCTTCTAGCTTCACTACTGGACATAAGGTACGGATATTCCGTCCTTCGGTATGGACATTCCTTCGTATTGATTCCCCGTTTGCAGCCGTCTGTTTTCCCCGGTTATTTTATATGTTTTGAAGGCTAATGTTTTATTTTAAATGCTTGAGCTATATATACATGCATGCCAGTTCATCTAGTTATGGAGGTACCATAACCATAACATTGGAGGCACCAGTGTTATGACTTCCCCACGATGGAGTGATTGCTCGTGGGGTCCCTTTCAGTTTTAGCCATTATTTATATTATCACGAGGGGCGTATGGGTACATCCTAGTTACATGTTTTTCAGGATTTTCATGGTGAATGTGGTGTGTGCCTTGCATCCTTCACAAGGAGTTGATCCCTCCTACCCAGACCAGTATAATTAGAGGCAACCCTTCTAATTGCATGATGAGGTCACCCCTCTAATTGTATGATGAGGTCACCCCTCTAAGTATTCATGCACGTGATACCTCATGACCTATATGGGCTCTTGGCTAAATTTAAAATACAGTTTTCATAAGTTAATCATAAGCTTTTCAAACTATAAAACAAGTTTTATAAACATGTACAAGGTTTTCCAGTACTTTTACATTTCCGTTGCTATTTAGTCTTCATTATGCTTATGTCATTCATACTATGTTATATATCCGTTCACTGGGTATTTTGCTCATCTGTTTCTTTTCCATCTTCCCAAACGGCATGTACTCAGGGACGCACTTAGGATCTTGAGAGTATGTGCATTTGGATGGAAGCTATCCAGTCTTCTTTACCTTATGCATTTCCTTACATTATTTCTTTTGTACATTGTTTAGTCCTTTCCTTTCAGTACTTATATTTCATGTGTGTGAGCTTATGTTGGACTACCGATGTTTGATTCCGGTCTTTCACTTTATGGTCATTTAATGTTTTTAAGACATTTACCTTGCATGCTTTGATGACACGCCATAATTATCCTATGATATTCCATTAATCAAAATGGGGTGTTACATATTCAATCTCTTGTAAATTGCCAGTTCTTCTTTATGAAACTCATCATATTCGGGTTAAGTTAGTTATTCTTCCTTAGGACCCATTTCTAAAGTTTTTTACTTTTTCTTTGTACAAAGCAGGCTCAACAAAGAGTGTGTTATTCATACTTAAGGTGTCTAGGACCGCGGTATTCATTTGGCCAAGCAAAGATGCATGTACCATTAGCAAATCTTGTTGAGTAGAAGCGGACAAATTCGGAATAGCTGTTGGTTGTTTTTCACTCAAAGTCAAAGGAATCACATTGATGTTGCTATCATTGTTTTCCCCTTCATTTGAGCTACTAGCCACTGGGTTCTCTTTCAGATACTTAGACTTGTGCCCAACTTGATGCGGTGTAATACTACTATCAATGGTAGCAATGGGTACCTCAAGTATTGTTTATGATCCATATACAGACAAGTTTTCCATGAGAGTTGCTTTGGCTGTGTTGAAATCATCACAGTCTGATTCATATGCATCGAGATCATATGCTTAAAATTCTTCATTTTGAGTGAGAGCTGCTTGAATTCCATCATTATCTGAAACACCTAGATCTGCCAGAAATGTTAACTCCTCCTCATCCAATACACGGCCACGAGACTAAGCATCAACCAATAAAACCTTATCTTTAAACCATAAAGCATCTCTTCTCCTCTTTGGTTGTGTGCATTGCCTTGCTATGTGACCCTCCCCTTGCAGTTGTAACAAGTCATCGTTTTGGGTTTTCCATCGAAGTTCCACTTGTAGTAGCAGTATATGTCTGTGTACCTGTGCTTGATGAACTAGGTATCCCCCGAATGGTTTGAACTGTGACCCTTCCATCGTGAATAGTTGTTTGCTGAAGAGGATTTGAGGAAGTTTTGAGTTGATTGTTAGTTGAAGGAAATCCTCTTTTTGTCATAAGCTGGGACTTATAGACGGTCATTGCATTCAATGCCTCAATGGGATAATCACCTTGTTTAAACATGATGATAGGAATCTATGAAAGTTCATTGCTATAGAAAGCTTGTGCTTGTTGAGCATCATAATTTTGAGAGTAATCAATTTAAGGAGTGATGTCTTGATGTGAGTAAGCATTGTGAAGTTCAGGTAGTTGATAGGTGACTATCTAAGATGGTGGTGCTTGATGAGTAAGATTTTGTTGACGAACACTAACTTGATGTGGTTGATAAGAATATTGTAGTGAATTTGTGATTGATACAAGGGTTGTTGATATGATTGCTGCTAAGATGGGTAAGCGGAGTTGTGATACGGAGTCATTTGGTGAGATGAAACTAAAGCTAGTGAATCCTGAGGTTGTGATTTCAACACACGAAGTTAATGTAGATGTTGTTCATGTTGTTACAAATAAGCTTTAAGTTGATCCACGTTAGTTGTGTATAGGTGCTTCACCAATTCGACATTAGTAACAAATCTGCTCCATTCTAGGGGTAAAATGTTCAACAACTTAGTGTTGACTTGAAATTTTTCAATCTTCATATTGTAAATGTTCAATTAGTTGAGCAATGTAGCAAATATCCAATAATAGTTGTGAAGTGACTCCCCTGGAATGTATGCAAACCTATAAAAAGTATCATACAACTTGCACTCTCGTTCTTGTTTGGACAACGAGGTGCCTTGCACCAACGTACTGATTCTTTCCCATAATTCTTTTATTATTTCTTTATGACTCACAAGGACATAGATATCAGGTGGAAGACCTTGTAGAATGATGTTTGTAGCCCGAACGTCACAATCTGCTTGAATCTGATGTGCATATGTCAAGTCACTATATTTGTGATCTCGAGTCACATCATTTTCCTTAATTGTGCCCCAGTCTAATGGCTCATTCATCAAGGTTTCAAGAATTATCCGTCCATGTGGTCGATTTAACATATATAGCCTCATACGAATTTTCCATGATTCATAGAGCTCTTTGACAAGCATTGGTGGACGAGTATCGGTACCCAACAGAGTTGACAAATCGGAAAGAGTTGTCATGACGGAATCCATTAATCACTCTAAGGTTAGATTACTTGTTGATCGAGCGGTGAAAGGAAGTAGTTGTGCTTGATGAAATAAAAATAATACGGGATTTTACAAATCATGGAAAAAATAAGAAATTAAATTCGCGTGATTTTATAAACCAACGATGAAACCGTAAAAATTCTTAGTGTTTTTGTTTGATGTTGATTGGTTTAAGTTCACTTTCTTCCAAATTAAAGTTACAAAAGTCCAATATATAATTCGCATAAGTCTAAAGTCCAAAAAATAATCCACGTTAATTCATAGTTGGATAGCTCGCCTAGTACCTTTGTTTTAACTCGCCTAGTATCAACGTTTTAACTCACCTAGTATAAATGTTTTAACTCGCTTAGTATAAACTTGGATAAGTTGCCTAGGTTTAGTTTGATAACTCGCTTAGATCAATGAAAATAACTCGCCTAGAATTTTTGTTAACTCGCCTATCCCAAGCTTGTTAACTCGCCTATTGCACGAAAAATTTATGATTACGACGCCTAGGGGAACTTGTTTATTCACTTGTAGAATTGTAACTCACATACAATTTTGTTAACTCGCTGAAATAGCTCGCCTAGTATCACCAAACTTGATAACTCGCCTAGTTTCTTGATAATTCGCCTATAGGTGAATTAACAATGTCGAGACAAAAAATTTCAAGGCTTCCAAAAACGCGATTTTTTAGGCTTATGAAGAAAAATATTTGTACTTTGCAATCTAAGGTGTATATAAGCTTAAAGTTACAAGCTTTTTGAAATCTTAGCGAAAAATTAAAAATCAAGAATTGTACTTTCTTTTTGAAATTTTTGAACCAAAATTAACCAAACAAAGATGAATTTCTTGTTTTTTGAACAACTTCACCTATATCACAAGGATACTAGATCAAGGATTGATCTTTTAGTGAAGATTTATAGTACAAAAAACAAGAAAAAAATTATGCATGGGTTTTGATGTTAAAAAATGCACGAACAAAACTCAAAACATAAAAACAAACTTAATCACCTCATGGCTCTTGATACCAATTGTAGATTCTTGTAATCTATGATAGAACTTAGAGAGAGTGAGTGGTTGCAAGTTATTTCTAGAGAGAGAATCTAGGGAGAAATATGCGTTTATTTAGTGAAATAATGAACCAACAACCACCCTCTCCATGAATGGATATGGTTTATATACCCCAAGCTCATGGAATGGGCTTGGGCTGCCGGCCAAGCTATAGGCTTGGGTCAGGCTTGCTTACAATGTTACACAAATAGTAACAACGAGCCCGTAATGTTATTGTTGGAGTGAACGAGTCTTATAACGGTAACCGTATTTCCAACAACTTCCTCCTTAACTATATTATCAGTAACATTTTCTTTCACAAACCTTTTACCTATTAATTTAGCCTTTTCCATGCGGGTAAGTTGTATCACCTCATATAAGTCTATTTAATGCTTACATGGTGACATTTCTCTTTTAACGATACCCTTAGAGCTAACCTCCACCCCAATCTCATTCTCAGAATGCGACCCAAACCCTTTTAGACGCAATGTTTTCATCAGTGTTCTATGTAAGCTGTTGTATTCTTGGGTTACAGATGGTAATGAAATATGAACTAGGGTTCTAGATGATTTTTGGTGTTGTGTAATATGGTAAAAGTTATGATGATAATGGCTATTTAGGTGGGATAAAATGGTTTTGTGAGAATATAAAACTAACAGAAGTAGATGAGATGAAATCTATTTACTCTATTAAACAAAGGTTTTTGTTGATGAAATTTTTCTGACGTGTCTTGCTATAACTGGTCTTTTGGTATATTGATGATGTCATTTTAATATTTTGCTTTTTTTATTTTAAAAGAAAATGAATGTGAAAGTCCCTAATCAATGCAAGAAACCCTAATCTTAACTTAATCAACACAAGGTATTACTTTTCAAACGTAATCTTATTATTGTATAATAAAGAATTACAAGTGTTATGGATAACACTGTTTGATGACAATGTGTTGTGCACACTTTGAACAACAATAAACCTTAACTTATGAATACAGTCGTAGCTGTTTGATTCACTAAGTTATACGCACTAATGTTCTTAATATCTCAAAGTGTTAAACATTAATGCATGGATACACATCCTATTTATAGTGTTACGAGTTTGACTTAAACAGTACTTGATGTCGACTACACAAGCTTTTACAAGTTCCCACATCAGTCACATGATGTCCTTCTATTCTTGGTAGTCTTCCATTATGCTTTAAGGAACAGTTGTCAAAAACAGGTTCCTTATTCTTCATATTCTCGAACACACAAATGGCATGTCCAAAGTGTGCTGAGAGTTATCAGGGTATTGCCACCCCTGTTAACTCTCAACCCCTCAGAGTCCCTAATACATCTTGGCTATTATCCATCACATCCAAGGAGTATGTCTTCAGGTAATCTTCGACTTCCCTGACAATGTCTCTGACATGGACTCCTCTGAGGTTGCTCACAAAGACTCGAATCTCTGTGAGTCTTGCGAAACTTGCCTGCCTCCTAGGCACAGGCAAGGGACTATCTATCAGCCTAATTATGTTTAAATCAATGAACAGGGAATCTAACAAGTTTAGATTCCCAACAATCTCCCCCTATTTAAACATAAATAATGCTAGATCTAACTAAGTTAAGGTAAGTGAGTTTAACAGCTTCTTCTTACACATAACAGATCTAAACAAACATACCTCATGATTTTATTAAGACTTAAAGAAAAATTACAAGTTCAATACATAAGTTAAATAAAAGATGAAGGTAAAAAGGGCTGATACTATCTTCAATAGTCATCATTTTTTATTCTTTCTTCAGCTTCGGCCACATCTAATCTATTATTAATTTCATCCTGCAAAGTCTTTGCAAACTTCTTGGAATACTCTGAGTTGATCTTGAGACACTTCTTGTGACAGAGTAGCTGAATAGTTGAAGCCAGGCACAGCTCATCTTCCCTCTGAAAAGCATATTGGCAGGCTTTGTTCATAAACGCCATTCCTTTTTCAGGCACTGAGTATGTCTGACCATCAACAGGGCCAACGATACCATTAAGAAGGATCAGATCCCTGTGCATGCCATCCACACGAACATCTTCAGTAACAAAAGTTTCATCAATGATTTGGGAAATTCTTCTTCTTTTGTTGCCTGTCTTTGGGGGTCCTTGTTCGAAAAGCTGTGGTGGGGGATCAATCTTGAGTTTGGCAGCTGTTTCCTTGATCCAGTTAAACTTAGCCTTAAGAGTTTTAAGCAGAAGGAAATTTGCCTGTCTAGACTTTTTGGCAGCTAAGGCTTCGAGTTCAAACCATTCTGATAACCCAAGTGTTTTTAACCTGAAGTTGTCAAACACATCCATATTCCTCTGTTGATTTTCCCTCCATAAGATCATCTGAGGGGTGTTTGTGGATTTGTGAATGGTGTATCTAAACTTGGTTATCTTGCCAGCAGCATACCTGTTGTTCACGCAGGCATCATAGTCAGCTTTGACTTTCTTTAAGGCCTCAGCGCGTTTAAGTTCCATTTCCCTCAACCTTTGTTTTTGTTTTTCCCTTTCAGGTGGTGTCATCTTCCTCGGAGTAGCTTCATTTAATTCTTTGGCTGCCTTGAGCTCATTTAGTCTTTTGAATTCTTCAGCCTGTTGCTCTATTTCTTCAGGCGTTAAAGGACTCTCATCGGAAGGTGTAAAGGTTGAAAAGTGGGAAAGGTCTGTTGTGGATCCTCCTGTCTCTAGCATCGCAGCTATCTTCTTAAGTTTGGTGTCAGTATCAACCAAAACTATCTCTTTACCTTTCTTTGAGACAGAGGACTCCACACTTATGTTTTTCAAATCATCAGCTCTTTTGAGGAACGCTGTCTGAGCCTGATTTTGAATAGATTTTGGTAGGGAGCTCACAGTGAATTTAAGTTTCTTGGCCGCTGGTTCATCATCATCCTCAGGCTTGCTGATGTTAACTAAGATCATGGATTTAGATGAGTCAGCTCCATCTTGTGTTTGTTGCTCCCCCTGAGTCTGATCCTCATCATCATGTACTATAACTGGTGTGATGACCTAAAGAGGAACAGGTGTTGTTGAGGGATTGGCTGAAGATGAGCCTTGTTCAGCAGATGCAAGGCTGAGTGTAGCATTCTTCTCCCCCTCACGTTCATCCTTACTTCTCTTATGCTTGGATGAACGTGCCTGAAATCTTCTTGCAATCTGCTCCACAGAGGCAGCCATGGCACGCTGTCTTTTTCTTGACGCCCTGGCAATCTTCAGCAATAGGTTGGCATTGGCATTGGTATTTGCCTGAACACGCCTGACAATAAAACCAGCATGGTTGTATTGCCTGTTGCGAACTGCATTGAAGTGCCTGTTCATGTTGTTCTCTTGTTCATGGAACATGGCAGGGACAACTGAGTCAATTGCATCCTTGATTCGTGTCGAGAGATGACTTAGTCCCTGGGCCACACCTTTTCTTGCACCCTCCTGAATAGGCTCAGTGACAGACTCTGTCACAGCCTTCTTTATAATGCCTGGAAAAGTGACAGTAAAATTGTGCATCTCTGACTTGATCACGTCCAGCTTCCTTGATAAGCGCTCAATATCAGACTGATGATGTACGGGCTGAAGATTCTTGATATTGAGGCTTTGCTGAGAAAAATCATCCCCCCTTGAAATCAAGTCGAAGTTGGTCTGGGTAGGATGATCAAACAAGAGGAATTCAGCTGTTGGATCATATGATGGTCTTTGGAAGACTGTTGTTGCAGATGTAGCAGAATTTGGAGTGTCAACATCTTCCTTGAGAGGAGAAGTCTTGTCATCCTCTTTAGGAGGAGAGGCTGACAGCTGGTCATCCTCATCTTCTTCTTCCTCTTCATCAAACATTCCCTCAGGGAATTCATCTTCAGGCATGGGTTCAAACTCAGAGACATAATCTTCTACTGGGAGCATTTCTTCATCAGCATTGAGCAAAGGTTCTTCTTCATTTGGAATGTCCTAAGTTAATGTTTCAGCCTCCTTTTCATGTACCTGAGATTCTTTGACTGGCTGTACAATTTCAGCCTGCAATTTTGTTGTAATTAGTAACAGGGAAAAATATAAAGTGAATGGTCGCCATTTCGCTGTCCCAGAGAGGCTGAGGGTGATTACTCAGCCACTCCAAAGGATAAATCCTTGGGATTCTTTTAAGTGTGAATGAAGTGTGGTTAATGGTCGCCATTCGCTGCCCCTAGGAAAGCTGAGGGTGATGATTCAGCTCCCCCTGAAAGGATAAATCCTTTGGGACTCTTTTGATTGTGAAACATATGTTGTTTAATGATCGCCATTCGCTGCCCCTAGGAAAGCTGAGTGTGATTATTTAGCCCCCCCCCCAAAAGGTAAAACCTTTGGGACTCTTTTAAGAGTGAAACATATGTTGTTGTAGGTCGCCTGTTACGCTGCCCCTAGGAAAGCTGAGGGTGATGATTCAGCTCCCCCTGAAAGGATAAATCCTTTGGGACTCTTTTAAGGAGGGAACCAAGAGGCTGTGTGAAGTACAGCTGATCAAGGTAGAGACATTAATGTATTCAGGTTGTTGTTAGCCTGAATACTGTCTAGAGGGTTCAGGGTCATCGGGGTGCTTTATAAACACAAATGAATCACTCCCTGGTGCAAAGACAGAGTGTACAGAAGTCTTAAAGTATTCTAAGTGTAATGACAGACTTCTATGGGTCGAGGATTACCCTAACTTCACCACTCTCTCCTACAGACAAATGAGAGTGGTTGATTGTGAACCTCTAAAAATGTACACTGATTACCTGTGAGATATCAGCTTGGTTTGGCTGGTTTCCTGTAGTCTCTGCTGACCTAGAGACACTAGACGCCTGTTGTTTGTCAGCCAAAGATTCTGTATCCACAAGAGTATCTGGACCAGAGGAGGTGTCAATCTTCTTTTCCTTGGCCTTACTAACAGCTTTAGGTTGGGAAGAAGAGGGGATTTACTTCTTCTTTGGCTGTTGGCCCGATGAAGCCTTGGACTTAGTAGTGTGCTGCCCAGAGGTCAAAGACGTAGACTTGCCAGCGACACTAGAAGTATTCACCTTCTCAGAGGAAGGGAGCAAGGGCTTCTCAGCGTTGGGTACCTGGTTGGCCACGTTCAGCATGTGTGCAGTGACAGGGATATCCTCAGCTCCTATCTCCTTGTAGATGGAGCCTGTGATGCGATAGGGCTTCAGAGCTGTCAAGTCCTTGTTATGGTAATTCTCTCCTAGCAAACTCTCAAAGATCAGGGACAGGTAGCGCACATAACAGATGTTCTTTTCCCTGACCTGATTCCGTCCCTTCAGTTGTTCTACCAGGTTTGAGAAAAGGATGCTTCCAAAATCGACATCAGCTCCCCAGATAAGTCCATATGCAATAGCCTGATGATTGGACGACATCTGATCCTGTGATCCCTGCATTCCACCCAGGGACTTCACAATGTGGGTGAAGAGGACACGCCACATAGGAGTAAAATACTTAATCTTCAGAGGGGCTTTGGCAAGGACTTCAGCTGGTGTAAGGGCAGGGTTAACATCATGGCAGGGGTTTAGTGTGGCTAAGGCTTCCTTGACAGCCTTTTTGTCAACAGTCTTCAAGCAATCATCTCCATGTTTGAGTCCGGCCACACTAGAAAAATCATTGAGGGAAAAGGCAAAAGGATGTTCATTGCATGAAAGGCTAAATATAATGGTGTCTTCAACAACTTCAGCAGAGTACCAGAATTCCCTAAGGTATTCTTGGTAAAATGTGGATGGAGATTTGGTGAAGGCTTCATTTAGGTCACAATTCTGCATGAAATTTACCAGATCTGAGTAGGTGCTGTTTGGTGCCTTGATCCATCCAATGGCGTTGTTGGAGGCGATGATGCTCTCGTTGATCTCGAAGTTCACATTGGAGGCTTTTGGTACGGGAAACGCCATTGATTTAAGGTAGAAGGAGAATGAAAATGGCGGATGGTTGAGAGAGATAAGAGTTTAGAGAGAGAAGATGATTTTAGAATGGTGGTGGGTGAGAAGAGAAAGAAGACAATATATATTCAAACTAGAGTGAACAGATATTCAACCGTATTAAATGCAAGGGCGAAAATGACTGCTCAAGTGGGTCCCCTTGACCTTTCAAAAAGTTTGTCTCCTCGTTATCCGAAAAATAAATGATTAAAAAATGTGAGAATGTTTTTGCATTAACTTGTAAAGTAACTACCTAGTTTCATGTGAAAAACATTTAATAAAACATTTAATATAGAATCAATCATTTAATGAACACATTTAATATCAAGCCACAGGCTTTGAGATATTGAGCATCCCTAGCTCAGCAACTAGCCTGTTGAACGTAGGTTCAGCCAAAGGCTTTGTAAAGATATCAGCTAGTTGCAGCTTTGTGGGAACAAAATGCAGCTCAATATCTCCCTTCATAATATGATCCCTGATAAAATGATACCTGGTATCAATGTGTTTGGTACGAGAGTGAAGAACAGGGTTGTTGGATATGGCAATGGCGCTGGTGTTGTCACAAAAGATTGGAACTTTGTCATACAAGATTTCATAGTCAGCCAATTGACTTTTCATCCAGAGCACCTGAGCACAACAGCTGGCAGCAGTGACATATTCAGCTTCAGCTGAAGACATAGCCATAGAGTTTTGCTTCTTAGCACTCCATCCAACCAATTTTCCTCCTAGGATTTGACAGCTGCCTGAAGTACTTTTCCTATCAATACAGCATCCAGCATAATCTGAATCTGAATAGGCCTTGAGATCAAAGCCTGATTCCTTTGGATACCATAGTCCTAGGGATGGTGTTCCTTTGAGATACCTGAAAATTCTCTTAACAGCCACTAGATGGGATTCTTTTGGGTTAGCTTGGTACCTTGCACAGAGACATGTGGAGAATTGGATATCTGGACGACTGGCTGTTAGATACATCAGTGACCCAATCATGCCTCTATATAAAGTCTCATTGACAGAGACCCCTGACTCATCAGGGCCCAAGTCGTTGGGTGGAAGCATGGGGCATTTCACTGATGCACACTCAGCTAAGTCATATTTTTTAAGTAAATCCTTAACATACTTTTCTTGACAAATAGAAATTCCCTTAGGACATTGTTTAATTTGAAAACCCAAAAAGTAAGTTAATTCACCCATCATACTCATCTCATATTTCTTGGTCATTAATTTAGCAAAACGTTTACTAAGATTGACATTTGTTGACCCAAAGATGATATCATCCACATAAATCTGCACAATGATGAAATCACTCTTGTCCTTGAAGGTAAAGAGTGTTTTATCAATAGAACCCCTGATAAATTTGTTTTCAGATAAGAAATTTGAAAGAGTTTCATACCATGCTCTTGGAGCTTGTTTCAGACCATACATTGCCTTGTGAAGTCTGTACACATGGTTGGGAAACTCGCTGTTCTCAAATCCTTCAGGTTGAGCAACATAGACTTCCTCAGCCAAATCACCATTGAGGAAGGCACTCTTTACATCCATCTGATAGACAGTGATGTTCATATAGGCAGCATAAGCAAGAAAGATTCTGATGGCCTCAAGTCTAGCAACAGGTGCAAAAGTTTCATCATAATCAATTCCTTCAGTCTGAGAGAATCCATGTGCTACCAGTCTTGCCTTGTTCCTGATGATGTTCCCAATCTCATCCATCTTATTTCTATAGATCCATCTAGTGCCTGTGATATTCTTACCAGGTGGAGCTGGCACTAGTGTCCATACTTTGTTCCTTTTGAACTGATTGATTTCTTCTTGCATAGCAGCTACCCATCCATCTTCTACCAGAGCCTCAGCAACTCTTTTAGGTTCAATTTGAGAAAGAAATTCAGCAAATAGACATTCATTGGCTGAGGCTGACTCTGAGTCTTGGATTCGCTGTCTGGTTGTGACCCCTGCATTTGGTTCCCCAATAATGTTGACAAGAAGAATGTGTTGATCTCTTGACCACTTATTTTGAGGAGCTGGAGTTTCAAGAACAGGGGTACTTGAGGGCAAGGCTGGTACAATTTGAGTCTCATCCTGCTGACTAGGAGGGCTTTCTTCAAAGACTACTTCAATGTCTGAGTCTTCTTCAGCCACATCAAGGGAAGCTATTTCATTATCAGCTAGAGAAACTTCAGAGGTTTGAAGAATTGGTGAGTCATCAATATCATGAGAAGGACCATCAGAGATTTGAGGTTCTTCTTCATCAAGTTCCTGAGAGGTAGGAACTTCTATGTTGTGAGTAGACAGAGGATCAAAAGCAGGAACATAAGGAGTGAGAGTGTTGGAGTGGTGATGACTGGTAGGTCTGGGTTCTGTGAACTCATCACTTGGGAAAGAAATATTTTCATTAAAATCTACTTCATCACCCTCTGTTCCTGTCCTCTGTATGACTTCATCATCTTCATTAAATCTGACATGGAAAGTTTCTTCTACTTCTTGTCTTCTGATGTTGAATACTCTGAAGGCTTTGGCTGTTGGAGAGTATCCCAAAAAGAATCCATCATCAGCTTTTTCATCAAACTTTCCAAGTTTATCCCTGTAGTTATAAATGAACACAGGGCATCCAAACACATGAAAATAGCTGACGTCTGGAGATCTTTTTCTGAAAACTTCATAGGAGGTTTTGCCATGTCTTTTGACAATGATTGATCTGTTTTGAGTGTAGCAGGCAGTGTGTACAGCTTCTCCCCAAAATTGCTTTGGTAAGGCTGCACCATTTAACATAGTTCTTGCAGCTTCAATCAGAGTCCTGTTTCTTCTTTCAGCCACACCATTTTGTTCAGGAGTGCCAGCTGAAGAGAAGTTCTGAGAAATCCCTTTTTCATCACAAAATGATTCAAGTTGATGATTCTTGAATTCTGTACCATTATCACTTCTTAGAGCTTTGACTCTAACATCATTCATATTTTCAACCTGTCTGATGAAGGACATGATGGTATCAGCTGCATCACTTTTCCTTCTGAGGAAGAACACCCATGTATATCTTGAAAATTCATCAACTATGACCAAGGTGTATTTGTTGTGATTAATGGTTTGAGGTTTGACAGGCCCAAACAAGTCCATGTGAAGGAGATGTAAGCACTTGTCAATAGAGAATGATTGCCTAGTCTTGAATGAAGACCTGTGATGTTTTCCTTTGACACAGGCAGAACAAGTTTTGTCTTTGGAAAACATTACTGAAGGTAGACCAGCAACCAAGTTTTGAGTGGCTATCTTATTGATGTTCTTGAAGTTGAGATGAGACAGTCTTTTGTGCCACAGCCAGTTGACACTTTCAGAGGCTTTGGCAAGAAAACAATTTGAGCTGTCTTCAGAGCACACAGCCATGTTGATGACATAAACATCTCTCCTTCTAGGTGCAACCAACACAACATCATTATTTTTGTTGAATATGGTTCCCTGAGTCTTAGTAAACAAAACCTTATAATCAGCATCACATAATTGGCTGATGCTAATAAGATTGTGTTTAAGACCATTCACATATGTAACCCTGGTAAATGTGATCCCATTGCAATTCACTGAGCCATATCCTTCTGTGTCACCTGAAGAGTTATCTCCAAACACCACTTTGGGACCTGGCTCCTTTGAGTATCTGTGCAGGTATTGTTGAATCCCTGTCATGTGTCTAGAACAGCCACTATCTAGATACCATACCGATTCCTTGAGATATTTCTGCACAGATACATAGAAACAGATTAGTTCCTATGGTGAACCCACTTTCCAGTGGGTTCCCTGAATTGCTTGTTAGCAACTCTTGTGTTCCTGAAAAACTTTTAGCGATGGGATGGACAGTTCATAGTTTCATGGTTATAACTCCCACAGATATCACACCCAGGGAAGTCACCACACTCGTCTGAGTGATGGTCTGTGAACCCACAGAATTTACAGGGAGGATAAGAATTGTAATTTCCCTGTTGTCTTTTGGAACTCTGTGGTCTGTCCCTAGAGGGTGTCTGAGCTCTTTTAGCTGCCATGTGTCTGTCATGATCTAAGGTCGAGTGGTGAGAATTCTTACAAATATTGCAATAAGGTTTGATTAATCTTTCCCCTTTGGGTTCACCTAGGACTGACTTAGGTTCATGAGAAGTAGAGCATTCAGCGGAAGGCTTAATGTGTTGTTTCAAGAGTTCTACTTCTTTCATAAGAGACAACAGGCGATCTTCAGTGGTGGGGTCAACCTTATTCACAGCTTTAGTAGAAACAGGCTTAAAAGCTACTTGTTTACCAGTTGGTTTAGCAGGCACACGAAAAACTTTGGCTGGAGGATTCTCAATATCTTTCTTAAGTTCATCCTTAGCAGATCTAGAAGAACTGCTAGGTTCAACTCCAGAGAGTTTGGGCAAGGGTGGTAGCTCAGCCACATCTTCAGAGACAGGGTCATTAGTCAAAGAGGTATCTGACATATGAATAGTCTCTGTAGATTTAAAGACAATGTCTTTGGGTTTGGTGATAATCCTCAGCTTTTTATTCTTAGCAGTTATATCCCTGTTTAAGTCAGCAGGCACTTCATCCCTAAGCAATTCATCAATAGTAAACCTAGCACACATCCATTTTTCAATAATCTTGTTCAATTCAGTGACTTGATCATTTAAAGCTATGTTTTTCAAGGTTAATCTAGCTACTTCATTTTGCAGGGATATTTTCTCTAAGTTAACCCGCCTGAGAGTTTCACATTCAGCCTTAGTATTTATCATTTCAGTTTTAACAGAGTGAAACTTATCAAGTAGGTTCTTCCTTTGTTCCTCAACAAAGTGCAAATCAACAATGGTGTAATCAAGGACATGCTTACGTTCATCACTATCAGACATAGATAGAAGCCTGTGTACCTTTTTCATTATGATGTCAACCCATTGTCCTGATCTTGCATCACCTTTTCCAACAGTTGGTTCATCCTCAGCTATCGCCATAAAAGCCCTGACTCTTGTGGTGTCTTCTTCATCTGAAGTCAATGGTTCATCATTCCAATCATAGGTTTCAGCAACCAACCCTTTCTCAGCCTTTTTATCACCACCTTTCTTTTTGGACATAGCTTCAATCTTCAAGTTCATCTGTTCTAACTCAGCTTTAAGTGCCTTGTACTTATTTTTTTAATCTTTCTTCTCAGTGTCTGAAGAATTGGATTGAGATGAGTTGTTATGTTGTTTGAACTTGTAGGGTTTGGATGAAGATGATGGATAAGAGGGTGAGGATGTTTTGGTGGAAGGACATTCTTTTTGAAAATGTCCAAGCTTTCCACAGGCAAAACATGTTTCTTTTGACCTGTGAGTTGGTTTGCTAGCTGATCCTACTCTTCCAGATCTTTTGTAGTATCTTCTTTGGTTGGCTAGCAGTGCTCTTTCATGAAATTCTGCATTGAGGTCTGACAAGAACTCTTGGCTGCTACGGGTATCTTCTTCAATATCAGAATCGCTGTCAAGAGGATGTGTTGCAGAGATCAAAGCTTTGGAAGATGCTCCTTGGACTACAAATCTTTCAGTCTCTGATTTGTAGATAGTATCGATCAGCCCTTCTTCATAATTGTACTTACCATAGAGCTGAGCAAGGGTATCATTTTTGATTGAGTTGTTAGCTCTCTGAGTCTGATTCATGCTCAGCCACTTTCTTGGAAGGCTGTTGACAAAAGTGGCATTGATCTCAGCTTGACCAATAGTGACATCATTCATAGCGAGGTCATTTAGAAGAATCTTCAGCCTAGTATAGGTTTGCTGAACTTTTTCACCTTCAAGAGACTTAAAGGCATTAAACTGAAGTCTGAGTGCCTGAATCTTTGTCTCTCTTGTTTCAGAGGGTCCTTCATGGCCAAGAATGAGGTCTGTCCACATTTGTTTAGCTGTGGGACACTGAATGACAGACTTCATGATATGCTTTGGAAGACAGGAAATTATGATGCTTTTGAGACGTTTATCTTGGTTTGCTAATTTCCTATCAGCTGCGGTCCATTGTTTGACAGGCTTGGGAAGAGGGTTTTCTTCAGTAGAAGTAAGCGCCATGGGAATATATGGACCATTTTCTAAAATTTCTAAGAGAAAAGGTTCAAGTCCATCAAGGTATACAAGAAATTGACTCTTCCAACTGGCAAAGTCTTCTTCATCAAAGACTGGTACACTGGTTACGTGTGATCCACCTCTTGAGTCAAGAAGTTGGGGTAGATCATCTTCATTTGCTGGGGGGTTAAGTCTTGGTGAAGATGGGTTTGTGGAAGGTGAGTGTGGGCTAGAGGTTTCCGGCATGGTGGATCTTGATTATAAAACGGAGAACGATGTTTCTTGAAGGTTTTAATATCAAACACCTCTCTGATACCAATTGAAAGTCCCTAATCAATGCAAGAAACCCTAATCTTAACTTAATCAACACAAGGTATTACTTTTCAAACGTAATCTTATTATTGTATAATAAAGAATTACAAGTGTTATGGATAACACTGTTTGATGACAATGTGTTGTGCACACTTTGAACAACAATAAACCTTAACTTATGAATACAGTCGTAGCTGTTTGATTCACTAAGTTATACGCACTAATGTTCTTAATATCTCAAAGTGTTAAACATTAATGCATGGATACACATCCTATTTATAGTGTTACGAGTTTGACTTAAACAGTACTTGATGTCGACTACACAAGCTTTTACAAGTTCCCACATCAGTCACATGATGTCCTTCTATTCTTGGTAGTCTTCCATTATGCTTTAAGGAACAGTTGTCAAAAACAGTTTCCTTATTCTTCATATTCTCGAACACACAAATGGCATGTCCAAAGTGTGCTGAGAGTTATCAGGGTATTGCCACCCCTGTTAACTCTCAACCCCTCAGAGTCCCTAATACATCTTGGCTGTTATCCATCACAGCCAAGGAGTATGTCTTCAGGTAATCTTCGACTTCCCTGACAATGTCTCTGACATGGACTCCTCTGAGGTTGCTCACAGAGACTCGGATCTCTGTGAGTCTTGCGAAACTTGCCTGCCTCCTAGGCACAGGCAAGGGACTATCTATCAGCCTAATTATGTTTAAATCAATGAACAGGGAATCTAACAAGTTTAGATTCCCAACAGAATGCACTGTATACTCTAAATAATACATAGCGCATGGAAATATGAAAAAGGAAATTACTTTGATTGGGTTTCTTGTGAGACTGTGAAATCTTTTCTTCTTTTGCTTGATATTTGATAATTGATTTCCAATTCTCTAAATTCAAATTGGTAAGACAACCATCATCAAAACCATATCTGGAATTCGCTAATTGATCAATATTTTTAAGGAGCGAGGTTTATATGTTCGTTGACACTTCTATCAATCCTAAGGTACAACATTGCTTATTAATTTCTTTTTTCTCATTAGTCCAATCAATGGCAATCTGCAAGCATGCATGAAACAACTGGGGTATTCATTTAGTGTTTGATGAAATGTCATTTTCATTTTATCTTGAAGCCAAGTTTATTATGCTTTGAAGAAAGATCTTCATTTTACCTTGATTCTTTACAAATGAGAAATTACTTTGCTCTGATAAGTTTATAATGTTATATTAGCGGTATGTCAGTTTGAAAAATGATTAAAATCCTTCAACTCATACCATATAAATAACTTTCATAGTATTTTGTTACCTTGCTTAGTACTTAGATATTATATGTACAAGATTCGGCTTTTCCCATGACTATACCTTTTAATTGCTACCAACTCAAGTCATGAGAATGAGTTTAAATAAGTAGGCAAGTAGATACCGATATGTGTTTCTTTTTCTAATAATAGTTTGAATCTTAGTTGTAAAATGACTTTTTAATTGTGTTTATTCTCAATTGCGGCTATTTTTTAGATGTTAAGTCACTTTACAAAAGGAAAATGGCACTGTTGTAACTATTAATGTGGTCATCTACTATAATTTTGATGAATCGATGTGGTACCGGTGACCAAACTTAGTTTGATGTTCTACAAAGAGTCCGAAACTAAGCTAGTATATGATTTTCAGAAATGATTCTTTTTTGTATTTGGTAATTCTAGCTCAGTTTTCTGCACCGCCTAAAAATTATAAATTGTAGTAATTGGCCTAATGATTGCGTTTTTGTTCGTCTCTCCACTCTATATTTCTTCATTTGCATTGTATAACTCCCACTAATGACAGGTTTTTAAGATATAAACATAAACGAAAATTCTTTCTTCATTTGCATTGTAACAAATAGTGACAATCTTGTGTGACGAAATCCTTTCTTTGATTTAGCTATTTATTGCTTCTTGCTCGCTATCTGATATTGAGATCTATAGGTGATGCTTACTTGAATAAGGCAGAATGTAACAGGGACCCGTTGTATGCTATATATCGTCTATGTTACCCTATGAAACGCCCTATACTTACTGCTGATCTCGTAATTCACATGCATGAAATCCAACCGATTGATCAGCTTTTCATATCAACATCAGATGGTCTCTAGCAGCATCTTAGCAATCAAGACGCTATTGATATAGTGGAAAATAATCCACGTAATGCAAGTTTTTACACATACCAATTACCAAGAATGTCCATGTTTTGAATTTTGAACTACGAGTGCATTGTGTAGCTTTCAACGTTGTCGGCGTGTTTATGGCTTCATATGTTGACAAAATTGGATTTTTTTTATTGTAGGCGATGTGTTGACAAAATTGTGTTATAGTTGCCAGTGCCATAAGTTTAGGTACGGCCAGCCAATGGGTTGAAAGGGTATAGCAAAATAAAACCTGACATTTGCTATGTACAGTGCAAAATCAAGGTACCTTTTCTTAGAAGGATTGTGTATTTTCGTATTTTGAATGATATAGTGTTTGAAATAAATATAGTGTAGAAATCACGAAATCATTATAGTAGGTATGTTTTCCAAATGCAATATGGGTCGATTGGTGGTGTGTTGATGCCTACACTTGGGGTATGCACATGCTGCAACTGATAAGTCGATGATTTTCTCGCTTGGGGATGAAAGCTTTCAGGTATATTCCACGTCATCGAACTCAACAGGCCCCTATTTCGACAAAAAACAGCCCCATTTCTTTTTGTCCTGCTCCTATCAGAAAAATGTCTATTTAAGAGAAGAGGAAAAAAGTCCTCCGTCATAGACGGCCGAAGGTACCTTCCTAGAGGTTCTTTTTGAATTTGAATCAGGTCTCCTCACTTATGTTTATGCTTATGATAATATATGACGATACCTAATCTCACAAATAGATTAGGCTACGTGTATTTCTTTACTTATACAGTAGTTTTCCTTATCCAAGAGGTGATTTTATTGGAATATTATATAAATGAATAAGCATCAGGTGTTCAGAAACAATCGCTTTTCCATCTGTAGTGAAAGTTATACTGTATGGATAAGTGGTCAAACAATAGGTTATTTGATACGATCAACAACTATTATTTATTTTATTATCTTATTTACTTTCCTTTTATTATTTCTTGATGAATAAGTTTATCTTCTATTATATATAGAGATATAGGTCTGTAATGTTATTATGTGGAATATGAATTAAAGTATTGATTTGGTTTTATTAATCAATTGGGGGTCAGTTTATCTCATCAATATAAACCATCAGGGGGTCGGGTTATCCTATTATTATAGCCTATCTATCCTTTTATCTCTATTATCGATCCGGTTCATATCAATTGGTATCAGAACTGTTTCGATTATAGGGTTTCAAAAAAAATACTTTTGATCTGGTACTGTTCATCGGCTACTGTTCATCAGAAAAAAAAAAGTTACTGGAATGGAAGCACAGAGGTGGCACGAATGACATCAATAGAATCAAAGGTGCCAAGAATGCCATCAATGGAATCAGAGGCGTGAAGAATGGAATCAATGGAATCACGTCACAGAGATGGTGGAACGGTTACAATCCACGCTCTCGTTGCACCATTCTCAAATGATGGATTCTTTAACACAAATGAAGGAATCTTTGACACAGGCGCGTCAAGATTGCTCATTGTGGTTTGAGAAATATTAAGGAAGAATAAATGCATTAAAAGAAGAGATTAAGCATGCAGGAAAAGTCCATTCAGTGGGTGTCCAATTAAATCAGCAGAGTCCTAATAGGAAGGTGAAGGCAAGGTTGTTCTGGAATAAGTTTGTGGTGGCCCGTGTCCAAAATAGTAAACCTAGAAAGCTAGGTACCTCACTTGGTCCTGGATTTGAAACGACAGATTCACAATAAGAGTTACAAGTCTGCACAAGAAAATTCAAAAACATAGACCAACACTGTTGCTTGCTCTTGAAGCGCACAAAGGGGATAAAACGAAGAACGTGGGATCCCGGAATCACGCGAGGAAAAATTTTGGAACAACACCTTGAGGACAAGGTGTTTTTGCGGGGCGGAGTAATGATACGATCAACAACTATTATTTATTTTATTAGCTTATTTACTGTCCGTTTATTATTTCTTGATGAATAAGTTTATCTTCTATTATATATAGAGATATAGGTCTGTAATGTTATTATGTGGAATATGAATTAAAGTATTGATTTGGTTTTATTAATCAATTGGGGGGTCAGTTTATCTCATTAATATAAACTATCGGGGGGGCGGGTTATCCCATTATTATAGCCTATCTATCCTTTTATCTCTATTATCGATCCGGTTCATATCATTATTTTGGGTGGTGAAAATCAGTAGCTTAAATATCTTAATAATATCATCGCTATTGTATGTACAACAGGAGCTCAGAGATCACCAAAGCATTACGACCGGATGTGAAAGTTCGAAAAAGATTACATGAACAACTTGAGGTATAGTTTTTGATCTGTACAAAATGCCACTATATAGCAAATTTCAAGTTTTCCAAACGGCTCAGTTTTTGGTTCAATTGCTTCATTATAGAGTATAGAATGAGCACTAGCATATTGTTTACAAAAATATAGTTAGATGCTCATGACGATCGCTTATATTGGAATGAGATGTGATAAAGAAACAAGAGAGATTTTACGAAAGTTTAGTAAATTCATCTACACCGGATTCTAACGACAAAGTTTTGCCAAAATGCCTGAGCATGGCTTGGAGAAAGTTTTTCTACAGTGAATCTATTAATGGTATATTTGACCATTTATTAGTTTCAATTCATTGTGTTAGTCACATATAAGTTTATAGCAGTTTGACATAAATTTTGTGTAATCTGATGTCATAGCAGTCCCATACTCTTTCATCTCATTTTTTTGAAATGCTACTAGCAACACCTTTAGATGTTTTCTTTGGCTGATGCTGTCGACAACTTTCCTTTACTATTAGCACAATGTTGTGGGAAGCCTGGAGTAGGGACTTTACGATATTGCAAAGCATTGCAATATCTGAAACTTTGGCAAGTGTGTGAATGTAAATGTAATCTAGAACATGCAACGCATTACATATCTACGTATATTCGTACTTACTCATAATGAAATTTTTAACAGCCCGTGTATTACACGGGTCTTATGATAGTTAACTTAACCAGGTTTACAAAAAATATATTTTTAATAGAAAAAAGTATTTATGACATTTTCGGTAAAATAAAGTAAAAAAAAATTACGACTTTTATTGTTCAGTGAATCGAGAGTCCATTAAAATAAAGTTTCAACCGTTTTCCTATTAAAAATAGCCTATAGTTTATTTTTTTTTGAACGGAAGCCTATAGTTTATTAATTATAACAGGTCCTACTAGCAAATAAAACAGACACTCAAATCAGTCATATTAAACATCTATCAACCCACTAGACACTTGTCTAAAAAAGAGTAGTGGCGCGCAGTCTGTTAAATACGGTCAAACAAAACAACAAACCAAGAAGAAAAAGAAGAAAAAAATTTAAAGCCATCCACAAAAATAGATAATAAAATATGCTAAATTGGAATTAATTCTTTAATTAATCTGTATTTTTGTGGATATGTATGTTTTTAATGCAAGTCACCTTGATGTGGAAAAATATCGTCAATAGATTATTGGAAAAAGAAACCTTGATGTGGAAAAATATCGTCAATAGATCATTGGAAAAAGAAAGCTTAGGTGGGATAAAATGAAGGTCGCCATGGGCAACCGATGTGACTAGCCTAATCAACCAACATGCTTGAATAAAGATGTGGCAAAATCAACCTTAAAAATAGTAAAGCCCGTACCAGTATTAGAATCATAACACATAGTGACAGATAACAAGCCCTGCCATTTTATCCCACATTAAATCAAATGTCACTAATCTCAGACTATTTTAAAACAAATAACAAATAACAAATAAGCAAACTTCAGAAGTCTACCTGAAGGTACTCAAGCGCCCAACAAAAACAGCTTTGAAAATCGTCTTGTATAGAACACATCTAAAATCAAAACACGCTCAAAGTGTATTCAAGTATTATGCTAGCATAGGGAAATACTTTATTGGAAAACAACGCATAACATAAATCATAGTTTCGGGGAAACAGAAACAGCAATTATATAGATTTTCAAGAAATAAAGCCTTGCTATCCCTAGCATGGAGAAGACCAGACTCAACCCTGCAATCCAATGATACCTGCAAAGAATATAAACATAGTCTTAAATAATGCAAGCAACTCCAGTGATTACGTTCATTCAAGAGCAATGTTCATCCTAGTGAAGTTTGCTTAAATTTTGTTGGAAACACAAACACCGTGGAAAATACTAACAGGAAAAACTAAATGCCGTGATAAAATTAACCAACCAAGCAACGGAGTCAACAAGTCTAACTTTTTGGGGGCAATCGTACGAACCACATTGACATCCAGTTTAGATTTTAAAGATAAGCAATCCTTATATAAACCTTAGCCAAGCATGCACGTAAAAGTGTTTGCATTCAGTCTGGTTAGGGATCATATAAAAACAAGCGTGAAAATATATCGACTTACCACATGCAATTCTTCCACCAGCATTTCCTGTGCTCTTGCTGAGCTCATGGCCACCTGAAAGATAGGTAGGTAAAATCAAGATTAGTTTCTCTGTTACCAAGACGTACTAAGGTGAAAACAATTGACAATTTATCCCATAGTCACATGGTACGCGGTACGATTCGGTACGAGAACGAGGAACAGGAACGCGGTTCGCGGGGTCCTTAAAATTCGGTACGAAAGGGGTAGGCTCATCTCGTTACGCCCCGGTTCGATGTACCAAAATATACCATATTATACTTATGCATAGCGCACGCGCGCGCGCGCGCGCGCACACACACACACACACACACACACACACACACACATATATATATATATATATATATATATATATATATATATATATATATACAAAATTTTAATAATTTATATTTAATTGTTTTAATTATATAATTTATACAATTCACTAAAGCCCACTAATAATCCTGATAATAATATGAGTTAAATAGAATAGATATAGATAGCCCATGTAAATAAGTTATTAGTTGGGCCCATAAAACAATAAAATAAACCAGTTAGATATTAAAAACTTTAGGGTAACATCTCTCCTTCTTTCAGCCGCTTTTCATTCCTCAACACAAATTCCATCAGAAAACTTCATCACCATTAAAATCTAACACCATAAATTAACCATTGACCGTCGTTGACCGCCGAACCAATCGCTTTTGGTACGCCGAACCCAATGATTTTTGGTACTAAATGAAGCTGTTCTGGGAACGTGAAAAGTGGCGATCCGGATCGATTTCTTACCCTGTTTTGGATCGAACGAACTGGATCGCAATTCGTGGGTACTCTAACGAATTATGTGACTATGATTTATCCCTCTTTAATAACTTTCGAAGTACTATAATGATTGTATGATCTATCACCTATAAGCAGGGACACACTCATAGAGAACAAACAATCTTTCTCATTGGTAATATCAGAATTGCAATTCCATCTTCCCCTAACCGGTTGAAGAAAGAGTACAAAAGATAAGCAATCCTTATATAAACCTTATCAAGCGATAGGAGCAACGGGTTAAAACGGCACCGAACAACCCGACCCGAACCTAAACCGAAATTGGCGAAAACAAGAACCAAGAACCGCAGTAAAGAGAGCGAAACCGAAACGAAGTTATACAGCAAACCGATTTAGATAGTTTATGTGTATGTTGCCTTGTTTCGACCCGAAACGACCCGAGCAAACCCAAAATCGAAAAACCTTAATTATATAAAACCACAAACCGAACCGAATTAGGTCGGGCCGGTTCAATTCGGCCCGGTTCAGCTCGGTTTCTCGTTTCAGTTGATATTGCTCAGCCCTATCAAGCAACATGGACAGTGTAGAGAAAATCTAGCTTTTGTACATTTCTGAGATTTTTTGCTCTTAGGAGAACTTCAGAACCCAGTAAGTTTTATAAAAAGTTCCCTTCTCCATATATAAGCATCAAAACAAACAATTTTATTAGGATGATAAAAAAGATTTGCCATATCAAGGAGAATCAAGAGTTCAGCTTGTCCCTCTAAATTAAAATATTGGTGCAGAATCTTAACAATGTGTGGAAACAGCTGCTGACAACACAAATATCAGCAGTTAATGTAAAATCTTGTGATACATGATTTATTCGCCATAATGACTTGCTAATGACTTGTATTTAATGTATACTTAATTATTGAACAGAAGAATTCATTTTAGGGGAATTTAGAACATATACACACGTAAGTACAACATGATAGGGATGAAAATGAAGCTTACCCTTTCCAAGATCATCAGGATCAGCATGGACAACTACGGCCCTTCCAATAATGGATTGAGCTCCAATGAGTGGAATCTACATAAATTGATATTCTTTAGGTTTGTACAATAAAATCTCTATAAAGGCCAAGTTAAAACAAATTCTGCAAGGAACCCACCTGCTTGTCAACAATGCTGAATTTTGCAGTACCTGGGTTGATAAGAAACCAGAAAAGTTAGCACTCGAGCTTTCAATAAGAAAAACGATATATACAATGTTAAAGAGTTATCTTATATCTGATGATATAATATGTAATCCAATGTGCATATAGAAATCACATCATCACAACTTACCATTCAAAAATTTAGACCGTTTAACTAAAGTGTGTGAACATGACTTATAGATCAAAAATTATAATAGTGATCATAGAAGTTGAAGTTGCAAATGACAACATTAACACCCTGATATCAAATCTGTTAAATAAATAAAGCCAATTTGAGCAGAAAAATGTGCATGGAATTTTTATAAGAACAAGGATAATGATGAAAGCATTGCTAGTAGTACCGAGGAGAAAATAACATGCAGAGTAGATGCATGTTAGATTTTAAAAATTGGTCTTGTATAAAGCTTGCATGAGACAAAGAACATTGCGTTTTTGAAACATAAAGAGAGTATATACCATCTTCGCCTACTTCTACGTTTCCAAGATCTCCAGCATGGCGATGCTCATCATCAGGAGCACCATGCTCCTTTCCATGAGGATTGTAATGAGGACCTACCATCAAAAAGAAAAGATTTACCGTTTAGATATATCAAAGTTACAAATTTGTTAATTCATTATTGATAGATTCCAATTAACACATACCAGTTGACATGCATCCATTGGTAGTGTCACCAAGTGCATGAACGTGGAATCCATGAGGTCCAGGTTTTAGGCCAGAAAGTTCTCCAGTAACAGTAGTGGGAGCACCTGAGACATTGTGCAAGTAAGATAACTAATATGTTTATGTATACCCCAAACAAAACATCAAAAAATAACTCGAATACTACCTTCTGACTCTTGATTAAAGAGGACAGTGCCGCTAACACCTTCGCTGCTGTTAAGAACCACAACTGCCTTCACCATTTTAATTTCTGTATGTGATCTGAACAATTAAATAACCAAATACTATCAGCAAAGTACATACAGCTTTCAGACCGACGAGTATTCTAGATAGAAAATTCAACAGTCACATGATTGCAGAGCTACAGATAAGTGGCTCGATAGTAAAATCCATCACCGTCAATCAACAGAACTTTACACGCATTAGATATTTAAGTGACCAAACGACAAACCTGAACTATCAATTTCATTTTTTTATATATATAATCTTTCGAAAAAAGTAGAAATCAACCTTTTGGAAGGATGCATGAAAGTTTGACAAATGCACTATCAGATACGGTGTTTAACTCCATCCTAACAGATACATCATTCTAAGTAGCGTACATAACCTACAAGTTATCAAATTTGAGCATATAATATCAAATCTTTTTGTTTCAACTATCCTCAAGGGAAATTCTTATTCCAAAAAGTGGCCGCGATCAATCAAAACATATGTTACTCTAGCTTACACGCTTAGTCTTCTACAACCCCAACAAGAAATCAATCATAAATGAAAACAAAGTCCATTATAATAATAATTAACCATTTCCTAACCATCTAAACCAGTGTTAATTCCATAACACCCCCACAGAAAAAAGAAAACCTTTGAAGGACAACAATCAACCTTATCACCAAACACCACAAATCATATTCTGATCACTACATACCACATGTCAATAAATATTCCAAGGAATACCAGACGACAAGTACGTCTATCTATAAACCTTAACTACAAACTAAAGCCAAACAATAATATCATCCCGTAATCAGATAATCCAGTTTAAGAGCTTTGGTGATTTCTAAGGGTTATCAAATACTAGCCGAAATGATATAAGCTAGTAAACCCAAAAATAAGCACCACTAACAAATCAGAATCAGACTATTAATATAAAGAGATATCTATCTACGTATAAAAATTCAAAATGACTATTAGACATAAAAGTAAAACTCATGATGATCAGTTGATGACTTATATAAAATTAATTAAAACCATATATCGTTAAGATCAAATTCATTTCCGATCAATTAACATAAAATCAAATAATAATAATAATAATAATAATAATAATAATAATGATAATAATAAAATAAATCAAAGTGAATACCTCAGAACACCCCTGATTGCAAAACAAAGTGAGAGTAGTTAGCCGATTGGATTGATGGTATGTATAAAAGATATGCCTCAGGTCGCCATTTATGACTGCCTTGCCACCTACTACCACAAACGGTTACGCGCGAGTGTAGGATACTCTGAAATCTGTTGGAAGGTTATTGGTACGTGAACGGCACGCGGGATTTGGTCGGGTGGGCGTTTTCTCTTTATTAATTGGGCTTTCTTTATACAGTAGTTTCTAGGTTTACGGGCTTAGTTTACTGCCCATCGTAGATTCCAACAAGAAGGTTTTTGGACGGTTTTACAAGGGTTTCAGGTAGGGGGCGTTCATAATTCACAAGCCCAATAAAACGAAATTCGAAAATCGAGAACAATTGAACCAGACTAACAATCTAACCGGATTTATCAAAGTCGAACAAAACCAAATCGAATCAAACTTCTAAAGAAAAAAAAAATCTCTAAAATCGGACAAACTATAGTATATATTCTTGCAATCAGGGTTACAAGGGGGTTTCATTGTATTCTGGTCGTAGAAACATAATAGAATTTTGTTTCATGGTGTTAATTTTTCTAAAAATAAATGTTTTTAAAGTGCAAAGGTGTAATGCATTGTGTTACTTTTGTTCGTTCATTTATAGATGAAAAGTAAAATTAGTTTTTCGTTAACTCGGTTTTTTTTTTTTTTGGTAACCGGGATTTCGTTAACTCAGTCATTTTAATCAAAAACGGATTATTATTTTTTTGCTGGTTTTATTTTATACAACATACTCAATCCCGCCTAAATAGGGTAAGGGGAGGTGAAGTGTAAATAGGTCCTACCCCTACTTCCAGGGATGCAAAGCGAAGGCGATAGAAGACACATAAAAAAGACGAGCAAGATAAGGGCAAACAAAGAAAACAAGCAAGCAAAAAAAAACATCATATAAACAAGAGGAGAAGGCGAACATAAAACCTAAATCATACAACCAACATAGACAACATAAAGACAAGCGAAAGCACATAAGATGTACAAGAAAAACAAAGACAAAAGCCCAAAAAAACCATAACGCCAAAAGTAAACCACCACGAATGACCATCGAAAAGAAAGCTAAAGGGCCTGAAAGAGGACAAACCTCAAGATCTAAAGGAGCAACAAACCTACAAAGGAGTCTAGCCTAAGGGCAAGGCAACAAGTATAAAGGCACCTAAACACCTAGAAGCAAAGCAACAAAAAGGCACCACAAGGACCTAAACGCATGAAACAACTCGAAGGCATATGGACTCTACCCGCAAGTCCTAGTTCTATCTCTCCCCAAAAACCTATCAAAGGTCATGTCCTCGGACAAGAGAAGCTCCTTCATGTCCTGCCTAAGTCTATCCTCTCATCTAAGTTTAGGTCTAACCCTTCTCCTCATGTTGTCGACTATAAAGGCTTCGACCTTCCTAACGGACGCTGATTGTGGTCTCCTTCTGACATGACCAAACCATCTCAACCTTCCTTCCTTATCTTGTCGATAATCGTACCAACGTCGAGTTCTGCTCTAATAACACTGTTTGGTATCATGTCACACATGGTTGTACCACAAGTCCACCTCAGCATTCTCAATTCTGCTACTTCCACCTTGTTCGCTAGTGCTTTTGTAATTGGTTAACACTTTAACCCATACGGCATAGCTGGTCTAATCGTGGTTCGATAAAATTTACCTTTTACCTTTAAAGGTACTCTCCTATCACAAAGAACTCCCGATGCCGCCTACCATTTTGCCCAACCTGCTCTAATACGGTAGGTCACGTCATCATCAATCCTTCCTGATCAATGGATGACTGATAGGTGTGTAAACACACATCCTTTTTACCACTTAATTACAATAATAACCGAGCCAAAACGTGTATTTTATGTCATTTATGTCGGAATTATGCGTGGTTTGTGTTTTTGTTGTGATTTAGGACGAAAAGGTGAAAAGTGGAGAAAACACGGGCATTCACGGGCTTTTATCGAAGAAAAAGATGAAAGACGAAGTCAAAAAATCAAGAGTGCAAAAAGAACGGAAGTCCAAGACCAATTCTGAAGATTTATCGAAGAAAAAATCAAAAGATGGAAGTTTACTAAAAGCCGAAGAACTTAAGTCTAATTTATTGAAGAATTACAAGACTAGTTTAAAGAGATCCCGAGACAAAGTCATTAAAGTCAAAAGATTAAGAAGATTAAGGACTTAATGATGCAATTAGAGAAAGAAGAAAGAGGGAGGAAGCTTCCACTAAGCACCTCCCTAATCCACTATAAATAGATCCATTTTCTTTCATTTGTAGTTGTTGGGTGGATTGACAACCCACCTCTTCAACCATTTTCATTCCTTGCACTTTAAATTCTTGCACTTTAATTTCTTGTATCGCACCCTTTAATTATCAAGTAAGTTTTATTTAATTGTTGTTGAATCTTTACTTTCTTGTTTAATCTCTCATCTACCTTTCTTAATTGTGTTTAATCTTTGTGTTCATGTTCTTGAGTGTTATGGTTTTCAATCAAGTGGGTTTTGATTGATTTGGTTATGATTGTTAGTTTTGTTGATTTGTTTTGATTGGTATTGATTAGTTGTTCATTTGTGGTTAGTTTGATTTAATCTTTTGGTTAATCTTGATTGATTTTGGTTAAATTCGTGTTCTGTTTCATCCCCTGTTCTTCGCTACTGTTGAGGTGCCCAGATTCCAGATCAACCACTTTCTTCTCAATTGTTCCGAATCAAGATTGTTCATCCGGAATATTTTATATTCCGGATCAATGCCTTTCATTCAGAATACTTGATTATTCCGGATCAATCTCTTTATTCGGAATATTTGTGATTCCGGATCAATCTCTTTATTCGGAGTGTTTGTTATTCCGGATCAATCACTTCATTCGGAATACTTTGTTATTCCGGATCAAGTCTTTCATCCGGAATATTGATTATTCCGGATCAAGTCTTTCATCCGGAATAATATTCCGGATCACCAATTTTATTCTGAATCAACCCTATTTTCTTTTCATTCCGGATCAAGAACTTTATTCCGGATCAACTGGTTTATTCCGGATAAGTGACATATTCTGGATGAGCTTTGTTATTCCGGATGAGGGTGATATTCCGAATGAGTTTTTCAGTTTTTTGTAGTTTTATATTTTTAATTCTTAAGCTTTACTTTTCCCGCCTTTTTCCTTATTTGCATTTTTACTTGCCTTCTTTTTAGTTTAAGTCTAAGTTTGTGTCATTTACTTTATTTCCTTTTTAATTTCTCGTCATTTACTTTTTGTCAAGTTTTAATATTTCATTGTTTCTTTTTACCAACTTTACTTTATTTTTATTTGTTTCAAGTCTTTATCTTTCATTAGTTTTAGACAACGACACCCTTTCTTTCGATTCACCAAGAACAATTGTCGCACAATTAACCAGTTATCAATTCGAAGAGATACCGAGAAACGAACTTTTCAACCTAGCAAAATCTCTATATTAAAATGGCGCCGCTGCCGGCTCTTTTTGTGAGGATAAACGGTTTTTTGTGAGAGACGCGTTGGCTTTTGGGATACGTTCACTCGTGAACGTTATTTTTCGTGTCAAAAAGTTTCAAAAATCCCAAAAACATTTAAAAAATCATAAAAAGCATTTCTTTTTCAAGGTTTTGCACCAAAAATATTCTTCTTGCTTATCTATTTCTCTTTATGGATTCTTATGTCCATTGCGTCGGGTGTGGGAGACGATTATACGGGAACGACTCTTGTCAATGGTGTACATGTGAGCGGTGCTGAAACGATATCGACAACACACAATTCGGATTTTGTCCATGGTGCAACTCGACTAATTCGTCCTTTTTGAATCCACCTCATGTTCCCCCGTGCATCTATTGTGGAAGCGATTCTCATTGGCATGTTTCGTGCCCGGTTCGATACCCGTATGATCACGGGCAAGAACCGGGTTACAATTATGACAATGGTAATAGCTATACACATGACGCACCCAGTTTCTCTCCATACCCGTGGTGCTATATTTGTGGGGGCCCTCACGATGCTTCTTCTTGTGATCCGTCGATGGTCTTTGAGAAAGTTCCGTGCTATCATCCCAGTGTCCATAACTTTGAGCCCCCACATCACACCCTCAATCATCAATCCTCTCAGCAAATTAGTCTTGACCAACAACTAACTTCTTTGAACCATGTTCTAGAAAGTTTAGCTCAAATCCGAGCTGACTTGCATCAGGAAAGGCAACCTTTGCTTGATGTGGACGAAACCTTGAAAACCACCAACACCTTTTTGAGCCAATTTGGTCGCTTTTCCTTTTTTTCTACACCAAAATGTTTAATTACAGCGTGGGATAGAATTGGTTTAATTGAACACTCGGGGAGATGAACAACAAAAATTGCTTCATGAGCTTCTTAAAGATGTGGAGGTTATCAAGGAAGAGTTAGCCGACTATGTCACTCCTAACTGGAATGGTCCCGTCTATTACGATGATGATGACGACGATGATGTCTACGCTCTCGACCCATCTACTGAAGTTGCTACTCCTACTCTCGATATTCCTAATGCGTCTAAGGATGATGATTCATTGAGTGAGCTTAGTGATTTTGGTCTCGATAAATTCTTTGATGATGAGGTGTGTGACATACCGACTGCTATGGAGTCTGAGGACGACGTTGTTCTTACGGAAGAGGTCGATCCTAACGATGACGATTTTTCTCCGCGCTATGAGAATTTCACTTTTGAAATTTCTCAATCTCCACCGGGAGATGCGGGCGATGACGATTTATTCTCTCCGGCTTACGAGAAGTTCACCGATGAACTTGCTCTTGAAGATGAGGTGGAAGACGTGATTCTCCGCGACAGATTACGGAAAGTGCATCTTCTTATTGCTCAAATCGAAGAGTTGACTTCTCCTCCTCTTTCCGAGTCTTTACCTCCATCTATTCCTCCCGTTGAAGATAATGACCCATTGCTGGAAGAAATCGACATTCACTCCATACCTCCAGGTATTGATGATGATGACACGGAGGGGGATATTATTTTTGATAATTTGCTGCAGGAAGATATTGTCCCAAGTCCCCCTCCCGAGCACCTTGCATCCTCCCCTTTAGCCACTATCACGGAGGATGAGTGCTTTGACCCGGGAGGTGCCATTCACTATTTCATGATTGATAACATTACGGCTTTGCCGAGTGCTCAGCATCCATTGTCTTTGGGGGATGACAATGTGCTTACTTCACCCACCCCACCTCCCGTGGATCTTGATTTCACATACTTTTCGTATGTTGAAAGAACCTTTCTCCCATTCAAGACTTATCCCCCCGCCTCTCCTTTATTGATGTCCTCCGGGAACGAGGACAAGGTCTTTGATCCCGGTATTACATTTGAGGCTTCCCCATGGACCATTTAATTCGGGGACGAGTCAGGCTCGTGAATCGGTTAATATAAACAAGCGCTTTTTGGGAGGCAACCCAATTATCTATCTATCTTTCCCTGTTTTCACCATAACTGTAGGGGGAGCCCCGTTGGTGTTTCTAGTTTTCTTTCTTATCATGTGTAGGGAATAGAGCTTCAAAGACACACTCGTGATGACTTTTGACGACCGTGATTCCGTGTTCCCTTCTTCCCGGTTCTATCCTAAACTCTTTTCGATTCACTATTTTATATTTTCCAATATTAAAATAGGAACCTCGTTAGTTGTCTTTTCCTTAGCGAAATTTAAACAACGTGCACGATGTCCTAAGTGTAGGGGAGTTTACTCCCACATGCTTAAACATTGAGGACAATGTTTATATTAAGTGTAGGGGGACTTCTATCGAAGTTAAGTGGCCTTTTCCTTGTATTTGTCCTCATTTTAACCGGAAAATCAATTTTTCGACATTTTTCAAATTTTTTGATCTATTTTGGCCTATTAGTTTTACCTTTGTATAGTTATTTTCTTTCTTTGTTAGAATAAAATTTTAATAAAGTGGTTTTAATTTTTTAAACGTTGTGAATTTTTTGACTCAACCCGAGTTTTCTTATCTAAGTTTACTCTAGCTGGTATCCTTAACGTGTTTAAGTCAAGTTTTGCTAGGCTTTTATTTAGGGAGCTATAAAACGCGAAAGTCTTAACTCTCACGGGTTAAGAACAAGAACTTTTCGCAAGTTCCTATAATTGATCCTAGAGAGTTGTCTATCAAGGGAACTTTAAAATGCGATTCTAAACTTGAAAGAGTCTAAGAATTTGCAAGATCCTATAGGCGACTCGAAAACCCAAAGCTTTGATTTAATAGGCTAAGCATCCACGAGTCTCATTCCTTGAGATTTTAAATTGTGGAGAACGAGGGATGATAGAGTCAATTATAAGTTTGGTATTCTTTCTGAATTTATGTGAGTTAATTATAAGCCTATTCTCCCATCGCTTGCTAATAAATGTATCTGCAATAAATAAGGTTGTACGATTTGAAAAGTTACTTAGCTTCTAGCCCAAGATCGTTTAAAAGTTGCTCGGTATGGATTAGAGTTCATAGCCAAGGCATAACTCATTGAAGCGGGATGCGAAGATTGGCGAGTCCAAAAAGGTCCTAACAAGGCATGAGGACTACATTTTGTTGCTAAAGATCCCAAGTGATGTGAAGAATCATTTATCAAAAATCAATATGAAGGATCGAGCCACACGACAAAAAGCAAATACTCCCCAAAAGATCATGGAGAAGTCTATCCAAAAAGGCCCTAACAAGGTATGAAGATAAATAAATCCAAGTCCAAAAAGGAGGCGGATCGTTGTATATCAAAGTCCAAAATAAATATTGGAGAAAAATGAAGAAGTCGTGGTCCATTTATGAAGAATCTCTCAAAACTTCAAGTGAATAAATTCCTATTATGAAGAGAAGGCCATTATTTCATGAACGTCTCTCAAGATTTGAAGTATGAAGTCGCTGCCAAATATCGGTCCGAGAAAGGTCTCAAATCGCGAATCGAGTTATGCCAAGATATGAACTTTATGAGGTCCCGAGAAGCAGTTTTAAAAGATTTTGTCCTTTAGCTAACTATTGATTAAATCGTCCCACTTTATTTTCAGCCTAATAAACTATCAAAATAAGTCAACAATGCATCCTCGTGATCATTCTAAGACAAAAATAAAATATAAGAGATACACCTAGGAATAAGGGAGTCTAAGTGAATAATTGGCCCACATGAGTTCGTGTTAGTTTGCTAACTTATAATAACAATGATCTCGCTTTTAAGCTTGGTTTGGAGAAAGTGAAAACTTAAGGATGATGATCATTCATGACCTTTTCAAAACCCTAAGGTATGTTTTTGATTTCTTTCTTACTTTGAATGTTTATAATTTTCTATCTCTTTAATAAAGGCCAACGTGGATTGATTATGATGAAAAATGTAAACGTGCTTTGTAACTAATGCATTGCATGAGGACATTGCAATGGTCAAGTGTAGGGGATTTGATAAGTGTGTAAACACCCATCCTTTTTACCACTTAATTACAATAATAACCGAGCCAAAACGTGTATTTTATGTCATTTATGTCGGAATTATGCGTGGTTTGTGTTTTTGTTGTGATTTAGGATGAAAAGGTGAAAAGTGGAGAAAACACGGGCATTCACGAGTTTTTATCAAAGAAAAAGACGAAAGACGAAGTCAAGAAATCAAGAGTGCAAAAAGAACGGAAGTCCAAGACCAATTCTGAAGATTTATCGAAGAAAAAGTCAAAAGACGGAAGTTTACTAAAAGCCGAAGAACTCAAGTCTAATTTATTAAAGAATTACAAGACGAGTTTGAAGAGATCCCGAGACAAAGTCATTAAAGTCAAAAGATTAAGAAGATTAAGGACTTAATGATACAATTAGAGAAAGAAGAAAGAGGGAGGAAGCTTCCACTAAGCACCTCCTTAATCCACTATAAATAGATCCATTTTCCTTCATTTGTAGTTGTTGGGTGGATTGATAACCCACCTCTTCCACCATTTTCATTCCTTGCACTTTAAATTCTTGCACTTTAATATCTTGTATCGCATCCTTTAATTATCAAGTAAGTTTTATTTAATTGTTGTTGAATCTTTACTTTCTTGTTTAATCTCTCATCTACCTTTCTTAATTGTGTTTAATCTTTGTGTTCATGTTCTTGAGTGTTATGGTTTTCAATCAAGTGGGTTTTGATTGATTTGGTTATGATTGTTAGTTTTGTTGATTTGTTTTGATTGGTATTGATTAGTTGTTTATTTGTTGTTAGTTTGATTTAATCTTTTGGTTAATCTTGATTGATTTTGGTTAAATTCGTGTTCTATTTCATCCCCTGTTCTTCGCTACTGTTGAGGTGGCCAGATTCCGGATCAACCACTTTCTCTTCAATTGTTCCGAATCAAGATTGTTCATCCGGAATATTTTATATTCCAGATCAATGCCTTTCATTCGGAATACATGATTATTCCGGATCAATCTCTTTATTCGGAATATTTGTGATTCCGGATCAATCTCTTTATTCGGAATGTTTGTTATTCCGGATCAATCACTTCATTCGGAATACTTTGTTATTCCGGATCAAGTCTTTCATCCGGAATATTGATTATTCCGGATCAAGTCTTTCATCCGGAATAATATTCCGGATCACCAATTTTATTCAGAATCAACCCTATTTTCTTTTCATTCCGGATCAAGAACTTTATTCCGGATCAACTGGTTTATTCCAGATAAGTGACATATTCCGGATGAGCTTTGTTATTCCGGATGAGGGTGATATTCCGAATGAGTTTTTCAGTTTTTTGTAGTTTTATATTTTTAATTCTTAAGCTTTACTTTTCCCGCCTTTTTCCTTATTTGCATTTTTACTTGCCTTCCTTTTAGTTTAAGTCTAAGTTTGTGTCATTTACTTTATTTCCTTTTTAATTTCTCGTCATTTACTTTTTGTCAAGTTTTAATCTTTCATTGTTTCTTTTTACCGACTTTACTTTATTTTTATTTGTTTCAAGTCTTTATCTTTCATTAGTTTTAGACAACGACGCCCTTTCTTTCGATTCACCAAGAACAACTGAGTCGCACAATTAACCAGTTATCAATTCAAAGAGATACCGAGAAACGAACTTTTCAACCTAGCAAAATCTCTATATTAATGACCGACCACAAATATCTAAAAGACTCTTTTGTTGAAGGATTTGGTCTCCGATACGGACATCCACTTCTTGGTGGTAGACCTCGTACTTACCGAAATCACATCTTAGGTATTCAGTATTCTCCCTACTTACCTTGAGGCCATTGTCTTCTAGTGCCTGTCTCCAGCTCTCGAGTCTGTTGTTTAACCCTTCGGCCGATTCTGCGACCAACACAATATCGTCTACAAATACCATGCACCAAGGGCTGTCTTATTGAATCCCTCATGAGAGCTCATCCAGTATTAAGGTGAAGATGTATGGGCTAATGGCAGATCCTTGATGAAGACCTACTTCCACCAGAAAAACTCGATGTTCCCCACTGTGGTCCTTACGCGGGTCTTCGCCCCCTCGTACATATCCTTTATGACTCTCAAGTATCTCTTTGACGTTCCTTTATTTATAAGGGTTCTCCAAATCAGCTCACGTGGGACGCTGTCATAGGCCTTTTCCAAGTCCAGGAAATTCATATGCAAATCTCTTTGTATTTCCCTATACTTCTCTATAAGGCTTCTAAGGATGTGAATTGCCTCTTTCGAGGACCTTCCAAGCATAAAACCGAATTGGTTCTCTGACACCCTTGTCTCCTTTCTTAATCTTTTCTCGATAACTCTCTCCCAAAGCTTCATGGTGTGACCAAGAAGCTTAATTCCCCTATAGTTGCTACAGGTTTGAGCGTCACCCTTGTTCTTGTAGATCAGAATGCCTTCACTAAGCCTCCATTTATCTGGCATCTTAGCGCTAGAGAAGATCTTGTTGAAAAGGCAAGTCGACCACTTTATTTCCTCATCTACAAGGGAAGTCCAAGCTTCTATCAAGATTTGATCTTGTCAGACACCTTTTTTTCTCCCCATCTTCTGTAAAGCAACCCTCACTTCCCCTTGGTTGATCCTAGAGTAGTAGCAATCGAAATGCACGTCTTGGCTTGAGCTCGGCAGCTTCCTATATCCTTCAAGTCTACTCTAACTAAAAAGTGCGGAGAAATACTTTCTCCATCTTTTCTGGATATCGTCTCTCCTCACCATGGTTCGACCTCCTTCGTCTTTGATGTATCTTATGTTTCCTAAATCCCTTCTTCTTTTCTCTCGGGCTTTAGTAATCTTGTATATATCATTTGCCCCCTCTTTAGAGTCCAATTTCTTATACAAGTCTTCGTATGTGTGGGCCACTACCAATTTCGCCTCTCTTTTAGCTACTTTTTACCTCTCTTTTGCCCTTTCTCTATCCTCTTCGCTGCCCTCGCGGTATGCAAAGAGCTCTTTGAAAGTAGATTGTTTCGCGGCTACTTTGGTTTACACATCCTCATTAAACCACCAAGATTCCTGGTGTGTCGAATGCGTTCTCGAAGACTCACTATCCATCCCTAGGGAGTCCTTTGTCGCGTCTCTAATGACACGAGCAATTATGTTCCACAACTCATTCGCGTCACTAATTACCAAGTCCTACCCAACCACAGAAAGTTTCTCCGATACTGACACTCTAAAAGTCTCCACCGCATCTCCATTTAAGTTCTTCCACAATGTGAGACCCCCAGAATCTGACATGGAACAACTAGGCAACGAGGGGGTAACACGTCATGGTACAAGAAGCAATGAATTACAGTTGACACAAAGGTGACGTAATAAAAACATGTACATTACATCATAAAATAATCAGAGTTTTAAACATATGTCCCAGAGTTTTATAAGCGGAAAATATATTATATCATTACGATTTATTACATCAAGTTGCCCAAAAGATAGAATAAACTTCTGATAGTTTTTACTAAAACCAATCTTTTAAAAGCATCACAGATATCTCCAAGCTGCGATAATATCCTGCGGGCTCCCATCCAAGTAAAGCTAAGTAATAATACCTGAAATTAAACATGTAAAATCGTCAACATAAAGTTGAGTGATATTCATAGGTTTAGCAATAAAGGTGTAGAACACAAGCATTAATTTGAAAACAAGAAATAGGGGAAAATGGTTACGTACGATAACCATAGTCCGAAACGTTATTATTATTATTGCAGTTCAGTAACCGAAGCTTAACTTACGTAAGTTCCTCTAGGGAGTATTCATCCTAAATGCTCAGGTATAAACAAATATTAGTGCGTCATGGTTTAACAACCGCATCATGGGACGGGGATTGTCAATCCCGATGGATCCATCCACAACATTCGCGCTTAGTACTCGAAATTAACGGTTCATGATCAGGAGAGGAAACTTAAGGCTAGACTAAAAAGCAATAATAATATCTAAAGTCTGGAAAGCATACATGTTATGGATAGCATACAAGTTCTGGATAGCATACAAGTTCTGGATAGCATACAAGTTCTTGATAGCATACAGTTTTTAAATGGTTGTGTTCCACCATGTAAAATCTCACCCCGTGTTTAGAAACCATGTATAAGTAAAAGAGGGGCTATGAACTCACCTTAGCCACGAGGTAAGTCAATCACGGTACTCAGCAACTGAGTAGAAACAATGGTAGTGAGACGATCACCGACGATATGGATGCCCAGAAACACGAAAACCGCAACCTATCAAAATAAGGCGCGCGTAAAGACTCGAACTCAAATATCGTTGTATACTAAGTATAATATAACTTAAGTATTTTCAAAGTATTCATATTTCAAAACCATTGACACGAACCAAATGAATCCATATTAACTCATTTATCCAATATTACCCGCTTAAACACTTGTACACTCGAAATTGACCCGTCATAAGTCGCTAAGTCAATGCAAGTCAAACTATCCCTTTACCTTACTCGGACCAGTAGAGAAGTCATTTATATAATGACTAAGCACTTGAGTAAGTCACCATTTCCAATAGTGAATACTCAAACTCACGTACCACAAGCATTGAACTACGTGTCCAAAATACAAATCAGCAAGTACACTCCGATTGTACACACCGATCTACCCTATCTAGACTTGTCCGTTTTAGGTGAAACTTGGTGTCAAGGTCACTTATAACCTATATAAGACCCTGCCAAAATTTGAGCAAAGTTCACACTTTAAAACCCATAAGCTCGACACTATACTCGACCCTAAAATTTTGGGACAGAATTGTATACTTGTTTTATAAAACCGTTTAGACCACTTTAAAAGTACTATTTTGACAATCTGCCTTTTAAACTCACTACTAGACTCATCAAATTAAGTTTATAGACTTTGAAAACCAGTAGTACCCATTATCTAACCATTCCTAAAGTCCCCAAGAGTCGACCTAAAATCAGCCACAATTTCGGATTGTGCCGACTTGCGTCTCCCGGTACACGAATACTAAAACTAGCATAACTTTTTACTCGTAATGAGTTAGAAGCTCTATCTTATACCAAAACGATGCGTCTCGGAAAACTATACAACAAAATCAAATAATCTCAGCCTATCACAAATCATAAACCCACAAAAATTCCGTTCTAGACCTGCTGTCCAAAATACACTTTTAGAAAATTATAACAAACAAATTTCCAACCAAAACTAATCATTTCCATACCTATAGAATCACTCTACTATCATACCCATCAACCAAACACTCCTAAACACTTGCAAGTAAAATTTTAACAAAAATCAAAGATCAAGATACAACTTTTTAGCATCAAGGCATGAAGATCTCACCAAAAACCTTACATGCAAAATGATCAAAACTTATACAAATCATAACATCATAAAATCTTGAAAATTTGATGCATGTGTGAAATTTTTGTATAGATAGAATCATCTTTTGATTTGGAACATGGGTTTATGATTAGATTTTGATGACTCAAAATAAAAGTTGATGATTTTGGGTGTTTTGTGTGTTTAGGGTGGCGGCAAAGGCAAGGAGGAGGGAGGATATGGTGTAAAAATTTTATAAAAATTTGTATGTGTGGGTTTTGGTTAAAAGAAAATGTATATATATGGTAGGTAGTGGAGGAGTTATTGTTGTCAAGCTTTGAAACTTGTGAAAAAAGAAATTTAATAGTTTAAAGGGTAGAAAATGTCTATTAGTAAATCTTGAAAATATTTACGGGGCTTAGGTTTCGTAAAAATACTTTTCAAAAGTTAAGATGCATCATAAATATGATTATATGATTTCCCGACATGACTTAATACGTAATTAAAACGAAATCGTCGAAAATATTAATTATCGAAACAATTGATAATAAAATGTAAAAATTTTGGGCATCCGTCGGTATCGCGATCACTAGGAATTCTCGTTGTATATTGATTTTGAGTAAACTCGTTGTAAAACGCACGCGGGTGATTTTAAATCAAAAACTTTGATTTAAGTTAAATATGGAAAAATAAAATAAGAATTTTATAATTCCAGATAAAGTATTTATCAATAATCAGAAAATACTTGAAAAGTATAATTTATTAAAATTATCATGATCTCAGGATTTACATATAAAAATACAAGAAAACGTAATACGTTGGAAAATTCAAGAAGCACGAATAACATAATAAAATAATGTTGGAAAAGTACGGGTTCTTACAGTCTTCCCCCCTAAAGGAACTCTGGTCCCTTAGAGTTCTCCTGAAAACAGTAAAAGATGTAACAAGAGGAGGTACAAAGTTAAGAACTGATTCATTGCTTCCCAGGTAATTTCTCCACCACGGCGTATCTTCACAATTGGAATTCACTACGCTTCAGTTTCTTAACTCTTCTTCGAATAAATTTTCAAACTCAGATTAAAATAATGACCTTTCAGTATGGAGAAATATAAGGAGATAAAATGAACACAAGAATTGTTTAAACAGGCAAAGTGCGCTAAAATGAACCAATATTGTTTATCAACAAGGAATCACAAATCGTACAAACTGTACAACATGACAATCTTAGAACGTAACAATCTAGTTACAAGAGAAATAGAAGGGAAAAAAATGAATTACATATGATCATTTAAAATACAAACTGTCAAAATCAGTTGTCTAGTATTTTGGTATTACTTTAAAACTCAGTTTAAATATTTTCTTGATTAAAATAAAAATTTACAAGGTGTAGTGATTTAAAATCAAACTATCTATATTTGGTGAGTAAGTTGTTGCTATATCTTTTTCTTGATCAGGGTTTTTAAAGCAAAAGTAGAACATTTTAAAATAGTTATCATGATCGGCTTAAGAACTTTTGGATGAATGTATGAAATTATCGTTTAAAAACTCAGGTTTATCGTTACCATTCGAGAAAATTCAGATTTTCCAAGTTATTTAGAATCATTGTTAGAAATTATAATTTAATTTAATAATTTCATTATATTGTAGGTAAAGTATGATAAAATCAATTACTTTAAAAGATACAGCTTGACATATTCTGGTTCTCAAAAGGTGACAAGATAGCAACGAATATGAGACATATAAAGGTCAACAATTTGTATGCGAGCAATAAAACAAGGGAATAAAATGAAAGTCGTATCAATTCTTAACAAACATGATAGAATAGACGCGTCGATGATAAAAATAATAAGAAACAAAAGATTATAGCAAGTCATCACTTCTTGAGTGCAGTTGGTGTCACCAACAACGGCTTATTAAGTTCTCGATGGTCGATACACGATCGAAAGAGAAAAACCACACAATAAATTTTCGAATCACAGAAAATTCTTAAGAAGTCACTTGAGTGTAATGCCAGTAATATGAGTAACATTAGCAACGAGAGGCGAAATCAACACGTGGTTCACACGAATGAATTTCAAGACGATATAGCCTAACACATATAATGACGGATAAAGAAAATTATTATCCACGTCCAGAGACGTTTCGAAGGTCTACTAAGATAGATAGAGAAGGTTGATCGATGTAGAAGCATAACAATGTTGAAACTTTTAAGTTTGGTATTAATGGTAAGAAATTAGACAAATGGTAACGAAAATGGTATCATGAGGATGATGAGGTAACAAGTAAAGCAATTATCGTTGAGTAAAGAAATCTATGCTTGAGGCATGTACTTTGTTCAAGAAAAGATAAGAGTTCATATGTGTAAGTCGCGAATGGTGCTACTCGCATAAGATGTAAAAGTTTTCTAAACTTTATTTTATCTAACTTTTTAAGGAACATAATTAAAAGTTAATTCTTGGTCACATATTTAAGGCGACTACTATTCGGCCTTGCATGGCTCCTTCTAAATTAAGCATAGGTGATCAGGCCATACATAATTTAGGACTAGCAATGCGATGCTCAGCTTCGTCTAACCAATACTACATATCATATGATTTAAAATATGCATATAATGCCATTTGTAAAAACAGGAATCAAAATAATTTATGAAACTCTTCGCCGATAAGTTACGGGCTTGATATTTAATTCAACAATTTTAATGTTACAAGATTTCCTTACAAGCCCAATCGTTGAACAGTTTGTGAAAATACATTGTATAATTAATATAAATTAATTTTATAAGATAGTATTCAAGTATTTAAGGAAGCCCACATGAAACATTTTGTAAAATGCTTCGCAAACAATACCAGTTTAGGCTTATATGGTAACTTATAAAATAGCGAGTGGGTTATATGAGGGTAATGAATAGTTCAAGACAGTCAATGAAATGGTTACAAGTTGATAAGGATTCAAGGGATTTAGTTGGAGTCGTCATGAGGTACGTGTCAAGATGATAACGAACGATATGAAAGCAAGATCTTCAAATCTCGACCTGAATCAGTGGTATGATAGAAACAAAGGACAACAATATAGAATGACAAATAAGTCATATAAAGAAAGGATAAAGGAATCCGTAGGTGTGCACATCGTAATTTATTCGACAAAAATAGACTTTTAAGAAAGTAGAACATCAGTTTGTCAAATCACTTGGTTTCTAAAAGTTCAAGATTTATGTAAGACCTAGCTCAAGTTACTATTTGTAAACGTTTTCAAACACAATCAATGTTTCATAGTTGTAAAATACCATTAGTTAAAATTTTACGAGCTCAAACGAACTAAAAAAATGCTTCAATCCATTTTTTTTGAATTCTATCAGTTTTGACCTTTTTAGCAACTTTGACTTTTTGGGTTTGACTTTTGGGTTTGACTAGACCAATTGATTCACTAAATGACATTTTAAGACTCGAAGTTTATAGTAATTTGGTGTAAAACGATGTTTCAGACAACTTTCTAGTTTTACTCGAGACTTGAAACGGATAAAAAATAGACGAAAATGCCCTTGCATTAAATCTATCAATAAAATGATATTTTTAGACTTACGCAGAAATAAGTTCTTAAATTTTACAATCCCAAATGAGCGTAACTTGTTCGTTTTTAATATTTTCTGGTCAAATTTTATGTCCTAAACGACGTCTCAACAAGTAGAAATATATATTTTTATGTCTAAAGTTATAAAAATATTTTCTCGACACTGTTAAACTTTCTGTAAAGTTTCTGTACAAAGTATATTTTTTGACATATCTTGAAATTTAATTCAACTTTATAATGACCCAAATTTTATGTACACACATTACTTGTGGATTCCATAAAGATGAAAGAGAATAAATTGTAAAATTTATCATGTAAAGAAAACATAGTATATAAATGGTTCAAGAATACCAACGAAAATCTAAGAAATCCAAAACGGTGCATGACATTCATGTCTTCGATTTCAAGATGCAATGCAGGAAGGTTTCTTGGCAGCGTGATTTTCCAAATCACAAGACATACCGAGAAAGAAATAGAACATTCATGGGTTGCACTCCCGGAGCGAGGAGGTTTAATGAAAAGGGAGGGTACCGGTTTATAGAAATACAATCGTGTTCCAAACAATCGTCACATAATAGCGAATGAATTATAAGATGACGATGATGTTTTCAAGGTACAACGAACGTTGTAATTCGAAGTCGAAACGTAGTATGTGATACAAATGATTTTGCTAGGTTCAATTTAATTCGTGTTCTCGGTATCTTAACGAATTGATTTCCGGTTCACAGTACGACTCAGTTGTTTTTGGTGAAGCAAATATTTTTGGTTGTTTTTTTAAAATAAAGTGCAAAACAATTAAAGTAAAAGGGCAGGTAAGTAAATCTAAGTCTAATTTTAATGTAAAGTGCGAGTATTTAAAAGCATGACGAAAATTAAATGGCACTTAAAGTAAATAACGCAAACTTAAATCTAACTAAGGCAAACTTAAAACGCAACTAAAACTTAAAACTAAGGCAAGGCTAAAATAAATCTAAGGCAAGTAATCTTAAAGTGCAACTAAATAAAAAGGCGGGAAAAGTAAAACTTGAAAGTTAAAAACAGAAATCTAAAAACTGAAACTAGAAATAACCTGAAAAATAGCTCATCCGGAATAATACCCTCATTCGGAATAAACACTCATCCGGAATGTCACCTTCGTTCGGAATGTTTTTCTTCACTGGGAATATTCACCAAAATCCTTGATCCGGAATAAATCCTTTATCCGGAATATGTCACTTATCCGGAATAAAGTCTTGATTCGGAATAATGGTCTTGATCCGGAATGTGATCTTCGTTCGGAATATCTCTTGATCCGGAATATTATTCCGAATAAAACCCTTGATCCGGAATGCCTTAATATTCCGAATAGACTCCTTGATCCGGAATAATAAATTATTCCGGATGAACTTGCTTGATCCGGAATATTATTTGATTTGGAATAAAAGGTTGATCCGGAATATTCCCTTCGTTCGGAATATTCTGTTGATCCGGAATAAAAGGTTGATCCGGAATATTTGGATATTCCGGATGAAATGCTTGATCCGGAATAATAAAATTTCGAATAAGCACTATTGATCCGGAATATTTAATATTCCGGATGAACGACTTTTGAAATCCTTCACACGGAATAATCTGCTTGATTCGAAACTTTCCTGGGAAAAGATCAGTAACAATGCACAACAAAGAACAAGGATCCAAGATATACACGAATCTAACCAAAACTTAACAAAATCAACCAAAAGATTAAATCAAACTAATAACAAAACATCTACTAATCATAAACATTCAATCCAAAACAATCAAACTAACAAAACTAATCAAAATAATCAAAACCCACTTAAATAAATGAATAAAAGTCAAGAACATGAACATAAACAATAAAGCATGAAGATTAAGATCAAATAAAGAAAGGTAGATAAGAGATTAACAAGAAAAAGTAAAGATTGACAAGAATTAAAAGAGAACTTAATTGAAATTAAATGTAGTTAAGGTGAAAGACAAGGTATTTAAATTTGACAAGTAATTAAATGGACATGAATTTAAAGGTGCAAGGTAAATAAAATGGAAGAAATAGTGTGTCAAACTATCCAACAAAATGAAAATGATTACATCCTAATCTATATATAGGAGAGGTTAAGGAGTGCTTAGGAAGCTTCCTCCCCTCCTTCATTTCTTCTTAATTGCAAGCTTAGGTCCTTCTCTTCTTAATCTTTTGTTAATTGCACCATTAGTCCTTAAGCCTTTTAATCTTCTTAAATCTTGGACTTTAATGACTTTTGGCTCGGGATTTCTTTGGACTCGTCTTTTAATTCTTCAATAAATAAGACTTGAGTTCTTCGACTTTAAGTAAACTTCCGTCTTTTGACTTTTTCTTCGATAAATCTTCAGAATTGGTCTTGGACTTCCGTTCTTTTTGCACTCTTGACTTCTCGACTTCGTCTTTCGTCTTTTTCTTTGATAAAAGCCCGTGAATGCCCCGTGTTTTCTCCCTTTTTCACAATTTCGTCCTAAATCACAACAAAAACACAAACCACCCATAATTCCGACATAAATGACATAAAATACACGTCTTGGCTCGATTTTTATTGTAATTAAGTGGTAAAAAGGATGGGTGTTTACACACCTATCAAATCCCCTACACTTGACCATTGCAATGTCCTCATGCAATGCATTAGTTACAAAGCATGTTTACATTTCTCATCACAATCAATCCATATTGGCCTTTATTAAAGAGATAGAAAATTATAAAAATTCAAAGTAAAGAAATCAAAAACATACCTTGGGTTTTAGAAATGTTATGAATAATCATCATCCTCAAGTTTTCACTTTCTCCAAACCAAGCTTAAAAATGAGATCATTGTTATTATAAGTTAGTAAACTAACACGAACTCATGTGGGCCAATTATTCACTTAGACCCCCTTATTCCTAGGTGTATCTCTTATATTTTATTATTGTCTTGAATGATCACGAGGATGCATTTTTGACTTATTTCGATAATTATTTAGGCCGAAAATAAAGTGAACGATTTAATCAATAGTTAGCTAAAGGACAAAATCTTTTAAAACTGCTTCTCGGGACCTCATAAAGTTCATATCTTGGCATAGCTCGCTTCGCGATTTGAGACCTTTCTCGGACCGATATTTGGCAGCGACTTCATACTTCAAACCTTGAGAGATGTTCATGAAATAATGGTCTTCTCTTCATAATAGGAATTTCTTCACTTGAAGTTTTGAGAGATTCTTCATATTTGGACCACGACTTCTTCATTTTTCTCCAATCTTTATTTGGACTTTGATATACAACGATCCGCCTCCTTTTTGGACTTGGCTTTATTTATCCTCATACCTTGTTAGGGCCTTTTCGGATAGACTTCTCCATGACTTTTGAGGAGTTTTTTCTTTTCGTCGTGTGTCTCGATCCTTCATATTGATTTTCGATAAATGATTCTTCACATCACTTTTGGATCTTTAGCAACAAAATGTAGCCCTCATGCCTTGTTAAGACCTTTTTGGACTCGCTAATCTTCGCATCCCGCTTCAATAAGTTATGCCTTGGCTATGAACTCTAATCCATACCGAGTAACTTTTAAACGATCTTGGGCTAGAAGCTAAGTAACTTTTCAAATCGTACAACCTTATTTATTGCAGATAAATTTATTAGCAAGCGATGGGAGAATAGGCTTATAATTAACTCACATAAATTCCCGAAAGAATACCGAACTTATAATTGGCGCTATCATCTCTCGTTCTCCACAGTTTAAAATCTCAAGGAATGAGACTCGTGGATTCTTAGCCTATTAAATCAAAGTTTTGGGTTTTCGAGTCGCCTATAGGATCTTGCAAATTCTTAGACTTTTTCAAGTTTAGAAATCGTGTTTTAAAGTTCCCTTGATAAACGACTCTCTAGGATCAATTATAGGAACTTGCGAAAAGTTCTTGTTCTTAACTCGTGAGAGTTAAGACTTTCGCGTTTTATAGCTCCCTATATAAAAGCCTAGCAAAACTTGACTTAAACACGTTAAGGATACTAGCTAGAGTAAACTTAGATTAGTAAACTCGGGTTGAGTCAAAAGATTCACAACGTTTGAAAATTAAAACCACTTTATTAAAGATTTATTCTAAGCAAAGAAAGAAAATAACTATACAAAAGGAAAACTAATGGGCCAAAATAGATCAAAAATTTTGAAAATTGTCGAAAAATTGATTTTCCGGTTAAAATGAGGACAAATACAAGGAAAAGGCCACTTAACTTCGATAGAAGTCCCCTCTACACTTAATATAAACAATGTCCTCAATGTTTAAGCATGTGGGAGTAAACTCCCCTACACTTAGGACATTGTGCACTTTGTTTAAATCTTGGTAAGGAAAAGACAACTAAAGAGATTCCTATTTTAATATTGAGAAAATATAAAATAGTGAATCGAAAAGAGTTTAGGATAGAACCGGGAAGAAGGGAAACACGGAATCACGGGTCGTCAAGAATCATCAAGAGTGGATCATTGAAGCTCGAATCCCTGCTTGGAAGAGAGGAGAGAGCAAATACCAACGGGTCTTCCCTACACTTAGGATAAAGAAAGCTAAAAGATAGATGCATGGGTTGCCTCCCAAGAAGCGCTTGATTTTTGTTAACCGAGTCGTGAGCCTGACTCGACCTTGATTACCATCGGAAGAAGCATGAAACATATCCACCAGGATCAAAGACATAGTTTTCGTCCATCAAATAGCACAAGCTTAAGGCGAACAAGGCAAGCCAAAAAAGAATAGGCAAGGTTCCCTTAAGCAATGATGGAGCACGGTGGAAGCAAGGGTGAAGTGGTGCAAGCAGATTTCCATAAGTTCCAAAGATAGTTCCTTTTATTTCATCAGACGGATACTGAGATGGCTGCAGAATATCAATACCGGGATCGAACACCTTTTACTTTAGGGGAAAATAGCACTCAGGCTCAGCAGAGTGTGAAGAAGATCCGCGAAGAAGATGCACAACCTCGTCCTCAGAAGGTGGACAAAGAGGTGTTAAATCATATGTGCTGCGGATGTCGGTGTCGACCGGTTGCTTCTCCTTTGAAAGAATTTTCTTCAAATCCAAAGTAGGATCAAGACGATAATCTTCAAAGTCCAAAGGAGGAGCATCACTCTCATGAGGGAAGTAAGTATTGAGAAAAGTTGAAAAGTCTTCCTCAAATGAGTAATCATCCAAAGTAGGATCAAGTGATGGCGAAGGATCTTCATCATGTGAAGAATCACTTGAGAGAGTATCGGCCTCATCAAAATCATCATATGTGGGTAGGTCGGGATACTCGGAGGTACAATCATCATAATCATCCGAATCTGAGCTAGAATCATCATCATAAGCATCAAAGATCGATGGAGAATCATAAATGGGAGAAGGTTCCAAATTGGATAGAGAATCATCCACATCATCTTGAAAAAGTGGATTATCAGTGCAAGAGTCGAATAGAGGATTGTTGTAGATGACAAAATCATCGAGCACATTAATCATATTCGCATATTCTCGTCCATAGGATTTTCTTGTAAGCTTCCCCATTTTGAAAACTTGTGCATCATCCCCGACTCTTAAGATTAACTCACCTTCGGCAACATCAACTAGAGCTCGTCCGGTTCTCAAGAATGGCCGACCAAGTATTAAAGGAATACGAGGGTCCATTTCATAATCAACAACCACAAAGTCGACCGGGAAAGTAAATGTGCCAACTTTAATGAACACGTCTTCGGCAATACCAACGGGGTAAGCGAGAGTGCGATTTGCAAGTTCAAGAGTCATCCTTGTTGGAGTAAGGTCGGGTAATGATAGTGTTTTCCAAACACTCAAAGGCATCAAATTAATACTGGCCCCGAGATCAGCTAGGGCAGTAAATTCTTCAGTTTTGTTGAAAATGCAAGGCAACACAAAACGACCGGGATCTCCAAGTTTTTCCGGAAGTTCTTTAAGAATAACTGCAGAACAGTTTTCATTTAAACGTGTGTTGGCGAGCTCAATCAACTTCTCCTTCTTGTTAAGCAATTCCTTGAATGCTTTCACAAATTTCGGCATGTGGACAAGTGCTTCGACCAGGCTAATGTTGAAATTCAGTTGAGAGATCATCGTCATAAAATTTGACATTTGAGAGTCAACCTTGGTGAGCATTGTGGTCTTGCCTAGCCGTGAAGGATAAGGGATATTGGGTTTGGGTGGTGAAGGTGCAGGTGTAGTAGGTAAAGGTTGAGATGTTGAAGGGTTCTTCCTAGATACATCGTCATGACGAGGCGGAGACGGTAATGGTGCACTAATACTAGGTGTAGGAGGAGTAGGGCTAAATGGTGGTGGAGGAGGTGTAGATGATGGGGGCGGGATAGGTGGTCCTACGATGGTAACTCTACTAAGGGTAGTAATAGCACTCACATTCGCTCGCGGATTGGTGACGGTGTTAGAAGGTAGAGAACTCGAAGTAGAAGGTTGAGTAGTGGGCAAGAAACTAGCCAACATATTCTTAATATCATGCGTTTGAGTGCTGAAGGAGGATTGAATATTATCTCGAAGCTCGGATCTAATGTCATTTCCTTGCTTGGTGATATCTCCTTTCAAATTGATGATTTGGCTCTGCAGATTCTTGATTTGCTCACCTTGGGTTCTCATGATGGCTTCAACATCGGGGTTAATGGGTGGGGTTTGTTTAGCGAGTGGGTGATAAGGATTAGAAGCTCTTGGTGGGATTTGGTTGCTTCTATTGTAATTGTTGGCGGAGTTTTGGTTTTGAGGAGAAAAACCGGGTGAAAGGTAGTTGTTTGATCGGTAACTCAGCAAATTTCTATCCCCTTGAGGTCGAGCTTGGTAATTTTCCGGTGAATAATTACCATAAGCTGCATACACATTTTCCGGATTTCCTTGTGTAGAAGGACAATCGGTGTATGAGTGTGGACCGCCGCATGTCTCACAAGGATTAGCAACCGCTTTAACTTGTTGTTGTTGTTGGTTTGAAGCGAGAAGCAAGATACTTTTGTTCATTTCAGTCATCATGCGGGTGAATTCGGTCATATCAGGGCTTGCTGAAATGGAAGAAACATTGACTCTCCGGTTGTTCCTTGAAGAAGCGGAGGAATCCCAGTTTTTGTGGTGAGTAGTCATGTTCTCAATAAGCTCTCTACACTCCTCGGGTCTCCTTTTCATAAATGTGCCACCTGCGGCTGCATTAATCGTATCACGATCTCGAAAAGTCAAACCGTTGTAGGAAGTATCAATTAAGGTCACAGGAAGCATGTTGTAGTTTGGACAACGATCGATCAAGACATTATATCTTTCCCAAGAATCAAAAAGAGATTCATCGGGATCTTGCATGAAACCGCTGATTTGATTGCGAAGGCTCGTGACCATGGATGGTGGAAAGTAGCGCGACAAAAAGCGTTGAGTCATGTCATCCCAAGTATGAATGGAATTCTTCGGGAGACGATCAAACCATTTCTCGGCATGATGTGATAAAGTATGCGGGAAGAGTTGTAGGCTAAGAACATCCATTGTGGCACCGGACAACTTCATGCTTTGAGTGATTGTAATGAACTTGTCGAGGTGTTTGTTGGCATCATCATCAGGCATTCCGACGAATGGATTAGTTTGCACTTGCTGAATCATGTGGTGCTTCAACGAAAAATCTGGAGCCGTGATTTGCATCGGCGCAATCGGTCCTCCTCGTCCAAACATGGTAGGTTGACAAAGTTCCTCCATTGTCCGAAGATCGGGTTGTGGAAGAACATTGTTGTTATTGTTGAGGTGCGGTAGATTTATTGTTGTTAACACCTGCCATACTTAAATCTTCTCGACTCTTGGGCTCTTGATAATTAGAAGATCTAGTACGCATACACCTACAAAGGCAAAAGAAAACAATACCAAACGCAAAGACAATATATATACACAATAAAAATAAAATCTTTTTGGATTTTTGAAATTTTTAATTTTTATGGTTTTTTTAACAATTTTTTAATTTTTATGGTTTTTTGAAGATTTTTGTGCAAGAAAATAACGCTCACAAGTGAACGGATCCTAAAAAGCAATGCGTCTCTCACAGAAAACCGTTAATCTTTACGAAAAGAGCCGGCAGCGGCGCCATTTGATAACTAGGTTTTTGCCTAAATAAAAAGATTCTTTGTCGTGTGTCTAATCGAATTGATCTGGTTTAACTTATGTGACTCAGTCGTTCTTTGGTAAAACAAAAGTTGTGTCGTTGTAGTAATTAAAAGTGCAAAACAATTAAAGTAAAATGACTTTAAAGTAAATCTAAGTCTAATTTAAAGTAAAGGGCAAGTATTTAAAAGCGTGACGAGAATTAAATGGCACTTAAAGTGAATAATGCAAACTTAAATCTAACTAAGGCAAACTTAAAACGCAACTAAAACTTAAAACTAAGGCAAGGCTAAAATAAATCTAAGGCAAGTAATCTTAAAGTGAAACTAAATAAAAAGACGGGAAAAGTAAAACTTGAAAGTTAAAAACTGAAACTAGAAATAACCTGAAAAATAGCTCATCCGGAATAATACCCTCATTCGGAATAAACACTCATCCAGAATGTCACCTTCGTTCGGAATGTTTTTCTTCACTCGGAATATTCACCAAAATCCTTGATCCGGAATAAATTCTTTATCCGGAATATGTCACTTATCCGGAATAAAGTCTTGATTCAGAATAATGGTCTTGATCCGGAATGTGAGCTTCGTTCGGAATATCTCTTGATCCGGAATATTATTCCGAATAAAACCCTTGATCCGGAATGTCTTAATATTCCGAATAAACTCCTTGATCCGGAATAATAAATTATTCCGGATGAACTTGCTTGATCCGGAATATTATTTGATTCGGAATAAAAGGTTGATACGGAATATTCTCTTCGTTCGGAATATTCTGTTGATCCGGAATAAAAGGTTGATCCGGAATGTTTGGATATTCCGGATGAAATGCTTGATCCGGAATAATAAATTATTCCGAATGAGCACTATTGATCCGGAATATTTAATATTCCGGATGAACGACTTTTGAAATCCTTCACACGGAATAATCTGCTTGATTCGGAACTTTCCTGGGAAAAGATCAGTAACAATGCACAGCGAAGAACAAGGATCCAAGATATACACGAATCTAACCAAAACTTAACAAAATCAACCAAAAGATTAAATCAAACTAATAACAAAACATCTACTAATCATAAACAATCAATCCAAAACAATCAAACTAACAAAACTAATCAAAATAATCAAAATCCACTTAAATAAATCAATAAAAGTCAAGAACATGAACATAAACAATAAAGCATGAAGATTAAGATCAAATAAAGAAAGGTAGATAAGAGATTAACAAGAAAAAGTAAAGATTGACAAGAATTCAAAGAGAACTTACTTGAAATTAAATGTAATTAAGGTGCAAGACAAGGTATTTAAATTTGACAAGTAATTAAATGGACATGAATTTAAAGGTGCAAGGTAAATAAAATGGAAGAAATAGTGTGTCAAACTATCCAACAAAATGAAAATGATTACATCCTAATCTATATATAGGGGAGGTTAAGGAGTGCTTAGGAAGCTTCCTCCCATCCTTCATTTCTTCTTAATTGCAAGCTTAGGTCCTTCTCTTCTTAATCTTTTGTTAATTGCACCATTAGTCCTTAAGCCTTTTAATCTTCTTAAATCTTGGACTTTAATGACTTTTGGCTCGGGATTTCTTTGGACTCGTCTTTTAATTCTTCAATAAATAAGAGTTGAGTTCTTCGGCTTTAAGTAAACTTCCGTCTTTTGACTTTTTCTTCGATAAATCTTCAGAATTGGTCTTGGACTTCCGTTCTTTTTGCACTCTTGACTTCTCGACTTCGTCTTTCGTCTTTTTCTTTGATAAAAGCCCGTGAATGCCCGTGTTTTCTCCCTTTTTCACAATTTCGTCCTAAATCACAACAAAAACACAAACCACGCATAATTCCGACATAAATGACATAAAATACACGTCTTGGCTCGATTTTTATTGTAATTAAGTGGTAAAAAGGATGGGTGTTTACACACCTATCAGTATGGTCAATGAAATAAAATGTAATCCATGTACAAATGTCGTGTAAAACGGTAGCGTAAAGGTAAATCAAGATTACGAAAACCCACGATATTATTTAATACTGATTCAACGAATGCTTCGAGATGTGTGACTCATACGATGTCCATTAGTCTTTCTATGAGACACATTGAGCAACACAATGGTTTAAAGACTATATTCAAGACATCCAATCACAATGGTCGGAAAGAAATCTGCATATCTAAATAGATATTTTAAAGAGGTTTAATAATGAAAGCAACACGCACGGTAGTAAAATGAAAATTAGAAGTTTCATCGAAAACAACACTTATTCAATCCCGAACAATGGTATCACAAGAGTATGCACAACATGTAACAATGAGTCGAGAAAAAAAACATGCGGTTCAAAACGAACGAGTATGTGAGGTCAGTCGTATCACGCATAAACAAGATAGCAATAGTACTCAGAAAAGTGAGTATGAAAAGTCAGCAGCATACGCGCTCTGAATACAAGTATGTAACGTCATAACGATATAAAATCATTGCAATAAGATCAATTCACAAGAACAAGAATTCAAGAAATACAGTAAGAGCAAATGTAATCACGGTAATATTTAATGATAATTCATGAAGCACAAAGGCTTTGAAATGACATAATAATTATCGTCATTAAGGTGATGTAATATTTCAACATGAAATCAAGAAATGAAATATTACAACGATAATTAAAAGTAAATAATAAGGATTAGAGAGTTATACGCGTAAATATCAAACAACATTGGCAGATTCTGTGGTTGACACTTAAAACCTGAAATTTTTGAACTTTCGGGTTATAGACTAAGTTTTGAAAACGACTCAGTTCCCTATAACCATCGCTCTGATACCAATCTGTGAGACCCCCATAATCTGACATGGAACAACTAGGCAACGAGGGGGTAACACGTCATTAATAAGTGTGTAAACACTTATCCTTTTGCCACTAAAATCAAGGAAAAACAAGACCTAATCATGTGTTTAATATCGTAAAAGTTGGAATTACGCGTGGTTTTGTGTTTTCGTGTTAAAATAGGTACAAATGATCAAAAGGAAAGAAAACACGGGATTTCACGGTCAAATGTTGAAGAAAAGTCCAAAAAGAGATGAAGACAAAGTCAAAAGATCAAAAGTGTGCCCAAGATCACGAAAACCGGAAATTCAACACGGTTTTGAAGAAAAAGCCAAAATCGAGCTCGTTTTAGTGGATTTAATCATTTTTGAAGATATTCGAGCTTTGTGGGTCCCACATTTGGGAATTGGGCTCAAAAGCCCATTTGGAGTTATTAAGATGCTTAAGTTATTTTGTTAATAGCCCTCCAAGCCCATTTACAAATTAAGACGGATGGAAAATGTTTTTGGGCCAAGCCCAGTAAACTTATGAATGTGACGGTTAAAAAGGTGAATTTTATTCACTCAAAGACCACACAACCCGGTCAAACCCACAAGCCCATGTTTGGGAATAAAAGGGACGTTGGAACAAGTTTGTTAACCAAAGTTTTCAGTCAACCCAGTCAAACGTTATTCACCCCACTTCACGTTTTTTAATAAACGTTTATCTCTTCACCCCACGTTTTATTCTTACCCACCTCCCTTTTATTAACTTTCGATACAAACGAGATAAAAAAAACCCACCCACCTTATTTCTCTCTCAACAAAAACACAGCTTCATCTTTTTTATCCTTAAACCCTAATTCCTATATCAAATGTTAATTAGTAAAAAAATTGGGGCTTTTACCCAAATCATGTGATTCACACGAATCTAAATTAAATCCCCCCAAGAATCGGAAGCAAACACTAATTTTGGTCCTTCCTTCCATCCGACGTGGCTTAATTCTCCTTTGTGATTGGTTATCACCACCTCACCATAACCCTTTCACCAATAAAATCACTCCACCTCAGCCAAAACTAACACAAGAAGCACACCACCCATCCACGGTGGCAATCCGTGTGATGGGTAGTGATTTTCAGCCATTGGATCGAAGAGAAGAAAGAAGGGCCAAGATTTATTTACTTCCTCAAGAAGATTCAAGAAGGTTTTAGGGTTTTGCCTATAAAAACCCCCATCAAAGATGTAATTATAGCACTTTTTCTTTATTTTAATTTTTTGCAAATTAGATAATTAGGTTTAATATTGTATTTTTAATTTTCAGTATTTGTAAATTTTTTTATCATTAATGAAAAGTTAGTTTTTAATTAAATTTGTCTCTCATTTAATTTTTTCTGTCAAAGTTTATTATAATTAATCTTGAATCTGTATCTCTTTTTGATACTGTTCGCATGTTATTATTATTATTATAATATAAAAAAAAATAAAAAAATAAAATAAATAGAAAGTGTAACAATCTTTCCCCACTGGAAAGATATAAAAAAAAAATTCATTGTTCGGTTACTGTTTGGTTCGTTTGGTTCGAGACGAAGGAGGTGATTTAAACGGTGGTGTTGATTAAGTTCCGGTTCATAGGGGGTTCAGCGCCCACCTACGTCCCAACGGTATCTCCATTAGGTTTGATTTCCTCTTTTTATTTTTTTTAAGTTTTAGTTAAGTTTGATTTTAATCTGCTTGTTATTATTAGGTTTATGTTACTGTATTGTTTGACTTTAATCAGTTTTAGTATTTCTTGTTTATGTGATTCGGTTATATTTATTTATCTGCTTATGCTTGTTTTGATTTCCTGATTATTTAGTAATCTGCTTACTTTATCTGCTTATTTGGTATTTAGTGTTTTTTTGGATTTCTATTTGCTTGGATCTGCTTCGTTCTAGATTTTTTTTAAAAAGTCTGCTTTATTGGTTTGTTTTAACTTCGGTTTGAACATATCTGTTTATTTCCATTTGTATTTCGAGTGATATACTTATCTGTTTTGTCTGTCTAAGTTTTATTGGCTTTTTATCAATTTGATTTATTGACTAAGTTTTTATCTGATTTGCTTATTCCTAGTTTATATATTGTTTAGACCTACTTGCTTATTTGATCTAGCTTATTTGCTCATTGTTGATTTTGGGTGTGGTGCTTATTTTGATCATTATCTATTTACTTATTTGAGTTATCATATACTGCTTAGTGAAACAGATTCGTTTGATCTGTTTTCTATCAAAATTCCAACAAAAATAATTAACAGCCAAAAAATAGGTCATTGTGGGATTCGAACCCCTGACCTCTCGTACACAAGCCAAACGCCTTACCAATTGTTCTAGTACCCTTTTTGTGTTCTATTTCCTTATGTTTGATTAATATAATTTCTTTAATATTAGCTGGCAAATTTTAGTGATTAGTTTAAATTCAAGTTTAAGTTTATTAATTTTAGTTTAAAAGTTTTTATTTCTTTTAATCAGTTTTAAAAAAATATATATAAAAAAATATTTTATTTAAATTGTTTTTTTTAAATTAGTTTTATTTCTATTAGTTCAAAATTAAAATAGTTTTCTTTAAAAATAGTTTTAAATTGTTTTCATTAAAAGTTTTTATTTTTATTTAGTTTCTCATAAACTTAGTTTTAAATTTTGTTTAAAATAGTTTTTATTTAAATTAGTTTAAAATTAGATCTTTAAAATTAGATTAAATTGTGTTTAATTAAATAGTTTTTAGTTTAAAATTCCAAAAATTCATTTCACCAAACAAATTAAGTCTAACGTTTATTTGGAAATCAATTCGAGTTGAGGAACGAAAACAGATTTAAAAGAGTTTGCAAAAACCCTAGTATTAAAATGGCGCCGCTGCCGCTTCGCTCGTACGATTGACGATTTTTCGTGAAGACGTTTGGATTTTGGGATCCGTTCATTTTGAACGTTAATTTTCTTGCACAAAAAATCAAAAATACAAAAAAATCAAAAACTTTAAAATATAAAAAAATTAAAAAACCACAAAAGTAAATTCTTTCCTAAGATTTGCATAAAAAAATTAAAAAACAAAAAATTAATACTTTTTCCTAAAAGTATTACACCAAAAACATTACGTATTAGTGTTATTTTTTTAGTTCGATTTCTTTCGATTTTTATTGTGAATATATATTTTTCTTAAAAAAAAATACAAAAAAGATTTTTCTTTTACTATAGTATATTACGTAGAACATTAATTTACCTACTTTTCAAATAAGCCTTAGTTGGGATTTCATCACCTAACTATTGTATTCGCATCCATAACGAAATAAAAGGGCAAAATAGATAAATACTAGTAAGTCGTTTGAACTCGATATATACAAACAATAAGGTGGGTATAAGGCGACGCGCTATAAAAGGCCGTCTAAGGAAAAAGGTTTTTAAGTGCTTTGTGCCACCTCGTTTCCCCGCTTGCTTGTGCGTATATTGAGAGGGACGACCGATTATTGGTTTGCCAACTCAATTAGTATTAAGTATATATTTGTGTAGCTTTTTCATATTGCACCTCGAGAGGGAAAATCCTTTTCCTCTCAAAGTCGACTGAGGTCACCTACCTCATTCCAAAGTTTTAATTGTATGCGCACTCGCGCGCGTACATACATACCGATTGGTGTACCAAAATCTTCCAATTCTTCCAAAAAGAAGAAGAAGAAGAAAAACAAAAAGAACGTCATTCAAGCCGATCCTGAGAATCGTGCTTTCGACAATACGATGGAAACGGATAACCGACCTATGCTCGAGATTTTGCAATCACACGTTGAGGGAAACGATGACGCTATCGTTGTCCCCGTAATTGGAGCCAATAATTTTGAACTCAAATCAGATTTAATTAAAATGGTTTCCGCTACACCATTTTTGGGCCGTTCCCAAGATGATCCCCATGATCATATCAAGAGATTTATCCATTTGACTAATACGGTGAAATATAATGGGGTGCCACAAGAGGCTATTCGTTTACAACTCTTTCCTTTTTCCCTCGAGGGACAAGCCTGGAATTGGCTTGATAAGGAACCACCCCAAAGTATTACTACATGGATCGATTTAGAGACCAAGTTCATTAACTACTTTTTTCTACCATCACGGACCACTTCTTTAAGGAATGAAATCATTACTTTTGAACAAAAATATGGGGAAACTTTTAGTGAGTCTTGGGATCGATTTAAAGAGCTTTTAAGAAAATGTCCACAACACGGTTTCACTAAAGTGCATCAAATTAATACGTTTTACAATGGTTTAACTCTAAATGACCAAGACTCACTTAATAATGCCGCAGGGGGCAATATTCTTGTGAAAACAATGAACGAGGCTTGGGCCATAATTGAAAACAAGGCTAAAGTACAAACCAAGAGTGTTAGGGCCACTATGGAAAGTGCTAGTTCTAGTGAGAGCGACAAGAGAATCGATAAACTCACTTCGCTTGTTGAAACAATTGCTTTACAAACCCAAGCCCTCAATGGTCAAGTTAATGCCTTGAAAGAGACTAGTGAAACGTGTGAGACTTGTGGTGGACCACATTCATATTTCAATTGTGACAAGGTTTACAATAATCAACAACAACAAGTTTGTGCTTTTAATGCTAATGAAAGGGTTCCATTTAAACCTAATGTTGATGTTAACCATTTGTCTTATAAAAGTACTAATTATTTGGCTCCCTCGGGTTTTGTAGCTCCACAAAGACCACCCCTACCCGCCGAAAATACCCAAAACCAAAATAGGAACCAAGGTCCTCAAATGGGTAATTTTCAAGGGAATGCAAATCAAGGGAATTTTAATGGTCAAAATCAAGGGTTTCAAAATAATAACCAAGGTTTTTATAATAACAACGGTTTTCAACCTCAATATCAAAACCAAGGTTTTCCTAATCAAGGTTTTCCTACTCAAGGGTTTAATCAAATGAACATGCATAATCCTCAAATGGACTTGGTTCTACAAAAATTGACCGACCATGAGCGAATTATGAAAGAGATGCAAGAATCGACCGATAAGAGATTTTTGATAATGATTCAAGCCCTTAGAACCCAAGGAGCCTTACCTTCAAATACCGAGATTAACCCTCGTGCTAATGTGAGTGCTATCAATACTGAAGTGGAGCCACTTTAGTGGGACCTTCCATCTCTTCGCCCATAAAGGAGAGACAAGGCCCGGAGGTCATAATGAGTAATCCTACTCCCCCTTCGGTGATTCCTCCCACTACCACTCTTAGTACTAGTTCTCCATTGCCGAAAGAGCCTATCCCTACGGTTGTTCAAGAAGCGAGTCCTTCTCCTTCTCAACCTTCAAAGTCTAAGCCTATTATTCCTTATCCCTCTAGGTTAGACAAGGCTAAAGTGCTCACCAAAGATGACGTTCATGTCTCTAACTTTTTGAAAATGATTTCCAATGTGAATGTTAACATAAGCCTTATTGAAGCACTTGCTCAAATGCCAAAATTTGTCAAAATGTTTAAAGACTTGCTTAATAAGAAAGAAAAAATGGTTGAGCTCGTGAACACCCGTTTAAATGAGAATTGTTCCGCAATTCTTCTCAAAGAGCTTCCCGAAAAGCTAGGAGATCCCGGACGATTCGTGTTACCTTGCTCGTTTCCTCAAATTGATGATTGTATGGCTTTAGCGGATCTCGGCGCTAGCATCAATCTTATGCCACTTTCGGTTTGGAAACAATTATCATTACCCGACCTTGTACCGACTCGTATGACTCTAGGGTTAGCTAATCGAACTCTCGCATACCCCGTTGGTATTGCCGAAGATGTTTTTGTTCGAGTTGGTACATTCACTTTTCCCGTGGACTTTGTCGTCGTCGACTATGAGATGGATCCTCGTATTCTGTTAATACTTGGTAGACCATTCTTAAGATCCGAAAGAGCCTTAGTTGACGTGGCCGAAGGGGAGTTAATTCTTAGGGTTTGGGATGAAAAACAAGTTTTTAAAATGGGAAAAATCACAACAAAATTAAATGGAAAAGAGTCGGTCAATATGATTGATGTTCTTAATTATGAAGAGATCTTTATTAATCCTTTTGGAATTGAAAAGTCTAATCAAAATGATTTGGTGATAAATTCATCCCTTCCCTTAGAGCCTCAAAATTTTGATACTCCCATTTATCACCTATAGTGATGACACTTCTTCAAGTGATCACACTATCTTCGGTTTAGACGACCTATCTTTTAACCCACCCACTTTTGACCCACCCATTTATGATACCCCAATCTTTGATACCTACGATGATGACACTTCTTTAAGTGATCTCATTAACTTTGATGACCCACCCCATGATCTTAATGCACCTCGTATCTCTATGAGTGATTCTTCTATGGAGACTCCTTTTGACTTTTATACTCCAATTTTAGAAGTCATGACTTTTGAGGAGGATCCTCCACTCTTAGAGATCATTCCTAATTTAGAGGTTATTCCATTTGAGGAGGATTTAGATATCTTTCTAAATACCTATTTTCCTCACGAGGATGAGTTTTCCTATGACTCCGATGATACTTATGTTTTCACATCAAGTTTGGAAGAGGACGACCTTCCCACTTTGGATTTTGATGATATTTTGAGCTTAAATGTTAATACCTCTTGCTATTTTCCCGTTAAGGAATCGGTATTTGATCCCGGAATAGAGACTTTAGTGCTATCATTTCCAAATCACCTTACCCTTCCTTATAAGAAATTTTTGCCTAAGGATACCCCACTTTTCTTTGACTTGCGTACCACCTCGGGGTTTATTTCCTTTTGTGATGGAAATTATGTGTTTGACCCAGGTGGATTTTCATGGGGTATGCCTTGTATGACTTTGTTTCACCCCTTTATCATGGAGAGATTTTCCTCCCTTGGAAATCTCGGTTTTCCCATGATTTTCCCATTTGAATGATGACATTCGGGAAATCGAGTCGAGCTAGAGACTCGGGATAAATAAATCAAGCATCGTTTAACTAGGTTAGATTTTTACCTTTACCATCCTTTCCACCTTTTTCACCTTCACCCATTTTCACCAATAAGTGTAGGGGGGAGCCAAGTAGGTTGTTTGTGTGTTGTGATGTTGTGCAGGGACATGTGCTTTGATGATCCACTTTTGGTACTTTTGACGCGACCCGTGTTTCCCGTGTACCCGGTTCCTTCGATAAGTTTTTGCTATTGTGATTCAGTCATGTATATAAATAAAACAAATAAATGTAATCACTTTAGTTGTCCTTTCCTTAGCTCGATTTTAAACAACGTACTCAATGTCCTAAGTGTAAGAAAGTTTATTCTCCCACATGCTTAAACATTGAGGAAAATGTTTATCTTAAGTGTAGGGGGATTTCTATCGAAATTTTAGTGGACTTTTCCATGAATTTGACCCTATTTAACCGGAAATTTAAAATTTTTTCAAAGTTTTTCAAAATTTTGATCTATTTTGGCCTAGTAGTATTTTCATTTATTTTGTCATCGCATCGTAATAATTTCCATTTCAAGAATAAAGTCAAAAATAAAATAAAGGAATAAAATGATTTTAACAAGTTTAGATGTCTTTGATATATTAGGCCCGTCGTGAATATTTTGACTCAACCCGAGTTTACTTATCCAAGTTTACTCTAGCTAGTATCCTTAACCATATGGACCTTAATTGGTTTATTAGGCTAAGCATCCACGAGTCTCATTCTTTGAGATTTTAAATTGTGGAGAACGAGAGATGATAGAGTTGATAATAAGTTTAAGGGTTAATTTTTGCTTATATGAGTTTTTGTGGCTCTTTCTTCCCGCTTGTATATTTAATTGCTTAATAAATGAGGATTTTTGCGGTGTAGATTCGATATCTTAACTCTTAGCCATATCTTTATTCTCCTTGTATTTAAAGCATGAACACATTAAGGGTGCCAGCTTTGTGGACTTCCGACTAAAGTGGCTCATAACCACTAAGTAGGAGGTATTCAGACCATGGGACCGCAGAATTTGGCCTACTATATATATCATAAATAAATAAAGAATAAGATTAAAACATGACCTCAAGGAGCCTTAGGGTGTGGGGCATGTAGCACGAACCTTGTCATTAGAGCCTTAGGGTGTATGGCATGGTAAGTGTTGAATAAAAATTGATCCAAAAAATCAATTCCCTCGTTTATCGTTCAAGGAGCCTTAGGGTGTGGACAATAGACGGGGAGCATTTTTACATCTTAAAGAGCCTAAGTGTATATGATGTGAACTTGCTAAACTCCACATAAAGTCTACATGACTTTGGAGGAATAATTAATAAGTGGTACTATTTGGCCAAATTTTGGGTCCGGGAGTTTATTCCCCAAATCGTGTTAAATCATCCTTGATGTGGGCTTACTTTAGTGACAACGTTTTTTAGGACGAGGTTAGGTTTTGAGTATCGGGTTTGCACCGTTTAGCCTTCATTTTTGGAATAATAATTATCAAATAAGTCAAACGAGCCTACGGGTGAATGACAATCAATAAAATCTAGAGGTACAAAGTAGGAATTGGAGAAAGAGTACTACACAATTGTATTATATAAGTGGTTTTAACTTGAGGACTTATGGTAAACAATGATCTCGTTTTTAAGCTTGGTATGGGGAACATGAAACTTGAGGGTGATTAATATTCATGAAACTAAAGCCCTAATTTAAGTCTTAGATTTCTTTACGAGTTTCTTCCATCAAAGAATTTCCAAGTTAATAAATTGTTATAACTTTTGTTTCCTTTAAAGTTTTTATCTTTTCATCGTAGTAGTAATAATATATCTTAATAAAGGCCAAGATGGGATAATAATGAGAAAAATGTGACTCTATGCTTTAAAATAATGCATTGCATGGGGTCATTGCAATGGTCAAGTGTAGGGGATTTAATAAGTGTGTAAACACTTATCCTTTTCCCACTAAAATCAAGGAAAAACAAGACCTAATCATGTGTTTAATATCGTAAAAGTCGGAATTACGCGTGGTTTTGTGTTTTGTGTTAAAATAGGTACAAATGATCAAAAGGAAAGAAAACACGGGATTTCACGGTCAAATGTTGAAGAAAAGTCCAAAAAGAGACGAAGACAAAGTAAAAAGATCAAAAGTGTGCCCAAGATCACGAAAACCGGAAATTCAACACGATTTTGAAGAAAAAGCCAAAATCGAGCTCGTTTTAGTAGATTTAATCATTTTTGAAGATATTCGAGCTTTGTGGGTCCCACATTTGGGAATTGGGCTCAAAAGCCCATTTGGAGTTATTAAGATGCTTAAGTTATTTTGTTAATAGCCCTCCAAGTCCATTTACAAATTAAGACGGTTGGAAAATGTTTTTGGGCCAAGCCTAGTAAGCTTATGAATAGGACGGTTAAAAAGGTGAATTTTATTCACTCAAAGCCCACACAACCCGGTCAAACCCACAAGCCCATGTTTGGGAATAAAAGGGACGTTGGAACAAGTTTGTTAACCAAAGTTTTCAGTCAACCCAGTCAAACTTTATTCACCCCACTTCACGTTTTTTAATAAACGTTTATCTCTTCACCCCACGTTTTATTCTTACCCACCTCCCTTTTATTAACTTTCGATACAAACGAGATAAAGAAAACCCACCCACCTTATTTCTCTCTCAACAAAAACACAGCTTCATCTTTTTTATCCTCAAACCCTAATTCCTATATCAAATGTTAATCAGTAAAAAATTTGGGGCTTTTACCCAAATCATGTGATTCACACGAATCTAAATTAAATGCCCCCAAGAATCGGAAGCAAACACTAATTTTGGTCCTTCCTTCCATCCACGTGGCTTAATTCTCCTTTGTGATTGGTTATCACCACCTCACCATAACCCTTTCACCAATAAAATCACTCCACCTCAGCCAAAACTAACACAAGAAGCACACCACCCATCCACGGTGGCAATCTGTGTGATGGGTTGTGATTTTCAGCCATTGGATCGAAGAGAAGAGAGAGAAGAGAAGAAAGAAGGGCCAAGATTTATTTACTTCCTCAAGAAGATTCAAGAAAGTTTTGGGGTTTTGCCTATAAAAACCCCCATCAAAGATGTAATATAGCACTTTTTCTTTATTTTAATTTTCTGCAAATTAGTTAATTAGGTTTAATATTGTATTTTTAATTTTCAGTATTTGTAATTTTTTTTTGTCATTAATGAAAAGTTAGTTTTTAATTAAATTTGTCTCTCGTTTAATTTTTCTGTCAAAGTTTATTATAATTAATCTTGAATCTGTCTCTCTTTTTGATACTGTTCGCATGTTATTATTATTATTATAATATAAAAAAAATAAAAAATAAATAAATAAATAGAAAGTGTAACAATCTTTCCCACTGGAAAGATATAAAAAAAAAATTCATTGTTCGGTTACTGTTTGGTTCGTTTGGTTCGAGACGAAGGAGGTGATTTAAACGGTGGTGTTGATTAAGTTCCGGTTCATAGGGGGTTCAGCGCCCACCTACGTCCCAGCGGTATCTCCATCAGGTTTGATTTCCTCTTTTTATTTTTTTTTAAGTTTTAGTTAAGTTTGATTTTAATCTGCTTGTTATTATTAGGTTTATGTTATTGTATTGTTTGACTTTAATCAGTTTTAGTATTTCTTGTTTATGTGATTCGGTTATATTTATTTATCTGCTTATGCTTGTTTTGATTTCCTGATTATTTAGTAATCTGCTTACTTTATCTGCTTATTTGGTATTTAGTGTTTTTTTGGATTTCTATTTGCTTGGATCTGCTTCGTTCTAGATTTTTTTAAAAAGTCTGCTTTATTGGTTTGTTTTAACTTCGGTTTGAACATATATGTTTATTTCCATTTGGATTTCGAGTGATATACTTATCTGTTTTGTCTGTCTAAGTTTTATTGGCTTTTTATCAATTTGATTTATTGACTAAGTTTTTATCTGATTTGCTTATTCCTAGTTTATATATTGTTTAGACCTACTTGCTTATTTGATCTAGCTTATTTTCTCATTGTTGATTTTGGGTGTGGTGCTTATTTTGATCATTATCTATTTACTTATTTGGGTTATCATATACTGCTTAGTGAAACAGATTAGTTTGATATGTTTTCTATCAAAATTCCAACAAAAATAATTAACAGCCAAAAAATAGGTCATTGTGGGATTCGAACCCCTGACCTCTCGTACACAAGCCAAACGCCTTACCAATTGTTCTAGTACCCTTTTTGTGTTCTATTTCCTTATGTTTGATTAATATAAGTTCTTTAATATTAGCTAGCAAATTTTAGTCATTAGTTTAAATTCAAGTTTAAGTTTATTAATTTTAGTTTAAAAGTTTTTATTTCTTTTAATCATTTTTAAAAAAAATATATATAAAAAAAATATTTTATTTAAATTGTTTTTTTTTAAAATTAGTTTATTTCTATTAGTTCAAAATTAAAATAGTTTTCTTTAAAAATAGTTTTAAATAGTTTTCATTAAAAGTTTTTATTTTTATTTAGTTTCTCATAAACTTAGTTTTAAATTTTGTTTAAAATAGTTTTTAGTTAAATTAGTTTAAAATTAGATTCTTTAAAATTAGATTCTTTAAAACTAGATTAAATTGTGTTTAATTAAATAGTTTCCAGTTTAAAATTCCAAAAATTCATTTCACCAAAAACAAATTAAGTCTAACGTTTATTTGGAAATCAATTCGAGTCGAGGAACGAAAAAAGATCTAAAAGAGTTTGCAAAAACCCTAGTATTAGTCATGGTACAAGAAACAATGAATTATAGTTGACACAAAGCTGACGTAATAAAAACATGTACATTAGATCATAAAATAATCAGAGTTTTAAACATAGGTCCCAGAGTTTTATAAGCGAAAAATATATTATTTCATTACGATTTCTAACATAAAGTTTCCCAAAAGATAGAATAAACGTCTGACAGTTTTTACTAAAGCCAATCTTTTAAAAGCATCACAGAAATCTTCAAGCTGCGATAATATCCTGCGGGCTCCCATCCAAGCAAAGCTAAGTAATAATACCTGAGATTAAATATGTAAAATCGTCAACATAAAGTTGAGTGATATTCATTGGTTTAGCAGTAAAGGTGTGAAACACAAGCATTCATTTGTAAACAAGAAATAGGGGAAAATGGTTACGTATGATAACCATAGTCCGAAACGTTATTATTATTATTGCAGTTCAGTTCATGAACCGAAGCTTAACTTACGTAAGTTCCTCTAGGGAATATTAAGCCTAAATACTTAGGTATAAACAAATATTAGTGCGTCATGGTTTAACAACCGCATCATGGAACGGGGATTGTCAATCCCGATGGATCCATCCACAACATTCGTGCTTAGTACTCGAAATTAACGGTTCATGATCAGGAGAGGAAACTTAAGGCTAGACTAAAAAGCAATAATAATATCAAAATTCTGGAAAGCATACATGTTCTGGATAGCATACAAGTTCTGGATAGCATACAAGTTCTGGATAGCATACAGTTTTTAAATGGTTATGTTTCACCATGTAAAATCTCACCCCGTGTTTAGAAACTATGTATAAGTAAAAAGGGGCTATGAACTCAACTTAGCCACAAGGTAAGTCAATCACGGTACTCAGCAACTGAGTAGAAACAATGGTAGCGAGACGATCACCGACGATATGAATGTCTAGGAAACACGAAAACCGCAACCTATCAAAATAAGACGCACGTTAAGACTCGAACTCAAATATCGTTGTATACCAAGTATAATATGACTTAAATATTTTCAAAGTATTCATATTTCAAAACCATTGACACGAACCAAATGAATCCATATTAACTCATTTATCCAATATTACCCGCTTAAACACTTGTACACTCGAAATTGACCCGTCATAAGACGCCAAGTCAACGCAAGTCAAACTATCCCTTTACCTTACTCGGACCAGTAGAGAAGTCATTTATATAATGACTAAGCACTTGAGTAAGTCACCATGTCCAATAGTGAATACTCAAACTCACGCACCACAAGCATTGAACTACGTGTCTAAAATACAAATCAGCAAGTACACTCCGAATGTACACACCAATGTACCATATCTAGACTTGTCCGTTTTAGGTGAAACTTGGTGTCAAGGTCTCTTATAACCTATATAAGACCCTGCCAAAATTTGAGCCAAAGTTCACTCTTTAAAACCCATCAGCTCGACACTATACTCGACCCTAAAATTTGGGACAAAATTGTATACTTGTTTTATAAACCGTTTAGACCACTTTAAAAGTACTATTTTGACAATCCGCCTTTTAAACACACTACTAGACTCATCAAATTAAGTTTATAGACTTTGAAAACCAATAGTAACTGTTGGAAATTCACTTTATGTGACGACATTTAAGAATTCCCATTAGTTATCATAGTCACACACGCTTAGACTAGACTAGGAACGTTGTATAGTTTAAACAGCGTGTGTGACTATATATACCCCTCCTTAGCTTCCAAGGAGGGGTGTTGCTTGTGTTCATTTTTACTTTTAATATATTTTTCTTTCTTTCACACAACCTCTCTTCTCTCTCTCTTTCAACAATGGCTACCACCACCATTTACCACCATGTTAGACCACCGGATCTATAATAGAAAATCCACAATTGGCATCAGAGCCTCGGTTCCATCCTTGGATCGTTCTTGTTTTCGATTTTGGTGGTCTTAAAATTTTTTTGGGTCCGAATCTATCACTTTTTTGTCACGTCTTGTTATTATTTGGTCCAAATATGTATAAATTGTCACGTCTTGTTATCAGTTTGTCTCACATATCTGATATTCACAAACCCTCTTTTAATATCTGGTCAGTTAACAACTTTGTCATCTTGTCCCAATGTCTTTGTCTCACAGTCCAATCTGATATTCTCAAACCCACACTTTTTCACAACTGATTTTTTGTCCCTGGTTTCACGGTTTTATATTTTGTCAAATGTTAACTGTTTCTGAACTTATTTTTATATGATTTTATTTTTTTCTGGGTTTCTATTGTTCTTTTTGAAGATGTAGTTACCCAGAAAATTTATCAGATTCACAAGTTCCTGAAAATATGGAAAAAGGACAGTACTTTTGGATAAGATTTTTGAGATGGTAACATTCAGATCGGAATATTGCGATCGCAAAAACCATTGGTTTCTACATTGTGATCGAATATTCCGATGGAACACTTTCGGTGCATTCCGATGGAACGCATTCCGATGGAACGCATTCCGATGGAACACATTCCGATGGAACGCATTCCGATGGGGTGTAGAGGACTCATTGCGATGGAAAAACAAAAACATTCCGATGGACTCTTTTGAAAAACATTCCGATGGACTGATATTCTAAACCATTGCGATGCAAGTCTTTGATTTTGCGATGGGTTTTCTAAAACATTCTGATGGACTGTTTATAAAACCAGTGGACCAAATATGTGACCGAACCAATATCAACACATCCAAACTTTTAACTCCTCAACACCAAATCTAATACCTAACCCATCGACACCTAAAACCCCATCCGATTCTAGACTCGACTCAAAACAGACAATTTATCTAGATCTCAGAATCATCAGTTTTCGTGTTTGCACAAGCAAGATCATTTACACGAAACTAAATCAATCATCACCGATCCATGTTTAATATTCGAATTAAAAGAATGATTAATAACAAAAATGTTATCATCAATCTTCTTTTCGATTTAACATTTAAAGAAATCAAATAAAACAACATGCAATCACTTTTTAACCTTACCCGAGACCCCTCATAGATCTAGAAGCCGAAACCTTCTACTATTCTTCATTTGTGGGTACAATAAAAACGTGATTGGTTTTATTCTTGATTGGAGATGGGGTTTATTTTTGTATTTCATAATCGATGATGATTGATAGATGATGATTGATGATTATTGAAACAGTTTTTGCAAAGTTAATTACCAGTTTCGTGTTTAGAAATGGGTTCTGACTTTGTGACTATTGGGATGATTATCATGATGAGTTTGTGTTGCATGCGTATGATTTTGATCTGATGAAATGAGATGGAGTATTGTTTATGGGATTTGAAGAGTTGGTGGATGAAGGAGATGGAGGAGATGGAGGTTGGTGGAGGACGGAAGTTTCTAGGTTGACTGGGAGAGAAAAAGGGGGGGGGGGGGGGCAGGATTATGTTTAATGTGTGAGTGAAATTAGGGGTTTGATGTTTATATTCCTAATTTCTAGGATTAATGAACCGGTTTCTAAACATTGCAATTTGGGCTGTGTGAATTAGGCCATGAACACACGTTTATTAAACAATGTGAATGGGATGCTATTTCATTTGGACAAAAAAGTGATGGGCCGAGACATCTATTTTTTGGCTAAAATTTGTTACATCAAATTCTTGTTTTATCATTTTATTTTCTTTGAAAATATTTTGATTAACGGTATTGAAAGTGACTAAAAGACGAGCCAAAATGTGACGAGACAAGATGACGAGACAAATGTGACGAGAATTTATTTGAGACGAGACCAAGAAAAAATGGGCGATTTTTTAGTGACTACAGATTTTGTTTGATCGGGTATTAATTATGGGAAGTTGAAGACGGATTTTTCGAAGGCGTGAACTTATTTTATCTTTCAAAGATAACTTGCTCGTGCTTCATATTAGAATGAAGACTTGTTTATCTGGTTTCCGGGTTCGGGCGGGGGGGGGGGGGGGGGGGGTTGGTTGATGACTCAGATAACTATCACTTAAAGGGGTTACATTGTTGTACTCAGTGTCACGCGCTTAGTCGACGTGGATAATTTCAAGAGGTGTTGTGCTTATAGACTTCTTCAGTGATGCATTGAGTACTTAGATATTTCTCCACCGTTCTTCATTCAACAATTGTGCAAGCTTAAGTCACAAGATCGAAGGATTCTTATTCAGCTTCACGTTTGATGTATCTGGTTCATTCAATCAGTGGTCATTTCAAATTGCTTTCACATGGGTTGGTAAAGGTGGCCATGGAGAGTTTACGAGTAGAGATTATCGATCAACAGCTGATTCTCACAAAATATATAATTCAGCTTATTTATTATTCTCACAAGATTTCAGGTTCATGTGCGTATTATTTATTGATGGTTCCGAGTTTCGAAACCATCAAGGGGGAAGAAGAAGACACATTGAACGAATAACGAGTACACGTGATGAACTTCATACCTTCTTTTGATTTGAAGACATTCCGAGATGACATTTGTCATAGCCGCAGAGAAAATCAGTGTTTTAACTCGTGGCATTATCAATCTCTAAACGGTACACTACTGATTCGAGGTTTAATTGTTTGATTGTTGCAATTAAACATCATCATTATCCTATATGCATTCCCGGGACTTAATTGACTCTGGTGCATCTCCGGAAGAATATATGTGCATTTCCGGGACTTAATTGACTCTGGTGTTACGATGTCAACTTCATTAATGGGATAAAGTGTCCACTTCAGTATTTGAGCTTCATAATTGGGATTGATTTACTTTCTTCAACTATGTGGGGGGAAGAAATGTCTTGATTCTTTCTGGTATGCATAACTTGAACTCTCAGGGGGAAGAAAAATTCAGAAGAATTATTCAAGCGTGAGAAGAAAGGTTGTTGATCTACTTGGTGTACCCCTTACTTTCAATCCCTCTTAGCAACGTCATCATGTTTGTGACAATCCGTCAATTTACGATTGATATTTTATTCTCAAATATTATTTGAAAATATTATTTTAATGATACAATATGAACTCACTTATTTTTAGGAAGAAATTTGGATTTACGTCTTGGAGTAGCATCGACTACGTCTAAACCGGAGGATTCAACGTTACGTGCTTACGTTTACGTACACCGTCTTTGGCGACAGTCCGACATTTCAGAAAATAAATTTATCTGAGAATATTATTTTGGAGTTTTAAATTTGTGTTGGTTCATAAACTCACAAATTTACGAGAAGAGATTAGGACTTACGATTTTATTTTAACGTCCTTTACGACTAAACCGGAAACCTTAGGATTACGTATTTACGTTTTCAAACTCCGTTTTTGATGAAACAATTTTTATTGGATTCATTTTGTGACGTTGATTCATAATTTATAAAAACGTTTTTCGTAAAACGACCCGAGGGCACGCAAATCGAGGAAACTAGAATCGAGGAGTACCCGTAACTAAATGGGATGAGACAAGTGGGACACTTGTCCCACCCCACTCATCAAAACCGGCTATAACAACACCACCTCACAAGTTGGTGGCAAGTTTCTAGCTAAACATTACACATGTCACTTAAGCTTAATGTGTAAGCTAAGTGTACACCAAAACAAGCAAACCTTCACAAACTAGCTCATTCAACATGCAAAACCACTCTCCATTTCCTCTCTACGCTCTCCTTGTGCCGTCCATACTACCACCACCACCACAATGATCATCAAATTTTCTACCATAAATCTTATGTTTAACTTGCATAAGATTGAAACCTATTGAAGACTTGTTGATTGGAGGTGATTCTAACAACTAGCAAGGAGTTTTAAAAGGAGTCAAGGGCTGATTTACATCAAGGTGTTCATGTAGATGGGTGGTCTTGAAGATGGTCATGGTTATTCACATGCTTCTCCATCAAAAACCATGTCAAAATCATAACCTACATCAAGTTGGTGGTATAAAGATTGTCCTCCTCAACTTCTTATTATTTTGATTATGTAAACTTGTATTTTATTTCCTATTGTATATATTTATGATGATTATATGATGATAAAAATGTTATGTGGGGATTTGTTGTTGATAATCATGGATAAAAAGGTGAAAAACCATATGAAACAAGGTTAAAATCTTGATTAATTTGCATGGCTGTATAAAACAGTAAAGAACCAAGTGGTAAACTGATAATATGATGAAATAGAATCCATTTACAGTAAGCTAAATGTCTTGTACACATGTGAGAGTTGGCCATGCAATGGAATCAAAATAATGAGTGAGATATGATCAAAACAAGTTTAGGGTATAAATCTGAAGTTACTGTTTTGGACGATTTTTAGAAAATATTTAGAAGATGATTCAACAGTAGCTATATAAAAGTTAATTGTAGCATATATCATGTAGTTTATGTGATAAAAATTTGAGCTTCTATCTCCATATAGAACTCAAGATATGGCAGTTTTGGTAAAGATGAAGTTAAAAATCAGATTTTTGGAAATTAAAGAATAATACTATTATATAAGCACTCACATTTTAATATATAAAATGTAAATAAAAACCCACTAACTTATAAAAATTATTTATATAAATATATAAAAGGTGTAATAAGTGTATAAATGATGGAAATGGAAACTTGTTAAGTTTTATAAGTTATAAAACTATAAACATGCTTTTTACGACTTTTTCGGCTATTGCCGTAAAATTAACGTTTTTGTTAAATAAAACTTAGATGGTTGGACCCGTCTAATGAAAACTTTATAAAACTTACATACTGATATATAGACATGTATAACAAGTAAAAACCGATAAAACCCGAACTATAGGGCATACGGACATTAACAAGTTAAATAAACATATTGGACTAATAAATGGACTAAGTAGGATAAAAACTTGTAAAAAGAATCTATTGGGCTTAACCCATTTAGGCCCAACTTGGAAAGTATACATACTGATAATATAGGTACAAAATGGATTAAAATAAGTTAAATAACTTATAATAAGCTTATTGGGCTTAAGACACGTAAACGGGTAAAACTAGTAAACTAGTATAAAAGTTATCGACATATAACACTAAAAGGAGTAAACGAGAATATGTAAACCCACTTGATCATCATATATATATAACATCATATGTATACCTAGATGTTATTTTTATAAATTCATTGGACAAACGTCTAAGACCGATTATTATTTGTCTAGGTTTCCGTGATCGAAGCACGTACCGTACGTCCGAATTGCCGATAACCCGCCTTCCCACATCAACGTGAGTTCATAGCCTCGCACTCTTTTAAATGTTTTATAAATGTTTTATAAACCCGCGAGGGAGATAACATGTTAGTTTTTATAAAATTAGGACACCATTTGTCCTGATTGTTTGTTTATTGATTTTGGACCCGAATGATTGAATGACCCGATTGTATGACCCGATAAATGATTAAAGGACCCGATAGATGAAATTAAATGGATTATTAAAGTTAGGTTATGTCACTAAAAGTCCCATTAGCATGAATTGTGAACTACCGGGATTTGGTAGACGCTTATGCATTTAATAGTACTATTTGGGGACGATCACCCTAGTTCGCGCCTTGACGGTTGATCCCCGTCGTGCCACATTGATTGGTAAGCGAATTTATGTATGAGAAGATTTCCAATAGCGTGACCTTTGTGACGACACGCTACTTTAGATGGGCAAAATTTGTATCGGGTTAGCTACCCGTTTTGGTTTTAGTAAGGTAACAATGTCATGCGGCTTATAATAATCCAAATCACCAAAATATTACTGGACGCTCCGAATTACGATGTATTGCCTGACTAGCAATACTGGGTCATACTATTGATATTATGTTTGTATTTTGGTTTTCATAACCATATTCATATAACGGTTTTTATTCGATTTTATACAACGTCATAAGACGTATTGTATGATGTTTTTACGACATTGGCTCGTATTATGATTTTTACGGCAAATGCCTATATTATGATTTTCGATAAGGATTTGTATAAAATGATTTTGGCTGTTTCATGGCCTATCAAAACGATTTGTACAAAATGATTTTCAGTAATACTTTTATACTGATATTATATTGATGGAATTTATTAAACTCTATGAATTCACTCGGCGTTATCGCTGACCTTTTCTTTTAACATGTTTTATCTCAGGTACTTGAAGGTAATTCTCGGGAAGACGACAAGAATTCATGGCCCGCACTTAAACAATATTTTTCCATTCAAACACTTTGTAAAACTTTTGTATGAAATGTAATGACTTGGGACCTATGTAACTTTGATGTTTATGAATGGAAATAATTTATTATTAAACGACGCGATTTTTAAGCGTTGTCTATGATGTGAGTAATGTGCTATCCCGTAACACCAACTAGTCTTCCGCTGAACTGAGTTGTATAAATTTGGGGGTGTTAAAGTTTGGTACCAGAGCTCTCGTTATAGAGAACGAAAGATTTTTAAAACCAAGGTTTTGAATAAAACATTTCAAAATCTTTTAACTAAAAACATTTTTCTAAAAATGTCTAAAAATCTTTTGACTATAACGGTGCCGAAGAATTCCCTAGTTACCGACAAGGCCAAGACTGAGAAGTGTTATTTTAATATATATATACTTGGATTATATATATATATATTTGATGTAAATTGATTACATGATTGTTTGATGATTATTTTGATTTTTATACGAGGTATTTATACGACGTAGATTGTCACAATGTACCCTAAATTCCCTAGTAAATTAATCGAAGCTATTCTCGTAGGAATTCTAGCTATCCTAGATCTAAACCAAGTTGTGGATATCTATGATCCCAACAAATGGTTGATATTCGTAGAAGTGTAGATATTAGTTGACTGTGATATTGAAAAAGAATTGGCGAGATTAAATCCGATATCGATGTCATGACGATCTTTCCTTATAGAGTGGAGTTTGACAAAACGTTACCACCTAGAAAGATGTCATCTGATTCGTTGTCATCCAATTCTTAAATTAAAATCGAAAGGGTGAATGTCGCACTTGAGGCTGTAATTGGAACCATTACCCAAAAGCCTCATGCCACTAATACCTTTCCGAGAAGTCTAGTTGAACGATCAAGTCATTTCATATTAATGACTCAGTTGATAATTGTTGTTGTAAGAACTAATATGATTGGAAATTAAGTGTTGATTTATATTGAGATTGTATTGCCTTTACAAGGCCGAAGAATAAGGTTGTAAGTATTGGAATATGAGGTAGGATATTGAATTGAGTATAAAAATTGGTTAAAACTTGAATAAAGTGAAACTTAACCTATATGGAATATAAGATTGATAAGAGGAAGTCGTTAAGTCCTTTGATTGAATTATGAGGTTTTAAATGATTGTTAGATTGTGTTAAGGGTTGTTCCTAGGCCATTGTCCACTAACGAGGATGCCCAGTGTCCAAGAAATAAATTGAAGAAATCTTCTTCTGAATTGAGACCGATGGATCTTCTGGGACATGTGGAACACCTAATGACTCTTGTAGATTAGTATTCATTGTGGTATCTTTTAAAAATAATCCCTAACTTAACTGTGACATCAGTTGGTAGGATGAGTTCTGAGAATTGTATGACATAGTAACACGTAATGTGTTACGGTACAATTTGACTTGTTTGTGATTAATGAAAAGACTACCTTTGATTGCTAAATTCTACATGTATCGATGTTATCTATCCTTTATTGCTTCATCCTAATGCTCGCATTAGTGATGCAACCATTGAACAAGTACTCATCTTGAATTGAGTTACATTGTGAATCATTCTTCCTGAGTGCCATCGAGATCATGAACCTCATGATTACTTGGCTAAGCTCATTTCCTATCATATCGTAGTTAATTCTTGGTGAACAAGCTTTCATCACTCTTCTGCAGATCACTCATTGTTTTTATAAAGATAAAACAGTATACCTTGAGAAAAATTGAATTTTCATCACTAAAAGGATTATTCGAAGTAAGATTTATAAGTGATTGTTATCAAAGTAAAGTTGTTTAAGAAACGCTTTTGAAAACTTAATTGTTTTCATAACAAAGGAAATCTTTGTAAATTTATTTTTGATTCTTATTCAAGGGTTAAGCATGAAAATGTTTTTATTATAAACATGATGATAAAATTTTGACGAACTGAGTATTGCATCGTTAATCTTGAAATTGTATATAGTTGCGCGCCTACATACAATTTGGAATGGACTATGCAAGACTGATTAGTAGTCACCATAAAACTAATGAATAAACACTACATTTTCTTCGAAGATTGTGAAAGATTAAATTTTATGAGATCTGCAAGAAGTGAAAAATAGGGACATAGTGTTAGGGACACCTACATATGTGCCTATAACATCTATTCTTCTGAGTCGAATTTACTCATCTGTGGAATTTGTCTTATTTGACAATTGATATTCCGTTCTTGTCCAGTTCTCCCGTAGTGAGATTCTTAGGAAAAGTATCTGATTACCGAGTGTTGATACCCGACTGGATGTATCGACGTTCCTATCATTTCTTATGATTTGATTTCATTTGAAGGACCTGGGTAACGATCCGAGGAGCTTTCGAATGCGTACTCGAATCATGAAAACATGGGATATATTCATATTCGTTAAATGTTTTCGTCTGAATCTGATTTGAAATTCTCTCGCGTAGAGTATGCGTTGACCTTACTCTTTATATGGTAGTTGTGTCTCCATATATCCTTGAATTTGTGAAGGATTATGAGTTATTAGTAGTCTTTTGAGAAGTTCACATCTTATCGACGGCAATAAAAACTCGAAAGTTGATAGTGCCAGTAGAATGGATTGATTGATTATGACATGACGACATTGTCTTAATTGATGGGAACTCAAGTAGAATTCCCTAAAAGATAAGATGTTGAATATCAAAAGTGATCTAAATAATTCTTGACGGATGACCATATCCTGCATTTAGACTTGAGATTATACTGTGATTGGTTGTAAATTAGTCATAGATATTATAATCTAGAAAGAACCTAATATGAATGTATTAAAAGATATTTATCTTATCTGAAACTTTAGGAAGTATTTGTTGGTGAATCACTTGGACTTTTGCCATTAAGGCAAGATTGAATTTGGTATTGATTTTATTTCCGGTGTTGCACTCGTGGCTTGTGCACTGTACGTCAGCACCATCTAAATTAAAGGAATTACCGTACAACTGAGAAAGTTGTCGGAGAAAGATTTTATTATACCAAGCCTGTCATCCTGAAGAGCTATGGTGTTATCTTTTCTTAAATTAGATTAATGTGACTGAGTAAATTGACAATCGAAAACGATATCCATAACTCGAAATGGAAGATTTGTTCGATGATTTACAAGGTTCTAGCAAATTTGATCCATAGCATGGTTATCATCAACTTCGCATCTGCGAAAGAGATTATTTATTCCAATCACTACATCCGGTACTTGTAACGAACATTATGAGTCCCATGTGATGTCGTTTGGATTGACCAATGCACATGTAGCATTCATAAATTTGGTGAATCACATGTGTAGGCTGAAATGTGATAAATCATGCTCGCGATCATTCAGGACTATATATTTGCTTATAAGAATAACAATGAGTTAATAATTAGTTATAAATTGCCCTGAATTGGCTAAACAATGAAAACCTGAACCTTGAATAATTAACACGTGATTAAGGACTTAATCCTTTACATAAAATGACCGTTGGATTAATAATGGTAAGATGTATGCATATAGACTCTTCAAAAAAATTAAAGAGCCCTTTCAAGACTTTGGATTTTACCAAAAAGAAAATGGAAATATGTTTTGACGAATGCTTTAACAAAGGATTTTTAAAAGGGATTATTCCCTTATACACAAATCATTTAACTAAACTTCTGTTTAGGGGTAAATGATTGTGTATACTTCTAGGCAACTTAAGAGGAATTGAGGAAACTATATAAAACATGACTTGAAATTTGAAACAATAATTTACGCTTTTCAAACTAAAGAAATTTTGACCAAAGTATAAACAAAGATTTTTCAAACATTTACGAATCTTATTAATTATTTTCGATAAATCAACCAAAAATCTTGTTAATTAAATTCAAATTTATTTTTGAACATTTTATATAATTGGTCGAACTTAGAAATTTAAAACTTTTACGCTTCATAAAAATTAATAATTATTTAATTAATTATGATAATTATCGACGCCTTAGACGACGGATTGAGTAAAACGGATAAAAATGATAGATGAGACGAAACTGAAACTAAAAGAATTTTGAATAAATACGGTTGTGATATTTATTTCATCAGGAGAAAGTGAACGTAATTACCGACGCATTATGTATAAAAGATAAAGAAACCAGTTAGGACATGTTCCTTAATAATGAAGGTGCAAAATAAATTGCAAAACGATATAAAAATAAACGATGTTTGTAAGAAGGATAATATAGATACTAAAAGGGGTTCGCGGCTAATATGAACCATTAAGAATTAAGAAGCCGATAGCATTAAATGTTTTAAAGGCCACTTTTGGTTGCCTAAATATGGAGATTGTGAGATATAATTATGTTGGAATTTGTAAGTATAAGTATTCTATTTATGTCATTCATGACTAAAAGTATCTTTGTCTGAAGAAGTGTACTGATGGAAATTATGAAGGCAGACATCGCCTCATACATTAGTAAACGTTTAGCTATTGCAAAGGTCATTATCTGAATTTGATTCGATTTGGGTCATCGTCGACAGACTGACCAAATCTGCTAATATCATTCCCGTTAATGATAAATGCAAAAGAGTTATGTAAACATAGTGTGCCTGTATCGAACATCTATATCAAGATCCTCGCTTCGCATCGAATTTCTAGAGATTTGCTCAGAAATCATTGAGAACGAACCTTGATGAGAGTACTATATACCACCCCAAATCGAAGGGACGAGGTAAAGTAACGATACAAAGTAATATAAGTGCTGTTTTATGTTTGAATAATCGACCTTTGGTAATAGACCATATAATCGTTTTCCTTTGGAGAGATTATCATTGATAATCATCATGTTAGGATCGAGATCGAATCTTGTTAAGATTTAGAAATTAGAGCATCTGTAAGCTGGAGTTGAGATGAAGACACCCGACATACACCCATTGTGTGTTGGACATGTCTTTTAGATTTAAGGTTTCCTATGATGGCGAACCTATCCTTGCAAAACACCCGACCCGCGAGATCTGAAATGATTGGTGAAATTAGGATTTGATTATTGACTGCCGATAGTAGGCAAGAGGTTATGTGAATGTGAAATGTAGATCTTGAAGTGCCAAATGGGTAGCGAAGTTATGCCAAAATTTTTAAACTTTGGAAAGATGAATACATGATCTGACAAATCATGGGATATAAGTCCCCGTTGTATGGGACCATTGAGATGATGTAAAAGTTGGGATTGAAAGGCATACAAGCTGGATCTACCCTAGGACTTCAAGGACTGCGTGAATTATGTTTCGTATATCGAACTTGATGGAATATCTATCAAGTTAAAAATCTGAATTCTTCTTAATAGAGCTTAGATCGGCGAAAAGTTGCATTCATCAGAAACCCGTGAACATCATGGATAGAGAAAGTAAGTCAACATTTAGCCTGATCTTATTCCCGTAGTTATGTTTGATGAAACCCGCGTATTATAATACACTTGTGAGAAAAGACCAAATGTGGAAGAAATACCCACATGGCTTTAACTCTATAAGAAGCGAGTAGTAAGATGATCTTTGAGGACAAAGATCCTGTTTAGGGGTAAATGCTGTGACAATCCGTCAATTTACGATTGATATTTTATTCTCAAATATTATTTGAAAATATTATTTTAATGATACAATATGAACTCACTTATTTTTGGGAAGAAATTTGGATTTACGTCTTGGAGTAGCATCGACTACGTCTAAACCGGAGGATTCAACGTTACGTGCTTACGTTTACGTACACCGTCTTTGGCGACAGTCCGACATTTCAGAAAATAAATTTATCTGAGAATATTATTTTGGAGTTTTAAATTTGTGTTGGTTCATAAACTCACAAATTTACGAGAAGAGATTAGGACTTATGATTTTATTTTAACGTCCTTTACGACTAAACCGGAAACCTTAGGATTACGTATTTACGTTTTCAAACTCCGTTTTTGATGAAACAATTTTTATTGGATTCATTTTGTGACGTCGATTCATAATTTATAAAAACGTTTTTCGTAAAACGACCCGAGGGCACGCAAATCGAGGAAACTAGAATCGAGGAGTACCCGTAACTAAATGGGATGAGACAAGTGGGACACTTGTCCCACCCCACTCATCAAAACCGGCTATAACAACACCACCTCACAAGTTGGTGGCAAGTTTCTAGCTAAACATTACACATGTCACTTAAGCTTAATGTGTAAGCTAAGTGTACACCAAAACAAGCAAACCTTCACAAACTAGCTCATTCAACATGCAAAACCACTCTCCATTTCCTCTCTACTCTCTCCTTGTGCCGTCCATACTACCACCACCACCACAATGATCATCAAATTTTCTACCATAAATCTTATGTTTAACTTGCATAAGATTGAAACCTATTGAAGACTTGTTGATTGGAGGTGATTCTAACAACTAGCAAGAAGTTTTAAAAGGAGTCAAGGGCTGATTTACATCAAGGTGTTCATGTAGATGGGTGGTCTTGAAGATGGTCATGGTTATTCACATGCTTCTCCATCAAAAACCATGTCAAAATCATAACCTACATCAAGTTGGTGGTATAAAGATTGTCCTCCTCAACTTCTTATTATTTTGATTATGTAAACTTGTATTTTATTTCCTATTGTATATATTTATGATGATTATATGATGATAAAAATGTTATGTGGGGATTTGTTGTTGATAATCATGGATAAAAAGGTGAAAAACCATATGAAACAAGGTTAAAATCTTGATTAATTTGCATGGCTGTATAAAACAGTAAAGAACCAAGTGGTAAACTGATAATATGATGAAATAGAATCCATTTACAGTAAGCTAAATGTCTTGTACACATGTGAGAGTTGGCCATGCAATGGAATCAAAATAATGAGTGAGATATGATCAAAACAAGTTTAGGGTATAAATCTGAAGTTACTGTTTTGGACGATTTTTAGAAAATATTTAGAAGATGATTCAACAGTAGCTATAGAAGAGTTAATTGTAGCATATATCATGTAGTTTATGTGATAAAAATTTGAGCTTCTATCTCCATATAGAACTCAAGATATGGCAGTTTTGGTAAAGATGAAGTTAAAAATCAGATTTTTGGAAATTAAAGAATAATACTATTATATAAGCACTCACATTTTAATATATAAAATGTAAATAAAAACCCACTAACTTATAAAACTTATTTATATAAATATATAAAAGGTGTAATAAGTGTATAAATGATGGAAATGGAAACTTGTTAAGTTTTATAAGTTATAAAACTATAAACATGCTTTTTACGACTTTTTCGGCTATTGCCGTAAAATTAACGTTTTTGTTAAATAAAACTTAGATGGTTGGACCCGTCTAATGAAAACTTTATAAAACTTACATACTGATATATAGACATGTATAACAAGTAAAAACCGATAAAACCCGAACTATAGGGCATACGGACATTAACAAGTTAAATAAACATATTGGACTAATAAATGGACTAAGTAGGATAAAAACTTGTAAAAAGAATCTATTGGGCTTAACCCATTTGGGCCCAACTTGGAAAGTATACATACTGATAATATAGGTACAAAATGGATTAAAATAAGTTAAATAACTTATAATAAGCTTATTGGGCTTAAGACACGTAAACGGGTAAAACTAGTAAACTAGTATAAAAGTTATCGACATATAACACTAAAAGGAGTAAACGAGAATATGTAAACCCACTTGATCATCATATATATATAATCATCATATGTATACCTAGATGTTATTTTTATAAAGTCATTGGACAAACGACTAAGACCGATTATTATTTATCTAGGTTTCCGTGATTGAAGCACGTACCGTACGTCCGAATTGCCGATAACCCGCCTTCCCACATCAACGTGAGTTCATAGCCTCGCACTCTTTTAAATGTTTTATAAATGTTTTATAAACCCGCGAGGGAGATAACATGTTAGTTTTTATAAAATTAGGACACCATTTGTCCTGATTGTTTGTTTATTGATTTTGGACCCGAATGATTGAATGACCCGATTGTATGACCCGATAAATGATTAAAGGACCCGATAGATGAAATTAAATGGATTATTAAAGTTAGGTTATGTCACTAAAAGTCCCATTAGCATGAATTGTGAACTACCGGGATTTGGTAGACGCTTATGCATTTAATAGTACTATTTGGGGACGATCACCCCAGTTCGCGCCTTGACGGTTGATCCCCGTCGTGCCACATTGATTGGTAAGCGAATTTATGTATGAGAAGATTTCCAATAGCGTGACCTTTTTGACGACACGCTACTTTAGATGGGCAAAATTTGTATCGGGTTAGCTACCCGTTTTGGTTTTAGTAAGGTAACAATGTCATGCGGCTTATAATAATCCAAATCACCAAAATATTACTGGACGCTCCGAATTACGATGTATTGCCTGACTAGCAATACTGGGTCATACTATTGATATTATGTTTGTATTTTGGTTTTCATAACCATATTCATATAACGGTTTTTATTCGATTTTATACAACGTCATAAGACGTATTGTATGATGTTTTTACGACATTGGCTCGTATTATGATTTTTACGGCAAATGCCTATATTATGATTTTCGATAAGGATTTGTATAAAATGATTTTGGCTGTTTCATGGCCTATCAAAACGATTTGTACAAAATGATTTTCAGTAATACTTTTATACTGATATTATATTGATGGAATTTATTAAACTCTATGAATTCACTCGGCGTTATCGCTGACCTTTTCTTTTAACATGTTTTATCTCAGGTACTTGAAGGTAATTCTCGGGAAGACGACAAGAATTCATGGCCCGCACTTAAACAATATTTTTCCATTCAAACACTTTGTAAAACTTTTGTATGAAATGTAATGACTTGGGACCTATGTAACTTTGATGTTTATGAATGGAAATAATTTATTATTAAACGACGCGATTTTTAAGCGTTGTCTATGATGTGAGTAATGTGCTATCCCGTAACACCAACTAGTCTTCCGCTGAACTGAGTTGTATAAATTTGGGGGTGTTAAAATGTTATATGATGGGATTTGCTTGTTAGATTCCGCTGTGCGCTTAATCATTCTAAGCTTTATTGAAAGCTTTGAAGTTGCTTACGAGGATTGTCGATTTAGGGGGAAGCTATTTAAAAGCTTCTACATCAAGTTTATGTGGCATGAATTAGGGGGAAGCTAATTCAGAAGCTATTCCTTAACCAGAAGTGTATGGGTTACTTAGCTCGTGCCGTTATAGAATTTCTTCTACAAGTTACTTTAAAGATGAGTCGTTTTGAAGACGAAGGCCTCAGAAGACTTCATCAGCATTGGACGTTTCATGAAAGCTCTTGTTCTTAATCATTATGTACTTGTTAGGAAAAATATTGTAAGGAATTCTACACGTCGTCCCATGGGGGAAGATTGTTGGAAATTCACTTTATGTGACGACATTTAAGAATTCCCATTAGTTATCATAGTCACACACGCTTAGACTAGACTAGGAACGTTGTATAGTTTAAACAGCGTGTGTGACTATATATACCCCTCCTTAGCTTCCAAGGAGGGATGTTGCTTGTGTTCATTTTCACTTATAATATATTTTTCTTTCTTTCACACAACCTCTCTTCTCTCTCTCTTTCAACAATGGCTACTGATACAAGCGTTTTTTCTAGGTCCAAAATAATTCTCGATATCCTCTCGAATTGATCTCAGTTAAAAGTGGAATGATTTGTTCTTGGTGACAAAAAGGGGTTTTGGTTTTCTATTCTATTGAAACAGGGAAGAGAATAAAGTAAAGAAAGACTTAAACTTAAAACAATCAACAATTAAAAGGCAACACTTGAATTTAAACAAAACAGCAACTGAGAAATTACCCTATGCGGAATGTTCCCTATTTGTAATGTGGAGATCTACTCGAAAAATTGTTCTATGCGGAAAAACATGTGCTATGCGGAAAAATTACCTTATGCGGAAAATGTGGACTATGCGGAAAAATAACCTTACGCGGAAAAATTGTACTATTCGGAAAAATAACCTTATGCGGAAAAATTGTACTATTCGGAAAAATAACCTTATGCGGAAAAATTGTACTATTCGGAAAAATAACCTTATGCGGAAAAATTGTACTATTCGGAAAAATAACCTTATGCGGAAAAAGTGCCTTATGCGGAAAAACATGTGCTATTCGGAATATCTGGGATATTCCGAACAAAGAAGAAAGATAACCTCTACTCGGAATAATTGAAATATTCCGAATAGACACAACCCCAGAATCCCTGTTCGGAATCTGGGGAACTCAGTACTGTAGAAAGCGAAGAACAGGGGACTCGGTTTTAATCCAAAATCAAACTCAATAAGCAAAAAGGTTTTACCAAATTAACCACAAATCATTTAAATATCATAAGTAACAAATCCCAACATTAAAAACACTAAATCAACAACTATTTAGGATCAAATCAAGAAAATAAAAACTTAAGAACTTGCAATAGAAGATGATGAAGAACAAGATGAATGAAAAGATGGAATTGAAAGATTGATGTAAAAGTAACAAGAGTAATGATTAAAACTTACAAGATTGAAAGGAAATTAAAAATCACCAAACACCCTAATGGTGTTGGTGATGAACCGATCCTAAGAAACTGGGGAAAAAGAAAACAAAGACTAACTCCCTAAAATGTGAAGGAAAACCCTATATATAGTCCTAGTGGTTGGTTGGTGAGTGGGCTTTCTCCCTTTCTTCTTGTCTTCTCGTCTTTTCAGAAAAGTTGACGTTTTCGATTCTGATTCGGGATTTGTCGACGATTAAATTCAACTCGGCTTTTAATTTCTTCATTTAATAGAATTGAGTTTCTTCGACATATGTAAATCTTCCATCTTTGGTCCTTTTCTTCGATAAATCTTCAAATAGGCTCATTGACTTCAAATCTTTTGCATCTCTTGGACAATAGACTTCGTCTTTAGTCTTTTTCCTTGATAAAACCCGTGCAATCCCATGTTTTCTTTAATATTCATCCGGTTAGCTCTGAAAACATAATAAACACAAAAACCACGCATAATTCCAAACAAATGATATTAAATACGTGTTTTGGTCTTGTTTTAGCCAGAATTAAGTGGTAAAAGGATGGGTGTTTACACACCTATCAAATCCCCTACACTTAACCATTGCCATGCCCTCATGCAATGCTTAGTGATAAAGCAATTTTACACTTTTCTCATAATCCATCAACCTTGGCCTTATTCAAATACTTCTAAATAAAAATTAAAATACTAAGAGAAATTAAAACTTTAAAATAAACAAAAGGATGGAAATAACTTGCAAAGAAATCAAGGACTTACATTAGGGCTTTGGTGTTGCGAAGATTTATCACCCTCAAGTTTCACGTTCCCCAAACTAAGCTTAAAAACGAGATCATTGTTATTATAAGTTAGCAAATCAAACACTTACACACATGGCTTAATTAAATGCTTAAACTCCCTTATTCCTAGGTGTATCTCTTATATTTTATTTTTGGTCTTAGAATGATCATGAAGATGCATTTTTGGACTTATTTCGATAGTTTATTTAGGCTGAAAGCAAAGTAGGACGATTTGATCAATAGTTAGCTAAAGGACAAAATCTCTTAAAACTGCTTCTCGGGATATCAAAAAGTTCATATCTTGGCATAACTTGGTTCACGATTTGAGACCTTTCTCGGGCCGATATTTGGCATGTACTTCATACTTCATATCTTCGAGAGACGTTCTTGAGATAATGGTCTTCTCATCATAATAGAGTTTCTTCACTTGGAGACTTTTGAGGGGTACTCCAACTTTGTTGACCACGACTTCATGATTATTTATTCAATCTCTAATTGGGATTTTGAGATACAACGATCCGCCTCCTTTTCGGACTTGGATCTATTTATCCTCATACCTTGTTAGGGTCTTTTCAGATAGACTTCTCCATGATCTTTATGGGAGTTGATTGCTTTTCGTCGTGAGTCTTGATCCTTCATATTGATTTTAGGAATAATGCTTTTCACATCACTTGGATCTTCAGCAATAAAATTGAATCCTCATGCCTTGTTAGGGCCTTTTCGGACTCGCCAATCTTCGCGCCCCGCTTCATAAGTTATGCCTTGGCTATGAACTCTTATCATTACCGAGCAACTTTTAAACGATCTTGGCCTAGAAGCTAAGTAACCTTTCAAATCGTACGACCTTACTTATTGCAGATAAATTATTAGCAAGTGATGGGAGAATAGGCAAATAATTACACCAAGTGAGCTTGTGCAAGAATTCCGACTTATAATTGACTCTATCATTTCTCGTCCTCCACAATTTAAAATCTCAAGTAATGAGACTCGTGGACACTTAGCCTAATAAACCAATTAAGGTCTACATGGTTAAGGATACTAGCTAGAATAAACTTAGATAAGTCTATTCGGGTTGAGTCAAAATAAACACAACGGGCCTAATATGTCAAAGACTTCTAAACTAGCTACACCACTTTATTAATATTTTTGACTTTATTGCGGGATATATACATATGAAAGAAAAGATAAAAATTTAAAAATTACAACTAAATGGCCAAAGTTAATAAAAAATTTGAAAAATGTTGAAAAATAGGATTTTCCGGTTAAATGAAGGCATTTTCATGGAAAAGTCCACTAAAAACTTCGATAGAAGTCCCCCCTACACTTAAGATAAACATTGTCCTCAATGTTTAAGCATGTGGGAAAAGTCTCCCCTACACTTATGACATTGTGCACGTTGGTTAACTCGAGTTAAGGAAGAGACGACTAAAGTGATCAATTTCAAATGTGAGTATGAAGAAAATTGAATCACGATAGTTGAGAGATAGAACCGGATTTCAGATAACACGGGAGTACGGTTCTTCAAAGAATTCCAAGATTGCAGTTATCCCTGTAAACACATCACCACACAAACACAAACGACCAAAATAGGTCCTCCCCTACACTTAGGGGGTTAAAGGGATAGATACTCGGGCTGCCTCCCGAGGAGCGCTTGTTTTTGATAACCGAGTCACGAGCCTGACTCGACCCAAAATTAGTTCATGGGGAACATGGTGAGGGATGAAATCACCTCCTGAGAGGTGTCCTCACCAAAGTACAACTTCACTCGTTGGCCATTCACCTTAAAATTAGGTCCATTAGGTTGAGCGAGCTCGAGAGTACCATATGGAAAAATTTGGGCAATGGTGAATGGGCCGGACCAACGAGATTTAAGCTTTCCCGAGAAGATTTTCAACCGAGAGTTAAAAAGTAAGACTTTGTCTCCAACATGGAACTCTCGGTTTTTGATCTTAGAGTCGTGAATGAGCTTAGTCCTTTCCTTATAGATTAAAGAGTTTTCATAAGCCTCATTACGGAGTTCATTGAGCTCATTGAGTTGGATCTTGCGTAGGTCACTGGCTTTGTTTATATCAAAATTAGCCCACTTCAAGGCCCAGTAAGCCTTGTGCTCCAACTCAATGGGGAGGTGGCACGCTTTCCCGTACATAAGACGATAAGGCGTACAGCCGATCGGGGTCTTGTAAGCAGTACGGAAAGCCCACAAAGCATCATCAAGTTTATCAGCCCATGCGGCACGATGCTCTCCCACGGTTCTTTCCAGAATTCGCTTTAGTCCTCGGTTGGATATTTCAGCCTGGCCATTAGTTTGTGGGTGGTAGGCTGTGGAAAGACGATGATTTACACCGTACTTAGCCATAACTCTTGCGAATTGGTCATTGCAAAAATGAGTCCCACGATCACTAATAATGGCACGAGGCACACCGAATCTAGCGAAAAGAGCTTTCAAAAAGTTACAAACCACCCTTGCGTCATTAGTGGGTAAAGCTTTGGCTTCAACCCACTTTGAAACGTAGTCAACGGCAACAAGGATGTATTTGTTTCCTTTAGAGGAAGGGAATGGCCCCATAAAGTCGATACCCCAAACATCAAAGATTTCACACTCTTGAATGAAATTCTGAGGCATCTCGTCTTTATGTGTGATCTTGCCTTGTTTCTGGCAAGCATCACATCGTTTAACCATATCGTGAGCGTCATGATAGATGGTGGGCCAATAAAATCCCGAATCAAACACTTTTTTGGCGGTGTAGTTGGGACCAAAGTGACCACCAGTGGGTCCTTTGTGGCAAGCATCAAGGATTGCTGAAGCTGCCGGTCCATCAACACATCGGCGGATAATCAGGTCGGCACATTGTTTGAATAGGTAAGGGTCGTCCCAAAAGTAAGTCTTAATGTCGGTGAAGAACTTCTTCTTTTGTTGAGACGTCAACCCTTCTTTGAGAATTCCACCCGCCAAGTAGTTTGCAAAGTCCGCAAACCATGGGGTTTCATTCGGCTTCGAGTTTATAGACATTAAGGTCTCCAAGGGAAAAGAATCATTGATTTCTTTGTTCGGATGATCCCCTTGGTATGGAGCCTCAAGTCTGCTGAGATGATCCGCGGCTAAGTTTTCAGCTCCTTTTTTATCGCGAATTTCGATTTTAAATTCCTGGAGCAGCAAAACCCAGCGAAGAAGTCTTGGTTTGGAATCTTGCTTTGTCAACAAGTACTTCAGCGCGGAATGATCGGTGTACACAATGGTGGTGGAAAGGACAAGATAGGGGCGAAATTTTTCAAAAGCATAGACAACAGCTAAAAGCTCTTTTTCGGTTGTCGTATAATGCAATTGTGCCCCTGTCATTGTCTTGCTAGCGTAATGGATTGGTTGGAAGTGTTTATTCACTCTTTGTCCCAGAACCGCTCCAATAGCAAAATTACTAGCATCGCACATCAACTCAAAGGGAAGCTCCCAATTAGGGGTAACCAAGACGGGTGCCTTAGTTAGCTTATCCTTAAGCGAGTTGAAGGCTTCAAGGCACTCTTTGGAAAAGATAAAAGGAGTATCTTTTTCCAAGAGGTGGGTCATCGGGCGAGCGATTTGAGAAAAATCTTTTATGAATCGACGGTAGAAGCCCGCATGACCCAAAAAACTTCTCACACCCTTCACGGTTGAAGGTGGAGGCAACTTTGCGATAACATCGACTTTAGCACGGTCTACTTCAAGACCGGCTTTAGAAATCTTATGTCCCAACACGATGCCTTCTTTTACCATAAAATGGCATTTTTCCCAATTCAGAACAAGGCGAGTGTCTTCGCACCGCTTAAGCATACGTTCCAAATTGGCAAGGCAAGAAGAGAAGGAATCCCCGAAGACCGAGAAATCATCCATGAAGACTTCCATGGTTTGTTCAACCATGTCATGGAAGATAGCTAACATGCACCTTTGGAAAGTCCCGGGCGCATTACATAAGCCAAACGGCATTCTTTTGTACGCGAATGTGCCATAGGGACAAGTGAATGTTGTCTTCTCTTGATCTTGGGGATCGATGGGTATTTGGAAATAACCCGAGAAACCATCAAGAAAGCAGTAATATTCATTACCGGCTAATCATTCAAGCATTTGGTCCATGAAAGGTAGAGGGAAATGATCCTTTCTCGTGGCATCATTGAGTTTGCGGTAGTCTATACAAACTCTCCACCCAGTAACGAGACGAGTGGAAATCAACTCGTTGTGTTCATTGGGAACAACGGTTATTCCGCCCTTCTTGGGCACACAATGGATTGGACTAACCCATGGTGAATCCGAAATAGGATAAATCATACCCGCATCAAGAAGTTTGATAACCTCTGTTTTGATGACTTCATGTATTTTTGGATTCACCCTTCGTTGGCTTTGAATAGTGGGCTTATAGTCGTCCTCCATGAGAATTTTGTGCGTGCAGAAGTGAGGATCAATTCCACGAATATCCGAAATCTTCCAAGCAATAGCCTTCTTATGAGCTTTCAGCACGGCGACGAGGCGAGTCTTCTCTTCATCTTTCAAATCCGTCGCAATAATGACGGGCGACTTCTTGTTGTCGTCAAGGAACACGTACTCGAGATGTGGCGGCAACTCCTTAAGTTCCAAATACGGAGGATTTTCGACGGGAGGCGTTTTCAAAGTCGGAGTATCGATAGCAATGACCGTGGGAGATGGAGGCGAAGGATTGTCTTCGTTGAGAAGATTGTCAAAGAAATTCATGTCTTCATCCCCATCGATAGGAGAATCATTAGTAGCTAAATTCGCATCTCCCATGGTATCTTCAAGATTGTTCCAAAATAAATCACTATCTCCAAATAGAGACAACGATGAATCAATAGAGGACACGGTCTCAACATTGGGAAGAGAGGTAGGAATACTTTTGCAAGCATCATTAAAGTGTTCTTCACAAGCCTCATCAAGAACTTCAATACAATTAACACTCTCATATGAGTAAGGCTGTTTAGACAACTTTCCCATGTTGAAGACTACTTTATCGTCACCCACTCTCATGATAAGCTCACCGGCTTCAACATCAATGAGAGTGCGACCGGTCCTCAAGAATGGACGACCAACAATCAGTGGTACACGGGGGTCCATCTCGTAGTCGACGACAACAAAATTAGCAGGAAAGGTGAATTTGTCGACTCCTACAATGACATCTTCGGCTATCCCCACTGGATAAGCAACGGTACGGTTAGCTAATTCCAAAGTCATTTTGGTGGGGACTAGCTCTGGGAGAGATAATTGCTTCCAAACGCTTAGAGGCATAAGATTAATACTGGCACCTAGATCGGCTAGGGCCATGCAATTCTCTACTCCCGGGAAATTGCAAGGGATAAGAAAACGACCCGGATCACCAAGCTTGGTTGGTAATTTCCTTAAGAGCACTGCAGAGCAATTCTCATTAAGTTGGGTGTTGGCAATATCAAGGAGCTTTTCCTTGTCGCTCAGAAGATCTTTAAACATTTTCGCATATTTAGGCATGTGAGCGAGAGCCTCAGCGAAGGAGATATTGAAATTCAGTTGTTTAAACATCTTAAGAAAGTTTGAAACCTGAATATCGTCCTTGCTTTTGAGCTTCTCTTTCCTCAACCTAGATGGATAAGGTATATTGGAAGAAGAGGAAGGCTTTGGAAGAATAAGATCACTCATATCCTTGGGTGGAGTAGGGGTAGAAGGAAGAGGTGAAGAAATTGGGGAAGGAGAAGGATGAGGAATAGGAGCAGGTGACTCGTTCTCCTTAGTCACAACCACCGGTGGAGGTATAGGAAGCTCGGGTTCCTTGGTACCTTTGCCACTTCGAGTGGTGATTGCTTTCATCTCCCCTCTTGGATTAGCAACGGTATTACTCGGAAGAGTACCCGAAGAAGAGGGTTGATTACCTTGGAAGAAACTAGCCATCATGTTCCTCAAGTCATTAGTTTGGCTATCCAGCGTATTTCTCATGTCGGCTCTCAAATCAATTCCTTGCTTGACCAAGTCCGCTTTCAGGTTGAGCACCTCTCTCTGAAGATTTCCCACTATCGCATCGTTAGTCCTCATATAAGTTTCTACTTCTTGGTGAAGAGCGGTGGGTTGGTTGGGAGGAGCATTGTATGCAGGTGGTTGGTAAGCAGGTTGTTGGTAAACTTGGTTGTTACGTTGAAGTGGTTGTTGTTGCTTGTGAGGTGGGATGTATGCTTGCCGAGGTTGTTGTTGTTGTTGAGGAGGGCGATTAAGGTTTTGTTGTTGGTTTGGGTTGGTAGGAGGAAAGCCAGGTGGGGAAAGGTAGTTGTTGGATCGATAGCTAAGCAAGTTACGGTCACCTTGAGGTCTAGCTTGATAAGCAGGTTGAGGATAGGTGCCATATGCCGCATTCACATTCTCAGCAGGGTAGTCTTGGGTGGCGGTACAAGATGTGTAAGAGTGAGGACCACCGCATATCTCACAAGGTTGGCTGACAGCGTTCACTTGAGCGTTTTTGGCGTTGTTGCTGTTGTTGTTGCTGACGGTGTGGGTGACAAGCGATTCAAGAAGCGTAGTGATTTTGTCTAATCGCTTGTCGCTGTCACTAGTGCTAGCACTAGCGACATTGGTCCGAACACTCTTGGTTTGCACACGAGATTTATTCTCAATGATGTCCCAAGCAGCATTGGAAGTCTTAGCCAATAGATTACCCCCCGAGGCACTGTTCAGTGAATCTTGGTTACTCATGCTTAAACCATTGTAAAAAGTGTTAATTTGATGTACTTTGGTAAAACCATGTTGTGGGCATTTTCTTAATAGATCTTTAAAACGATCCCAAGATTCACTGAACGACTCATCGTACTTTTGTTCAAAATTTATGATTTCATTCCGCAAAGCGGTAGTACGAGAGGGTGGGAAAAAGTAATTGATGAATTTGGTTTCCAAATCCGTCCACGAGAGAATACTCTGTGGCGGTTCCTTAGCAAGCCAATGCCGGGCTTGTCCCTCTAAAGAAAAGGGAAAAAGTTGTAACCTTATAACCTCTTGTGGAACACCGTTGAACTTGACCGTGTTAGTGAGTTGCAAGAATCTCTTGATATGGTCGTGTGGATCATCAATGGTACGTCCCAAGAATGGTTGAGCGGAGACCATCTGGATAAAGCCTGATTTTAGCTCGAAATTGTTGGCGGCAATTGGAGGTATGACAATTGGGTCCGTGTTGCCATCTACATGAGCTTGCAGCAATTCAATCATCGGGCGATTATCCGGAAGGGGCTCATTGTTGTTGTTATTGTTCATGTTGTTGAAAGGCGGGTTGTTGTTGTTATTATTGTTGTTCGGAGGTGGTATACCGGCCATGTCTAAGTGATCGAGAGGCTCGGGCTCTTGATATGACGTGGATCGAGTGCGCATACACCTGCAAAAGAACGAACAAAGAAAAACAAAGCAAAAATATTTTTGGTTTTTATGTTTTTTAATTTTTTTGTATTTTTGAAAATTTTATATTTTTTAGGATTTTTGAAATTTTTTGTGAAAAAGTAACGTTCACGGGGAACGGATCCCAAAATCCAAGTTCTCACAAAAAAATTTTGATCTTAACGAGAAGAGCCGGCAGCGGCGCCATTTGATACAAGCGTTTTTTCTAGGTTCAAAATAATTCTCGATATCCTCTCGAATTGATCTCAGTTAAAAGTGGAATGATTTGTTCTTGGTGACAAAAAGGGGTTTTGGTTTTCTATTCTATTGAAACAGGGAAGAGAATAAAGTAAAGAAAGACTTAAACTTAAAACAATCAACAATTAAAAGGCAACACTTGAATTTAAACAAAACAGCAACTGAGAAATTACCCTATGCGGAATGTTCCCTATTCGGAATGTGGAGATCTACTCGAAAAATTGTTCTATGCGGAAAAACATGTGCTATGCGGAAAAATTACCTTATGCGGAAAATGTGGACTATGCGGAAAAATAACCTTACGCGGAAAAATTGTACTATTCGGAAAAATAACCTTATGCGGAAAAATTGTACTATTCGGAAAAATAACCTTATGCGGAAAAATTGTACTATTCGGAAAAATAACCTTATGCGGAAAAATTGTACTATTCGGAAAAATAACCTTATGCGGAAAAAGTGCCTTATGCGGAGAAACATGTGCTATTCGGAATATCTGGGATATTCCGAACAAAGAAGAAAGATAACCTCTACTCGGAATAATTGAAATATTCCGAATAGACACAACCCCAGAATCCCTGTTCGGAATCTGGGGAACTCAGTACTGTAGAAAGCGAAGAACAGGGGACTCGGTTTTAATCCAAAATCAAACTCAATAAGCAAAAAGGTTTTACCAAATTAACCACAAATCATTTAAATATCATAAGTAACAAATCCCAACATTAAAAACACTAAATCAACAACTATTTAGGATCAAATCAAGAAAATAAAAACTTAAGAACTTGCAATAGAAGATGATGAAGAACAAGATGAATGAAAAGATGGAATTGAAAGATTGATGTAAAAGTAACAAGAGTAATGATTAAAACTTACAAGATTGAAAGGAAATTAAAAATCACCAAACACCCTAATGGTGTTGGTGATGAACCGATCCTAAGAAACTGGGGAAAAAGAAAACAAAGACTAACTCCCTAAAATGTGAAGGAAAACCCTATATATAGTCCTAGTGGTTGGTTGGTGAGTGGGCTTTCTCCCTTTCTTCTTGTCTTCTCGTCTTTTCAGAAAAGTTGACGTTTTCGATTCTGATTCGGGATTTGTCGACGATTAAATTCAACTCGGCTTTTAATTTCTTCATTTAATAGACTTGAGTTTCTTCGACATATGTAAATCTTCCATCTTTGGTCCTTTTCTTCGATAAATCTTCAAATAGGCTCATTGACTTCAAATCTTTTGCATCTCTTGGACAATAGACTTCGTCTTTAGTCTTTTTCCTTGATAAAACCCGTGCAATCCCATGTTTTCTTTAATATTCATCCGGTTAGCTCTGAAAACACAATAAACACAAAAACCACGCATAATTCCAAACAAATGATATTAAATACGTGTTTTGGTCTTGTTTTAGCCAGAATTAAGTGGTAAAAGGATGGGTGTTTACACACCTATCAGCTACCACCACCATTTACCACCATGTTAGACCACCGGATCATATATAGCAAATCCTCAGTAACCATTATCTAACCATGCCTAAAGTCCCTGAGATTCGACCTAAAATCAACCACAATTTCGGATTGTGCCGACTTGCGTCTCCCGGTACACGAATACTAAAACTAGCATAAAGTTTGACTCGTAACGAGTTAGAAGCTATATCTTATACCAAAACGAGCGTCTCGGAAAACTCTACAACAAAATCAAATAATCTCAGCCTATCTCAAATCATAGACCCACGAAAAATCTGTTCTAGACCTGCTGTCCGAAATACACTTTTAGAAAATTATAACAAATAAATTTTCCAACCAAAACTAATCATTCCGATACCTATAGAATCACTCTACTATCATACCCATCAACCAAACACTCCTAAACACTTGCAAGTAAAACTTTAACAAAAATCATAGATCAAAATACAACTTTGTTGTCCCATTAATTCGTGATGATTAAACAAGAAAGAAAGGTAGAAGATAGATGAATTCTAGAGAGAGAAAGTAGTGAGTGAAACTAGAGGGAATAGTTGGAACTTTTGGAGGATTAGATTAGAGAGATTAAAAATGAAATGACCAACACCCTTCCTAACATGCTAGGAAGGGTATATATAGTCCACCCACATGCGGGCTTGCTTTTGGACTATATTCTAATGGGTCGGGCTTTCCTTTTGGGCTTTAGTTACTTATGAATGAACTTTAGCCTAAAGTTAACCCCGTATAACACGACTAATCTACTACCTATTATAACGTTCTAATATACGATACATAATTAACATATGACCGAGCATTCTTGTTTGACTCAATATTTTGAGGCTAACAATCTCCCGCAATGAGAGGTCATTACCCTTTATGAGAGGTCATTACCCTTTGTCATTTGGATATTTGTAGAGATTACTAATCTCTCCATAAATAAGTTTCGAACGTGTAATAGTAGTCTTGTTTCTTCATGCTGTGATCTTTGTGCCTTTGTCGTTGTCTTTCGACTTTGTCTTTTTGATCTTGAGATCTTCAAATCATCCTTGACTTGTCTTTGCCATCTTGCGATCTTGTGTCTTCATCCACATGCTCACACTATTGATTGTTGAATATATCTTCAGGAATGAGTATGTGGTTTTGAATCTTTGACCTTGCTGAGTACACCGTGACGCCACCTTCTTAAGACAAAACATAGACACGGACTGAATGGCTTTGACATTCATCCTAAATCGGTAGCGTTTTACCTCCAGTCGGTGAAGACCGTTATACGATATTAAAAACCGTACCTATGATTTGGTGGATTCAATTAATAATCTCCTTGACAGCGTTTCGCTGCTGTACTAGCCGTTCTCTTTACTCGACCGTCTCAAAGCAAGACTACGAACATAAAGAGTGAATCAATTGGATAAATATTCGCTTGATTAAAGTCGTCAATTCAAATTCCTGGAACAAGTGTGATTCATAAAGAATCTTACCATTGTTGCTTTCCAGTTGACACAAGCTTGATTCATAAGAATCTCACAAGTCACCTACCATAGCGCTGTTTGAGGTTGACGCTAGAAGGATTTCCATTCGTCACTGTGAATATTAATGAATATCACTCTAAATGTTCTGGCAAGACCATAAGGATATTGCGTAGAAACCTGAAATGAGTTTGAATCAATTCAGAATCAAACCATTGTTGCTTTTCAGTTTTACACATGTTCAATTCATAAAGAATCTTACATATGACCTACCGCAGTGCTGTTTGATGTTAACACTGGAAGGATTTCCACTCATCATTGTGAATACTAAGCAGTATCACTCTGAGTGTTCTAGCAATATCACAAGGATATAACGTAGGACTCTCTTTATCATCATTCCGTGTGTCCTAATGAGATTTGATTGATCTCTAGGCTCTAGACTCTATTTGTGCACTTTTAGTGGTCGGAGGCTGGAGCAGATGCCACCTATTCAATATCAACTATCTCGGAGTGAGAAAGTCAATAGAAATCATGTTATTCTCCGTGACAATAAAACAAACTTCTTTTAGGAGAAGCCTAAGTAGCTAGGAAAGGGTTGTGCTTCACATCACTAGGTCAATGCTGAGTTTGTCTTCATGATGTGTTGACCCGGTTTCTGCCTAAGTTGTATGGAGGGATTCTTTCTTTACACCCTTTATCCTTACATTTCTTTTTAATTCTTCAACCCCTTCAATGCTTACCAAGACATCATTACTAGCACCTTGTTGTGATTGTTCCAGTGCTAGCATCAGTACTTAGTCGACATTCAGCTACGTTCACATTCTACTCCATCTTTCCTAAGGACTTCTAATAATCTATTGGATTGTCCCTGGGAAGATCCCTCCGGTTCTGGTTGGATCATAGGACTTTAACCTAACCACCCTTTTGACACCAATAACGTCGTAGATTAAGATGTTGTGGGTATTTGATCGTAACCATAAAAACCACTTCAAATGTCTAACAAGGTGTTTGAAAAACATTTAACACCTTGATAGTTTTGTTGTTTCAGAAATGCTCCCCCTTCACATGTGCATTGATAATCGAAAGTGTTTTGCACATGTAGGTAAGAGTTAAAGTGCTTGAGTCTTGTATAAGATCACATTTTAATCACATTTTCTCCCCCTATCTCTAATATATAAAATCTTTTGATATTAGAGATACCAAATTTGATTAAAATTTATTTTGAAAAATAGTCTTGAAAATCTCCGGGAGAAAGATGTGTTAATCTTTTGCATGAAGTTGAATTGCCCCCCCTCAAAAATTGATCCAATTGAATTGTCATTGTGAGGATTTGATCCACATTTCGCTTTTTAAGGATAGGAGTTTGTTAAACACACAATTTTTGAAAATTTTTGAATAATCATTGAGAAATTCTTGAAAAAATTGTGTTCAACGCTTTTTGAAAAATCCTATTTCTTTTTGGCGAAGAGGTTTTTCTAAAGCATAAACTTGAGTTCATAGACATTGAATGTCTTGACGAATCCACTCAAGTGTAAGAAGATTTATCTTCTTTTGCTGAGGGTAAATGATAGGTGTGTAAACACCCATCCATTTTTCCACTTAATTACAATAATAATCGAGCCAAAACGTGTATTTTATGTCTTTTATGTCGGAATTATGCGTGGTTTATGTTTTTGTTGTGATTTAGGACGAAATTGTGAAAAGTGGAGAAAACACGGCATTCACGGGCTAATATTGAAGAAAAAGACGAAATATGAAGTCGAGAAGTCAAGAGTGGAAAAAGAGCGGAAGTCCAAGACCAATTCTGAAGATTTATCGAAGAAAAAGTCGAAAGACGGAAGTTTACCAAAAGCCGAAGAACTCGAGTCTTATTTACTGAAGAATTAAAAGACGAGTTTAAAGAAATCCCGAGCCAAAAGTCCTTAAAGTCCATGATTAACAAAAGACTAAGAAGGAAGGACTTAATGGTGCAATTAACAAGAAAGGAAGGAGAGGAGGAAGCTTCCTATAACCACTCTCCTAATCTCCTATAAATAGACCATTAATATCTCATTTTCATTTTGTTGGCTAACTTGACAACTTAGCTCTTCCACTTTTATTTTATGCACCTTTAATTACTTGTCATTTTTAATTCATGTTTTGCACTTTAATTATTCTTTTAATTTCCAAGTAAGTGTTTTAATTTGCGTTCTTTAAATTCGTGTCTTTAATCTTTCTTTATCATTTGATCAAGTTTATTTTTACCAATCTCATTCTACTCTTCTTCTTTTGATTCGGTTTGAATTTCGGATTAAGCAAGGTTTTGCTTAATCCATTGCTTATTTGATTAAAAGTCTTGTCTTTTCTTTTTCCTTTTAGCTTCCATACGAAATAGCCATAAGTTTGACAATCTTATGTGCTTATTTGGTATTTAGCTTAATTGTTTTGAAAGTTTTCTTAAAAGTTTTACTTTTTAAAATCCATTTCATTAAGTTTTGTTTTTTTTTTCTTTTAAGTTTAGAAAGTATTTAACTTTTTAGCTTATTTTCTCGTTTTGTTTCTATTCTATTCAAGTTCCTTGTTACTGCTTATTAGAATTAGCTTATTAAGATTTGAGCTTATTACGAATTTGCATTCCATCGGAAAAGAAGGGTTAACACACCTTGCGACGGCTTGCTTTACCACATTCCGATAGTGACAGTTTTGGACAAGGGTTTTGCATTCCGATCCGGGATTGCGATAGGAGTAACATCACCCTCATTCCGATCTGGGGTTGCGATCGCACATTGCGATCGCACATTCCGACGGCTCTTGAGGTTTCACTAAGACGAAGTGCTGCCCAATTTTCCCCAGCAACATTCTGATCTGGGCTACATTCCGACAGGTTGCAGATTTGTATTCCGATAGCTCATTCCGATCAGGATTTCGATCTGAAACTTTGCGATCTGAACATTATTCCGATCTGGGGTTGTTTGGTTATTCCGATCTGAAAAGGTGACATATTCCGATCTGGTGTTTTGTAGAATATTGATAATCAATGAATCTATGAAGGGGTTTGTTGATTTCTAGAGAGAGAAAGTTAGAGAGAGAAAGTGAGAGAAACTATGTGAATTTTATTAAGTGGAAACAAAGAAATGACAACAACCAACCCCTTTCCATGGTGGAAAGGGGTATTTATAGTTCCAAGCAAACATGGGCTTGGGCCGGTCCATGACAAGCCCATGGACCGGTTCTTACTTAAGTTAATAAGTAACTAATGACTATTTTCTAACTACGAGCTATTACAACATAAATATTATTGTGGAGTGACCGATACTTCTAATATACGTTAAAACGTATTTCTAACAATCTCCCCCTAAGGGAGGTCACTCCACGTTTACAAAATTCTAAACCTAGCATACTATACTAAGTCTTCGTTCTTTAGCTCGTAGTCTTTTCTTCTTTTCTTTCTTTTGTTGTGAATATGTTGGTTTGATCTTTTTGGCTTTGGCTTGAGAGCATTGTTCTTTGGCCTTTCACGTGCGATCTTTGCCTCTCTTGTGAATTTGCCTTCTCGTGACTCCATGTTCCACACACTTATGTCTTTTTGTTGAATTCTCGAAAGTTTCAGAGTTTGATACAGCGGAAGACTTTATCTTGTACTTTCTTGAATTTTTGTTAAACTTTGATGCAGAAAGACATAAGCATGTGGGAACGACTTCTACAGGTACACCGCAACACCACCGTCTTCACTGGTACTCAGCAACGCCACCGTCTTCAACAGGTACACAGCGACGCCACCGTCTTTAACAGGTACACAGCAACGACACGAATAAAATGGCTTTGAACATTTTATTCTAATTCGGTAGCATTTTACCTCCGGTCGGTGAAGACCGTTGGACGATATTAGATATCGTACCCGTGACGGATAGTTTCAATTAAGTAACTTCCTGACAGGATTTCGCGGGTAAACCCGTTCTCTTTATTCGACCGTCCAAAGCTGACTGCGAACATAAAGAGTGAATCACTTGGATAAATTATCCTTGTGATTAGAAGCCGTCAATTCATGAAACCTGGAACAAGTGAATTTCAATTAAGATTTTCACCATCGTTGCTTTCCAGTTGTCACGAGCTTAATTCATAAAGAATCTTGCACGTCACCTACCAAGTGCTGTTTGATGTTGACACTAGAAGGATTTCCACTCGTCACTGTGATCAATAAAGAGTCACTCTGAGTGTTCTGGCAAGATCATATGATAATGCGAAGAGGCCTGGAACGAGTTTAAGTTCAATTAAGAATTAAACCACTGTTACCTTCCAGTTTTTCACAAGATTGGTTCTAAAAGAACCGCACGTGTAACCTACCATGAGCTTGTTTGATGTTGGCTCAAGCAGGATTTCCATCTTCATTGTAATACTTACGTATTACTCGGATGTTCTGGCAATATTACAGGAATATTGCGTAGGACTCATGAAAATCTCTTACTTTTCACAGTGTGTGAGAAAGCAAGGAATAAATGGAAAGTGTCCTAATGAGACTTTTGATGATCTCTTGGCTCTAGACTCGATTGTGCGTTTTGATTTAGTGAGCGATGGCTGGAGAGGAGTGCCACCTTTTCAATACCAGTTTATTCGGAGTGAATAAACCAATAGATAACGTGTTGATCTCCGTGTGATTAAAACAAATACCTTTTGAGAGATATTTGAGTTAGCTGGGGAAGGGTTGTGCATTGCATCACTGGGTCCATGATGTCTTTCTTCAATACCGAGAATCATTAACAAAAATGACCTCAATAGCATATGTATTGACCCGGTTTCTGCCTAAAGTTGTAAGGAGGGCTTCTTTCTTTACACCCTTTATCTTTACATTTCTTTTTCATTCTTCAACCCCTTCAATGCTTACCAATACGTCATCACTAGCACCTTGTTGTGATTGTTCCAGTGCTAGCTTAAGTACTTGGTCGGCATTCAGCTACGTTCACATTCTTTCTCCATCTTTCCTAGGACTTCTAATTCTATCTAGGGAATTGTCCTTGGGAAGATTCCATCGGCTCTGATGGATCATTGGACTAAACCTATTCCTACCACCCTTTTGTCACCACATCCGTCGTGAATTAAGCGTGTTTTGGGAAGGAATTGCCATCATGAAAAATCATTGAAAATCACCTAAAGTACTTGTGATATTGAAATCAAAAGTTTTGTACCTTAGGTGTTTTGTTCATCAAAAACGCTCCCCCTTAACACGTGCTTTACACATATTAAGTTGGATAATCTTTAAGTCTTTTTCATCTTTTGGCCAAGTATCACTTACGTCTCCTTAATCCCATTTTCTCCCCTTATCCAAAATGTTAACCATTAATATTTGGGATATTGAATGGATTAGCCGGTCTTTGGGTAAAAATGAAATCGATGTTTTGGCCATAGAACAAGTTATTGCTCCCCCTTAAGTTAATAAGGGATAGTTGTAGTGCTTTGGTATGACATATTTTGAAAGATTTAGAATCTCGTGAGAAATTCTTGAAAAATTATCATACCTTAACACTACAGCAAGCCATACAAGCACATTATTCACAAATTTACATATTCACAATTGAAAACCAATATAAAGTGACCTGAGATGTACGACCCATCAGATGGATCGTTGCAGTAGCTTGTGGTGCACTAAATACGGTCTTCCACCCACGAATCTTTCCAAGCTCCTCATCAATCGACGTTCACGGAGCTTTTGATCGACCTTTTTGATCACATACTTTGCCATCTGCCGGTAACCCGGATGCCAATCCTCCGTCATCTCTGGCAAAGTCCCACCCGAGTTCAGATGCTCCAACTTATCTCTGACTTGTATAAGAGTGCCATCGCTATACTTGTGGAGCTCCCCCACCCTCATAAACTTCATCAAACCTCGACTGTTTAAGTAGAAAATGCCGTAATTCGGGACAGAAATTCCGGTATATGGACATCTTTCTACATGTTGAGGTAGCACTTGATTCACAGGACGGGTTAAATTGAGCCTCCTCTGATAACTTTCGACTCCCAACTGAAGATCCTCAACTCGAGACTTGATGACAACGCTTCGTGTGAACATACGAAGTGCTGTATTCAAAGCAATCAGGTCTTCACGAGGAATGTGAGTAAGTTGATCTCGGGTCATCAGAAGCAGCATATCTTCGATATCCTCAAGGCGAATGATGGAAAAGTCTCCTTGCTGGATTTTGTATTCCCTGTCATCCTCCCTTTTCAAACGAATCTCCGTCACATGATAGTAGCCGTTCTTGGCTTCAGTTTTCATTCCTAAGATGCTGGAGATGCGGATGTCGGATCTAACATTGCTTCCAGAATTGACCAAGCAGCAACCCCTGTACGCCCTTCGGACTCGTTCGTCCCAATGAGATGCACCTATGACAGCATACATATCATAATTACGATTCATTTTTGGGACCCAGAGTCGATTTACCTTTTCCTCGATGAAGGGTATTGTCCCCCAGTTGGCAGCTTTCAGCAAAGTCAGGGATGTTGCGTACTTTGATGACCCCTTCATAAGATACTCAAGATCATTGGTGACGAAGAAGTCAAGAGTAATCTGATTATCTTGAGCAGGATCCATTGGAGGTGGAGCTCTTTCTGATTCATGAAGTCCTGGCCGTTGAACGGTTTTCAAAGCCTTTAGGATCTCATCGGCATAGTACTCGAGCTCCATTCTGGGTAATCGGGTTTTGGCACGCAGTCTCTTATCTTTCAGTGCTTTCTTCACCAAGGATGGAGTAACCGAAGTCTTATACTCATGAGCAAGAAATGCACATAAGTCAATCGGACTTCGGATACGGAGATACAGCACATCTTTGTCAGCATCTGTGATCGGATCATATTGTGCTGCTGCCGTGATCCAAGCTTGTGGTGGTGCAGACTCGTCTATCTCCAACGTGTCTTCCCAGGCACGAATGCTTGGTTCAGGAACCGTAGATTGTTGTGCTTGTTGTAGAGGAGTGGAAGTGCGAACATCTACTGGTTCAGTTTCAGGCATTTCGGCAGTGTCGTGAACTGGGGAGTGTTGTGCAGCTTCGGGTTCCGTCACTGATTCTGCAATCACAGGAGGAACAACAACAGAACTAATGGGGTTAGTGGTAATAGGTAAAGATACAGCGATAGAGATACCGGGAGCCGAAGACGCTGTAGTGGCATTCACATCGTGGCGCCACTTAGTTCGTCTTGATTCCGAGGATGTCGATTTATCCTTCTGTGCTGCATCTTTTGTGGACTTGGTTCCAGTCTTAGCAGCAGTTTTCTTGGAGCTGGTAACCTTGTCTCCCTCTTTCGGCTGTTCACCCCCATCATCATCCTGGTTGTCATCCCCGTTACTATCCCTAACACTCTCCTGATTCTCATCACCACCATCGTCGCCATCATCATCATCATCCTCGTCATCATCCTCGTCATCCTCATCATCATCACCACCCTCGTCATCGTCTTTATCCTTTTCTCCTTCTTCTTCTTCTTCTTCCTCTTCTTCACCCGTACCCTCTTCTTCACTTTCTTCCCTTTCTTCCTCAGGTAAGATGTGATATGGTACCACACTTCCAAACGTCTTGAATAAGCTATCATCCTCCCTGATAGCATCATTCAGGGATTTATATAGAGCCCGTTGAATCCTCGACTTATCATACGACCCAAGTTCCACCATACGAGCCTTAAGGATCTTCTTCAATTCAAAATCCGTCAGGTCATAAGCAATCTTGTAGGCGGCTTCTGAAGGGTTGGATGATTTGACCATCAAGTTGTTAGCAGCAAGTGTCTTCAACTCATCGCGAAGTTTAGGCATTAGGGATTCAACGGATTCTTGCACTCTTTCTTTCACAGATGCTTCAAGTGCTTCTTTTTGTTCCTTATATTTATCCCTCATCGCTTGAAGTCTGGTAATACGTGCAGCATGCTTATCAGCCTCAGCCTGCTTAACCTGAGCCAGTTCCTCTGCATGAGCTTTACGTGTAGCTTCCATGTCTGCAGCGAACTTGGCAATCAACTCTTCTTGAGCTTTCCTTGATTCTTCTTCCCTCTGAGCTCGTCTTTGCAACTCTTGGCGAAGTTCATCCATTTCGCGTTTGTTAGTATCAAACATCTCAGCCATCACTAATGCAGCCATTGCAGATGTTGCAGAGCTGCTTTGGGTTGACCGGAGGGGCTCGGTTGTTACTGCTGTACTAGGGATGGGGATTATGGGTGGTGGAAGAAATGGTGTTGAAGCCGGTCGGGTTGGTAAAGGTTGTATGGGTGGAGGTTGAGTTGTTAAGGGTTGAATTGTCACCATGATCGTAGGAGCAACAGGTTCCTTTTCCACACTTGCTGAAATAGGGATTGATGGCTCCTTCGAAGTGGAATAGTGTTCCGGTGACCCAAACTCATCAACATCATGCGGTTCCTCGTAATCATCCTCGATATCTACCCTCGCACCTGAACCACTACCGCCTGTATCTTTCCTACTCCTTTTAATAGCAATCTTCATCATTTGTTGCTCGGATTTATCAAGAGTAGGATCAACAATATCTTCTTCATCACGTAGACGCATCAAATCCTTACCCTTTCCCTTCTTACCCTCTGTCTTCTTCTTCTTGGGTTCGGGTTCAGGTAACGCAGCTGGTTGTTTGCGTTTACCTTTACTCTTAACCGTTGTGGATGAGTCTTCTCCAGTTTGAAGGTTTGCTTTCAGCCTCTGGATTTCTAATTGTAGTAGCTTGTAATCTGCAGAACCTTTGATTTTATCAGATAGAAGGTAATCAGGAACAGGACCCGGAATCACACCAATAGACGGTCCTTCATGCCTCAGATCTACAGTATCATCAGCTTCTTCAGTGTGATAGCGACCTGCTGTACGCCTATCAATAGTATTATCAAGCTTCATAAAATAATTAATGATTAGCTTAATAAACCGAGGATAAGGAAAGAAGTTTGTCTTCAGCTTCTTGTTGTAGAAAAGTTGAAAGGTGAATTCTTCCCATATCAACAAAGCATAATCTGAATTTGAAGCTTTGTACATGCCATAGAAGAGGTTCATTATCGGACTGCGCAAAGCATCATGGCCACTCGTTTTTGGTGTAAGGCATTTACTGAGAATACCCATCAAAGCTCTCCAGGGTTGTCCTACCTTAGCAGTAGTAAACTCAGATGCAACTCGTATTTCCGGACATCCAAGTGCGTCAAATAACTCCGCGAGTTCATCTTTAGTAGGATCCCTTGAGAAAGACATGCCCTTGGGTGTATCCCGTATACCAAGCATCTTACGGAAGTCTGAAACGGTGAGTGTCTGCTGCTTGTTGTCGATGGTGAAGGTGATCTTGTTCGAAGTGATTTCCTTGGTTGCCCAAAATTCAAACATATACTCATAAGGCACCGAGGCTGTATTCCTAAGGGCGTTCTTGAAATGAGAGTTATCAAGGATGGCTATGGCGACCTTAAAACCATGGTGAGTGGATTTAGAGACTTGCTTCAGCCGATAGTTGTTGGGTATAAACTTAAGGGTTCGAGCTTTAGCGATATCGGCTTCTCTAGATTCTTGGATTGCTTGTACCGTTGGATTAGTCATTGTATCTGCTTAAGATAAGACATGAAAGGTTGATGCACAAAAGCATATAGATATATATCATTCTTACTTCTAAGCATAACACATTTCATAAAACAACAAGTACATATATAGCATGCAAACAATCAAACAACTCATCCGGAACTTTTCCTCATTCGGAACATCTTCATCCGGAACATTTCCTCATTCGGAACTTCTCCTCATTCGGAATTTCTTCATCCGGAAGTTCTTCATTCGGAACTTCCTTCATCCGGAAGTTCTTCATTCGGAACTTCCTTCATTCGGAAGTTCTTCATTCGGAACTTCCTTCATCCGGAAGTTCTTCATTCGGAACTTCCTTCATCCGGAAGTTCTTCATTCGGAACTTCCTTCATCCGGAAGTTCTTCATTCGGAACTTCCTTCATCCGGAAGTTCTTCATTCGGAACTTCCTTCATCCGGAAGTTCTTCATTCGGAACTTCCTTCATCCGGAAGTTCTTTCATTCGGAACTTCCTTCATTCGGAAGTTCTTCATTCGGAACTTCCTCATTCGGAAGTTTTTCAGAAGAAATCCTTCATTCGGAAGTTTGTATCCAGTGTTCATTCGGAACTTTTCAAACGAAGCTTGTGATGAATAATCTAAGTGCGTTTGTGAGTTTCTAAGGCAATCTATGGTAACCAAACATAATCTAATGCTATTACGCGCAAAACCCATCAAAAACCCTAATCAATTAACTCTAATTAAGCAGAACGAACCCTAGATTGATAAAGTTCTTTACCCGAATCAATTAATAGATTTAATGATGAATTTAGACGATATATAAATCAAAGATTCAATGTTATTACCTTGTTAATCGAATGAACAGGATGGAATTGATTAGAATGCGGTTTGAAAAAGCTTGTGTATGTGTTAACAATGGCGGCAAGGATGATAAACAGTGAAAAGATAATAGTGAGGGGCGGGGTGTGTGTAGTTTGACTTAGGTCAAAATTTTTTGACAAGTTTCAACTAATATCACTTTAGCCCCTACATTTTCATTCCTTTTTCTTTTTGTTTCCTAGTTTTTTCCATTTCACTTAACCCTTGTTTCACTTACACATAACTTAGCAAACACAATCTATTAGCATATCCCCAAAATCTAAAAGCCATGCCTATCACTTAGAACGAACATAAGTCGTATTCTAAAGCAAAACCACTCAATTACCATGTAGCCCTTAATTTTCACAATCACTTTTGAAAATCAATTTTAATGACAAAGATGATTTTACTATTTTCTCCCCCTTAAACGATGACCCGTTTTCTATTTAAAGAGCTGTAGTCATTGTTTAAAGAGTCAAATAGTGATGAAAGCATTTCCAATTTCTCTTGAAAAATTTTGATTCGTGGTTATAATAAGATTTCTCTTATTTTGACAAATTAATGCACTGAGACGTACACCAATTCGTGTCAGACCAAGTTATAAAGTAAACTTGATCCCTTTGCATGATTTGGCTTGTAAATCATGCCCGAGAAAATTAATTCCCGTTCTGAGCCAACGTTTTCCAAGGAAATACGTGACTTTAATATGAAAACCGGGTTGCAGTCTGAAATAACTACAAGCCATTATGGGCATGTTTTAAAAATGTACAACTTTTATACGGACTCTATTTATGGCACCGTGTCAATATTGATCGACATTTCTAAGGCCGTAAATATTACCGTACTAAAAGACATGCCCGATTTAAAACGAAAAATATTTTTGGTTTTTCTTGGTTTTATATTTTTTATGTTTTTTCTAGGTTTTATATTTTTTATGGTTTTTCTTGGTTTTATATTTTTTTATGGTTTTTGTTGGTTTTCTATTTTTGTATTTTCTTTTTGTGGTTTATATATTTACGATAATATACATGATCACAACCAAAGGATACTCTGAATAGTTTACCACGACTATTCAGCTGATTCTTCTGCCAACTCTTTGAGAGTCGCTGGAGTGAATGATTTCATGCCAAGCTTGTCGATCAAAAACTCGATTCGTCCTCGATCTAAGGCTTTGGTGAACATATCCGCCAGCTGGTACTCAGTAGTGACAAAATACAGCTCGATCACTCCGTTCTCCACCTGCTCCTTAATGAAATGGTAGCGAATGTCTATGTGCTTGGCCCGGGAGTGTTGAACATAGTTGCAGCAAAGGGCAATGGCGCTCTTGTTGTCACAATACATCGGGATTTTGTTAAATCCAAGACCGTAGTCAGTTAATTGTGATCTCATCCAAAGGACTTGAGCACAACAACCGGACATGGCGATGTATTCAGCCTCCGTGCTTGATATTGCAGCGCTTTTCTGCCTTTTTGAAGACCAACTGATCAATCTATCTCCAAGGAGTTGCACAGATCCAGACGTGCTACGCCTCGTGTCTTGACATCCAGCATGATCGGCATCTGCGTATGATATTAAAGCAATAGAGGAATCCTTCGGATACCATAGACCACGATGAAGTGTTCCTTTTAGATACCGAAAGATCCTTTTCACAACATGTAGGTGCTTTTCGGTAGGCCGAGCCTGATACCGGGCACACATGCATACAGCAAATTGCAAATCAGGCCTGCTAGCAGTCAGATAGAGAAGGGTGCCAATCATTCCACGATAAAGTTTCGGATCAACAATAATCCCATCCCTATCTTCATCTAACTTGGATTTCTCCACCATCGGAGTGTCTACGGGGTCACAATTCTCAAAGTTATATTTCTTAAGAGATTCTAGAGCATATTTGGATTGATTAATAAAGATGCCTCTGGGATTCTGAGAAATCTGTAATCCTAAGAAAAATGAAATTTTTCCCATCATCGACATCTGAAAGCGTGTGGACATTATCTTCTCAAATTGTTTAGACAATTCTATGTTAGTGGCAGCAAAAATTATATCATCAACATAAATTTGTACCAGAAGCATGTCGTTGCCGTCCTTGAGAGTGAATAGAGTGGGGTCCACTTTGCCTTTAGAGAAGCCTTCCGACATGAGATATGTTGACAGGAGATCATACCATGCGCGTGGAGCTTGTTTCAACCCATAGAGAGCCTTCTTAAGCTTGTACACATGATTAGGAGACTCCGTACTCACGAACCCATCCGGTTGACTAACATAAACCTCTTCCCTTAGTTCACCGTTCAAAAATGCCGTCTTTACATCCATTTGATAGACGATCATGTTCATATGAGCAGCAAACGCAAGGAATAGTCTAATCGCCTCCAATCTAGCCACAGGAGAAAAAGATTCCTCAAAGTCTATACCCAAGGCTTGTTTATATCCTCTAGCGACCAATCTTGCTTTATTCTTCAATACCGCACCCATCTCATCAAGTTTCACCTTATAGACCCATAACAAAGTAAGGATGTTAACCTTGTCAGGGCGAGGAACCAATTCCCATACTTCTAGTCGTTTGAATTCATTGAGTTCCTCCTGCATAGCTTCAATCCAAGATGATTGGGTCATAGCCTGCTGCCAATTTTTGGGTTCAACTTCAGAGAGAAATGCATCAAAGTAACAATAAAGTGCACTCTCTTGTAATTGATGGCGTGTAGAGACTGGTCGATCGAGATCTCCAATAACATTCCTAATTGGGTGATCTTTTGTCCATTTAGTGCTATGGTTTTCAATCCTAGGTGGTCTGGAGTGAACAATAGAAGGAGCTTCTTCTGAGGTAGACGCGGCTGAAGGGTTTTCAGGGATCGCTACACCAAAGAAAGGAAGCTCTTGCAAGTGAGCATATTCCAAGTCGTGATCAGTAGAATCCTCTTCCACATCATTAGGCACAAGTAGGGGTGATGATTCAGGTGTAGTTTGAGAATCACTTGGTGAAGGTGCATCCGGTTCAATGTGAATTGTAGATGCATTAGATAAAGGTTCATTAACTTGAGCAACCACTTCAGGTATTGGAGCAATTACTACAGGTGTTGGAACTTCATCAGTCGGGGGATCGAAGAATTCATCAAACAACGGTTGAAACAGTTTATCCCACTCGGGCCTTGATGGTGGTAAGAATGATGTAGAAGTAGGATTGTTGGGAACTAATCCGGAACTTATAGCACCGGGTCCCATCTCATGAAGCGCGGGTTCAGAGCTGTGTTGCTCAGAAGCCATCGCTGTCAGCTCGTCGAAATCAGCGTCCATAGTTTCTACAATCTTGCCAAGACGACGGTTATAGATTCGGTATGCTCTTTTGGACGGTGAGTAACCAATGAAAATACCTATATCGGCTTTTGGTTGAAGCTTACCCAAGTTCTCACTATTGATGTTTGGATAACACAGAGCACCAAACACATGGAAAAATGAAACATCGGGTTTGCGGTCATGTAGAAGCTCATAAGGTGTTTTGCCATGGCGTTTCCGAATGATAGAACGGTTTTGGGTAAAACATGCAGTAGAAATAGCCTCTGCCCACAAGAACAATGGAGCGTTCGCATAAATAAGCATGGTCCTAGCAGCTTCCATAAGTGTACGATTCCGTCTTTCAACGACACCGTTTTGTTGTGGAGTGCGTGCAGCGGATGTTTCATGTGATATACCAACTCCCTCATAATAATCACGAAGAGTCTGGTTGACGAACTCTGTACCATTGTCTGTACGAATACGGCGGACAGTGGTATTCAAACGTACTTGAATGAATTTCAGAAAGGTAATGATAGCCTTCGGAGCTTCATCCTTTGTACGTAGAAATCTAACCCATGTAAACCTTGAGAAATCATCCACAATTACCAGAATGAATTTCTTACCGCTCACACTTTCAGTCCTCATCGGCCCACAAAGATCCATATGCAAAAGATGAAGTTTTTCTTGATTAGTGTCTTCAGCTTTGGGTTTGTAAGATTTCTTGGTGCTTTTCCCCCTTGAACACGCGGAACATAAATGATCCTTGTGAAATTTAAGCTTGGGAAGACCACGAATTAACTCGTTTTTAGCCAGATGATTAATAGCATCAAAATTAAGATGAGATAATCTGCGATGCCATAACCATGACTTGGTCTTAGAAGCTTTAGAGAGAAGACATACTGGAGAAGCGGCCATCATGTCTTGTAGGGACAAAGTGTAAAGATTTGCACCACGAGATCCCTTCAACAAATCTTTTCCTTCCAAGTTGCGGATGAAACAAGTGTGTTGTCGAAAAGCAACCTCAAGGTTGGAATCACAAAACTGTCCTACTGAGAATAAGTTATGACCAAGACCTTCAACATAGTATACCCTAGAAATCGTCACGTTTCCAATCTGATATTCACCATACCCCATAATCTTTGCTATATGATCATTCCCAAATTTAACCGTACCAAGAAACTTGCTGACGAAATTTCGGAGCATCGAGCGATTTCCGGTCATATGTTTTGAACAACCGGAGTCCAAATACCACAGGATGATTTGGACCACCTGAAAATATCACCACACAAAGACAATGTAGAGGTATCGGAATCTGAGTGTTCCTTGTTATTAGCAGGTACAGATTTAATAATCTTAGATTTGCTAACTCTAGGTTTCTTAGATTTCCTAGCCTTTTTCTTCTTAATTGGTGGTGTAGATTCTAATTGGCTCAAATCCTGAGGTATTTCTACACTGATAGGCACTATAGTGGGGGCTGACCTAATTAAAGGGCGCTGTTTCCTTACTTGAGTGCAAGTGTTCCTAACTAAAGGACGCTCAGACCTAACCTCAATGGATGCATTCCTAGTTAAAGGGCACATTTTACCATCGAGAGTAAAGGTCCTACCAGTGGGACGCCATTGCCAGCCAACTTGGGCACGAGTTCTACCCGTTGGCTTCCATTCAAGACCATTCTTAATAGCATTCATTTCATTAACGTGATCAATCAGACACAAATCATGACGCTGGGAAAACATACATTCATTACAATTCCAACAATTTAAATCAGAATTCACGAATGGTTTAGGCTGCTGCACAGGCGCAGAGCTTTTAGTCTTAACATGATTCGTTTTATTTAAAACTGAACTAGCATTCCTATTGTGGACTTCTACTTTCTTCTTTGTGGCACTACTAGTGGCGGGCTTGATCTTATCTTTCTTGAGTGGCGATCCTTTAGCCTTAGTAGTTGCTTTTAATCCTGTAGAAGGCAAATTGGGAACATTAGCAGCAGATTTTAAAGGTGTCTTACTTGATTGTGCCAATGACGGTTTAGCTCCTGGAGTCTTATTAAATGGAGTGACAGCAATGGGCCTATTGTTAAGTAGTGCAGAACCTGGTGTACCTATGTATTGCAAATAAGCCAAGCAATATTGAACTCGCTTAACATATTCATGAGCCGAATAATAGTCGCTACTTAAGGGATCTAAGGCATAAAGATCGTCGACAATATCCCTAAGAAGATCGACATGCTTAATGGCATTCCTCATATAATCATCATAGGTAAGCTGGTTTCTCTTATGAAGCGGATTCTTATAAAGCACTACTGACTTGGTTGTTGGAGCACTAGTGGACGGTGCAGAGTCGGTAGCTAAGTTATCAACAACTTCTTGTCGGGTGAGAAGAAGTGTCTCCTTTAACTCAGCCAAAACCATATTTTTGTCTATGAGCAGGATGTTCAAGTCAGAGATTTCTTCGCACTTTTGGTTTAGTTGTTCAACATAATATTGTTGCTGTGTCGCATTAAAAGCGAATCGATCTTCTAGTGAACCATAAAGAGCGGATAGTCCCTGCCTTGTCCGATCCATCTCCCCTAGAACAGTTGATAGTCTAATTTCTAAGACCTGGTTTTTAGACTCTGCGGCCTCTAGTTCCATTCTTAATGTTTCCTTTGATGATATCTCTCTCTTCAATCTCATGATTTCTTCCTCTAATGTCTTAACAATTGCAATCATCTTGTCACTATTCTCAACACCGTTTTCACAAACATTTGATATCAAAAGATTTTCATTTTGAGCTTGTTGTTTTAATTCTAAAGATATACAATGTTGTTCTAGTTGATTAAAGCGTTGTGAAAGTAAATTATAAGAATCTTGTAGCTTTAAAAACTCAGCGTTGGATTCGTGACAAGAATGATTATCTACCTCATTTACAGTTTCAGCAACATTTACAGAAATATCACAAACATCATCACAAATATCCTCACAAATATTCACAGCATCACAATTCATCATAGCGGATGTAAGCTCATTCGAATATTTAACATTTACAATAGTAAGCACATCACACGAGATTACTTCGGACAAGAATCGGTCATATTCGGTTGAAATCTTTTCCTTTTCAATTAGTTGCAGTTCGTAAGCGGTGTCCATTTCATAAAACACTTTTTGAACTTCACCAATTTCAAACTGAAGATTTTCTTTAAGAGATGCAAAACTTCTTTTTAGACTTTCGACAAACGGATTGATCTCAGTTTTAAACACCTCGTTCATGTGTTCGAAAGCCCATTCTCCGGCGTTTAAGCCATTTGAAGTCGTACATTCCAAAATGACCTTGTCAAAGTTAGTAAAGTAACGGTTAATCTCTTGCAAGTTTAACCATACAGTGCTAACAGGTGGAAGATTCTTTGGAATTTCCTTAGGACCTTCCATGTTGACAAGTGTAGGAAATGTACTAGGGCTTTCTTCCTCGATCATGTAGGTTGGTGCTGTAATGAGATCCTTATCCATATGGAAGCGAACTCTAAAATCAGTTTTAGCAAGCTCCTTATTCATTTTAAAATAATCACAATCGGGATATTTTGCAGAATTGTATGACCGATCCTCATCAACTAGAACCTTACTTGTTCGATCATTGGGAAAAACAATCGGGTCTAAAGCCAATCCTAATTGAGTTGCATTATAAAGTCTAGGACTATGTCTTAAAGCTTGTTTTGCATATCGTGGATTAGGGGGAAGGCCTTTTAGACGTGATAAGTTAAACTCTTTAAACGAAGCATCAAATAAGTGAACTAGTTGTGAAGCAGCGTATTGTCTTAACAGCAAGTAGTCTAGACTTCTAATCTTATTAGTAGCATTAATCTCCATTTCAGTCTTCTTAGATTCGAGTAATTCAAAATCAGTTTGAAGTTTTTGAAAATTAGTGACCACTAACTCCTTTTCTCTAAGTTCACTAGACAAATTTGCTCTTAAGTTTTCGATTTCTTGCAAGTGACCCATTTGTTTGTTTCTAAAGTGATCATATTCGAGATTTGTGAGAACACTAGACGAAGGCACTAATTCCAAAGTTTGTACTTTCTCATTGCTTAAAGCAAGCTCATCAGACAAATTCTTATTCTTAGCTAAGGTTTCTAAGAGTGCAGCATTCATTTGGCTAAGTAGTGTAGCAGGAACCATGACCAAATCTTGTTGAGCAGGAGTAGGCGTATGCGAACTGGGTCCCGGTTGTGATTCACTCAAAGTCTGGGAACTCACATTGATATTGCTATCATTGTTTGTCTCCTCATTTGAAAGACTCACTACCGAAGATTCATTCGAATCAGCACTCTCTTGCCCAACTTGATGTGGTTGAATACTAGCATCAGTGGCATTATCGGTGTTGTTAATAAGTACCTCAGATCTCTTATCTGGCCCTAAGCTGGAGAAAGTTGCCATGAAAGCAGCCTTTGCAGTTTGAAAGTCATCACATTCGGAATCATACGCATCAAGATCATCGGCTTGGTAAGCTGCATTCTGCGTGGTGACAACGTCTTGTTCAGCAATCCCTGGGTCAGCAAGAAATGCAAGCTCCTCTTCATCAAGTTCCCTTCCTTGCGCCTGAGCATTTACCAGATAGATCTTTTCTGCAAACCACTGTCCATCCCTTCTCCTCTTGGGTTTCTTACAATCCCTGGACATATGACCCTCTTCCTTGCAATTGTAGCATGTGATCATTCTCAACTTGCCTGTATTAGCCCGTGGAGGATTGTTGACCATTGGAGCAGGAGCAGGATTGGCGGTGCGAACATTGGTTGATGTGGAAGTTCTCCCCTGATATGGTTGAATTGGCTGAACCATTACCCTGCCATTCTCAATTGTAGCTTGTTGGCGAGAATTGGATGAATTCCTCAACTGATTGTTGGTAGGAGCTGATCCTCTGAATCCTCGTTTGCTTAAAGTTCTTGTGAGATAAGCAGACATAGTAGTTAGCACTTCAACTGGGTCAGCTCCTTGTTGGAATACAGGAACGGGGACTTCTTCATCATCACAATACAGTGCTTGATCTGGATGAGCTGCATAATCAGTATAAGGAAGACTCATTTGATCAGGGTAGCTTGTTGGATATGCTGCATTCTCTTGATAAGAAGAATATGATGGCTGAGCATAAGGTGCAACATTTGCTGGATGAAGTTGTGAAGCATACTGTGGTGAGGGTGCATTGAACCGATATTGTTGCTGATGTGAGGTGGGTGGTTGTGGTAGAATCGAGTATTGGGGAAAGGCTGGTGTCAAGTAAGGTGATTGATGATAAGCTTGATGTCCCAAGATATAGGGTGTGTTGTTGTGAGACAAGCTTGGTTGATTCGCCATCAAAGCTAAGGAATCTGGGTGCATACCACGAGGAGAACGGTGCATAATCACATGCTTCTCATGTTGCTGAAGGAAGGCATAGATTTGATCTAAATTGCACTTATGCAAATCCCGGGTTAACTTCACATCGGTAATATACTCACCCCATTCAGCTTGAGGTAGAGTATTCAAGAATTTGGTGTTAACCTGGAATAGTGCAATCACAAGATTGTACACATTCAGATCATTCATGAGTGTGGTGAATCTGAAGTAATAATCGTGAAGCGTTTCCCCTGGGTTGTAGGTGAATCTATCAAACAAATCATACAGCTGACACTCCCTTTCTTGTTTGGTGAGAGACGTGCCTTGTAGCAACACCTTTAACCGTTCCCATAGATCCTTTGCCACCGTATACTGACTTACCATCCTATAGATGTCATGGGGAAGAGCTTGGAGAATTGTTTGAAGAGCTTTTTCATCTGCATCTGCAACAAGTTGTTGAGCTGGAGTGAGTTCTTCAAATTCTCGTGGTCTAGTCACGTTGTCAACCGTAATGGTACCATAGTCGAGTGGACCATTCAAAATCGATTTGACCATAAGCCTTCCGTATGTCGGTTTCCCCTTTAGATATTGCATCATTCGACCTTGCCATGCCTCAAACACCTCTTTAATAAGCATCGGTGGACGGCTATCAGTTCCCGTTATGATTGATATATCCGTAAGAGATGTCATCTGAGGCATTACTGAATTTGGATTCATTTTGTTTTCTTCAAAGAAACAGAGATTATCGGTTGATCGAGCAGTGAAGTAAAGCTTGTGAATTGTGTTGTGTTTTTGTTGTAAGAAACCAAGATTAAATCCTCTAAAAAATCGTCGAAAAAACAAGCAAAATAACCCTTGATTCGGAACTTTTTGTTGATTCGGAAGTTTGATTCGGAAGATTACCTTGATTCGGAACTTTTTGTTGATTCGGATAATTATCTTGATTCGGAACTTTTGGATTGATCCGGAACTTCTTGGTTCGGAAGTTCTTGGTTCGGAACTTTGGCTTGATCCGGAACTTCTTGACTCGGAAGTTCTTGGTTCGGAAGTTTCTTGATTCGGAACTTCTTGACTCGGAAGTTCTTGGTTCGGAAGTTTCTTGATTCGGAACTTCTTGACTCGGAACTCCTTGATCCGGAACTCCTTGATCCGGAACTTCTTGATCCGGAACTCCTTGATCCGGAACTTCTTGATCCGGAACTCCTTGATCCGGAACTTCTTGATCCGGAACTTTTGCTGAGTTAATCAGAAACTCCTTACGATGAACAGTCGAACAGTGAATATGAAGATTAAGCCCAGATTTTGACCAAATTACCCAAAAAGTTTTGTGCTTTTGACTAAAATAAGTAACAACTAATACTTATCCACTAATCCCAATCACAAAAACACCAAAAACACCAAGAATCAAGATGATTTTTCTTAAAGAACACTAATACAATCAAAAACTAAAAAACCACACAAATCACCACCTTAAATCACCCCATAGCTCTGATACCAAATGTAGAATATTGATAATCAATGAATCTATGAAGGGGTTTGTTGATTTCTAGAGAGAGAAAGTTAGAGAGAGAAAGTGAGAGAAACTATGTGAATTTTATTAAGTGGAAACAAAGAAATGACAACAACCAACCCCTTTCCATGGTGGAAAGGGGTATTTATAGTTCCAAGCAAACATGGGCTTGGGCCGGTCCATGACAAGCCCATGGACCGGTTCTTACTTAAGTTAATAAGTAACTAATGACTATTTTCTAACTACGAGCTATTACAACATAAATATTATTGTGGAGTGACCGATACTTCTAATATACGTTAAAACGTATTTCTAACATGTTTTCAATCAACATTCCGATAGGGGGTGTGTGTTCATTCCGATGGTGAGTCTGATCGGAATATATTCCGATTGGGTGTTTGTTTTATGTTTTTGTCTTGTTTAATTTTTAAGTTATCATTTTAATTCTTGTCCATTTTTAATTCCCGTCACGCTTTAATTTTTGACATCTAATATTTTACTTTAAAAGTTTTAAATATTGCACCCTTTATTTTAAATTAGACTTAGATTTATTTTAACGCCCTTTTATTATAACGCCTTTTACTTTTAAGTCTTTGCACATTTTCATATACTACAACGACAACACTTTTGTTTCACCAAAGAACAATAGAGTCACATAGTTAACCAAGATCAATTCGATTAGACATACTTAAACGAATCTTCTTAACCTGAGTAAAATCGAGTTATCAAATGGCGCCGTTGCCGGCTCTTTTCGTAAAGATTAACGGTTTTCTGTGAGAGACGCGTTGCTTTTTGGGATCCGTTCACTTGTGAGCGTTATTTTTCTTGCATAAAAATTTTCCAAAAACCATAAAAATTAAAAATTGATAAAAATCCATAAAAATTAAAAATTTCAAAAATCCAGAAAGATTCTATCTTTATCGTGTATATATATTGTCTTTGTGTTTGGTTTCTTTTTCTTTTGCATTTTCAGGTGTATGCGTACTAGATCTTCTAATTATCAAGAGCCCGAGACTCAAGAAGATTTAGCTATGTCAGGTGTCAACAACAATAATCATCCACCACACCTCAATAATAACAACAATGTTCTTCCACAGCCCGATCTTCGGACAATGGAGGAGCTTTGTCAACCTACCATGTTTGGACGAGGAGGACCGATTGCGCCGATGCAAATCAACGCTCCTGAGTTTTCGTTGAAGCACCACATGATTTAGCAAGTGCAAACTAACCCATTCCGTGGATTGCCTGATGATGATGCCAACAAACACCTCGACAAGTTCATTACAATCACCCAAAGCATGAAGTTGCCTGGTGCCACAATGGATGTTCTTCGCCTACAACTCTTCCCACATACTTTATCACATCACGCCGAGAAATGGTTTGATCGTCTCCCGAAGAATTCTATTCACACTTGGGATGACATGACTCAACGCTTTTTGTCGCGCTACTTTCCACCATCCATGGTCACGAGCCTTCGCAATCAAATCAGCGGTTTCATGCAAGATCCCGATGAATCTCTTTTTGATGCTTGGGAAAGATATAATGTCTTGATTGATCGTTGTCCAAACCACAACATGCTCCCTGTGACCTTAATAGATACTTTCTAAAACGGATTGACTTTTCGAGATCGTGATACGATTAATGCAGCCGCCAGTGGCACATTCATGAAAAGGATACCCGAGGAGTGTAGAGAGCTAGTTGAGAACATGACTACTCACCACAAAAACTGGGATTCCTCTGCTTCTTCAAGGAACAACCCGAGAGTCAATGTTTCTTCCACTTCAGCAAACCCTGAGATGACCGAACTCACCCGCATGATGACTGAAATGAGCAAAAGTATCACGCTTCTCGCTTCAAACAAACAACAACAACAAGTTAAAGCGGTTGCTAATCCTTGTGAAACATGCGGCGGTCCTCACTCATACACCGATTGTCCTTCGACACAAGGAAATCCAGAAAATGTGTATGCAGCTTATGGTAATTATTCACCGGAAAATTACCAAGCTCGACCTCAAGGGGATAGAAATCTGCTGAGCTACCGGTCCAACAACTACCTTTCACCCGGTTTTTCTCCTCAAAACCAAAACCCCGCCAACAACTACAATAGAAGCAACCAAATCCCACCAAGAGCTTCTAATCCTTATCACCCACCCGCCCAACAAAACCCACCCATTAATCCCGATGTTGAAGCCATCATGAGAACCCAAGGTGAGCAAATCAAGAATCTGCAGAGCCAAATTATCAATCTTAAAGGAGATATCACCAAGCAAGGAAATGAGATTAGATCCGAGCTTCGAGATAATATTCAATCCTCCTTCAGCAATCAAACCAATGATTTGAAGAATATGCTTGCTAGTTTCTTTCCCGCAGCTCAACCTTCTACTTCAAGTTCTCTACCTTCAAACACCGTCACCAATCCGCGAGCAAATGTGAGTGCTATTACTACTCGTAGTGGGATTACCATTGTCGATTCATCAATCCTACCCCCATCATCTACACCTCCTCCACCACCATTTATCCCTACTCCTCCTACACCTAGTATTAGTGCACCATTACCGTCTCCGCCTCGTCATGACGATGTAGCTAGGAAGGACCCTTCAACATCTCAACCTTTACCTGCTACACCTGCACCTTCACCACCCAAACCCAATATCCCTTATCCCTCTCGTTTAGGCAAGACCAAAATGCTAACCAAGGAGGACTCCGAAGTGACACGCTATGTGAAGATGATCTCTCAAATGAAATTCAACATTAGCTTTCTTGAAGCACTTGTCCACATGCCGAAATTTGTTAAAGCATTTAAGGAATTGCTTAACAAGAAGGAGAAGTTGATTGAACTCGCCAACACACGCTTAAATGAAAACTGCTGTGCAGTTATTCTTAAAGAACTTCCGGAAAAGCTTGGAGATCCCGGTCGTTTTGTGTTGCCTTGCGTATTCAACAAAACTGAAGAATTTACTGCCCTTGCTGATCTCGGGGCCAGTATTAATCTTATGCCTTTGAGTGTATGGAAAACACTATCATTGCCCGACCTCACTCCAACGAAGATGACTCTTGAACTTGCAAATCGCACTCTCGCTTACCCCGTTGGTATTGCTGAAGATGTGTTCATCAAAGTTGGCACATTTACTTTCCCGGTCGATTTTGTCGTCGTTGATTATGAAATGGACCCTCGTATTCCTTTAATACTTGGTCAGCCATTCTTGAGAACCGAACGAGCTTTAGTGGATGTAGCCGAAGGTGAGTTAATCTTACGAGTCGGGAATGATTCACAAGTTTTTAAAATGGGAAAGCTTACAAGTAAATCCTTTGGAGGACGAGAATCAGTGAATATGATTAATGTGCATGATGACTTCGTCGTCTACAACAATCCTCTATTCGACTCTTGCATCGATAATCCACTCTTTCATGATAATGTGGATGATTCTCGCTCCACTTTTGAACCTTCGCCCATTTATGACTCTCCACCGATCTTTGATGCTTATGATGATGAGTCTAGCTCAGATTCGGATGACTATGATGACCTTACTTCTGAGTATCCCGAGCTGCCCACATATGATGATTTTGATGAGGCCGATACTCTTTCGAGCAATTCTTCACATGATGAAGATCCTCCGCCATCACTCGATCCTACTTTGGACGATTACTCATTTGAGGAAGACTTCTCTGCATTTCTCAATACATACTTCCCTCAGAGACTGATGCACCTCCTTTGGACTTTGAAGATTATCGTCTTGATCCTACTTTGGATTTGAAGCAAATTCTTTCAAAGGAGAAGAAACCGGTCGACACCGATATCCGCAACACGTATGAGTTAACACCTCTTTGTCCCCCTTCTGAGGACGAGGTTGTGCTTCTTTGCGGATCTTCTTCCCATTCTGCTGAGCTTGAGTGCTATTTTCCCCTAAAGGAAAAGGTGTTCGACCCCGGTATCGATATTTTGCAGCCATCTCAGTATCCACCTGATGAAATAAAAGGAAATATATTTGGAACTTATGGAAATCTGCTTGCACCACTTCACCCTTGCTTCCACCGTGCTCCATCTTTGCTTAAGGGAACCTTGCCTACTCTTCTTTGGCTTGCCTTGTTCGCCTTAAGCCTCTGCTATTTGATGGACGAAAACTACGTCTTTGATCCCGGTGGATATATTTCATGCTTCTTCCGTTGATCATCAAGGTCGAGTTAGGCTCACGACTCGGTTAACAAAAATCAAGCGCTTCTTGGGAGGCAACCCATGCATCTATCTTTTCGCTTTCTTTATCCTAAGTGTAGGGGAGACCCTTTGGTTTGCTATCTCCTCTACTATCTTAATCAGGGATTCGAGCTTCAATGATCCACTCTTTATGATTCTTGACGACCCGTGATTCCGTGTTCCCTTCTTCCCGGTTCTATCCTAAACTCTTTTCGATTCACTATTTTATATTTTCCAATATTAAAATAGGAATCTCTTTAGTTGTCTCTTCCTTAGCAAGATTTAAACAAAGAGCACAATGTCCTAAGTGTAGGGGAGTTTACTCCCACATGCTTAAACATTGAGGACAATGTTTATGTTATGTGTATGGGGGACTTCTATCGAAGTTAAGTGGCCTTTTCCTTGTATTTTTCCTCATTTTAACCGGAAAATCAATTTTTTCGACATTTTTCAAATCTTTTGATCTATTTTGGCCTATTAGTTTTTCCTTTTGTATAGTTATTTTCTTTCCTTATTAGAATAAAACTTTAATAAAGTGGTTTTAATTTTCAAACGTTGTGAATCTTTTGACTCAACCCGAGTTTACTTATCTTAGTTTAATCTAGCTTGTATCCTTAACATGTTTAAGTCAAGTTTTGCTAGGCTTTTATATAGGGAGCTATAAAACGCGAAAGTCTTAACTCTCACGGGTTAAGAACAAGAACTTTTCACAAGTTCCTATAATTGATCCTAGAGAGTCGTTTATCAAGGGAACTTTAAAATGCGATTTCTAAACTTGAAAAAGTCTAAGAGATTGCAAGATCCTATAGACGACTCGAAAACCCAAAACTTTGATTTAACAGGCTAAGCATCCACGAGTCTCATTACTTGAGATTTTAAACTGTGGAGAACGAGAGATGATAGAGCCAATTATAAGTTCGGTATTCTTTCGTGAATTTATGTGAGTTAATTATAAGCATATTCTCCCATCACTTGTTAATAAATTTATCTGCAATAAATAAGGTTGTACGATTTGAAAAGTTACTTAGCTTCTAGCCCAAGATCGTTTAAAAGTTGCTCGGTATGGATTAGAGTTCATAGCCAAGTCATAACTTATTGAAGCGGGACGCGAAGATTGGCGAGTCCGAAAAGGCCCTAACAAGGCATGAGGGCTATATTTTGTTGCTAAAGATCCAAAGTGATGTGAAGAATCATTTATCGAAAATGAATATGAAGGATCGAGACACACGACGAAAAGCAAAAACTCCCAAAAGTCATGGAGAAGTGTATCCGAAAAGACCCTAGCAAGGTATGAGGATAAATAGATCCAAGTCACAAAAGGAGGCGGATCGTTGTATATCAAAGTCCAAAATAAAGATTGGAGAAAAATGAAGAAGTCGTGGTCCAAGTACGAATCTCTCAAAAATTCAAGTGAAGAAATTCCTATATGAAGAGAAGACCATTATTTCATTAACGTCTCTCAAGGTTTGAAGTATGAAGTCGCTGCCAAATATCGGTCCGAGAAAGGTCTCAAATCGCGAAGCAAGTTATGCCAAGATATGAACTTTATAAGGTCCCGAGAAGCAGTTTTAAAAGATTTTGTCCTTTAGCTAACTATTGATTAAATCGTTCACTTTATTTTTGGACTAAATAACTATCAAAATAAGTCAAAAATGCATCCTCGTGATCATTCAAGACAACAATAAAATATAAGAGATACACCTAGGAATAAGGGAGTCTAAGTGAATAATTGGCCCACATGAGTTCGTGTTAGTTTACTCACTTATAATAACAATGATCTCGTTTTTAAGCTTGGTTTGGAGAAAGTGAAAACTTGAGGATGATGATTATTCATGACATTTCCAAAACCCAAGGTATGCTTTTTGATTTCTTTATTTTGAATATCTTTAATTTTCTATCTCTTTAATAAAGGCCAACGTGGATTGATTATGATGAAAAATGAAATCTTGCTTTGTAACTAATGCATTGCATGAGGGCATTGCAATGGTCAAGTGTAGGGGATTTGATAGGTGTGTAAACACCCATCCTTTTTACCACTTAATTACAATAATAACCGAGCCACAACGTGTATTTTATGTCTTTTATGTCGGAATTATGCGTGGTTTGTGTTTTTGTTGTGATTTAGGACGAAATTGTGAAAAGTGGAGAAAACACGGCATTCACGGGCTAATATTGAAGAAAAAGACAAAATATGAAGTCGAGAAGTCAAGAGTGGAAAAAGAACGGAAGTCCAAGACCAATTCTGAAGATTTATCGAAGAAAAAGTCGAAAGACGGAAGTTTACCAAAAGCCGAAGAACTCGAGTCTTATTTATTGAAGAATTAAAAGACGAGTTTAAAGAAATCCCGAGCCAAAAGTCCTTAAAGTCCAAGATTAACAAAAGACTAAGAAGGAAGGACTTAATGGTGCAATTAACAAGAAAGGAAGGAGAGGAGGAAGCTTCCTCTAACCACTCTCCTAATCTCCTATAAATAGACCATTAGTATCTCATTTTCATTTTGTTGGCTAACTTGACAACTTAGCTCTTCCACTTTTATTTTATGCACCTTTAATTACTTGTCATTTTTAATTCATGTTTTGCACTTTAATTATTCTTTTAATTTCCAAGTAAGTGTTTTAATTTGCGTTCTTTAAATTCGTGTCTTTAATCTTTCTTTATCATTTGATCAAGTTTATTTTTACCAATCTCATTCTACTCTTCTTCTTTTGATTCGGTTTGAATTTCGGATTAAGCAAGGTTTTGCTTAATCCATTGCTTATTTGATTAAAAGTCTTGTCTTTTCTTTTTCCTTTTAGCTTCCATACGAAATAGCCATAAGTTTGACAATCTTATGTGCTTATTTGGTATTTAGCTTAATTGTTTTGAAAGTTTTCTTAAAAGTTTTACTTTTTAAAATCCATTTCATTAAGTTTCGTTTTTTTTTTCTTTTAAGTTTAGAAAGTATTTAACTTTTTAACTTATTTTCTCGTTTTGTTTCTATTCTATTCAAGTTCCTTGTTACTGCTTATTAGAATTAGCTTATTAAGATTTGAGCTTATTACGAATTTGCATTCCATCGGAAAAGAAGGGTTACCACACATTGCGACGGCTTGCTTTACCACATTCCGATAGTGACAGTTTTGGACAAGGGTTTTGCATTCCGATCCAGGATTGCGATAGGAGTAACATCACCCTCATTCCGATCTGGGGTTGCGATCGCACATTCCGACGGCTCTTAAGGTTTCACTAAGACGAAGTGCTGCCCAATTTTCCCCAGCAACATTCCGATCTGGGCTACATTCCGACAGGTTGCACATTTGTATTCCGATAGCTCATTCCGATCAGGATTTCGATCTGAAACTTTGCGATCTGAACATTATTCCGATCTGGGGTTGTTTGGTTATTCCGATCTGAAAAGGTGACATATTCCGATCTGGTGTTTTCAATCAACATTCCGATAGGGGGTGTGTGTTCATTCCGATGGTGAGTCTGATCGGAATATATTCCGATTGGGTGTTTGTTTTATGTTTTTGTCTTGTTTAATTTTTAAGTTATCATTTTAATTCTTGTCCATTTTTAATTCCCGTCACGCTTTAATTTTTGTCATCTAATTATTTTACTTTAAAAGTTTTAAATATTGCACCCTTTATTTTAAATTAGACTTAGATTTATTTTAACGCCCTTTTATTATAACGCCTTTTACTTTTAAGTCTTTGCACATTTTCATATACTACAACGACAACACTTTTGTTTCACCAAAGAACAATAGAGTCACATAGTTAACCAAGATCAATTCGATTAGACATACTTAAACGAATCTTCTTAACCTGAGTAAAATCGAGTTATCAGTAAGGGTACTAAAGCGTACACTCCCCCGTGAATATAGAACCGGGTTGCAATCTGAAAGTGATTACAAGCCATTGTGTTGAGCTTAAAACGTTGAATGTTTTGTGACATGCTCAACCCAAGATAGATTGCTCTACCCGTTGTTTGGAAATATTGTCCAAAATAGACAATTTCCTTTATTAATAGAAGAAATGACATGTTTTGAAAAATATTTACAACTTTCATTCGAGCTTTATGTACACACCCGTGTCGTTATTGAGCGACACTTCTAGGCACATCCATATTATCGATATTGAAAGACATGTCGAGAAGAATATTTTTGGATTTTGAAAGATTTTTTTAATTTTGTGTCTTATTTTATATGTTTTATATTTTTATATTTTGCTTTTTCAAAGATATTTACATGTAGATGTTTGATAGATAAATCAAGCAGGCACCTTTGCCAGAATCTCTAGGTCTGCTGGAGTCAAACATCTCATACCAATTTGCTTAACGAGGTACTCAAACCTATCTTTCGACAGAGCTTTCGTAAACAAGGCGGCCAATTGGTAATCCGTTCCAACAAAGTATGGTTCAACGATACCTCTTTCAACTTGTTCCTTTATGAAGTGGTATCTGACATCGATGTGCTTCGTGTGGGAATGCTGTACCGGATTGCAGGAGATGGCTATGGGCGACTTTGAGTCACAGTACATAGGTACTTTATCAAAGTGGAAGCCATAATCCGTGAGTTGTGTTCTCATCCATATAACTTGAGCACAACACGTAGATAGAGACTGATAGGTGTGTAAACACCCATCCTTTTACCACTTGTTTCTTACTAAAACAAGACCAAAACGCGTATTTAATATCATTTGTTTGGAATTATGCGTGGTTTTTGTGCTTATTGTGTTTTCAGAGTCAACGGGATGAATATTGAAGAAAACATGGGATTGCACGGGTTTTATCAAAGAAAAAGACTCAAGACGAAGTCTATTGTCCAAAAGATGCAAAAGAATTGAAGTCAATGGGCCTATTTGAAGATTTATCAAAGAAAAGGACCAAAGATGGAAGATTTACATATGTCGAAGGAACTCGAGTCTAAATAAATGAAGAAATATTAAGACGAGTTTAATTAATCCCGAGACGACATCGAGAAAGACAAATGAATTAAATCGAGTCAAAAAAGAAAGAAGGAAGCACCACACATGCACTTCCCAACTCCCTATAAATACCCTCCTAATCACATTAGGAGGGGAGTTAGCTAGTTTTAGTTTTTCATTCTTCTTTCTAGTTTTAGAGAGAGAAAGTTCCCAACTTTCTCTCACTAAATTTTTCATCTTTTCTTTCTTTTAATTTTGCAAGGTTAAACTTTGTGTATTTGAATTTCCATTAATCAAGTTAAAGTTTAAGTTTTGTGTTCTTAAATCTCCTTCTACATTTCTTGATCTTGCTTAATTTTTGATCCGAACCCTTAATCTTGATCCGAATCCTTCATGATCCGTGATTGAAGTTGAGGTTGTATGATAAGAAAGTTCCTTTCTTGTTCTTACAAAAGCTCGTACACGTTTAAGCCATAAGCTCTCTATGCTTGTTGGCTTATTTCAAGTTCTAGCTTATTGATTTTCGGATTTATTAAAAGTTTTAGTCAATTTAAAGTTCCTTTCATAAAGTGTTTGATTTTATGTTTTGAAAAGTTGTCAAATTTAAGCTTTTTAGGTTGTTTAACATTCGGATAAGATAGCTTATTATACATGCTTATTGAGTTTCCAGCTTGCCCCCAAATTTCGGTTTAATATTGGATTCCATCGCAATACAAGGGATTCTACATATTCTGACGGATGTTCATTTGTATCGCAATAACCATTGTGGTTTTACTTTGCGATCGGTTGACATTTTCCCCTTATTCCGATCTGGATTGCGATCGCTTATTGCGATCGCATATTCTGACGGGATTTAAGGTTACCTTAAGTCGAAACGCTGCCAAAATTTTGTTTACTATATTCCGATAGAACAACATTGCGACAGAGGTGTTTGGATTGGATTATTCCGATCTGATACATTCCGATCTAGGACATTCCGATTGTGATCATTGAGATAGACCATATTCCGACAGGGTTGTATTTGACATTCTGATGGGTATTCAGCTTAATATTCTGATGGTCCTACACATGGATTATTCCGATGGTTTGTTTTAGTTATATTCCGATGCTTATGACTTTGGTGCATTCCGATAGAAATGATTTGCAATATTCCGATAGAACATGTTTTTAAGTTTTAAAGTTTTACATAAAGTTCTTTCTAAATAGCTTTTAGTTTAATATTTAAAACGCTTTAATTCCGCTCAACGAATTTTCATTACTTGCATTTAGTTTACAAAGTTGAAAACCAAAACCAACCCCTTTTTAGTAACCAAGAACAACTATTCCACTTGAGCTGTGATCAATTCGAGAAGATACCGAGAGTATAAAAGTGAATCCATAACAAAACAAAGTATCAAATGGCGTCGCTGCCGGCTCTTCTCGTTAAGATTAACAGTTTTTTGTGAGAACTTGGATTTTGGCATCCGTTCACCGTGAACGTTACTCTTTCATAAAAATTTTCAAAAATCCTAAAAAATATAAAATTTTCAAAAATACAAAAAAATTAAAAAAAAACCATAAAAACCAAAAATATTTCTTGTTTGCTTTGTTAGTTCTTTTGCAGGTGCATGCGTACACGATCAACGTCTTATCAAGAGCCCGAGCCTCTCGAAGACTTAGACATGGCCGGTGTACACAACAACAACAATAACCCACCTCAAAACAACAATAATAACAACAACAATAACAATCCACCTCTAAACAACAATAACAACAACAATGAGCCTCTACCGGACAATCGCCCTATGATAGAACTTTTGCAAGCACATGTAGACGGCAACAATGATCCAATTGTCATACCCGCGATTGCAGCCAACAACTTTGAGCTCAAATCCGGCTTTATCCAGATGGTCTCTGCTCAACCATTCTTGGGGCGTACCATTGATGATCCTCATGACCACATCAAAAGGTTCCTGCAACTCACGAATACGGTCAAATTCAATGGTGTTCCACAAGAGGTAATCCGTTTACAACTTTTTCCTTTCTCCCTAGAGGGACAAGCCCGACATTGGCTTGCAAAGGAACCGCCACAAAGTATTCTGACGTGGACGGATTTGGAGACCAGATTTATCAACTACTTTTTCCCACCCTCTCGTACTACCGCTTTGCGGAATGAAATTATCAATTTTGAACAAAAGTACGATGAGTCTTTCAGTGAATCTTGGGACCGTTTTAAAGATCTTTTAAGAAAGTGCCCACAACATGGTTTTACCAAAGTGCACCAAATTAATACTTTTTACAATGGTTTAAGCATGAATGACCAAGATTCACTAAACAGTGCCTCGAGGGGTAATATTTTGGTTAAGATTTCCAATGCCGCTTGGGATATTATTGAAAATAAGTCTCGTGTGCAAACCAAGAGTGTTCGGACCAATGCCGCTAGTGCTAGTACTAGTGACAACGATAAGCGACTTGACAAAATTACTACGCTTCTTGAATCGCTTGTTACCCACACCGCTAACAATACCAACAGCATCAACGCTAAAAACGCTCAAGACGCTCAAGTCAATGCTGTTAGCCAACCATGTGAAATATGCGGGGGTCCTCACTCTTACACCACTTGTACCACCACCCAAGACTATTCTTCTGAGAATGTTAATGCAGCATACGGTACCTATCCTCTGGCCGCTTATCAAGCTCACCCTCAAGGTGACCGCAACTTGCTTAGCTACCGCTCAAACAACTTTCTTTCCCCGCCCGGTTTTCCTCCTAACAACCCAAACCAACAACAAAACCTCAATCGCCCTCCTCAACAACAACCTCGTGCACCATACCAACCACCTCACAAACAACCATATCCACCTCAAAGAAACAACCAAGTTTACCAACAACCTGCTTATCAACCACCCGCCTACAATGCTCCTCCCAACCAACCCACCGCATTACACCAAGATATTGGAACCTACATGAGGACTAATGATGTGATCGTGGACAATCTCCAGCGGGAAGTGCTCAACTTGAAAGCAGACATGGTGAAACAAGGGAACGATCTTCGAGCTGATATGAGAAACACTTTGGCAAGTCAAACGAATGACTTAAGGAACATGATGGCTGGTTTCTTCCAAAGTAATCAATCCTCTTCTTCGGGTACTCTTCCGAGTAACACCGTTGCGAATCCAAGAGGGGAGATGAAAGCAATCACCACTCGCAGTGGCAAAGGTACCAAGGAACCCGAGGTTCCTATACATCCACCGGTGATTGTGACTAAGGAAAATGAGTCACCTGCTCCTATTCCTCAACCTTCTACTTCCCCAATTTCTCCACCTCTTACTTCTACCCCTCCTCCACCCAAGGATGTGAGTGATCCTTCGATCCCAAAGCCTTCCTCTTCTTCCGATATACCTTATCCCTCAAGGTTGAGGAAAGAGAAGCTCAAAAGCAAGGACGATATTCAAGTTTCGAACTTTCTCAAAATGTTTAAACAATTGAATTTCAACATCTACTTCGCTGAGGCTCTCGCTCACATGCCTAAATACGCGAAGATGTTCAAAGATCTTCTTAGCGACAAGGAGAAGCTTCTTGATATCGCTAACACCCAACTTAATGAGAATTTCTCCGCAGTGCTCTTAAGGAAATTGCCAACCAAGCTTATTGATCCGGGTCGTTTCTTAATCCCTTGCAACTTCCCAGGCGTAGATAATTGCATGGCCCTAGCCGATCTAGGTGCCAGTATTAATTTAATGCCTCTAAGCGTTTGGAAGCAATTATCTCTCCCTGAGCTAGTCCCCACCAAAATGACTTTGGAATTAGCTAACCGTACGGTTGCTTATCTAGTGGGGATAGCCGAAGATGTTTTTGTAGGAGTCAACAAATTCACTTTTCCTGCCGATTTCGTCGTCGTCGACTACGAGATGGACCCTCGTGTGCCATTAATCGTTGGACGTCCATTCTTGAGGACCGATCGCACTCTCATCGATGTTGAAGCGGGTGAGCTTATCATGAGAGTGGGTGATGATAAAATCGTTTTCAACATGGGAAAGCTTTCTAAACAGCCTTATTCATACGAGAGTGTTAATTGTATCGACGTTCTTGATGAGGCTTGTGAAGAACACTTCAAAGATACTTGTAAAAGTATTCCTACCTCTCTTCCCAATGTTGAGACCGTTTCCTCTATTGATTCATCACTATCTCTATTTGGAGAAAGTGATTTCCTTTGGAAAGATTTGGTAGCCACCATGGGAGATGTGAACTTAGAACATGACGATTCTCCCATCGATTGGTATGAAGACATTCGTCTCATTGAGAACCTTCTCAAAGAAGACAATATTTCTCCACCATCTCCCACGGCTATTGCTATCAATGAACCGACTTTGAATCCGCCTCCCATCGAAAATCCTCCGGATTTAGAACTTAAGGAGTTGCCGCCCCATCTCGAGTATGTGTTCCTTGAAGATAAGAAGAAGTCGCCCGTCATCATCGCGAAGGACTTGAAAGAAGAAGAAAAATCTCGCCTCCTCGCCGTGCTTAAAGATCATAAGAAGGCAATCGCTTGGAAAATTTCCGATATCTGCAGAATTGATCCAAACTTTTGTACTCACAAGATTCTCATGGAAGATGAATTTAAGCCCGCAATCTAGAGCCAAAGAAGGGTTAATCCTCACATTCATGACGTCATCAAACAAGAGGTTATCAAACTTCTTGATGCCGGCCTGATTTACCCTATTTCGGATTCGCCGTGGGTAAGTCCCGTCCATTGTGTGCCCAAGAAGGGCGGAATAACCGTTGTTCCCAATGAACACAACGTGTTGATTCCTACTCGTCTTGTTACTGGGTGGAGAGTTTGTATCGACTACCGCAAACTCAATGATGCCACGAGAAAATATCACTTTCCTCTTCCTTTCATGGATCAAATGCTCGAGCGTCTAGCGGGTAATGACTATTACTGCTTCTTAGACGGTTTCTCCGGGTATTTTCAAATTCCCATCGATCCCAAAGACCAAGAGAAGACCACATTCACTTGTCCCTACGGAACATTTGCTTACAAACGCATGCCTTTCGGTTTATGCAATGCTCCTGGGACGTTCCAAAGGTGTATGATGGCTATCTTCCATGACATGGTTGAAGAAACTATGGAAGTATTCATGGATGATTTCTCGGTTTATGGTGATTCTTTCTCTGCTTGCCTTGCCAATTTAGAACGTATGCTTAAGCGGTGTGAAGACACTCGCCTTGTTCTTAATTGGGAAAAATGCCATTTCATGGTAAAAGAGGGCATCGTGCTAGGACACAAAATTTCCAAAGCCGGTCTTGAAGTAGACCGTGCTAAAGTCGATGTTATTGCTAAATTGCCTCCACCTTCAACCGTGAAGGGTGTGAGAAGTTTCCTTGGTCATGCGGGCTTCTACCGTCGCTTTATCAAAGATTTTTCTAAAATCGCTCGCCCGATGACCCACCTCTTGGAAAAAGATACTCATTTTATCTTTTCCAGTGAGTGTATCAAAGCCTTCAACCTTCTTAAGGATAAGCTAACTAAGGCACCCGTCTTGGTTACCCCTAATTGGGAGCTGCCTTTCGAGTTGATGTGTGATGCTAGCGACTATGCCATTGGAGCGGTTTTGGGCCAACGAGTGAACAAACACTTCCAACCGATCCAATTACGCTAGAAAGACAATGACGGGGGCTCAATTGCATTACACGACAACCGAAAAAGAGCTTTTAGCTGTTGTCTATGCTTTTGAAAAGTTCCGCCCCTATCTTGTCCTTTCTACCACAATCGTTTATAACGATCATTCCGCGTTGAAGTACTTGTTAACTAAACAAGATTCCAAACCAAGACTTCTTCGTTGGGTTTTGCTACTCCAAGAATTTAAAATCGAAATTCGCGATAAGAAAGGAGCTGAAAACCTAGCCGCGGATCATCTCAGTAGACTTGAGGATCCTTATCAAGGGGATCATCCGAACAAAGAGATCGATGGCTCTTTTCCCCTGGAGACCTTAATGTCTATCAACTCGAGTAATGATGAAGCCCCGTGGTTTGTGGACATTACAAACTACTTGGCGGGTGGAATTCTCATTGACGGGTTAACATCCCAGCAAAAGAAAAAGTTCTTCAAAGACATTAAGACTTACTTTTGGGATGACCCGTATCTATTCAAACAATGTGCTGACTTGATTATTCGATGTGTTGATGGACCGGCAGCTTTAGACATTCTCGAAGCTTGCCACAAAGGACCCACCGGTGGTCACTTTGGTCCCAACTACACCGCCAAAAAAGTGTTTGGCCCACCATTTATCGTGATGCTCACGAGATGGTTAAACATTGTGATGCTTGCCAAAAACAAGGCAAGATCACACATAAAGACGAGATGCCTCAGAATTTCATTCAAGAATGTGAAATCTTTGATGTTTGGGGTATCGACTTTATGGGGCCATTCCCTTCCTCTAAAGGAAACAAATACATCCTTGTAGCCGTTGACTACGTCTCCAAATGGGTTGAAGCCAAAGCTTTACCTACTAATGACACAAGGGTGGTTTGTAACTTTTTGAAGTCGCTATTCGCTAGATTCGTTGTGCCTCGTGCCATTATTAGTGATCGCTGGACTCATTTTTGCAATGACCAATTTGCAAGAGTCATGGCTAAGTATGGTGTAAATCATCGTCTTTCCACCGCCTACCACCCACAACCTAATGGCCAGGCTGAAATATCTAACCGAGGATTAAAGCGAATTCTTGAAAGAACCGTGGGAGAGCATCGTTCCTCATGGGCCGATAAACTTGATGATGCTCTGTGGGCTTTTCGTACCGCATACAAGACTCCGATTGGTTGTACACCATATCGTCTCGTGTACGGGAAAGCCTACCACCTCCCCATTGAGTTGGAGCACAAGTCTTACTGGGCCTTGAAGTGGGCTAATTTCGATATCAACAAAGCCGGTGACCTACGCAAGATCCAACTCAATGAGCTGAACTAACTCCGGAATGAGGCTTATGAAAATTCTTTGATCTATAAGGAAAGGACTAAGCTCATTCACGACTGTAAGATTAAGAACCGAGAGTTCCAAGTTGGAGACAAAGTGTTACTCTTTAACTCTCGGTTGAAAATCTTTTCGGGCAAGCTGAAATCTCGTTGGTCCGGCCCATTCACCATTGCCTAAATTTTTCCATATGGTACTCTCGAGCTCGCTCAACCTAATGGACCTAATTTTAAGGTGAATGGCCAACGAGTGAAGTTGTACTTTGGTGAGGACATCTCTCATGAGATGATTCCATCCCTCACCACGTTCCCCATGAACTAATTTTGGGTCGCGTCAGGCTCGTGACTCGGTTATAAAAAACAAGCGCTCCTCGGGAGGCAGCCCGAGTATCTATCCTTTTCCGTTTTAACCTCCTAAGTGTAGGGGGACCTCTATAGGTTGTTTGTGTTTGTGTGGTAATGTGATTACAGGGATAAATGCACTTTTGGAACCTTTGAAGAACCGTGCTCCCGTGTTATCCGAAATCCGGTTCTATCTCTCAACTATCGTGATTCAATTTTCTTCATACTCACATTTGAAATTGATCACGTTAGTCGTCTCTTCCTTAACTTGATTTAACCAACGTGCACAATGTCATAAGTGTAGGGGAGACTTTTCCCACATGCTTAAACATTGAGGACAATGTTTATCTTAAGTGTAGGGGGGACTTCTATCGAAGTTTTAAGTGGACTTTTCCATGAAAATGCTTTCATTTAACCGGAAAATCATCTTTTTCAACATTTTTCAAATTTTTAATTAACTTTGGCCATTTAGTCGTAATTTTTAAATTTTTATCGTTGCTTTCATATGTATATATCCCGCAATAAAGTCAAAAAATTTAATAAAGTGGTGTAGCTAGTTTTGAAGTCTTTGACATATTAGGCCCGTTGCGATTATTTTGACTCAACCCGAATAGACTTATCCAAGTTTATTCTAGCTAGTATCCTTAACCATGTAGACTGAAGAAATGTAAATCTTGCTTATGTTTTTAGAGAGAGAAAGAGATAGAGAGATGGTGGATTTCACACTTTTAGAGAGAGAAAGTTAAGAGAACTATGTGTAAATTATGAAACCACACACCCTCTCCATCAAAGGAGAGGGTTTATATACCCAAGCCTTGTAATGGGCTTGGGCTTACATGTTTGGGCCGGCCTACACATGTTGTAGGCTAGGCTTGGACTTGTTTGATAAATAAAGAAGGCTAACTAAACTACGAGCTATTACATGGACTATCGTTGGAGTGACCGATCCTTCTTAATACGTAAAACATATTTCCAACAATATCCCCCTAAGTGAGGTCACTCCAAACAAGGGCGTTACCCGAGTTATAATAATGAAATAAACCTAGCATACCATGCTTGTCTTGAGCTCGTAGTCTTCGTCTTTCTTTTCTTTTTTCTTTTCTGGTGAACATGATGATGTGATATTTGATATCAATCTTGAGAATGAATCTCTTGCCTTGATCTCGTGCATCCATCATTTGTGATCTTCGCCTCTTCGTGACGCCATGTCCCACATACTTATACCTTCGTAATTCTTGAAAGCTTCAGAGTTTGATACAGCGGAAGACTTAACTTTTAGGCTTTCTTGAATTAAATGAGATATTAAGTGCATAAAGTATAAGCATGCGGGGACGACTTCTTCTTGGATTCCGCAACGCCACCGTCTTCAAATGCCGCAACATAAGTAGACACGAACGAAATGGCTTTGAACATTTCATTATAAATCGGTAGCATTTTACCTCCGGTCGGTGAAGACCGTTGGACGATATTAGATATCGTACCCGTGACGGATAGTTTCAATTAAGTAACTTCCTGACAGGATTTCGCGGGTAAACCCGTTCTCTTTATTAGACCGTCCAAAGCTGACTGCGAACATAAAGAGTGAATCATTTGGATAATAATATCCGCATGATTTGAAGCCGTCAATTCATGTTCCTGGAACAAGTGAAATTCAATTAAGAACCGCACCATCGTTGCTTTCCAGTTGTCACGAGCTTGATTCGTATAGAATCTTGCAAGTTACCTACCAAGTGCTGTTTGAGGTTAACACTAGAAGGATTTCCACTCATCACTGTGAACACTAAGGTATCACTCTGAGTGTTCTGGCAAGATCACTAAGATATTGCGTAGAGGCCTGGAACGTGTTTAAATTCTGTTAAGAATTAAACAGCTGTTGCTTTCAAGTTATCACAAGTTTGATTCATAAAGAATCGCACAAGTCACCTACCATGAGCTTTTTGACATTCGCTCAAGAAGGATTTCCATCTTCATTGTAAATACTTTCGTATTACTCGGATGTTCAGGCAAGATCATGAAGATTTTGCGTAGGAATCTTAAAATCTTTCTTACTTTTCACAGTGTGTGAAGAAGCAAGGAAATATGAAAGTGTGTCCTAATGAGATATTTGATGATCTCAAATGGCTCTAGACTCAATCGTGCATTTTGGATTTTAGTGATCGGAGGCTGGAGAGGAGTGCCACCATTTCAATACCAATTTATTCGGAGTGAATAAATCGATAGATAACGTATTGTCTCCGTGTGATTAAAACAAATACCTTTTAAGAGATATCTGAGTTAGCTGGGATGGGTTGTGCATTGCATCACTGGGTCCATGATGTCTGTCTTCAATATCGAGAATCATTAAAATGATCTCAATAGTATATGTGTTGACCCGGTTTCTGCCTAAAGTTGTAAGGAGGGCTTCTTTCTTTACACCCTTTATCTTTACAATTGTTTTTCATTCTTCAACCCCTTCAATGCTTACCAATACGTCATAACTAGCACCTTGTTGTGATTGTTCCAGTGCTAACTTAAGTACTTGGTCGACATTCAGCTACGTTCACAATCTTTCTCCATCTTTCATAAGGACTACTATTTCTAGCTATGGAATGTCCTTGGGAAGATTCCTCCAGTTTTGGAAGAATCATAGGACTTAACCTATCCTACCATCCTTATGTCACCACAATCTTCATCGTCGTGAAATAAATGGGTTTTGGGTAAGTATATGTCACCGTGAAGATCCATTTTGATATAGCAAATCCATTTTGCTCCCCCTTAACATATGCCACGATATTCGAAAACATTTCGCATATGTAGAGATGAGCCAGCACATTAAGTCAAACCATTTGTGATAATATCCCATATTAAATAACATTTTCTCCCCCATATTAAAAATATTAACCCAATCGATGTTATTAATATCAATTGATTTAATGAAGTGTTAACAAAGGTTTTGGAAGAAAAATGCAAGTCTGTTTTATCTTCATGATATCAAATGTATGAGATATGATACCGATTTGTAACATGATCACATATTCACCATATTAGAAAAGAATTGACAAGGTTGGACCTGATAGATGAGAACATCATATGATAAGATCAAATGGTTCTTGGCAGCATATGTTGGTCGCCTCGTCACGTCTGAAGTCATCTCTTGACACCACATGTACGATTGGTATTGTTGTCTTGACACCTGTTAGTGAGCTTGGCACGTTCGGCATCGAAGATTCTGAATGCTTGACAATTGCTCCCCCTCAATTGTTGACCCGTGTTCTATTGAAAGAGCTGTAGTCGTCGGTTGAGTAGTCGCATCGTCGAGTATGTAGATACAAATTGTAGATTGCTATGGTTGTAGAGATGATAGCTTCATAAAAACAAGACTTCTCTTGTTTTAACAAATAAATGCACTGAAACGTACATGGATTTGTGTTAGACCAAGTTATAAAGTAAACTTGATCCCTTACAAGGTTTTAAAGTAAACCTTGCCTGAGAAAATTAATTCCCGTTGTGAGCCAAAGCTTTCATAAGAAATACTTGACTTTAATGTGAAAACCGGGTTGCAGTCTGAAATAACTACAAGCCGTTTAGGCATGTTTTATGAAATATTCACAACTTTTGTACGAACTCTATTTATGGCGCCGTGTCGATATTAATCAACATTTCTAAGGCCGTAAATATTATCGTACCAAAAGACATGCCTTTGAAAAATAAAGTAAAAATATTTTTGGATTTTTCTAGATTTTTCAATTTTTATGGTTTTTATATGGTTTTATATTTTTGTATTTTGCTTTTGTGGATAAAAATATAAACAATATATACAAATGATCACCAAGGATACGGAGAATAGTTTTACCACCACTATTCTTTCGCTTCATCTACTAGTTCCTTTAGAGTCTCAGGCGAGAAAGTTCTCATTCCTAGCTTGTCGGCCAAAAATTCAATTCGAGCGCGATCTAAAGCCTTCGTGAAAATATCCGCCAATTGATACTCAGATCAGACAAAGTAAAGCTCGATTACTCCATTTTCCACTTGCTCCTTGATGAAGTGGTAGCGAATGTCAATATGCTTCGACCGGGAGAATTGAACATTGTTGCAGCATAAGGCAATTGCACTCTTGTTGTCACAGTACATCGGAATTTTGTTGAACCCTAGACCATAGTCGGTTAATTGCGATCTCATCCAAAGAATTTGAGCACAACAACCGGACATAGCTATGTATTCTGCTTCCGTACTTGAAATTGCAGCACTTTTCTGCCTTTTCGATGCCCAACTGATTAGTCGATCTCCTAGTAGTTGCAAAGTTCCACTCGTGCTACGCCTTGTATCTTGACAACCCGCGTGATCCGCATCTGCATATGCCATTAGTGCAATAGAAGAGTCCTTCGAATACCAAAGTCCCCGATTAATGGTTCCTTTAAGATATCGAAAGATCCTTTTAACGGTAGCTAAGTGTAACTCAGTAGGCCTAGTTTGATACCTAGCACACATACATATAGCAAACTGAAGATCAGGTCGACTGGCTGTGATATACAGAAGAGTACCGATCATTCCACGATAAAGTGTCGGATCAACGGCAACTCCATGTGGATCTGCATCAAGCTTAGATTTTTCCACCATTGGAGTGTCTACGGGGTCGCAAGATTCCATCTTATATTTCTTAAGCGATTCAAGGGCATACTTGGATTGATTAATAAAGATGCCTCTGGGACTCTGAGATATCTGAAGACCTAAGAAGAATGATACCTTGCCCATCATTGACATCTTAAACTTGGAAGACATGAGTGTCCCAAACTCATCCGATAATGTTTGGGTCGAGGCTGAAAATATAATATCATCAACATATATTTGTACCATAATCATATCTTTACCTCGTTTCTGAATGAACAGCGTGGGATCCACCTTGCCTTTAGCGAAGCCTTGCGTAATGAGGAATTGTGACAATAGATCATACCATGCGCGTGGAGCTTGCTTCAACCCATAGAGAGTCTTCTTAAGCTTGTACACATGATTAGGATAATTAGGATTCACAAAACCATCCGGCTGTTGAACATAGACCTCTTCTTTGATTTCACCATTAAGAAATGCCGTCTTCACATCCATTTGATAGACGATCATATTCATGTGGGCTGCACAAGCGAGGAATAGTCTAATAGCTTCCAAACGGGCAACAGGTGCAAAGGATTCCATAAAGTCTATGCCCAATAATTGCTTGTATCCACGAGCTACTAGTCGAGCTTTGTTCTTCAATATTCCGCCTAACTCATCGAGTTTCACCTTGTAAACCCATTTCAAAGTGAGTAACTGCACTTGATCCGGGCATGGGACAAGTTCCCATACTTCAAGACGTATAAATTCATTAAGTTCTTCTTGCATAGCTTCTATCCAACATGATTGAGTAAAAGATTGTTGCCATGTCTTAGGTTCAACTTCAGTGAGAAAAGCATCAAAGTGACAAAACATTGCATTTTCTTGTAGCTGACTTCGTGTGGATACCGAACGATTAGGGTCACCAATAATAGAATCTATAGGATGATCCTTTGTCCACTTGCTGTCATGTTCACGAATCCGAGGATTGGAGTAAACTGTAGAAGGAGCTTCCTCTGAGGTGGACGACCCGGCTTGATTAGGGCCGGGAATAGGTACACCAAAGAGTGGAAGTTCACGCATTTGAACGAATTCTAAATCGTGATCATCATCATCCTCTTCATCATCAATAGGCATGACATGGGTAGTTGAAGCAGGTGTTGGTTAAGAATTACTTGTTGATGGTATATCTAGACCAATTGTAGGTGCAGCCGTATCTGATTGTGTAACGGTTGCTGGAGCCACAACTTCGGTTGCCGGAGATATTACTTCAGGTTCTGGAGCAACAATACTTGGAGGAGTAAAGAATTCATCAAAGAACGGTTGAAACAACGTATCCCATTCAGTCCTAGAAGGTGGTGTAAATGATGATGAAGTAGGGTTGTTTGGGACAAGACCAGAACTAATGTTACTGGGTCCCATTTCATGAAGTGCGGGTTCAGAGCTGCTTTGCTCAAAAGCCATTGCTGTCAGCTCATCAAAATCAACATTCATAGTTTCGAGGATCTTGCGAGAGTTACGGTTGTAGATTCGGTATGCCTTCTTTGCGGGTGCGTAACCAATGAAAATACCAATATCAGCCTTTGGTTGAAGTTTTCCCAAATTGTCACCATCATTATTTGGATAGCAAAGAGAACCAAATACATGAAGATATGATAAATCTGGTACTTTTCCATGGAGAAGCTCATAAGGTGTTTTACCATGGCGTTTATGAATTAGTGACCGGTTTTGGGTGTACACTGTTGTAAATACTGCTTCTGCCCATAAAAACAATGGAGCCTTTGCGTAAATTAACATCGTTCGAGGAGCTTCCATAAGTGTGCGATTTCGCCTTTCAACGAAACCGTTTTGTTGTGGAGTGCGTGCAACGGATGTTTCATGAGATATGCCAACTTCTTCATAATAATCACGCAAGATTTGTATCACAAATTCGGTTCCATTATCTGTACGAATGCGTCGGACAGTAGTGTTGAGACGCACTTGAATCATCTTGAGAAATCCGATGATGAATTTAGGTGCCTCATTTTTTGCTTTGAGAAATTTCACCCATGTAAACCGAGAGTAATCATCGACAATGACGAGGATGTACTTTTTGCCACTAAGACTTTCAACACGCATTGGCCCACAAAGATCCATATGCAATAGATAAAGTTTCTCTTGGTTGGTGTCTTCCGTCTTGGGTTTGTAAGATTTCTTAGTGCTTTTCCCCATTGTACACGCGGAACACAAATGATCCTTGTGAAATGAAAGTTTAGGAAGACCACGAACAAGTTCGTTTTTGGCCAAATGATTAATAGCGTCAAAGTTAAGATGAGATAACCGTCGATGCCATAACCATGATTTAGTCTTTGATGCTTTGGAGAGAAGACATACGGGAGAAGCGGACATCATGTCTTGTAGAGACAAAGTATACAAATTATTCCCTCGAGTACCTTTCAATAAATCAACCCCTTCCAAATTACGTATGAAGCAGGTATGCTCTCGAAAAGCAACTTCTAGGTTTGCATCACAAAATTGTCCCACAGAAAATAAGTTGTGACCGAGACCTTCCACGTAATACACTCTCGAAATTATAACATTCCCAATATGATATTCACCATAACCCATTATCTTTGCAATATGATCATTTCCAAATCTAACCGTACCAAGAAACTTGCTGACGAAATTTATGAGCTGAGAGCGATCTCCGGTCATATGCTTGGAGCAACCAGAGTCCAAATACCAGAGAACAATTTGGACCACCTGTTTTCAACAACAACAGTAGACAATGCATTGGAAACTATTAGTTCCGGAGTGTTAGCAGATACAGATATAGAATTATCAGAATTGCTAACATTTTTGGGACCCTTAGATTTCCTGCGTTTTCTAATGATAGTTTTAGCACTAACAGGTTTTACTGTTCCAACTTTCTTAGGTTTTGGATTATTCGCGGGCACTACAGTGGGAGTAGACCTATCTAAAGGGCACTTGGTTCCTACGGTAGTGTCGGTGTTCCTAGTTAAAGGACACGCTTGTGTTTTGGTAGCCTTGGTACTCCTAGTTAATGGGCACGCTTTCTTCGCTGTAGTGGGAGTGATCCTAGTTAAAGGGCACGTATTTCCTACTATAGTGAAAGTTCTACCAGTGGGGCGCCACATTCAACCAACTTGGGTTAACACTTTCCCAATCGGTTTCCATTCTAATCCATTTTTCCGGGCATACATCTCATTCACATGGTCAATAAGGCAAGAATCATGACGACTAGAAAACATACATTCATTGTAATTCCAATATTTTAAATTAGAATTCACAGTAGGCTTAGAACGCTGCACAACCGCAGAGCCTTTAGGTTTAGCTACATGATTCTTTTTATTCAAAACAGAAATAACATTCCTAGGACGGGCTTCTACTTTCTTCTTCACTTGACTACTAGATGGGGGCAAGATCCTATCATTCTTCTTGTTTCTCTTAAGCTTAGATCTTTGAGCCTTAGTAGTGGTGCTTACTCTTGTAGAAGGCAACACGGGAATATTAGAAGCTGGTTTTGATTCCGCCTTATCTTTAGTGACCAAAGTTTGAGATGGTTCAGTCCTAGGGCCCTTATTAAGTGGTGTGACGGCTATAAGGTTCCTTTTGATTGCACTAGAGGACGATGCTGAGACAGTGGCTGCGTTATCCACAACATTCTTACCTTTTAGAGTACGAAGTGTTTCCTTTAACTCAGCCAAGACCAGATTCTTATCACAAATTTGTTCCCTCAAATCAGATATTTCCATCGACTTTCGATTCAATTGTTCAATCAATGATTGATTCTACGCAGTGGTATCAACACATGCGGGCTTTACTGAATCGAAGAGTCGTGTATTTTTCTGTTTTAAGTTATCAAATTTGGACAAGATCTTGGAAACTCGATTATCTAGATCAAGTCTAAAATTCTCAGCGGCCTCAAGTACGTTCATACAGTTAAGCTCCTTAGATTTCTCTATTTCTATCGGCAAAGATGTAGCAACTTTCTCACTTGGCTGACGTTGTTTTGATTGTAAATTCAATCGAAAATTCTTTTCAAAGTTTGCATCATCGATATTAACACCTTCGAATGACGTTTCAAAGATTTCTTGAATAAATTGTTGCTTGCATTCAAGCGAAATACAATGTGTTTGAATTTCATCAAAACGTTTTGAAAGTGAAGAATATGAATCTTGAAGCTTTAAAAATTCAGCGTCAGATTCGTGACAAGTACTATCTACCACATTATCCACAGATTCAACATTATGCACAATAGAATCATCATCAACACTTTTATTCACACAGACGGAAACTATATCATGACATCACTTGCTTCAGAAGCTGATCATTTTGGCGTGAAACCCGTTCTATTTCAAGTAAACTGTTTTCAAAAGCATCTTCCATTTCATTGAAAACACGTCTAGCTTCTTCTATTTCCAAAAACAAATCTTGATCAAGATTATTAAGACAAACCTTAACATTGTCTACAAACGGAACAATTTCATTTCGGAACGCAGCTCTAGTGTGCTCAAAGTTCCATTCACCTTCCGTTATGGCCGAAGCCGTCGTACGTTCCAAAATGACCTTGTCAAAATCGGCTAAGTGTTGGTCAACCGCATTTAAGTTAACGGACGCCTTTCTTACCGGTGGATTTAACTTTGTTAAATCCGTTTTGACAAGTGTAGGAGACGTACTAGGAAGGTTTTCATTTGACAAACTTTGGGGCACAAGAACTGTCAAATCTGCTAATTCCTTTTGTAAGCGAATGCGTGTCTTTTTCAAAAATTGATCTTTGTTATGTTGATCATAATCAATTGTATGGAATTTTGAAAGCATTTTAGAATGAGTTTCATCCGCAAGTGATTCTGTCTCCTCAGTACTACGAAGAAAAGGTGCTTCTTTTGATTTGCCAATTATGGTCATATCATAAAGACCGAGAATATATTCCTGAGCTTGTTTTGCATAACCGGGATTAGGTGGTAAATCTTGAAGACGTTTAAGTTCGAGTTCTTTAAATGATTTAGTTAAAAGATGAACCTTTTCTGTGGAAGCGTATTGTTTTAAAAGCTGTTGTTCCTTGAATTTAAGAAGTTTGGTAGCATTAATTTCTGATTCAACCTTTTTAGACTCGAGAGTTTCGAAATCCATTTTAAGTTTCTGAAAATTATTGACAACCGACTCCTTTTCTTTTAATTCATTAGAAAGATTAGCTTTTAATGATTCTATTTCTTTCAAGTGTTCAATCTTTTCAAAACAAAATTGGTCAAATTCAGAACATGTTATTTTCTCTTCTTGAGGGACCATTTCAAAAGTTTTGACCTTTTCTTTATGCAACGCAAGCTCAGCAGTTAGGGTGGAATTGGTATCTACGGATTGTCTGAGGGCCATATGCATTTGATCAATAATACGTTTAGGCACCAAGACCAAATCATGTTGAGCATAAGATTCCATACCCGTCATAGCATTTGGTTGAGGTTCACTCAAATGTGTAGGGTTGGGTACCACATCATTTGAGTTACTAGTTCCCGAATGCTGTTCGAAGTTGTCATTTTCATGCCCAACTTGATGTTGGTTATCATCAATATTATTAGATGTGGTTGGTACCTCACCGACGACATCAGAACCGTAGTGAGAGAGATTAGCAACGAGAGCAGCTTGGGCATAGTGAATGTCATCACAATCCGAATCGTATGCATCAAGATCGTCCGCTTAATAAGCTGCATTAGAAGTGGAAACGACTGCAATGCCTTCAATATCTGCTTCCCCTGGGTCTGCAAGAAATGCTAGCTCCTCTGAATCCAAGATCTTCCCCTTAGACTGAGCATCAACCAAATACATCTTCTCACGAAACCATGCATCATCCCTTCTCCTCCTCGGTTGAGTGCATTCCCTAGCCATATGACCTTGTCCTCGGCAATTGTAGCAAGTCACAACCTTTTTAGGACCAATAGGACTTCCATTTCCACTAGCTTGAGAAGTCACAGCTTGATTGTTCCCAGTCCGTGTAGGAGGTCCATATGAATTTTGCCTTCCCTGAATAGGTTGCACCGTCACTTGACCATCTTGAATAGTGGCTTGTTGTCGAGGATTTGAAGAGGTGCGGAGCTGATTGTTTGTTGGTGGAAATCCTCTAGTTGCAACAAGTTTTGACAAGTAAGCAGTGAGATGGTTTAGTACATCAGCTGGCGTATCATTTGGAGTAAAGACCGGTGCTTGGATTGGTGGAAGTTCATTAGAGTAGAAAGCTTGTGCTGGTTGTGCTTCAATAGGAAAGTATCCTTGCTGAGGGGTATAGCCCATTGGAGAAGTGTTGGCTTGTGATGGTGATGTCTGATATGGTGGTTACTGTGGAAAAGATGGTTGATGAACACTTTCTTGATATGCTTGCTGTGGCATCATTGGTGGTAGATAAGATAGTTGCTGTGGTTGCTGATAGGTGTGTGGTTGTGGCTGCTGCAAGTATGATGGTTGTTGATAAGTATAAGCCATGTTTTGTTGAGAAGCATACATTGCAAGTGGATCATGAACTTGAGGTGTAGACAACCGAGCCTCGATCACATGGCATTCGTGTTGTTGAAGAAAGGCTTGAAGTTGATCCACATTGGTGTTATGCAAGTCCTTAGCCAATTTAACATCCGTCACGTATTTTTTCCATTCTGGAGGAAGAGTGTTCAAATACTTGGTGTTCAATTGTAAGGTAGGAATTGCCATGCCATATATATTAAGCTCATTCAACAATAGGGTAAATCTCAGATAGTAATCATTGAGAGTCTCCCCTGGCACATAGGCAGAGTTATCAAAAGTATCATAAAGCTTACACTCTCTTTCTTGTTTAGTTAACGAGGTGCCTTGCATGAGAACACAAATTCTATCCCATAACTCTTTGGCAACTTTATGTTTGCTGACGAGTTTGTAGACATCTGGAGGAAGGGCTTGGAGAATGATGTTTGTAGAATACTTATCACATTTATCTTGAATCTTCATATCTCCAGTCAATTCACCCGTTGTGCGAGGACGAGTAGTTGTACCTTCCGTCACAGTACCATAATCTAATGGTCCATTGAGCACCGGTGCGCAAATGAGATGTCCATTCTCTTTGTTCAACATGTAAAGTTCCATTCGGGAAGTCCAATCCTCGTACATAGACTTCTCCAACATTGGTGGACGATTATCCGTACCCGAGAGGATGGACTTATCCGTAAGAGATGTGTACTCCATTTCGATAAGTTAAGATTTACAAACTTGATCGATCAATGAAAGAAAGTAAATGTGTTTGTTGTAGTGTGTTAAAACCGAGAAATAATGTTAAAATCCCCTAAATTATGTTCTCAATAAACCAAAAATTCCAAGATGAAATTGACACGATTGTTAAAAAAATTCAAAAACACGTTTTTGAAAAAATGTTGGATCTTACTCAGATCGCACTCGTGGATCGTACCCAACGATCGCACTCTGATCGCAACGAGGGATCGCACTCACTATGATCGTACCCAACGATCGTGCTCTGATCGCAACGAGTGATCGCACTCACTATGATCGCACTCAGATCGGACTCCCAGATCGTATTGCGATCGTACTCCCCTATCCTAGTCAGTGATCGTATTCTGATCGTAGCCTTGATCGTACTAAGCTATCGTATTGAAGAGATCGCACTCTGATCGGATTGATGGATCGTACTAAGGATCGTAGTGAGCAATCGAAGTCAAGATCGTAACTTGGATCGTACTAATGATCGCAGTTAGATCGTAAAAACAGATCGTGACGATGGATCGCAAGTAGAAACCCCCAAGGTTTATGCAAACACAAAGTCAGATCGTACAGGATACCAACTTACCTTTTTTCTCGGACAGTACACGAACACAAACAATTCAAGATTCTAAGCCAAAAAATGAATCAAACAACCAAAAATTTTGTGTTTTTAACCCAAATAACAATACCAAATCACTATAACAAGTAATAAGATGAAGTAAATCAAGATTAACCCATAAAAACACAAAAAAAAATTTGGTTCGTGTGAAAATAGATCAAAAATGGCGAGAGAATCAAGAACACAAACAAAAGAACTAAACAATCATCCTATAGCTCTTGATACCATTTGAAGAAATGTAAATCTTGCTTATGTTTTTAGAGAGAGAACGAGATAGAGAGATGGTGGATTTCACACTTTTAGAGAGAGAAAGTTAAGAGAACTATGTGTAAATTATGAAACCACACACCCTCTCCATCAAAGGAGAGGGTTTATATACCCAAGCCTTGTAATGGGCTTGGGCTTACACGTTTGGGCCGCCCTACACATGTTGTAGGCTAGGCTTGGACTTGTTTGATAAATAAAGAAGGTTAACTAAACTACGAGCTATTACATGGACTATTGTTGGAGTGACCGATCCTTCTTAATACGTAAAACGTATTTCCAACATAGACCTTAATTGGTTTATTAGGCTAAGCATCCACAAGTCTCATTACTTGAGATTTTAAATTGTGGAGAACGAGAAATGATGGAGTCAATTATAAGTCGGTATTCTTGCACAAGCCCACTTGGTGTAATTATGTGCCTATTCTCCCATCACTTGCTAATAATTTATCTGCAATAAGTAAGGTCGTACGATTTGAAAAGTTACTTAGCTTCTAGCCCAAGATCGTTTAAAAGTTGCTCGGTAATGATAAGAGTTCATAGCCAAGGCATAACTTATGAAGCGGGGCGCAAAGATTAGCGAGTCCGAAAAGGCCCTAACAAGGCATGAGGATTCAATCTTATTGCTAAAGATCCAAGGTGATGTGAAAAGCATTATTCTCAAAATCGATATGAAGGATCAAGACTCACGACGAAAAGCAATCAACTCCCATAAAGATCATGGAGAAGTCTATCCGAAAAGACCCTAACAAGGTATGAGGATAAATAGATCCAAGTCCGAAAAGGAGGCGGATCGTTGTATCTCAAAATCCCAAATAACGATTGAAGAAATAATCATGAAGTCGTGGTCAACAAAGTTGGAGTACCCCTCAAAAGTCTCCAAGTGAAGAAATTCTATTAACGAAGAGAAGACCATTATCTCAAGAACGTCTCTCAAGATATGAAGTATGAAGTACATGTAAAATATCGGCCCGAAAAAGGTCTCAAATCGTGAAGCGAGTTATGCCAAGATATGACCTTTTTGATATCCCGAGAAGCAGTTTTAAGAGATTTTGTCCTTTAGCTAACTATTGATCAAATCGTCCTACTTTGCTTTCAGCCTAAATAAACTATCGAAATAAGTCCAAAAATGCATCTTCATGATCATTCTAAGACAACAATAAAATATAAGAGATACACCTAGGAATAAGGGAGTTTAAGCATATAATTAAGCCATGTGTGTAAGTGTTTGTTTTGCTAACTTATAATAACAATGATCTCGTTTTTAAGCTTAGTTTGGGGAACGTGAAACTTGAGGGTGATAAATCTTCACAGCACCAAAGCCCTAATGTAAGTCCTTGATCTCTTTGCAAGTTATTTCCATATAGCTATTTTCTAGTGAAAATGGTTTTCTATCCTTTTGTTTACTTTAAAGTTTTAATTTCTCTTAGTACTCTAATTTTTGTTTTAGTAGTATGCTAATAAGGCCAAGGTTGATTGATTATGAGAAAAGTGTAAAATTGCTTTATCGCTAAGCATTGCATAAGCGCATGGCAATGGTTATGTGTAGGGGATTTGATAGGTGTGTAAACACCCATCCTTTTACCACTTGTTTCTTACTAAAACAAGACCAAAACGCGTATTTAATATCATTTGTTTGGAATTATGCGTGGTTTTTGTGTTTATTATATTTTCAGAGTCAACCGGATGAATTTGAAGAAAACATGGGATTGCACGGGTTTTATCAAAGAAAAAGACTCAAGACGAAGTCTATTGTCCAAGAGATGCAAAAGATTTGAAGTCAATGGGCCTATTTGAAGATTTATCGAAGAAAAGGACCAAAGATGGAAGATTTACATATGTCGAAGGAACTCGAGTCTAAATAAATGAAGAAATATTAAGACGAGTTTAATTAATCCCGAGACGACATCAAGAAAGACAAATGAATTAAATCGAGTCGAAAAAGAAAGAAGGAAGCACCACACATGCACTTCCCAACTCCCTATAAATACCCTCCTAATCACATTAGGAGGGGAGTTAGCTAGTTTTAGTTTTTCATTCTTCTTTCTAGTTTTAGAGAGAGAAAGTTCCCAACTTTCTCTCACTAAATTTTCATCTTTTCTTTCTTTTAATTTTGCAAGGTTAAACTTTGTGTATTTGAATTTCCATTAATCAAGTTAAAGTTTAAGCTTTTTGTTCTTAAATCTCCTTCTACATTTCTTGATCTTGCTTAATTTTTGATCCGAACCCTTAATCTTGATCCGAATCCTTCATGATCCATGATTGAAGTTGAGGTTGTATGATAAGAAAGTTCCTTTCCTGTTCTGCTCGTACACGTTTAAGCCATAAGCTCTCTATGCTTGTTGGCTTATTCAAGTTCTAGCTTATTGATTTTCGGATTTATTAAAAGTTTTAGTCAATTTAAAGTTCCTTTCATAAAGTGTTTGATTTTATGTTTTGAAAAGTTGTCAAATTTAAGCTTTTTAGGTTGTTTAACATTCGGATAAGATAGCTTATTATACATGCTTATTGAGTTTCCAGCTTGCCCCCAAATTTCGGTTTAATATTGGATTCCATCGCAATACAAGGGATTCTACATATTCCGACGGATGTTCATTTGTATCGCAATAACCATTGTGGTTTTACTTTGCGATCGGTTGACATTTTCCCCTTATTCCGATCTGGATTGCGATCGCTTATTGCGATCGCATATTCCGACGGGATTTAAGGTTACCTTAAGTCGAAACGCTGCCAAAATTTTGTTTACTATATTCCGATAGAACAACATTGCGACAGAGGTGTTTGGATTGGATTATTCCGATCTGATACATTCCGATCTAGGACATTTCAATTGTGATCATTGCGATAGACCATATTTCGACAGGGTTTTATTTGACATTCCGATGGGTATTCAGCTTAATATTCCGATGGTCCTACACATGGATTATTCCGATGGTTTGTTTTAGTTATATTCCGATGCTTATGACTTTGGTGCATTCCGATAGAAATGATTTGCAATATTCCGATAGAACATGTTTCTAAGTTTTAAAGTTTTACATAAAGTTCTTTCTAAATAGCTTTTAGTTTAATATTTAAAACGCTTTAATTCCGCTCAACGAATTTTCATTACTTGCATTTAGTTTACAAAGTTGAAAACCAAAACCAACCCCTTTTTAGTAACCAAGAACAACTATTCCACTTGAGCTGTGATCAATTCGAGAAGATACCGAGAGTATAAAATTGAACCCATAACAAAACAAAGTATCAGAGACACATACTCCACTTCGGCTGATGAAAGTGACGTGCAATCCTGCTTATTGGAAGACCATCCCACAAGCTTATCTTGACCTAGAAATTGTGCACCACCAGAAGTACTTTTTCGTGTATCAAGACACCCTGCATGATCGAAATCTGAATAGGCGTTAGAAAGAAACCGGTTTCCCTCAGATACCAGAGTCCTAAATGAATGGTATTCTTGAGGCACCGAAAGATCCGTTTAACCTCCTTGAGGTGCTTTTCAGTGGGTCGTGCTTGATAACGTGCACAATAACACGTAGCATGTGATATATCGGGTCTGCTTGCTGTCAAGTACATGAGGGAGCCGATCATGGAACGATATCTCGTTTGATCTATGGCATTTCCCTCCAAGTCGACATCTGGCGATGTGGTTGATAATGGTGTCCCAACGGGGTCACATGAAGTCATACCATGCTTTTTGATTATCTCTTGACAATACTTATCTTGGTTTATAAAGATAGCACTTGGGGATTGGTGAACTTGAATTCCTAGAAAGAATTTTAGTTCGCCCATCATTGACATTTCAAATTTGATGTGCATTACTGTTTCAAACCATTTTGAAAGTTTTGGGTTTGTAGACCCGAAAATAATGTCATCAACATAAATCTGCATAAGCAAAATGTCATCCCCATATTTATAAGTGAACAGAGTTAGATCAATGTAACCTTTTGAGAAACCTTTGGATACCAGAAATTTTGAGAGCTCATCGTACCACGCCCTTGGAGCTTGCTTGAGTCCATAAAGTGCTTTGTGGAGACAATACACCTTGTCAGGATAATGAGGATTAACGAATCCTTCTAGTTGCGTAACATAGACTTCTTCCTTCAAAGGACCGTTAAGAAATGATGTCTTCACGTCCATTTGATAAACAGTGAATCCCTTATGTGCAGCATAAGCAAGGAAAATCCTGACCGCTTCCATACGAGCAACTGGTGCAAATGATTCGTCAAAATCAATTCCCTCTTTCTGGCCATACCCCTTAGCCACTAGCCTAGCTTTGTTCTCGATGATCATGTTTTCTTCATCCATCTTGTTTTTCCAGATCCATCGAAGATTTAACGGAATCACATCGTATGGTCTGTCGACAAGTTCCCAGACTTTAAGTCTTTCAAACTGTTGAAGTTCATCCATCATCGATTCAATTCAAGCATGATCAGCCATGGCTTCTTTGATGTTTTTCGGTTCAGCAGTACTCACGGCGAGTGCGAACATACAAACATCGCCATCGGTGGCTAGTTGTCGTCTTGTACGAACAGGCTGTGAAGGGTTTCCAATTACTTGAACCAAAGGATGTTCTCGGGTCCAATGATGTGTTGAAGGATGTCGTTGATAGAACGTATGCATATTAGACGGATCAACATGGCGAGTAGAAGACTCTCTAGTTTCGTGTACCGGTGTACCGAATGGGTTGTGAAAATCGTCATCGTTAGATAATGCATCGTCTGCTTGATATGTTCTCTGGAGCAATGACAGTAGTGGTGGATGTTGTAGGATCGATTATTGAAGTGATATTTTGAGGAGGTAAATCTGCAGCAACTCGTGTTGAAGTAGATGAAGTTGTATCCTTTTGTTGACGATGATCGGTATCATCATTCTTATCATGAGTGACAGCGGAAGACTTTGATACAACATGTTTCTCCCCCGTGAAATATTCATCAAACATTGGTCCATATAACATTTCCAACTCTTCAAGTGTTGTGTCCACTGTCATATCTGCTCTAGGAACATATTCAGGAACCAGCTTTGAACTTGACGGTTCATTGCTGTGGTCTTGAGTTCTAAGTTCCATGCGGTTGTGCACAGAAGTCTTTTGCCGTTGTGGATCGGGAGTTAAACTGTTTTGTTCAAGTGATATTTCTTGAAATTCATCAAATCTGATATGAATAGTCTCGACTATCAATTTTGTTCTCTTGTTGTACACTATGTATCCCTTAGACTGAGTTGCATATCCCACGAAAATGCATGCATCACCTTTCTCTTTCATCTTATCCAGATTTTCACCATCTCGAATAATGTAACACGTACATCCAAAAACATGAAGGTGTTTGAGTGAAGGTTTACGATCATTAATTATGTGATATGCTGTCTTTTCATGTCTTGGGATAATTAAGGAACGGTTTTGTGTGTAACATGCGGTTGATACGGCTTCGGCCCAAAAGAATAGTGGTAGTTTTGAAGCAGATAATAATGTTCGAGTAGCCTCACCTTAAGTGCGATTTCGTCTTTAAACAACTCCGTTTTGTTCAGGTGTTCGAGCAATAGATGTTTCATGTTCTATCCCTTCGGCTTCAAAAAATTTATTTAGAGTTGAATTCAAGAATTTTGTGCCTTTGTTAGTACGTACCACTTTTACTTGAGCTTGAAGACCATGTTGTATCAACTTAAGGAAGTTAATGAGAACCTCAAGTGTTTCCTCCTTGGACCTTAAGAAGAGGTTCCACGTGTACCTTGAGTAGTCATCGACAATTACCATAACATATTTCTTCCCATTGATGGTTTGAACATGCATGGGGCCACACAGATCTATATGAAGAAGATCTAACTGTCCTTTAGAACTTGGCGTAGTCTTTGTCTTGAAGCTACCCCGTTTAGCTTTACAAATCTCACAAGAAGAACAAAGATGATCTTTGATGAATTTCAAGTTTGGAAGGCCTCGCACAATATCTTTCTTGGAAAGCAAGTTGATGGTATCAAAGTTACGATGAGATAATCGTTGATGCCATAACCAAGCTTGAGTCGTTGAAGCTTTAGCCATGAAACAAATTGGAGTTGAAGAGGTGGAGTCTTGTAGTGAAATCGTGTAGAGATCTGTACCCCGTGAACCGGTAAGTAAGTCATTCTCATCATAATCACGAACAAAACATGTCTTCTTTCTAAAAGCAACCTCCAAATTTGCATCATAGAATTGACCAACCCAGAAAAGATTGTGATTGAGCCCTTCGACGTAGTAAACCCTTTTGATTGTGATATTCCCTTGAACCAAGTCTCCATATCCTAGGATCGGTGCAAATGGATCATTTCCGAATCGGACCGTACCCAGGAACTTCTCCACGAAGTTAATTAGAAGCTTGAGATTCCACGTCATGTGCTTCGTGCATCCGGAGTCCAGTATGAAGAGAATTATTTCGATCACCTGCAAAAGAATTAGAACACAATAGAGCATTTGCTAAATTGTATTCCATGTTAGTTGTGATTTCTGATTCATTAGTTTCCCTAGTTTCATCACTTAGAGGCACACTAACGTACGCAGTCACATTTTCTGTCCTAACCTTAGGCATCCATTTATATCCTAGAGAACATTGATTAGCAAACCACCATTTCCAAGACTTGCTAGCAGACTCATATAATTCCCGAATTTTGCTTCTAGGGTTTTTAGTGGTGGAGTCTGATGCAATACTTTTCTCAGGAGGGGGTTGCACCAGATTGGTTCACTTTGCGTTTGGGTTTTCTAGCACTAATAGGCATCACAGTTTGCTTCTTAGTTCTAGTATCTACGCCTTTGACATTATTCGAAACACACATAGCATGATTAGCATTAGCACACTTTCCACATTTCACACAAACAAACTTAACATTCAAAGCATTGAAAGTCGAATCATTCAAATCGTCATTACACGCGATTACAGACGTTTTATTCTTAGAAACATTGAAAATCCTAGGGTGTTCTTCTACTGTCTTCATCTTCCCTTGACTTTTGTGTTGCCAAACCTTTTCATTCATGCGAGTGCTCTTAAGCTGGGGCTGGATAACACTATCAGTGGGGACTACTCCTATAGTAAAAGACATACGTCTATTAGTGTTTCTAAAAGTCTGAGGTGATTGACGTTCTTTGTTGTGTGTAGGTGTAGTGGCTAATCTATACATCCCTGGTTTAACCACATTTGTGTTCTTAATGTTGTGTGATCGAATATGTGTTTTGGGAGTGTTTTGTGGTAACCTATCCTTCTCATCCGTCTTGGGGGCAAACGCAGGTTTTGCAAATGCAGAATTAGAGAAAACAGATGGTTTTCCCAAGACAGAGGGTCTAGTCACTTTTTGCGCGTTGGGTTATCTTACAATAGGTTTCTTAACACTAGGTTCCACAATTTTCACACCCATCTTAGCAACGAGTTTCTTCAACTCTGCTATCGCTATTTCCCTGTCTTGTAACTGAGCGTTCAACTCTTTAATTTCCAAACTCTGTTCATTCATTTCTCGAAACGTTTTGGAAAGTTTTTCTTGCAAGTTATTATCATGTGGAAAACTACCAACGTCTTTTTGCAAAGCAAGTTCAAGAGAATGATAATGTTTTTGTAGGAAATCAGTTTTGTGTTGAAGTAACTCAAAAGCCTTTTTATCAACATTTTCTTTACGTTTCAAAAGCTCAAGTTCAAGCGTTCACATTCTTTGATTTTATCAAGATATTTGCATGCAACATCAGAATATTCATCGATATCAGCACAAGATTGAAGAGTAACACACAAAATATCTTTGGAGAGACATTCTTCTAAGAGTAGACCATATTCGTTTGAAAAATCTGGTTTGTCATTCTGAAGTTCATCAATTTCTTTTTCAAGAGACTCAACATATTTCGAATTGTTGGGCCAATGAAAGTTTTAACTATGGCCCAGTCTAGATTTGTTTAATTAGACTAAGTGTTTACTGATCGCTGAGAGGACCAGTGACAGAGACCAGACCAGTGGAAGGCAAAGCCTCAGCTGGCACACCAGGAACATTCAAGTCAAAGACAACGTCAGAGAAGTCGAAGACAATCTGAAGTCATACTCACCAGCGATTATGGATAGCTGGGATGTAGAAGGAATGTGCTGGTGTTCAAGGATCTCTGAGTTGACAATGCTCAGAGATCACTTAAGAACCCTAGAAGTCTGGGACAAGCAAAGCTTGTCCAATCCTTTATAGTTTAGGTGGGATAATCTACCAAGTGTTTTGAGCGGGATAAGACAAGAGATTCGAGATAAAGCCTAGTACGACCTAGTGGGACAAAAGGTGAACAGTTGGCATAACTGTTCACCTAAAGTTGTTTAAAGGTATGTCTCGATTTGGACATGCATTTAATACGTTGTACTATTCCATTCAGAAGGTGACACGTATCAACTACTCCCACTAAGGAAGCAACCTCGTACACTATAAATAGGAGTGAGAAAGAAGAATTAAATCAACCCTTGTGCTTGGATAATTTATCTAAGTTCTTTCTCAGCTTGGAACCGCTGAGCCCCCAGCTGTCTACCAGCGTCTCATTGGTTCCCTTGTAAACTTGAGTCTCGAATCTAGTTTACTTGTTCTAGGGTTCATTTCTTGTTTTCATTCAACGAGTGTATTCATAGCACTTTGTAATACTTTGTTTATAATACTTAATAAAACATTATGCGTTTGAAAAGTATTTCATTGTGTTTCGTGGTTATAAGAGTTATAGTTATCAACAATTGTCATATTAAGGGACTTTCAATTGGTATCGGAGCGGTTTAATTTATAAAACTTTTCATAAACCGTTCTTGTTTTTAAAATCAAGATCTTAATATGGCTGATACTATACCTCCTCCACCCTTTGGTCAAACCAGTCTAGGTACCACTTCGACCACCGCACCGGACACCACATCTACTACCATGCCTACACCAGTTGTAAGCACTGGTAATAATGATGATGACCTTCCCCAACTACTTGATGTTCGAGGGGGGTCAGATGTGTCCAATGTTCCAGCATTCGATGAAGAGGATTTTTCAAGTTGGAAAAGTGAATTTCTTATATATTTAGATGGCTTAGAACCCTTCTTGATAGAAATCTTAGAAAATGGTCCTTATGTACCACTGGTCGTTTCCTCTACCCTGAGAGACCCATTAAGAAGCCAGTTAAGCAATGGTCTCAAGCGGATAGACGTTTGGCTAACCAGGACAAGAGACTCAAAAGTATCATAGTCTCTTGCCTACCCAAGAACATTATGAAGTCCATCATTAAATGCAACTCTACTAAGGAGATGTGGACTGAGTTAGTTCTAGGGTATGAAGGTCTAGAGGAAACAAAAGAAACCAAAATCCAAGCCCTTAGACTTAAGTTTAATGCTTTTAAAGCTTTAGAAACAAAAACTGTTGCACAAAATTATACTAGGCTTAAGATTTTGTTGAATGATTTGGGAAACAATGGAGTTGTTCTACCTAAGGCTGAGGTTAATGCTACTTTTGTTAATAGTTTACCTAGAAAATGGCTTAGCCTAAATTAGACCTTAAGAGCAAACAATGCTATAAAGAATGATACCTTAGCCCAACTATTTGGTAGATATAACTATGAAGAAGGGCTAATTGTCACACCCCACCATGGCGGAATATGGGGCGCGACGTATGGATATCACCACAACAAACGGTGTCTCTATAGAGAAAACTAAAATGCAACTATAATGTCATAAAATGGTGACACAAATGTCATGACAATATCTCAACAATGCAGGAGTCTAGGTAAGTAGGTAACAGTCCTACCACTTACCCAAGACAAACAATAAACATAAACCAAACAAACATATAGGTGCCAACATGTATCACTTATCAAAAGAACAACCAAATACAAACTAAGAAGGAACGGGGATCTCCTTCTATATGCAATCCTAAGGCATCCAAGTCTAGCCACTTCTATCCTCAAGCTTAACCACATTCTCACTTGAAAGAGACACTAAAACACGTCAACATAAAGTTGGTGAGAGTCATAGGTTTATACTCCAACGCTAAATCGGTTACAAGCTGTGAATAACAATCATCAACAAAAGAACATATGGACAATGTGTTACAATTACGTATTAACAACTATCAATCAAGACCAATCATACCAAACCAATCCAAGGCTCCTACCTTGCCAAACAACATCATGGTACCATAGATGATCACACTATCCCAAGGCCACTACCTTGGCAAACCACAAGGCCACTACCTTGTCAAACCACAAGGCCACTACCTTGTCAAACCACAAGGCCACTACCTTGTTAAACCACAAGGCTGCTACCTTGTCAAACCACAATAACAAATCAAAAATCGCATAGCAGTTAATCCCATAAGTGTACACACAAGTCCATCACAACCATAAAACATTCACAACAACAATTTAGAAACAACTCAACACAGTGTCTCTTCCATCCCATCTGGAAGTCAAAAACAAAAATAAACATGGGACTATGAACACTCACCTGATAGCTCCTTCACGAGTCCTTGCACTAGCAACAAGCTAACAAACAAAAAACACGAAATCAATACACGAACCAATCACTAAGATGGCTCATCAACCTATGATGGACATCTAGCCTATTCCCACATATTTACCTCATTAATAAGCTCTAATTACCCCATTACCCTTCCTTAACAAGTTCTTAACTTGGTTAAGTTTAATAACTAACCCGTTCGTATTTTACCCAAAACAGTCCCAGTTTTTAGGTCTCAAAACTTTAGGTCAAACGCCCACTTAAACCTACCCATGGTTTCTGTAAAAGGAATATTCATACCCTTACATATGTTGGCTAACACCTCCCACTTGCCCTAACCTTAAAGCTACTGTTAAGGCCCCGATATATATATATATCTACTTTTGTGATTCCAAATTTCTTGATTTTAAACGTACTAAAAGTTTGTTACCATTAAGGGGTCTTACCCTAAACCACAACCTTATCCCAAGTGCAGATACTTACTACAATATATAAACCATCTCTCACGTTCGTGAGAAGATCCCAATGCAACCTTAAGTACCCCAAACAACCCAAAACTTAAAAAGAAAACAGGCTGAATTCAAAACTGTTTTGACCTCCGACTGTTGTAACCTATTTCTGACCCACTTCCCGACCTCCAATTTAGTTCTCGTTTCTTGCATTGGAAAGCCACTTCAAATATCTTTCCAGGGGTACTTGGATCATAAAATAAGAGTTTATAGAACTCCCGATATGATCAAAACAATTGACACAAAATCTGCCCAGTTTTTAAAAACGGGTTTAACAAAATCAACCTCATTAATTAACCCTAATCCCTCTAATTACAAGCCCTAATTTATATGATCATCATATTATGATTATCACATCATTAATTTACTGATTTTACATGAACCCTAACCCTAATTCCATCATAAGAATGATTATAAAAACATAAAAACAATTAAATTAAAAAGGGTTATGAAGGTTTTACCTTTGAATTAATAGAAGATGAAGAAAACCTAATTTTTGAAGAACTCTAATTGGCCACCATTGATGAATTTCGGCTAGAATATGTTATGGAGGTTAAAAACCTGATTATTATAGTTATGAGTTGGGTTTGGTTAAGTCCTAAAGGCCCCCTAATCCCATTACAAGTCCATTGGGCCTGTTTTGGGCTTTTCCCTTCTTTCTTTCTTCTTTGGTGCGTCTAAACCGACCCAAACACCCCTAAATTCGTTTTTTTTATTTTTATTATTTAATATTATGTTATTAATATTACTTTAATTTTCCTTAATTTATTTCAGCTCCTAAAGCTTCCAAAACCACAAAACCGTAAAACTAGTCAAATTTACGCGTTTTACCGTAAAAGACGTAAAATATACACTTTTAAAAAAAATCTCAAATTTTGAAATAAACTTTATAACTAAGTCCTAAATGACTTAAAACCATCCCGAAAAATATCCATATGACGAATTACCTCATCCGAGACCTCTAAATGCTAAACCGTAAATCGTAAAAATACGATTTTCTATAATACATATACATATACGTAAACACCAAAATATCACTATTTCATTTCATAGTCACCACTTGTGAGCTCATGAACATGAAATAACCGTTCCTCGATTTACTTATGAGTACTCTATACTCATAAACGATAACCAAACCAACCTCGTTCACACAAAATAAACACGTAAACACACAAAGAAAATAAGCACACATAAAATAACCTAAAAGTAAGACCAAGTGACGAACCTCAAAACCACGGTTGTCACATCACTCCCTCCTAATAGAAATCTCGTCCCGAAATTTACTCCTTAGGATCAAACACACAGACAACAAATCACACGAGGATACTAGTTCTAAAAGAACTCCTCTCATTTCCACGTGAACTTTAGTTCAAGTTTCAAAATACCACATATAAAAACCAAAAACAATTAAACTCATTGCCAAACTCTTGACCTCACAGTCGATAAATCTCATAGATGACTCTTATTAATACAAGTCCGGAATAACCGTACAAGCAAAATGCATTCTCAAACAACCTTTACCAATCCCAATACATGAAATGTATCTTGTATACAACTTATTTCCCTTAGGTAATTCTGTGCTCATATGCTACTGGTCCGATCTTTCCAAAGATCATAAATGGACCTACAAAACTCTACATCAACTCTTCCATTTTACCAAAACGTACCACCCGTTACTATGGGTGAAACTCCCTACATAACTTTTCCACTAACTCTAGTGGTTTCCTCCTTTTCTACATAGCATCCCTTGTTGCTCTCATCCTTTCCACAAACATCTTTACCATATTAGTAGCCTCTCTTACCAATTCTAGCCCACAATGGGGGCAACTCACCCTATCCTTTCATACAGCGCCTCCAATGACATTTATCGACTTCTAGTATGATAATCATCATTATATGAAAACTCAGCCATCGCTAATGAGTTTCCTAACTCCCTCTAAATCAATCATTCATGCTTCGCTTCTATACACACTTCCTTCTCTTTCCTCGACTCCTACCATACATCACGATGTGATGCTTCCCATCGTTTCTTCCCTTGCCATAATCCTTCATAAGGCATTCCATACATATTAGGCTCACTTTTACGCAACCCTCTATTCCATCACATCCGTACGCAATCCTTCCAACTTCTCAACCACGTGACTTCTCATTCCTCTTGAAATATGAGATGAATTAGTCAGTCTATCGACTATCACCCTACTCTCGTCGTACTTATTCCTACACCCAATCATGCATCCCTTTCACCAACTTCATCATTACATCGCCCTTTCTAAGCTACTCCTATCTATATAGGAAGTATAGTCTACGTCCCTTTTCTCCATATGATTATCCAAGCCACGCAACATACAGGTTGATGCGTTCTCCGCTTTAGACAACTCAACTCGTGCAACCCACATCCTTCATCCAAACCACTCTAATACATCATCTCTATAGTTCAAGTTCGTCTCAGCTTCACCTCATCCTTCTTATTCCATGTCTCATTGACCATGCTTGCCTTTCCCAGATGGTACTTGGCCTTGCAATTTTCTTTCATCAATTAACTCCACCCATCACCTTTGCCAAATGTTCAATCAAGATAATTGAATATGTGTTGGAGACGTTCATGATCCGTATAGATCATTCTCCACGTCTCGTACACCAAATGCCTCTAGCATTCTAGGCAGATATAACAGTCCAGCTCCACTAACTAAGTCTATCCAGTTCTTCCAAATCTTCAGTTCCTGCAACGTATAAGCGATCGCCTTTCTTTCTCGTCCTCGTACGCGTCCAAATCCTTGCTCCACGTATCGTCATGCTTCACGAATTCATCCAGTCCTTCCGATAATGCCAAGATCGGCTCATTATCCAATCCACCTCTTCAGCCTCCAAAACGCTTCCTCATCCTTCTTCACTTCGCCCCTTGCGGGTTCCATGATACGCCATCATCTCTAACTACTCATCATGGTAAACTTAATACTAAAAACTCACACTCGAAAATCTCACGTATAACTCCACTCCAAAACCAACACATAATTCGCCTCACTCTCCTTCTCAGATTTGAGTAGATCAAGATGTCGTCGATACTCCTGATGACAACTCGTTTATAGACGTTCATGCACACTCGGTTCATTGACCCTATGAAAACCGCTAGTGCTTTGGCGAAGCCAAATGCATAACCGTAAACCCAAAGCGTTCATACAACATCCTTAGCAATTTCAACTATGTCCTCCTCACACCCTCTCTTAGCGGCAATACGAATAAATTCCTCGCAATTTCTAACAGCTCTTGTTCTTAATTCACTCCACCAACGATTTGCCTTGGATGACACTAACTACAACTCCTCTCACTTCTCCTACTTTCTCTATTCATGGTTCTACCTCAACGCTCCTAAACCATACAAAACCAAAACTACATCCTGAATACACCAGATACGATCGACGAATTAAACCTACGGATAACTAACGACATTTCACGTGCACCAATTAAAACAAATCAAAAACCACGAGACTCCAAAGAAAACTCAAACCCAAAACATGTATCAATTTCCAAATGACCCATGACAACGAAAAATAATCCAAGAAACACCCAATGGCAACCAAAACATATTACGCCCCGCCACATATTATTTAAACCGTGCAAAGATCGACTTTCCAAAAGAATATATATATATATTTTTTTTAAATTTTTTTTTCCTTACCTCCTCACATCTATGTGACTCAAACCATCTACAAACAACCTTCTAGACGATCTCAAAACTCAACTCAAAGACTAGGTATCCCGTGCATCCCAAATCATAAAAATAAAACTACTATTCAAACTCAACCTTGAACCCGACACTTGTACAACAATTTCGACCAGTCCACTGACCTCCCATGACTATACTTTCTGAATATTTGAAAAGTACGTTCCGAGTACATAGTTTTTGGCTTTTGAATCACTCAAAAAGCTCTAAAAACAAACAAGTTATGACCAAAACAGTTTTATATTAATGAAAGATAAAATCATATGTGAAATCTTCATAAACTCAATTTAACCTTGTACAAATAATTATAAATGACATAATTCGGTTGAACTTAATTATATAAACTATGTAAGTAGAAAGAAATTTTACTTCGCTTTTTTTCAAAGAAAGTCTTTTAGAATTTGAAATATATAAGTGTTGATTAAAAAGAAATCTTATGTTACATCCTGTTTCAAACACGACTCCAACACCTTACCCTTATTTTACCGAATAAAACCAACCATCTAACTCAATATATACCGACCAAAAGAAATGCAAGACCTAACACAAAAGATTTCATTATCTCAAAAGAAATCCCAAGTTATTTCAATAGACTTGAAACCAAAAACACCATTTTAAAACGTACACGTGAAATACGAAACTCAAAGAATACGCTACCAAACACACTTCAAAAGATTAAAAACGTCGTTGGAACTCCATTAAACTCCAGCACCATAAAACATGAGCAAACCCAAGGTACGTTCAAGGTATAATAACTAGTGAATGATCATATACCATAACTTAACACATAGTAGTATATATACATCCGCATATATATACCTATTAATTCACCCAAAACATACTCGTTACTATACATATCAGATCAACCAATCACGTCATACACTTTTTTTTCCATACGAGTAATCCCCATCTCACCATCTCACCATGCCACAAGAAGGCGCAAAACCCATCACTAAAACCAGTCCATATCGTAGGCAACCGTTACATAGACCCATATATTATAAATATACCCAAATTCTACATCTCATCATATACAAGCATGTACCAACCCTCTTTCATGCAATCATACTTGAGAACCCATTGAAGTTGTGGTACTTGTATAACTATGTTAGCCACCATACTTATACAATTACCCTTTCCCCAATGCACTCCCTCCTATGATGACACTTATAAGAATCAATACAACATATAACACATAAATCCATCTACTCACATAAGCTCATAACCACACAAGATAAGATCCAAAACTCCATCTATAAAATAACATAATAAAACTCTTGGAATACAGAAATCCATAGTCTAGCTAAAACAGCCTAGACTAACTCCAAAATGAAAAGATAATCAGTTATAAGTCATGTCACCCGTAAGAGTGGAAACAGCTTAGAATCCTTCATACCCACCTACTCCTAATAACTCGAACCACCACATAATTCTTAGGGAACATGACTTAAACATCAAAAGGAAATAATATACCTCAGGTACATAAAATAACTCATCAAAAGATAGAAACTACTATGTACCAAATTATGTACTATAATGTACAAGATAAGCAAAATACGGCAATGACTAGCGTGGATGATTATGGTTCAACCCGCACTACTCACAACTCGAAAAGAAAATAACATGTGGATAAGTATAAATTTACTATGGTTCAATTCATACCAGTCAAAACATCACAATAAATAACATCCAAACACATCAATTTATATAAAATGCACACATACTCCTATGACGCCTATATGCAGGGACCCTTAAGCTATAGACTAGGCTACGCGACTAGGCAACCTAATTCTCTATAACCATTGTCTCTGATACCATTCTGTCATACCCCACCATGGCGGAATATGGGGCGCGACGTATGGATATCATCACAACAAACGGTGTCTCTATAGAGAAAACTAAAATGCAACTATAATGTCATAAAATGGTGACACAAATGTCATGACAATATCTCAACAATGCAGGAGTCTAGGTAAGTAGGTAACAGTCCTACCACTTACCCAAGACAAACAATAAACATAAACCAAACAAACATATAGGTGCCAACATGTATCACTTATCAAAAGAACAACCAAATACAAACTAAGAAGGAACGGGGATCTCCTTCTATATGTAATCCTAAGGCATCCAAGTCTAGCCACTTCTATCCTCAAGCTTAACCACATTCTCACCTGAAAGAGACACTAAAACACGTCAACATAAAGTTGGTGAGAGTCATAGGTTTAGACTCTAACGCTAAATCGGTTACAAGCTGTGAATAACAATCATCAACAAAAGAACATATGGACAATATGTTACAATTATGTATTAACAACTATCAATCAAGACCACACATACCAAACCAATCCAAGGCTCCTACCTTGCCAAACAACATCATGGTACCATAGATGATCACACTATCCCAAGGCCACTACCTTGGCAAACCACAAGGCCACTACCTTGTCAAACCACAAGGCCACTACCTTGTCAAACCACAATAACAAATCAAAAATCGCATAGCAGTTAATCACATAAGTGTACACACAAGTCCATCACAACCATAAAACATTCACGGCAACAATTTAGAAACAACTCAACACAGTGTCTCTTCCATCCCATCTGGAAGTCAAAAACAAAAATAAACATGGGACTATGAACACTCACCTGATAGCTCCTTCACGAGTCCTTGCACTAGCAACAAGCTAACAAACCAAAAACACGAAATCAATACACGAACCAATCACTAAGATGGCTCATCAACCTATGATGGACATCTAGCCTATTCCCACATATTTACCTCATTAATAAGCTCTAATTACCCCATTACCCTTCCTTAACAAGTTCTTAACTTGGTTAAGTTTAATAACTAACCCGTTCGTATTTTACCCAAAACAGTCCCAGTTTTTAGGTCTCAAAACTTTATGTCAAACGTCCACTTAAACCTACCCATGGTTTCTGTAAAATGAATATTCATACCCTTCCATATGTTGGCTAACACCTCCTACTTGCCCTAACCTTAAAGCTACTGGTAAGGCCCCGATATATATATATATATATATATATATATATATATATATATCCACTTTTGTCATTCCAAATTTCTTGATTTTAAACGTACTAAAAGTTTGTTACCATTAAGGGGTGTTACCCTAAACCACAACCTTATCCCAAGTGCAGATACTTACTACAATATATAAACCATCTCTCACGTTCGTGAGAAGATCTCAATGCAACCCTAAGTACCCCAAACAACCCAAAACTTGAAAAGAAAACAGGCTGAATTCAAAACTGTTTTGACCTCCGACTGTTGTAACCTATTTTTGACCCACTTCCCGACCTCGAATTTAGTTCTCGTTTCTTGCATTGGAAAGCCACTTCAAATATCTTTCCAGGGGTACTTGGATCATAAAATAAGAGTTTATAGAACTCCCGATATGATCAAAATAATTGACACAAAATCTGCCCAGTTTTTAAAAACGGGTTTAACAAAATCAACCTAATTAATTAACCCTAATCCCTCTAATTACAAGCCCTAATTTATATGATCATCATATTATGATTATCACATCATTAATTTACTGATTTTACATGAACCCTAACCCTAATTCCATCATAAGAATGATTATAAAAACATAAAAACAATTAAATTAAAAAGGGTTATGAAGGTTTTACCTTTGAATTAATAGAAGATGAAGAAAACCTAATTTTTGAAGAACCCTAATTGGCCACCATTGATGAATTTCGGCTAGAATATGTTATGGAGGTTAAAAACCTGATTATTATAGTTATGAGTTGGGTTTGGTTAAGTCCTAAAGGCCCCCTAATCCCATTACAAGTCCATTGGGCCTGTTTTGGGCTTTTCCCTTCTTTTTTTCTTCTTTGGTGCGTCTAAACCGACCCAAACACCCCTAAATTCGTTTTTTTTATTATTTAATATTATGTTATTAATATTACTTTAATTTTCCTTAATTTATTTCAGCTCCTAAAGCTTCCAAAACCACAAAACCGTAAAACTAGTTAAATTTACGTGTTTTACCGTAAAAGACGTAAAATATACACTTTTAAAAAAAATCTCAAATTTTGAAATAAACTTTATAACTAAGTCCTAAATGACTTAAAACCATCCCGAAAAATACCCATATGACTAATCATCTCATCCGAGACCTCTAAATGCTAAACCGTAAATCGTAAAAATACGATTTTCTATAATACATATACATATACGTAAACACCAAAATATAACTATTTCATTTCATAGTCACCACTTGTGAGCTCATGAACATGAAATAACCGTTCCTCGATTTACTTATGAGTACTCTATACTCATAAACGATAACCAAACCAACCTCGTTCACACAAAATAAACACGTAAACACACAAAGAAAATAAGCACACATAAAATAACCTAAAAGTAAGACCAAGTGACGAACCTCAAAACCACGGTTGTCACACTAATTGACTCCATTTACAAATCAGAGACTGACAGGTTTACCACCAATATCACTGGTTCAAAAGCTCTTCTTGCTAACCATTCCTTTCAGGACAACGACTCTGACATAGAAGAGGACACCAGAAGTAGTCAAGAATTTCTTGATGACTTACATGCTGAGTTCCATGACAGAGCTCTTCTAGCTGACCAAAAGAGGTACTACAAGAGATCTGGTAGAGTTGGAGCTGCAAAGGTTGATAAATCCAAGGTGTCATGCTACACTTGTGGAAAGACTGGTCACTATCAGAAGGATTACTGGTCAAACAAAACCTCCTCTCCAAGCTTCCCTTCATCCAACAACAACAGCAGCAAGAAGAAGTTTTCCACCTCACCTTTCAAGCAAACCTCTCACTCTGACTCAGAGGGGAAGAAGGACTACAAAGTTAAATACAAAGCCTTGAAGGCTGAGCTACTAAAGCTCAACCAGAAAGCCGATGATGTAGCAAAGAAAAAAGATGTTAAGAAGACTGAAAAAGGTCTGATTGCTGCCTCATTCGAATGGGATGATGAACCCCTCACATCTGAGGATGAAGGTACCACTACCGTTAGAGCCTTTATGGCTGTCGCTGATGAAGAACCCGCTGTGGATAAAAGTGAAGCAAGATCTGGTCAATGGGTGGACATCACCATGAAAGAGGTACAAAGAATGTTATCTATGGCTAAAGGTCCTGATAGAGACCATGTTAGTGACTATACCTTGGTTGACCTTCACTTTGTGGAAGAGCAAAGAAAAAACCTGTTAAACAAATTTCATAGTCTTAAAACAGAGTTAAATCTTTGCCAATCTGAATTAACAAATCTTAAACCATTTGTGAGTCTTGCTAATCAACTTCAAAATGAAGTAAGAAAATTATCCATTGAAAATGAGTCTTTATCTGATGAAAACTTAGAACTTAGAAAAACCATTGAAAAATGGAATTTGGCTCAATCCACAGTGGAAGAAATAGTCGCTGAATCCATACCTGGTGATGTGGTTCAGGCTATTAGGGGAAAGGGTAGATACAAAAACCATATACATGTTCCCAATGTTAAATTTATCCCTTCAGATGTTTCTTCTCCATCTTCCACCTCTGTGGATGAGAAAAACTCTAACAAGAAATCAGAGGTACGAGCCCCACCAAGACTCGCTGGTGCTAACCCATCTGATTCCTTGCTTGGCCCAAAACCTCCAACCAAAACCCCTGGGAATTCAATTCTCAAAGTCGCTGATAAAGCGAACGAAAAGGTTTTTGTGGCCAAGGACTCCAACAAACCCACTCCTACCCCTGAAAAGCTTTCACCCACCAATCAACTTCTCCTCACCTTGATGGAAGAAGTAAAGGGGTTGAAAGAACAAATCAACCTCAGAGTTAATAGTCCATCTGTTAACTCTCTTGGTAAAGGATCTAGTAGCTCTAAGGGGAGAGATTTGTTCAGACCTTGCAAGCATTACGGTTTCAAGAATCATTCCTCTGAGGATTGCTTAAAGAAACCAAAATGTATCACATGCGAGTCTACCGAACACACTTATTGAGAGCATGAGGAGGTCATTGCGGTTCAAAGAACCAGAACTCAAATGAGGTCAAAAACTCCTCACAGGCCCTCAAGAAGAGCTGAGCCTAAACCCAGAGACAATTCTCAGGGTTACAGACCAAATCCCCCATGCAAGTACTACGAATTCTTCGACCATCACTCTGATGAGTGCGAGCATTATCCCGGATGTGACATCTATGGAAGTATGCGTCATGAACCCAGAGACTGCAACCAAAGAGGGGGAAGGAACCAGAGAAGGACCAATGTCGCTGGTCAGCGACAACATGGACCCACTGGAAAGTGGGTTCATCATAGAAACTAATCTGGCTTTGTTATATCTATGTAGGAATATCTGAAGAAATCTTTTTGGTATCTGGATAGTGGGTGCTCCAGACATATGACAGGGGTTAAACATTATCTGCATAGATATAAAAAGGAGTCTGGTCCAAAAGTAGTCTTTGGAGATGACTCCTCAGGGGCTACTGAGGGTTATGGATCAATGGATTGTAATGGAATAACCTTCACAAGGGTCGCTTATGTCAATGGACTGAAGCACAACTTAATCAACATCAGTCAACTCTACGATGCTGGCTTCAAAGTTCTGTTCACTAAGACCTAAGGAACAATCTTCAATAAAAATGATGATGTTGTTCTAATTGCACCCAGGAGAAGGGATGTGTATGTCATCGACATGACATATTGTCCAGAAGGGACAAACACTTCTCTCTATGCCAAAGCATCTGATAGTGAAAATTGGCTATGGCATAAGAGACTCTCCCATCTCAACTTCAAAAACATTAACAAACTGGCCAAGAATGATTTAGTAGCTGGGCTTCCCTCTCTGACCTTCACCAAAGACAGACCCTGCTCAGCCTGCGAGAAAGGGAAGCACCACAGAGCCTCATTCAAGACAAAACAATCATTCTCCATAAATAAGTGCCTCCATCTTCTTCACATAGACTTATTTGGACTAGTAAAACCTCAATCCCTTAATCACAACAAGTATACACTAGTCATTGTAGATGAATTCTCCAGATTCACATGGGTATTCTTTCTCAAAAGAAAGAGTGATGCTGCTGAAAGAATAATGTTCTTCATCAGAGAAATAGAGAACCTCAATGACTGCAGAGTTAAGGCTATCAGAAGTGACAATGGCACTGAATTCAAGAATCATGCCATAGAAGCCTTTTGTGATGAAAACGGAATATCACATAACTTTTCTAACCCAGGAACCCCTGAACAAAATGGTGTCACTGAAAGAAGAAACAGAACCCTCATAGAGGCTGCTAGAACTATGCTCAGCGAATCAATACTTCCTAAACAATTTTGGGCTGAAGCTGTGAACACAGCCTGTCATACACAAAACAGATCCATTATAGTGAAGAGACACAGCAAGACCTCTTATGAAGTGTATAGGAAGAGAGCCCCTGATATAAGCTACTTCCATGTCTTTGGTTGCCCTGTTTTTATTCACAACTACAGAGATCACCTGGGAAAACTTGATGAAAAGTCTGATGATGGATTCTTCGTTCGCTACTCTCCCACCTCCAGAGCTTATAGAGTATTCAACATCCGAAGACAAGAACTAGAAGAATCTATCCATGTCACCTTCAATGAAGCAGATGCTGTCATCAATCACACCAACACAGAAGAATGTGACTTTGACTTCAATGAAGTTAAATCATATCCAAAGGATGATTTCTCAAATCCCAAGGAATCATCTAAAGCCTGTCACAAGGACTTCCCTTATGTTCATGCATTTGATCCTCCTTTAATCTCTGACATCACTCTAGAGGTTGAAAATGCTGAACCAATCACTCCACCCACTCCAGTGAATGCTGATTTCATCGAACCAATCTCTCCTCTTAATGAAGAGATTATGGATGAAGAAATAATATGTGAAGATCCCTCAGTATTCATTGAACCTGCTGTGACTCCTGAACCCACAGAGACTCCTGCTCCTCAATCCAAATGGAGTAGGAACCAAGATATTCTTCTGGTGAATATTCTTGGTGAACCCTCTGAGGGATTCACCACCAGAGGCAAATTGAGATCTCTGGAAACCGCCTCAGCGAATGAATGTCTTTTCGCTGATTTTCTCTCTGAGGATGAACCCAAGAATGTGGCTACTGCGCTTCTAGATGAAGGGTGGGTTGTTGCCATGCAAGATGAGTTGAATCAGATCAAGAGGAACAAGGTGTGGACTCTGGTAAAAGCTCCAGCTGGGAAGCAAGTGGTTGGAACTAAATGGGTCTACAGAAACAAGAGGGATGAAGCTGGCATGATTGTCAAAAACAAGGCTAGGCTTGTGGTGCTGGGATATAATCAATCTGAGGGGATTGACTATGATGAAACGTTTGCACCAGTAGCCATATTGGAAGCTATCAGAATCTTCCTAGCCTTTGCAGCTTATATGGGGTTTACTGTATACCAGATGGATGTGAAGAGTGCTTTCCTAAATGGAAAGCTTACAGAGGAAGTATATGTCTATCAACCCCCAGGGTTTGAAAGCAGTGTGTATCCAGATCACGTCTGCAGACTTCACAAAGCACTCTATGGGCTGAAACAAGCGCCTAGAGCCTGGTATGAAACCCTATCAAAATTATTACTTGAAAATAAATTTGTCAGAGGTACCATTGATCAAACCCTGTTCACTTATAGGTCCAAGGGCGATGTCATTTTAGTACAGATTTATGTGGATGATATAATTTTTGGTTCAACCAATATTACATTGAGCAAACAGTTTGCCAAACTAATGACCAAAAAATATGAAATGAGCATGATGGGGGAATTAACTTTTTTCTTGGGTTTTCAAATTAAACAAAATTCAAAAGGAATTTCTATTTGTCAAGAAAAATATGTTAAGGATTTGCTCAAGAAGTATGATCTGTCTGATTGTGCATCAGTGAAATGCCCCATGCTTCCTCCGAACAACTTGGGAGCTGATGACTCAGGGGTCTCTGTTAATGAGACCTTATATAGAGGCATGATTGGGTCACTGATGTACCTCACAACAAGTAGACCAGACATACAATTTGCCACATGTCTCTCTGCTAGGTACCAAGCTAACCCCAAGGAATCCCACCTTGTAGCTGTCAAAAGAATTTTCAGGTACTTAAAAGGATCTCCCACATTGGGTCTCTGGTATCCTAATGGATCAGGCTTCGACCTCAAAGCCTACTCAAACTCTGACTACACTGGGTGCTGTCTTGATAGAAAGACCACCTCTGGGAATTGTCAAATCCTTGGAGGAAAGTTAGTATGCTGGAGTGCCAAGAAACAAAACCTCTGTGGCCATGTCATCAGCTGAAGCTGAATACGTAGCGGCCGCTGGTTGTTGTGCTTAAGTTCTCTGGATGAAAAGTCAGCTGGCTGATTATGAGATCATTTATGAAAAGGTTCCCATATTCTGTGACAACACAAGTGCCATAGCCATCTCCAATAATCCGGTACTTCATTCCAGAACTAAGCATATTGACATCAGGTATCACTTTATCAGAGACCATATTTCAAAAGGTGATATTGAGCTTCATTTTATACCCACTGAATACCAGCTCGCTAATATATTCACCAAGCCTCGGGGTGAGCCAAGTTTTACTAGGTTGGTTGCTAAGCTGGGTATGCTCAATATTAGTAAATAAATCTGATAAATGATCTCTGTCTCTGGGCATTAAAGGGAATTGAATGTAACGAGGTAGTTACATTCCAATGGGATTTAATATATTCCCATAATTAATTCAAATGATTATCCTTTATTGTCAACAACTTTCCCACTTTCCAATGGACAGAGATATCACATGAAGAGTCAAGGGGTCCCACTTTTCTTAAAAGGTAATTTTTTGCATTAAATGCTTTAATTGAAAAACGGCTAAACCTTTTATCAAAACCCTTGACTCATTTTTTCAAACTTCACATTACTCATTACTTTCACACACACATACTATTCATCTTCTCCAAAACATCCATTTCTTCCACACATCAACAATGGCGTCTTCATCAACAAACACAACTTTCACCGTCCTGGCCGCCTCGAACGTTGATTTTGGGATACACGATGGTAAGATTGCCTTGAACAATTGTGTAGCTCTCTTGGAACACAACAATTCCCTCTACCAACCATTGTTCTCCTTCCTCAAGAACTCCACCATTTTTTAAGCCATCACCAGAGTACCTTCCACATGCTACCACCAATACTTGAAGGAGTTTTGGTATAGCGCTGAAGTTGATCAAACCTCTTCACACATCACCTTCAACCTTTCCACACATCCCCAACCTCTCACTTTTGATCTTCACACCTTTGCCAAAGTCATTGGACTTCCAGTCAATGAAGGCATGTCCGTTGTGCCTGCCAGCGCCACGGTAAAGAAGGCTCTGGCTACCCTTCATCCTCATGACGACAATGATAAACCTTTCACCACCCAAGGTTTCCAAAAAAGTCACTGATCAAAGTGAACTACTTTTCACCCATCTGGAGGACACTGGTGCTATACATTGTGAAATGTCTGGGTGGAAACCAGGGGTCTCATGATCAACTTAATGGAGCCCATCAAGCAATTGCTTACAGCTTAATCTAGGGGCAAAATATAGGGATCGCTCACATACTTTACTCTAACCTCATTGCTAAGCTGGAAAACAAAGGGAAGAAGAATAGACTAGCCACCATCTACTACACAAGATATATCTCTCTTCTCTTAGAAGATATGCTGGGTGAAGGCTACACAAATGATGAACTTCTCTCCTTCTCTCCTTATCACATCACTGCTGCATCTCTAAAGACTCCCTTGGAAGATGAAGTGCCTCTCAGCAGGCACATGATGCAGGTCGTTGGGCTACTGGTTGCTGATGGAGAGCCGTTGATCCCTCACATTGAGGTGAATGCTGAAAGACTAACTGACAAGTCTCTGTTGAAGACCTCTGTGCAGTCTTCTTCTCAGCCCAAGGTGCCCAAGGAAAAGAAGAAGAAGAGGAAAGAAATCCCCCTTTCCTCTGAAACCCCTTCTGTTAATCCTTCCAAGACTAAGAAGACTAAGAAGAACCCATCCCCTTCTCTGTAGGATGTGGTTAAAGATCCCACCACTGACAAACAACCTGAGCCTAGCGTCTCCCAGTCAGCAGAGACGACTAAGAACCTTCTCAACGCTGATATCTCTCAAGTATTAGTTTGCCATTTTATTCTCTTGGAGGTTCACATACAATCACTCTCAACATTCTGTAGGAGAGAGTGACGAAGTCTTAGGGTTTGGCTTAACCCACAGAGTGTCTGTGTCAACACCTAGAACTCTTAGGATTATCTGCACACTCTGTCTTAACACAAGGATATGATTCATTTGTGCTCATAACGCACCCCGATGATCCTTCACCCTCTGGACTGTGCTCTTGTCCATAACAACTTGAGCATGCTATAGGCCCCGAACCAGAGTCTATGCACTTCACGTAGTCTCTGGGTCTCCTCATATGAAAAGAGTCCAAAAGATTTATTCTTTTGGGGGGACTGAATAATCACCCTCAGTCTTCCTAGGGGAAGCGATAAAAGGCGACCATTACCTTCAAATATGTCACAACTAAAAGAGTCCCAAAGAATTTATTCTTTTGGGGGGACTGAATAATCACCCTCAGTCTTCCTAGGGGAAGCGATAAATGGTGACCTTTAACTTCCATGAATTCACAATTAAAAGAGTCCCAAGGAGCAATCCTTCAGGGGGAGCTGGATAATCACACCCAGCTATCCTAGGGGCAGCAAACAACGACCATTCACCACATAATTTTCACAAATCAAAAGAGTCCCAAGGAGTAATCCTTATGGGGGAGCTAGATAATTACACCCAGCTATCCTAGGGGCAGCGAATGGCGACCCTTCAACATAACTGTTTCACACTTAAAAGAGTCCCAAGGAGAAATCCTTAGGGGGGGGGGGCTGGATAATCACACCCAGCTTTCCTAGGGGCAGCGAATGGCGATCTATAACTTCATATTTTTTCACATTGGTTACTAACAAATATCATAACAGGCTCATAATCTTCATGAAGAACAGTAGAATGATGATGCCTATTTCATTGCTGGTGATGAAAATGCTGAAGCCCCCCACATAGATCTCGATGCCATGTTAGACATTGATTCCATACCAGAGGATGAGGTCTTCATTATTGAAGAGGACTTGACCATTTCAGATTATGCTGATATGGATGCTGATGATGACCAAGTTACATTAGAGTTAAAACCCATCTCCTTCCCATCAATGCCCAATGTGAAAGAACTGGCTGCTAAGCAGCTATTGGACCAGAGGCTCTGTACACCAACCCCAGTTCCCTTCCCAACTTTACCAAATGTCATGGAATTAGGGGCGAAGCAACACTTAGAACACTTAAAAAACCTCAAGCCTGTCCACGTTCCTTGAGTGAAAGATGTTCAGGAACTCGCCGCTGAGGATCTCTGGGTCAAGAGGGGTAACATCAGTAAAACCAAGCCCAAAGTCACAAATAATGTCATCCTCTCTGAATTGCAGACACTCACCCATGCTGCTGAGGAACTCACCACCACCCTAGAGACTTCACTAACTTCATTTGTGGAGTCCTCTATGACGGCATTGCTTCCGCAACTACTGGGAAATGCTTTGCAAACTCACCTCCCAGCTGTTCTAGACCAGAGCCTTCAGCAATACATACCATCAGTCCTCACAACAGCTGTCAAAGCAAATGTTGCAGCTATTGCCAAGGCGTCTGAGCCTTCAAGAAAACTTCTTCAAGAGCTGTTACAAGAGGAACTTACAGAAATCTGCTTATTTGTCCATCAAGAATTTGTTAAGTTCCTCAAGCCTGGATCAGGCACAGCTACTACCGGTGCTATGCCTGAGGGGGAGAATTCAGCAACCTCCACTTCTGAAGAAGAAGCAGACACCGCTCCACCGAAAGGGGAGCAATCACTTAAACAACCAACACCTTCAACAGGGATTCCAACACCAAAACCTCTCAGATCCTTCAACCCCATCACCGAAGCAGTAAAGGACAAGGGAAAAGGAATTGCCATTGAACAACCTGAAATAACCCTGCACTCCCTCCAAGAAGAAGGCGGATCCACAGCCAAGCTCTCCAAACACTCTGACCTGAACAAATTTAAGAGCACTGATGAACCACCACTTACCCCAGAGCAGGCAAAGGCTCAAATCTTGGAACACCAAAGGCTTGCAAACATTAGAGCAGCTGAACTCAAGAGCAAAGAAGCTCTAAACAAACTCTCTCCTGTTGTAAAGGAAGCTCAGCTGGTTAAGCTCAAAGAATTGGAGGTTAAAAGGAGCAACCTTCAAAAGGAATATGAAAGGATTGTGGATCAGAGAGCTGAACCCGGTTAAATCACCAAGTATGCATGTTACACTGACAAAGATAAAAGAGTGGTGATGACCCTTTACAGAGAAAACCAACTAACCAACTACAAAGTCTTTAGTGACTTTAAACTCAGAGATTTGGGCCTCTCTGAATGGTTAGAAATGCTGTCTCTTGCCCAAAAGAAGACTGCGCCTGGTGCTGCCCAAATGATGAAAAACATTCAAGCAAAGCTGAATTGGGTAAGAGTCACGACAAAGAAGATGAAGGTACCTCTGCCTCCCCAACTTTCACAAAAACAACCTTCTCAAGGACAAAGGAAAAGAAAAACCCAAATGGGGCCTCTGGTGGAGAAGTTGGTCACTGAGAACATTGTTGTAGATGGGATGCACAAAAACTTGGTACTGCCCAAAGAGATCACTAAACCAGTAGGGGGCCAAGTATACTCAGAACAAGAGACATGTATGGTCTTCATGAATGGTAATTGTGAGTATTGCTTTCACCGGATGAATGAACTACATCTGGCATCAACCATCCAGCTCATCAGACTCAAACAGGGCATCCTAAGGAATTGCAAATTGGCTGAGGACTTTGAGTTTGAAGTTGAGCTAGTCATCAACTCTAGAAGTGACAAAGTTGAAGCCCAGAGAATCTGTGACCAAGGCCTTGATCGCTGAAGAACCTTTTTATTTTTGTTTATGTTTACACCACTGGATGTTCTTGTAAGAGACTAGGTTCTTTATGTTTAATAAAACTCTGAGATATGTTTGTTAAATTATGTGTAAGAAGAAGCTGTGTACTCACTTACAATAATTTTAGACTTAGTATAATTTATAAACAAATAGGGGGAGATTGTTGGGCCAATGAAAGTTTTAACTATGGCCTAATCTAGATTTGTATAATTAGACTAAGTGTTTACTGATCGCTGAGAGGACCAGCGACAGAGATCAGACCAGTGGAAGGCAAAGCCTCAGCTGGCACACCAGGAACATTCAAGTCAAAGACAACGTCAGAGAAGTCGAAGATAATCTGAAGTCATACTCACCAGCGATTATGGATAGCTGGGATGTAGAAGGAATGTGCTGGTGTTCAAGGATCTCTATGTTGACAATGCTCAGAGATCACTTAAGAACCCTAGAAGTCTGGGACAAGCAAAGCTTGTCCAATCCTTTATAGTTTAGGCCGGAGAATCTACCATGTGTTTTGAGCGGGACAAAACAAGAGATTCAAGATAAAGCCTAGTACGACCTAGTGAGACAAAAGGTGAACAGTTGGCATAACTGTTCACCTAAAGTTGTTTAAAGGTATGTCTCGATTTGGACATGCATTTAATACGTTGTACTATTCCATTCAGAAGGTGACACGTATCAACTACTCCCACTAAGGAAGCAACCTCGTACACTATAAATAGGAGTGAGAAAGAAGAATTAAATCAACCCTTGTGCTTGGATAATTTATCTAAGTTCTTTCTTACCTTGGAACCGCTGAGCCCTTAGCTGTCTACCAGCGTCTCATTGGTTCCCTTGTAAACTTGAGTCTCGAATCTAGTTTACTTGTTCTAGGGTTCATTTCTTGTTGTCATTCAACGAGTGTATTCATAACACTTTGTAATACTTTGTTTATAATACTTAATAAAGCATTACGCATTTGAAAAGTATTTCATTTTGTTTCGTGGTTATAAGAGTTATAGTTATCAACAATTATCATATTAAGGGACTCTCACAAATCATCAAACATTTCAGACCGAATCAAATTTTCAAACTCAAGAACATATTCTTTTATTATCTTCGTATTTGGTATTAAAAGTTCTTTCACAAGCACAGTTATGTCGTGAGGAATCTCGGTTTTCCACTTATCCTTTTAACGTTTTCCCAATCGCTTTCAACAATTGATTGAACATTATCAATGTGGTGAAAACCAAGTGTTTTTCTACTTTTGCTTTTAGAAGCATCAAGAGGCAAATAGTTAATATATTTAAAAATAATTAGATTTCCTCTTCGTAGCAAAAGCTTTTTTCCATTGAATTCTTCTTTGTTTGCATTCTAAAAACAATTCCTCACGAGACTTCTGTTTTTGTGGAGTCAAAAGACCATAAAGACTGTTTTCATAAGCATAGTTATATGGTTTCACAAAATATTTATTGACCGATGATCTACTCTCCTCATCCCAAAGGAACGTCTCTTCACTATCGAGGTTAGCTATAGGGCAATCATGATCGGTCTATTTGGACTCGTCAAGATATAAATGGGGGTTCGCAGCTTGAGCTTGTTCGAGGTACTTGGGGGTGGAAAAGGTAGGTTGACCCTTAAAAAAGGACCGAGGTGCTATCATTCTAACGGTTTAAATAGAGTCATGTGTTTTATAAACAATTTTTTTTAAAAAATCGACTTGTTCTTCGAGATCCTTTACTTTTTTCAGTATCTTTGCTTTGTCTATTTTTGAAATCTTGTTTTAATGTTTCAACCTCTTGTTTCTTTTCGTCAAGAATTTTAGCAGAATCGGTGGTATGGACAGCCTCTGTTCAAGTTCATTAATTTTTGTTGTGGCAAGGTACGTTTTTTGACGTTCATCAGTTAATAAGACATTAAATTGACGTTTTCTTTAGTTAACAAAGCAAGAGCTTCGTTGTATTTATTTTCAAATTCGTCCTTTTTAACGTTGATGACACGACTTTTGTACCCCTCCAGCTCGTTGGTCTTTTGAAGAAGCTCAGCCCTATAACTATCAATAGTCTCACTAGATTTTATAAGAGCGGCTTTGCATTCTTTAAAGTTTTGAGTGAGCGCTGCGTTTGCCTTCTTTAATTGCTTTTGACTCTTTCTATTTTCATTGAAATCTTTTTGTAAACTAGCAATTAAATTAGCAAGCGCGACACGCTCCTCGTCATCATAATCATTTGCATGTTGATCATCCTTAAACTCATTATTGCACATGTCTGATGAATCGGGTGTGGTATTGCTATCAACCGTTTCCATCATACACGTGTCAGTAATTGTTGTTGGTAGATCACTATGCTCATGTTTATCACCAAACACATTATATTCATCATCACGTTGTACCTTATCAATTGGCTCGGTATCAAAGATAGGACCATTGTCATCTTCAGTGACGTTGAAGGACCTCATGAATCTTTGCCATGTATGAATAATGTGCCTCGAGTTCTTGGTCGGAGAGTTCATCATCTATGTCGTCAAGCATTTCTCCTTCCTCAGCTGATAACTTGATTCCAGCTTCCATTTTCTTGCACAACAACATTTTTTCTTTATGATAACCATAATCTTTGACCCTCTTTGGCTGTCTGCATTCCCTAGCCAAATGCCCATAACCTCGGTAGTTAAAACACTGAATCCTAGTTTGTTGCACAACTTGAGTACCAACAGTGTCTCTATTTCCAACAACAGTAGCAACCCTCTGATTATCATACTTTGCAGGTTGTCGATCATACTTTGGAGGAATCTCAGCACGTCTTCGTGTGTCATACCTTGGAGGACTCTAAGCATAGTTTTTCCTCGTATTAGATGATGTTCTGAGGTTGTTGTTGGTAGGTTTGTAGATTTTCCTGTATTGTTTCATAATAAAAGCCATTTTGCTTGAATTCCCTATCCTTTTGAGCAAGTTCTTCATCACTATCTTTTTTAGATGATTGCTCAGGTGTGGGTGATGGTGCTCTTGCAACTTCATTGCCTCGGGATCTTGTTTGAGCATGTGACTTAGAAACAGTGGATGATCGTGGTGATGATGATTCAGTGGAGTAGGTCTTTGGAACACGAGAACGATAGTCTGGATAATGTTGAGTGGTAGACACCAAGGCAAGTGGATTTGAAACCTTTGCAGCACATTCAGCTCGAAGTTCATTTGCTTCATTTTGAAATTGTTTCAAAACATCAAAGAGCGTGTGATATGAATCTTCATCTAACTTTTTTTGTTGTTTCACCAAGGTGACAAACTGATGTGTGGAGATATGTATAGTGATAATTTGAGATACGTTATAGGGTAAATTAGAAAATTACCTTTAGAAAAAAGTAATAGACTAATAATACCAATGACGAATTCAATTAAACACGTTGGTGACTCAAGTTCGTTGTACACGAAGATCGAGTGAATTTGAGACGCTTAGCTTTGATTTGGATAATTGGTTTGAATTGGTTTTCGGTTTTTAAACTAAAAGTTAATCTACCAATTTTAAACTATTTAAAATTAACCTAAAGTGCATGAATCGTAAACCCCGCTAAATTTAAAATCTAAAACAATTACTTGATAAAAACATACAACTATTTAAAAATAAATCTATTTAAAAATCTATAAAATAAATCTATTTAATTACTTTTAATCTATTTAAAAAGCTAATTAAACTTTTTAAAACTAATTTACTTTATTAAAAATTAATATAAAACAAATCTATTTAAAAAACTATTTTTATTTAAAGCTAATATTTATAAAAATCTAATTAATTAAAATTAAACTATTTAAATTTAATAAAAATATATTTTACTTATTTTTATTCTAATTTTAAACTGCTAATTATCTAAAATTTCAAAATTTACTCTTTAGAAATATTAATAAAAAGTAAAAAAAACGTGAATTAAACAAGCAAAAACTCAATCAAATACTGCCCAGTTAAACATTACTATATTAAAAAATGAGAGACACTAAAATCAAAAGTGCAATGAGCTCAGTTGGGTAACTCGTTTGACTGCTAGAGGGGAGGTCTCGAGTTCGAGACTCCTTAGTGACAAATTTTTGGTATTAAATCCTTTTTGACAGATGAATAAATTTAGTCTCAGGAGAGACTTTTGGTTACAAATTATTTAGATAGAAACTGATAAGGATATCAGTTATTTGAGACTTAACAGACTAATTGAGTCAGTTAAATCAAATCTCAGAAAATTAAATCAAGACCAAAATATTCAGCAATGAAGAAGTTAAACTAACACTCATAACTTTCAGCAAATAAAAATAATGAAAATCCTAAGTAAAAGCTGATGAATCAAGTAAGCAAATCCAAACTATGAATCAGATTACACCAAGCCGTAATCCACAATAGCTTCTTACAATCAGTAAAGCAACAAATAAATCAGTTATAACTGACACTACAAACATTCAGGTTAGGCTTGATGAAAATTATAACAGCAATACCTAAGGACCTATCAACAATCCTATCTAAATCAGTGAAACAGATTAAACAAACAGAACTAAGAATAGATCACAGGCAAAATTCACATCTGTAAACTTATATCAGCAGGAAAAACATTCATGTGCAACAACCAGCATCGTAAAAGAACTCGAATGCAAACAGTCAATCAATAAATACGACTTCAGATAATCTGTCTAAACAATAGCAAGAGCAGTTTTACCAAAACATTCACATTAACTTGAATAATCCAACTAATATCAAACTGTAAGTTAACCACATCAGATTCATTAACATTTATCCTAAAAACTTAAACTATCAGATTGATGAATACAGTACAAAAAACATACCAGTTTACAAATCCTAAATTGACAGCTTAAACAGACTTATCAAAACTTACTGAGTACTTAAACAGATTATTCATCACATTAACAAACAACTTCAGACTAAGATTCAAAATCATATAACTCAATCAACCTTAATAAACTACACAGATTATTATCTATTAAAAATAAAAAGAAAAGACAGTGCACCTTTTTGGGATATCCGTTGAGCAGTAGGTTTGCGCTGAGCAACCTAATGAACCGAGAGTGAAACCACCATCACTGTTACCACCATATAACATCTCGAAACATCAATGTTTCTCGATCCAGCAAAAAGACCTCTACACATCAGCCTTTATTATCTATTCTTTCACTTTACCAGTGGGTAAAGCGTGATTCCCAGTTTCTTCTCGATTACTCGAATAAGCTATGATTTAACTCTCCGAATAATATTTAATTATAACAATAGTTTTAAGATTAAGTTTGCAATTATTTCAAATAAAAGAAAAAGACACGAGATCAACAATTTATAAAACTGAAATTCGAACTTTTATTAAATCAATTAAAACATTACAACTATTGTAAAAATGAAATTACAATCCTAAATTAAATCTAGCATTATAACTCTAAGAAAGAAAAAGGGATAAAAAATACAAGTAAATTGGGGGGTTTTATAGCCATCCCCAAGGCTACTGATGAAGGATATCCGAATATCTTGAAGCATATTCCTTTTGATTCTTGGCCCTTGATCTTCTCTTTCTCTTTCTTATTTTTGATCTGATGGTTGAGAAAACACCACTAGCACACGGATTGCCAACGTGGCATCCGTGTGTGCTAGTTGTGCTTCTTTGAAGCCTTGTGATTGGTTGAATAAGATTGGTGAGGTGTTTCTTCCACTGAAAATCAGCCACGTAGCTCTTCTCTACCATCTTTCTCTTCCTTAAAAATTGGGGGTTTTATTCCCCTTTGAGTGAATTATTTGATTAATTAAAAAGCCCCATGTAAAACTGACTTTTTACCCATCTAGGGTTTTAGGAACAGTAATATTTGTTACTGGTTTTGTGAGATTGGGAAGGAAGAAGAAACACACATAGAAACTAACGAAGTTTTATTTATTAAATGAAAGAAAGTGAGTGAGAGGATAAACGGTTGATGTGGGGTAATGAGTGGGTGAATTTGTTGACTGACCACAACGTGAAAAGGTGAAAAATGTTTGACTGGATATTGTGAATTATATAACACTTTTGTAACCCTAAAGCCCAATTCGTTTTCACTCGCTTCTTACTTCCACTTTGAGTACATTTGGGCTTTTGGCCCAAGTAAACATTTCCCTTCCGTTTAATAATATACCTTTGGGCCTAATGGGTTTTATTTGGATTTTTAAGCAACTTTTACTCTTAACTTGAATCATAAATGGGCTTTTAAGCCCATTTCCCAAATGTGGGTCCCACTTGACCAAAATCCTTTATTTAAATATTAAATCCTCTAAATTGAACTCGATTTTGGCTTCCTCGATCTTTTTCTTCAATCTCGTGTCGATTTCGCCGGTTTTCGTGAACTTGGTACCTACACACATTCAAACAAGAAACAAGCATATACAAGTCATTTTCGATACATTTCATGCATAATTCAATGTTTTAATATACAAATGATATGAGTATTTAAGATCATATCAAATTCCCCCATGCTAAGCAATTGCCGTGTCGTCACGCAATGATAAAATAGAACACTAACTACACCATTATTCAACTTTTGACAACTTGTTTATTTTGCAAAGACATAATGTATTGCTTTCATTATTGAAAAATAACTTTAAGGATCATAAAATCTCAAATAGATTCATCGTCCTCGACTTTTCACTTTTCCATGCCAAGTGCAAAAACAAGATCATTGTTATTATAAGTTAGCAAACTAACACGAACTCATGTGGGCTAATTATTCACTTAGACTCCCTTATTCCTAGGTGTATCTCTTATATTTTATTGTTGTCTTGAATGATCACGAGGATGCATTGTTGACTTATTTCGATAATTTATTAGGCCGAAAATAAAGTGAACGATCTAATCAATAGTTAGCTAAAGGACAAAATCTTTTAAAAATGCTTCTCGGGACCTCATAAAGTTCATATCTTGGCATAACTTGCTTCGCGATTTGAGACCTATCTCGGACCGATATTTGGCAGCGACTTCATACTTCAAACCTTGAGAGACGTTCATGAAATTATGGTCTTCTCTTCATAATGGAATTTCTTCACTTGAAGTTTTGAGAGATTCATACTTGGACAACGACTTCTTCATTTTTCTCCAATATTTATTTGGGATTTTGATATACAACGATCCGCCTCCTTTTTCGACTTGGCTTCATTTATCCTCATACCTTGTTATGGTCTTTTTGGATAGACTTCTCCATGACTTTTTGGGAGTATTTGCTTTTCGTCGTGTGTCTCGATCCTTCATATTGATTTTCGATAAATGATTCTTCACATCACTTGGGATCTTTAGCAATAAAATATAGCCCTCATGTCTTGTTAGGACCTTTTTGGACTTGCCAAACTTCGCATCCCGCTTCAATAAGTTATGCCTTGGCTATGAACTCTAATCCATACCGAGCAACTTTTAAACTATCTTGGGCTAGAAGCTAAGTAACTTTTTAAATCGTTCAACCTTATTTATTGCAAATAAATTTATTAACAAGCGATGGGAGAAAAGGCTTATAATTAACTCACATAAATTTCGAAAGAATACCAAACTTATAATTGGCTCTATCATCTCTTGTTCTCCATATTGTAAAATTTCAAAAATGTGAAATCAATGGATACTTAGCCTATTAAATCAAAGTTTTGGGTTTTCAAGTCATCTATAGGATCTTGCATCTTCTTATACTTTTTCAAGTTTTAGAATTTGCGTTTTAAAGTTCCCTTGATAGACGACTTTCTAGGATCAATTATAGGAACTTGCGAAAAGTTCTTGTTCTTAACTCGTATGAATTAAGACTTTCGCGTTTTAAAGCTCCCTATATAATAGCCTAGCAAAACTTAATTCAAATACGTTAAGGAAAAGCTAAGGTTAAAAACCAAGTCGAGTCAAAAACTATTCTTATTTTCACCAACGGAAAGCCTACATTCGTGTCAAAAGCACTTATTTTATTTATTAAAACTTAAGAATAACACTAAAAAAAATTTAAAATTTTATTGAAAAATGAGAAAAACAATTACGTTTAGACACGACAAAAGCAATTGCAAGCGATTATATCGATTGACTCCCCCATGCTAAAACCAAACATTGTCCTCAATGTTTCTTAGCTCAAGAGTAACACCCCCTTGCTAAAACACGAAGAGTCTAATGCAAATTCCTAGCATGGAAAGAGCACGCAAATCTATGAGCCGTTTATTAATTATGCCTCAAGATAAAACGTTAGTCGATAAAAATCAAGGGTAAAAAGTGTGCCCCTTTTTGGCATTCAAAGAATGGAAGATCAAGTGGACCGGCAAAAATCGAACACGAGAGTCTTCAAATATTAGGGTCATACCTAAGATTCACAACACAACAAAACACGAGAACGAGCTTGAAAGATCAAGCCTTATTAGGAGTTAGAAAATAGAAAGAAGATAGAATGTATGGGACTCCCCCACAAGGCACTCGTTTTTGTTCACCGAGTCATGAGCTCGACTCGATCCCCGCATTCATTGGTCCTTAGGGAAAATGGTAAAAACTGGCAAATTGGAGTAGAAACCAACATAAAGCGCGATGCCGGGGTCAAAGATTACATCCTCGTTGTCGGATGACAAACGAAAGGATAAAACTCTAACACAAATCTCTAACAAGAGATGGTAGTCACAACTAATGGTATGGATGTAGCATGCTCCCCGAGATAAACTCGCACCAAGATGATTAAAAAGTCTTTCAATTATTGCATCGGTGAAAGGCCGAGATTTCCCTAAATTAACGATTCTGGGGTCGAATACCTCGTCCTCGGTGGAGAAAGGAATAGACAACAAGGTGTCGTCCCCCATGCTAATCCTAAGTCATATAAAGCACATGGTAATGGTGGTATAAAAGTCTCAACCATAGTGGTTTCAACTTGCATGACTTTGTTGACCTTGTCACTCTTATGAATGTGAATAAAGGGGTCATGGTACTCAAAACGAGTCGCATGAAAAAACCGCACATTAAGATCAAAGCGAGTGGGAAGGATAATTGGAGCAAAAGTAATTTCTCCCTCCGGGTCAACATTGTCCTCATCATAAATCGGGTGATCAAACCAAGAGTCTTCATCACCGTCATTAGATTCTTCCTCAAATTCCAAAGGAATGTCTATATAAAGAAACTCATCAACCTCCTTCATAAGAAGATCATCATCACAAAGGTTGTGAGATGTAGGAGGTATGATGCTCTCAAAATCCTCTTGAAACAACGGATTATTGTTCAATAAAACTTCAAAGAGAGGATTTGAGTAAGTCACGAAATTGTCGTCATCCTTGTCATCACAAGAAATATCCGACAAAGTATCGAGTGTGTCACACTCGGATACAAGATCATCATTCTCATTAGAAGGCAATTCATCGGCGAATTCCTCGAGAATGGTAGGTAAAACACTAGAATCACGCTCGATCTCGAGATCGAAAAGTCTTCACTTCCCCGTAGAAGTGGATCAATGATAGCAAAAAGTTCATCGATGAACTTATCACATGAATAGTCACTAACCTCACTCGGTGTGAAGTTAGGAATCAAAGGCTCTTCAATGGAAGATTGTGCCTTAGGAACATCAACATGATCCTTAGAAGAGAGTGAAAATGAGTTCATTTTCAAAGATTGTTCAATTAAAGAAATATCACTCTCGGGATCAAAATTTTCACTAACAAACTCACTAGCATCAAATGGCTCACTTAAGTAATCATCAATTTGTTTTTCAATCTTAGCACTATCATCCTCGTGTGGAGTGAGTGTAGATGAGGAAAGGTTACAACATGTTTCAACAAAGCAAGCTTCTTCATTTGACTTTAACTTTCCTTTATCACAAATAGAAGTTTCCAAAATTGGAAAAACACCTTTATCAAAAAGAGCTTTCTTATTACTTTCAATTGTTTCAACAAGTTTAACACTTTTAATTTTCTTAGGAGCAAATCTTGGAATCTTTTCCGGTTTAAAAACAATACTCTTATCTCCATAACACAATTTAATTTCCTCTTTCCTCATATCAACTTGAGTTTGAGCCGTGCACAAAAATGGTCGTCCTAAAATAATTGGCACACGAGGATTGGTCTCATAATCAACTATAGCAAAATCGACTAAGTACAAGAAATTCCCCACTTTCATAATGACATTTTCTGCTATACCAACCGGTCGAGTGGTGGTTCCATTAGCGAGCTCAATGATCATACGAGTGGTACTAAGTGGTGCATAGTCAATAGTCTTCCAAAGGGCTAGGGGCATTATGTTAATGCTAGCTCCTAGATCGGCTAGGCCTTTGCATACCCCAAGCTCATTGAAAACACAAGGTATCAAGAATTGACCCGGATCTTTATACTTCTCGGGAAAGAAATCAAAGAAAACCGAGGTACTAATCACATTCAAAGTAGCCTTAGTGACTTATAGAAAAGTTTCCTTAGGTGGAGGCTTAAACTCAATCACTTCAGCTTCATTTTCAAAATCATCATAAACGGTTATGGCCTTAAGCTCTCCCTTCGGGTTTGGAATGGTATTACAAGGTAAGCAACCCGAAGAAGATGACGGTTTAGACATAAATCCCTCAAACATCGAAAGAAATTTTATTTGACCTTGTTCCAAACTTTGTTGCATACGATTATGACTTTGCTCTAATCTTTGCTCAAAACGGGTTTGGTTTTGTTCAAGTATTTGTTGATTAAGCTCAATCTTGTTATTTTGCCCTTTAATCGTATTTTGAAATTCGTTTTTCAAAGTTGCCATTTGTCCTTGAATGTTATTTTGAAAAGCTTTCAAATTTGCTTCATTCGACTTAACGTAGCTTGACAAATCATTTTGATTATTCCCTTGAAAACCTTGATTGTTTTGATTAGCATTAAACCCATTTCCTTGATTAAAATTCCCTTGGTTACCACGGTTAAAATTATTCCCATTGTTTCCATTGTTCTACCTATTTTGAACCGGTGGAAAACCCGGTGGAGCAACATGATTTTGACGAGGAACTTGACCGTTGGAGCCATAAGTTCCCGTCGCAGCAAAAGCACTAGCTTGATCAAACCCCGTGTTTAAACAAGCATAATTAGGATGTGCTCCACCACATGATACACAAACATTCTCAACCATATTAATCGATCCATGAGGATTCTTCCCAAACTCATTCAAAAGCGTGTCAATCTTAGAGTCCAATCTAGCAATCTCGATATTAGATGATATCAAATTGGAAACAACCGGTGTGTTTCGTGAATATTGTGCTCTAGATTTATCCTCACTTATTCTCCACGCGTCTCTCGGAGTTTTTCTTAAAAGATTACCACCCGCGGCGGCATTTAAAGAATCTTGTTCAGTCATATTTAGCCCATTATAGAAAGTATTTATTTGATGCAATTCTGAGAAACCGTGGTGTGGACATTGTCTCAACAAATCTTTAAATCTTTCCCATGCAACCCCAAACGATTCATGCACTTTTTGTTCAAATCTAGTGATCTCATTCTTAAAGTGTGTTGTTTTGGACGGTGGAAAGAAATAATTCATAAACTTAGACACTAAATCATCCCATGTTAAGATCGAACCCGGTGGTTCTTTCTTATACCAAAGCTTAGCATTACCCTCGAGCGAGTACGGAAAAAGCATGAGCTTGATCACGTCATTCGGCACATCTCTAAACTTGAGAGTCGAGGTAATTCGATTAAAATTCCGTATGTGAGAATGCGGGCTATCGGTCTCATTGCCACGAAATTGGTCGGCACGAATGAGCGATAAAAGACCCGTCCTAATCTCAAAATGATCCGCCAAAATAGCCGGCACAACGATTGCTTCCCCATACCCTTCGGTGGGTGCACGGAGCAATTCCTCCATTGTTCGGTTATCGGCCATCTCTACAACAATAGGTGGAAGCTCGGGTTCCACTATTCTTTGTTGACGATTTCTATTTCTACGAGGAATATTTTCAAGCCTATTAAAATCAATCACAAGACGAGAAGAACGTAATTTCATACACAACAAAGACGAGAATTTAGAGGATTGAAGAAAAGAAATTAGACAAGAAGAAGATTATTTTTGGTATTTATTTGGTATTACTCAATCAATTATGATCGATAAAAAACAAGGAATAAGGATAACTACTATGGAAGTAAATTACCCTCGGTCGACTTTGAAACGATAGGTGAAAACCTAAACGTCTCGAGGTTCAATAAGTAAACAACAAAAAATAAGATTTATTACTACTTGAGTCGGCAAACCAATAATAGGTCGTCCCTCTCAATATACGCACAAGCAAGCGGGGAAACGAGGTGACACAAAGCACTTAAAAACCTTTTTCCTTAGACGGCCTTTTATAGCACGTCGCCTTATACCCACCTTATAGTTTGTATAAATCGAGTTCAAACTTCTTATTAGTATTTATCTATTTTGCCTTTTATTTTTGTTTTGGATTCGACTACAATAGCTAGGTGATGAAATCCCAACTAAGGCTTATTTGAAAAGTATGTAAAATTGATTGTTCTACGTAATACAATATATTATTCACAAAAAACGAGAAAAACGATACATACTATATAATAGAAAAATAACAAACTTTCCGAGGACGGAAAGGGTCTTCAAATCAACGATCAACAAATCTCCACAAAAGCGAATCGTACACAAGATCCCCGGCAGCGGCGCCAAAATTTTTGATGTGTGGAGATATGTATAGTGATAATTTGAGATACGTTATAGGGTAAATTAGAAAATTACCTTTAGGCAAAAGTAATAGACTAATAATACCAATGACGAATTCAATTAAACACATTGGTGACTCAAGTTCGTTGTACACGAAGATCGAGTGAATTTGAGACGCTTAGCTTTGATTTGGATAATTGGTTTGAATTGGTTTCGGTTTTTAAACTAAAAGTTAATCTACCAATTTTAAACTATTTAAAATGAACCTAAAGTGCATGAATCGTAAACCCTGCTAAATTTAAAATCTAAAACAATTACTTGATTAAAATATACAACTATTTAAAAATAAATCTATTTAAAAATCTATAAAATAAATCTATTTAATTAATTTTAATCTATTTAAAAAGCTAATTAAACTTTTTAAAACTAATTTACTTTATTAAAAATTAATTTAAAACAAATCTATTTAAAAATCTATTTTTATTTAAAGCTAAAATTTATAAAAATCTAATTAATTAAATTTAAACTATTTAAATTTAATAAAAATATATTTTATTTATTTTTATTCTAATTTTAAACTGCTAATTATCTAAAATTTCAAAATTTACTCTGTAGAAATATTAATAAAAAGTAAAAAAAAACGTGAATTAAACAAGCAAAAACTCAATCAAATACTGCCCAGTTAAACATTACTATATTAACAAAATGAGAGACACTAAAATCAAAAGAGCAATGAGCTCAGTTGGGTAACTCGTTTGACTGCTAGAGGGGAGGTCTCGAGTTCGAGACTCCTTAGTGACAAATTTTTGGTATTAAATCCTTTTTGACAGATGAATAAATTTAGTCTCAGGAGAGACTTTTGGTTACAAATTATTTAGATAGAAACTGATAAGGATATCAGTTATTTGAGACTTAACATACTAATTGAGTCAGTTAAATCAAATCTCAGAAAATTAAATCAAGACCAAAATATTTAGCAATGAAGAAGTTAAACTAACACTCATAACTTTCAGCAAATAAAAATAATGAAAATCCTAAGTAAAAACTGATGAATCAAGTAAGCAAATCCAAACTATGAATCAGATTACACCAAGACGTAATCCACAATAGCTTCTTACAATCAGTAAAGCAACAAATAAATCAGTTATAACTGACACTACAAACATTCAGGTTAGGCTTGATGAAAATTATAACAGCAATACCTAAGGACCTATCAACAATCCTATCTAAATCAGTGAAACAAATTAAACAAACAGAACTAAGAATAGATCGCAAGCAAAATTCACATCTGTAAACTTATATCAGCAGGAAAAACATTCATGTGCAACAACCAGCATCGTAGAAGAACTCGAATGCAAACAGTCAATCAATAAATACGACTTCAGATAATCTGTCTAAACAATAGCAAGAGCAGTTTTACCAAAACATTCACATTAACTTGAATAATCCAACTAATATCAAACTGTAAGTTAACCAAATCAGATTCATTAACATTTATCCTAAAAACTTAAACTATCAGATTGATGAATACAGTAAGAAAAACATACCAGTTTACAAATCCTAAATTGACAGCTTAAACAGACTTATCAAAACTTACTGAGTACTTAAACAGATTATTCATCACATTAACAAACAGCTTCAGACTAAGATTCAAAATCATATAACTCAATCAACCTTAATAAACTACACATATTATTATCTATTAAAATTAAAAAGAAAAGACAGTGCACCTTTTTGGGATATCCGTTGAGCAGTAGGTTTGCGCTGAGCAACCTAATGAACCGAGAGTGAAACCACCATCACCGTTACCACCATATAACATCTCGAAACATCAATGTTTCTCGATCCAGCAGAAAGACCTCTACACATCAGCCTTTATTATCTATTCTTTCACTTTACCAGTGGGTAAAGCGTGATTCCCAGTTTCTTCTCGATTACTCGAATAAGCTATGATTTAACTCTCCGAATAATATTTAATTATAACAATAGTTTTAAGATTAAGATTGCAATTATTTCAAATAAAAGAAAAAGACACGAGATCAACAATTTATAAAACTGAAATTCGAACTTTTATTAAATCAATTAAAACATTAAAAAATGAAATTACAATCCTAAATTAAATCTAGCATTATAACTCGAAGAAAGAAAAAGGGATAAAAAATACAAGTAAATTGGGGGGTTTTATAGCCATCCCCAAGGCTGCTGATGAAGGATATCCGAATATCTTGAAGCATATTCCTTTTGATTCTTGGCCCTTGATCTTCTCTTTCTTTCTCTTATTTTTGATCTGATGGTTGAGAAAACACCACTAGCACACGGATTGCCAACGTGGCATCCGTGTGTGCTAGTTGTGCTTCTTTGAAGCCTTGTGATTGGTTGAATAAGATTGGTGAGGTGTTTCTTCCACTGAAAATCAGCCACGTAGCTCTTCTCTACCATCTTTCTCTTCCTTAAAAATTGGGGGTTTTATTCCCCTTTGAGTGAATTATTTGATTAATTAAAAAGCCCCATGTAAAACTGACTTTTTACCCATCTAGGGTTTTAGGAACAGTAATATTTGTTACTGGTTTTGTGAGATTGGGAAGGAAGAAGAAACACACATAGAAACTAACGAAGTTTTATTTATTAAATGAAAGAAAGTGGGTGAGAGGATAAACGGTTGATGTGGGGTAATGAGTGGGTGAATTTGTTGACTGACCACAACCAAAAAAGGTGAAAAATGTTTGACTGGATATTGTGAATTATATAACACTTTTGTAACCCTAAAGCCCAATTCGTTTTCACTCGCTTCTTACTTCCACTTTGAGTACATTTGGGCTTTTGGCCCAAGTAAACATTTCCCTTCCGTTTAATAATATACCTTTGGGCCTAATGGGTTTTATTTGGATTTTCAAGCAACTTTTACTCTTAACTTGAATCATAAATGGGCTTTTAAGCCCATTTCCCAAATGTGGGTCCCACTTGACCAAAATCCTTTATTTAAATATTAAATCCTCTAAATTGAACTTGATTTTGGCTTCCTCGATCTTTTTCTTCAATCTCGTGTCGAATTCGCCGGTTTTTGTGAACTTGGTACCTACACACATTCAAACAAGAAACAAGCATATACAAGGCATTTTCGATACATTTCATGCATAATTCAATGTTTTAATATACAAATGATATGAGTATTTAAGCTCATATCACAAACCGTGTCCACTCTGGTTGAAGTTGATGTAGAAATTGGACATTGACTTGCATGGTTGAAACTTGCAAGTTGTTTCGGGTCATGTCATTCATCATTTTGTAGAATCGGGAGTAATAAGAGTCAATGGATTCCCCATCCTTTGATGTAAACTTGCCAAAGTCCCAAAACATCTTAGTTTTCATGTCTTGTTTGTTAAGAGATTCACCTTGTTGCAATCTTTCAATAACCGTCCATATTTCTTTGGCAGTAGAACATGCATAAACCATGGAATAAATATCATCTCCAATGCCACTAAGAATTAAGTAGATTGCTTCCTTTTATGCATCAAACCAAGCACGGATATCTGGTGTGAGATCGTTTCTTTTTTCATCACGTTCATAAGCTGGTTGTTCTTCAGTTGTGTCTGTGGCTGGTTGTGCAGGAACGTTTATCCTTGCGAGTTTATAGGGTCCATAAAAATGCATTGCCTTAAAGCATCACCGTTAGATTTTGTGTCAAGATAAAGTATGTTGATACAAAAGTTGGATGATCCTTGCTAGACCCGAATTAGGCTTAATTCGGGTTGGCTAGGTTCCGGCTCCTGCACCAAGTGAAATATCTTGTCGGGATCCTGCACACTAAAGCAACACGCGTTAGGCTTACCGTGGGAATGTATACCACGATTAGACTCCGGCGTGAGAGTAAGTAATCGGTTAGGGTTTCAGAATCGGGTGGGAGTTGAGAGTGTATCGAATGTAATACCTTTGTGGAACCCTTGGGGGTTCCTTATATAGGCGGTGAAACCCTAATGGACTGTCACCGATGCTTCGGCCCCAAGCAAAGGATAAGTGCCGTAATTAGCTTGATTATTTCGGCCGCACGTGACAACCTTATTAGGAATTTATTCCTATGGTACCTCAGCCGCACTTGACGACCGAGACAAATTAAATGCAACATTGAATATGGTCTTACGTAAGACCGCATATCCCGACACAATTGACTGTTCACCTGCCATTTGACTGACAAAGTGCAAACAGTCAGAACCTCGAGTGGCGCAACCTTCTGAGTCAGAAGTGACCCGTGGGTCCCACCTGACTTTTCACTTGCCACTTGCTTCCCAACCATACGATTTTGGTTAGTGGAAAACACATGTCATGAATCCAATGAAGCATGACTATCAAGGCAACCCTATAAATAAGTCGCCCATACGGCTGTGTGTGACACACAGTCTTTTCCTTCATTTTTTCCATTAGCGCTTTCCTTCTTATCACCACCTTATTATGCACGGATCCTTCCTTACGCAGGTTAGAATACCACGACCTCATCTTTTTTAATTAATAATGGCTCAAAGAAACAACCCTTCTATTGGATCCGTGCTCAACATAATGACGGAGGAGAAATTGGGGCACTTTTGCTCTGATTTCTTCATTCCTAGCAACCTTCACCCCTCTCTCCCTGGTGCAGGGGACCTCATAACTGAGGCACCTCAGGGAAAGATTGGCTTATACACCCGTCTGTTTGACGCGACCAACTACCGCTCACTCGATTCCTCATAGATCTCTTAGGTTATTATGACGTACATATCACCCAATTACACTGTATAGGCGCATGTAAGATTAGCCAGTTTGAAATCCTTTGCCGTGCAAGAAGCATCCCTCCTACGGTAGAGTTATTTAGACTGTTTTATACCCCCAACTTAGTAAATAGGTGGCTTTCCTTCAAGAAACGATCCCCAAACAGCCCCACAGCCCACAATAAAGCCATGGACTCGCTGAAAAATTGGTACGACCATTACTTTTTTACCGACTCAATAGTGTGGCCGACCGATTTCGTTTTTAAACATAGAGTATCTCCTGACCCACCTCCGCGTGCTGGTACATATAATCCCCAACATTCCTAAGAAATAGATAGGAATAGAACCGGGTTCCATAGGAATCTACCCGAGTTGTTCCTTTGTTTGCTAGGGATTAGCCGCAACTACTTCGGCCCGTCCAACAGATATCATGTATTCTGGAGGAGGCGTGGTGAAGGTAGGTATAGTATCCGCACATCAAAAAACATACAGAAACCTGTTGTCCATAACTAACATACTTTGTTTTCTTGACATAAATGAACTTCTTTGGGATCCTACGTTAGGGTGATCCAAAACTTATACCAGAGGGAGCCCTCCCTAGACGTGAGAATGAGCTACCCCTTCTCGAGCATACCCGAAACGTGACAATCGCCTTAGCAGCCGTACCGAACCCCCAATCTGACGAAGAAAACACAACACTCATGATGACCCCCGTGGATTTTGACAACGAAGATAGGGACAACCTGATGCTGGAGGATGAAGCCGGCCCCTCCTCTCCTCCTAGGACTGCCACCCCTACCGACGAGGAAGAGCAGGGTGATAACATAGAGAGGACCACCTTCAGCCTTCGCCAAATGCTGGGCGATGACGAGGAGGAAGTGCAACACGTAGAAGAGGAGGAAGAAGAAGAAGCCCAACCCGTCCCTAAGCGTACCCCTAGGAAGAACAAGCGGGTAAGAAGAGTTGCCCAGGTCGAGATCGGGGAACACAATGCCCCTGTGAGGAGACTGCGCGAAGATCACCCCCGCTATCAATCTGGTGAGAGCACCAACCAAGCCTCAGAGACGGCATAGGATGCACCCGTTGACCCGGACGTGCCGTTACCCGATGTCGAGCCAGTCACTCAAGTACCCCCCACTACATCAGAACTAGGAAGAACCAACATGTAAGTCTACCGCGTATGTTTGTCATTATATCCGTTGTACAAGTAAAAGGTACGTCTTTCCACAAACAATATTTAATGTCTATTCCAATTATTGTCGCAGGGATGAACAAGCTGGTGCCGCACCTGCTCAAGAGGCACATAAGGAGAAGGAGAAGGAGAAGGAACCTGTCCCGCATACTGCCGCGACCAAATCTGGCCCAGCCTTTGAGGAAGGTACCCCCACGGCTTCACGAGAGGTACCGGTGTCCGCTCCCTATACACAATTCAACCCTGACTAGTAGATAACCACCGCTTCATGGATGAGACAGGCTGAAGAATGCCATGACTATTTGACCAACTGCATCCCTTCCAGTCTGGTAAAGGATGTAAATGAACTAAGTCATGTGGACTTGGTAAATGAATACAATGGTGCCTTGGTTCATCAGATGGCCATGGGTACTTCCATGCGGGTAAGGTTTGAGTCCGCCTTAGAGCATGTTGATTCCTTGAAGAGAAAAGTTGGCTGAAGAGAGAAGATGATTGAAGACAATGAGGCCCAGATTGCCGCCCTCCAGTCCCAGCTTGCTACTGCCGAGGATACTATTAAAGAACAAGCAGTGCATGCCAATGCTCATGATCAACGCATATCCGAGCTTGAAACTCAACTTGAGACTGCAACAGCTAAGGTATGTATCCGTACCGCGTCATGCCCACGCCACACTATTCTGCATTCTAATACTTAAGGTATCACACACAGGTGACCGCGGCAGAAGCCTTGGCCAAGTCCTCCTCTGACCAAGTGTCCACCCTTACAAAAGAGCTTGAAGACACACATGCATTGATCCAGGGTGAGGAGAGACTGAAAGAGGAGCTTGCCCATGAAAGGGCCGTGGCAGAACAATTGAAGGAGGCTTCCACACAAAAAGACACACTGGTGAATGCCCTTACCTCAGAGCGTGATGATGTGTTGTACCCCCAACTACTAGCAGCCATTGCCGGCCTCAGGTGGATGGTGGGTCATGGGACACGCCTGGCCGTCACAAAAGTGTTGGAGGCCCCTCAATTCGTACAACAGTTTGCAGATCTTGTATCAGATGGCATCGACCACGGCCTTCATGAGGGAATGGTCATGGCCGCAAAGCTAATAAGGAAGAAGCAAAACTTCACAAAACATGCTTACTTCAACACTGGAGCTGCTGAGAAGATGACCGCCTCTATGGCTGCTATGCGAGATCTTAACTACCCCTTCTTGGCCGAGCTGGAGGCGATAAAAGATGCATCCAACAAGAAGATTATGGAGAAGCTAAGACTTGGTGCCTTCTCTCAGGACGAGGGACACTCCCGGACTCACTTCACTCCCTCCCCCAGCCAACTTACTCTTCCTGTTTATGAAGACGTCACCAGGATCGTAGTTGGTGAACAACTATTAAGTGAAGCGCTGAAGGTGAATGCGGCTCGAGCTCTGGAACGAAAACATCATGGTGAGGTATTGCCTCGTCTAGCTGAAGAGCAGTGGGAGATAGGTAAGTTTCTCCCCCCATGTAGGGCGTTCCCAAAGTTGTTGTAATTCCTGAAAAATATGGTCTGTAACCTAAACATTCGTCCGTGGATGTCCACGGCACTTTATCCTTTGTAACATTATCGTGAACATTTAGAATAGTATTTATAAGTCCGTGGAAGTCACGGAAATTTTAATAGTTGGAAACCTGCTTATATTCCTTTAGATATCATATACCTGTGTCGCATGACGTGTCACGTCTTACCTAGAATAAAACCAAGTCTATATTTTACTAGACGTGCGGCGTGCCTCTTTACCATGCAAAGCACTATGTAAGTGCGGCATATGGAAACTTACTACATCTAACACCCCATTTAGATAATGGAATGTCACGCGTATTTATGGCGTGTCATCAAAGGATACAAGGAAAAATGTCTAAACATTACATGACCATAAAAGGGAAATACCAGAATCAAACATCGGTAGTCCAAAAGTAAAGCTGATCACACACAAACATAAGTACTGTAAAGGAAAGGACTAAACAATATCCATAGCAAGAGTATCAAAGTAAAGATAATGCATAAAGTAAAGAAAGGCTAGAAAGCCTCCAGTCCATATGCACATACGCTTAAAGTCTACGAGCGTCCCTGAGTACCTGCCGTTTTGGGAACATAGAAAAGGAAAACGGCTGAGCAATACGCTCAGTGCAAGGATGTACAATAAAGCATGAATAGGATAAGCATAACACATATAACATATAACAGCGGAAGAAACTAAGTCCCGAATAACCTGGTTAAGTCTTGTTAAAACTGGTTTTATAGTTTGAAAAGCCTTATGTTTATCTTATTAAAACTGTTTAACATATTCTACCATTAGCCAATATAGGTCATGAAAATCTACCGTGCATGAATACTTGGAGGGGTGACCTCATCATGCAAATTAGAGGGGCTGCCTCTAATTTATTATACTGGTTTTGGGTAGGAGGGATCAGCTCCTTGTGAAGGATGCAAGGCACACACCACATTCACACTGAGTAATCTGCTGAAAAACATGTAACTAGGATGCACCCATACGCCCCACATGATAAATATAATAATATGGCCAAAAGCTGAAGGGACGCCACGAGCAATCACTCCGCCGTGGTGAAGTCATAACACCAGTGCCTCTAGTGTTATGGTTATGGTACCTCCATAACTAGGTGAAACTGGTCATGCATGTATATGGCTATAGGTATTCTAAATTAAACATAATCAAATCAAACATATAAACTTATACTACGGGAAAACAGTTGGCTGCATACGGGGAATCCTAATAGGGAAAGAATGTCCATACTGAAAGGACGGGAATCCGTACCTTATGTCCAGTGAACGAAGAAGACGAACTGAAGAGAGTCCTACTTCGGTATCACTAATGCTACATAAATACATACGTGTATAAGTATCTGATTACTAAATACGTAACTGGTTTTATGTCATGTCTTAGCTTATTTTATACGTTCATATCATGTTTTACTGTTTTAAGCTTTAAACTGTATTTATCTTACATTCTGTCTATTCTGATTAAGTATTACTTGTATTTCATTTATTATTATACTTACTGTGTAATAATAAGTAACTTTCTAAAAATAGCAGGTTTCCTAACATAGAAAGTTTCCAAAAATAGAAAGTTACCAAAAATAGAAAGTTTCCAAAACTAGAAAGTTTCCAAAAATAGAAAGTTTCCAAAAATAGAAAGTTTCCAAAAATAGAAAGTTTCCAAAAATAGAATTACTGCTTAAAATAGACAAGTTTCTGAAAATAGAAAGTTTCCATAAATAGATTAGCTGCCTTAATTAAATAAGTTTCTAAAAAAAAAGTTTCCATAATTAGATATAAGCTGGTAAAATAAGCTAAGTATATAAGCTTATGTGTTTTCTGATTATTTTCTAAGTCATAATGATATAATGTATAGTTTATTAATTATTACATGTAATTTAAATAAACTATAGGTTAAAAGTATTTAATTAAATATATCATGTTTTTAATTAAATAACGTTAAATACTTAGGTTAAAACATGTATTATTAATTATTAATAATATAACATAAGTCATGTTAATTAATTAATTATAACCATGGTTTTTAATAATTAATTAATTATAAAGTCTAGAAAATATAAATACTTAGGTTAAAAATTCACGAATCTAATAATTAAAATATAACCTAAGTCATGTTTTATTAAATTAATCATGTCATATTTTATTAATTTAATTTAGAACATATGATTATTAAAAACATAACTTTAACATAAACCATGAACCGGATCGTGACTAGAAACCATGAACTGGACCTGAAATCGACACCATACCCCGAACCACTTCGGGGTTCTCCCCTGTTTGCTGCTGCCGTGGGACTCACACCACCAAACCGAGACCTTGTGGTCTCGGTGGTGGTCTATAAGCCAAATCGAGACCCCCTTGGGGTTTGGTTTAGGCGCCGGCCACAACAACACCCCCAAAATCCTCCTTTTTGATTTACCCAATAACCATTTACATGTTTAGTTTATGTTTTTAATTAGGTTTTTAAAAACATCATGTTCTTATTTAATTTATTAAATCAAAACAAAAGAAAGAAGGATTAAAAAGGTATACCGAATGCGTGGATCTGACGAGGATGAACACACACGAACACTTGCACCAAAATCAAGATCAAAATCAAACAAACACCCCCCCTTTGGTGTGTTTATATGCGGCGGCCAAGAGGGAGCAAGAAGGAGAAGGAGAAATTTTTTTTTAGGTTTTTGATTTATTTTACTGTAAAGTGAAAATGACTAGCAAAATTTACCTTAACCCCTTCTTAGTAAAATTTTAGATGGGCTTGGCCCATCTCCTTGATGTAGCCGTGGGTAAGGGGGCCCCACATGGGGTACCCGTACCGTTTTCCGTGTCTAATTATTTAAGTGTTCGTTCGTGATTAGTCTTGTTCGTGTTTTATGTGTTCTCGTTAAATATTAACCGTGACTTAATATATTTATTCGTGTTCGTAATAAATATATATACATAATTAATATTAGTTCGTGATTTAATTACGTTCATGATTTCATGATCGCATGTTCGTGATTAATTATTGTTAAATAATTATTGTGTGTTCGTACGTAATAAATACTTATCGTGTTCTAACACGTACGTAATACGTAAAATTCTAACACGTGAACGTAATCATACTATAAAAGGAAAGTTTTAATCTAGTACGTACGATCTCAAGGGTACTATTCATGGTAAAAGCATGCGGGTTTTACAACTCTTCCCCCCTAAAAAGAATAATTCGTCCCCGAATTATAGATGAAGTAAACTGGAAAAGAAGAACATACCCGAATTCAAAATATGAAGTGAGGGTAAGAAGCCCGGATAGACTCCTCTGTTTCCCAAGTGGCTTCCCGCTCGGTATGATCCCTCCAAAGGATTTTGACGAATGGAATCGTCTTCCTTCTCATGACTCGTTCTTGTCTGTCAAGAACTCGTTCGGGTTCTTCTATGAAGGTGAGATCTTCACGTATCTATTCTAGTGGATACTGAACCATGTGAAGGGGATGATAATGGTACCCTCTGAGTAAGGACACATGGAACACGTTGTGTACATGCGAAAGCTGCGGAGGTAACACTAACCGGTAAGATACTTCACCGACTCGTTCAATGATATCAAACGGTCCGATGAAACGAGGACTGAGCTTCCCTTTAATCCCGAAGCTTCTAACACCACGTGCCGGTGAAACCTTAAGGAAGACGTGATCTCCTACGTTAAAATGTATGTCCCTACGATGCTTATCGGCGTAACTCTTCTGACGTGACCGTGCTTCCTGAAGTTTTTGCTTAGCTACTGCGATCTTTTCATTGGTCATCTCTATGATTTCTGGTCCTTCAAGTGTTCGCTCGCCAACCTGATCCCAGCAGATTGGGGCGCGACACTTTCTGCCATACAACATCTCGAAAGGAGCACACTTGATACTTGCGTGCCAACTGTTGTTGTATGCAAACTCCACCAAACAGATGTAATCGTCCCAATCACCCGTCCATTCCAACGCACATGACCTCAACATGTCTTCCAATGTCTGAATCGTTCGCTCTGACTGTCCATCCGTTAGAGGATGAAAACCCGTGCTAAGCTTAAGTTGTGTACCCCAAGCTTTCTGCAGAATCTTCCAGAATCGCGAAGTGAAACGAGGATCTCTGTCTGAGACGTTGCTGGATGGTGCACCGTAGAGTCTCATGATCTCTCTTCTATACGTATCGACGAGTTTACTTACCGGATCTTCCTTGCGGGTCGGTAAGAAATGAGCTGATTTGGTAAGTCGATCTACGATAACCCAAATTGCATCGTGCTTCCTCTTGGTAGGCGGAAGACCAGTAACAAAATCCATGTTGATTTTGTCCCACTTCCATTCTGGAATATCAAACGGTTGAAGGAGACCGCCAGATCGCTAATGCTCGATCTTAACCTGCTGGCAGGTAAGACATTTGGAGACGTAAGTGGCCACATCCTGTTTCATACCACTCCACCAAAAGTATTGCTTGATGTCATGGTACATCTTAGTCAAACCAGGATGTATAGAGAATGGGGAGCTATGAGCTTCAGCTAACAAGGCTTCCCGGAGTTCTTGATCATCAGGAACACAAAGTCTTGTGCCCTGACATGCAATACCATCTGCATCTACTCTGAATTCCGTCTGTTTCTCCAAATTCTGTACTATCGCCCAGATTTCTACATCATCTTTCTGAGCTTCCTTGATCCTAGAGAGTACCTCGGGTTCTACTCTAAGATTAGCCCAGTAACCGTGCTGTCCACGTACCATGATCTCGATGTCTAGTCGTTCCAAGTCTCTTATGATTTCCTCCTCATTTTTAATGCCGTTGATCATTCCGGACTTCCTGCTAAGAGCATCTGCTACTACATTTGCCTTTCCGGGATGATACTGTAGATTAATGACATAATCCATCAACAACTCTAACCATCTTCTCTGCCTCATGTTCAATTCACGTTGAGTGAAGATATACTTCAAACTCTTGTGGTCCGTGAAAGTGTCACATGATTCTCCATATAAGTAGTGCCTCCATATCTTCAATGCAAACACGACTGCAGCAAGTTCCAAGTCATGCGTGGGGTAATTTTCTTCATAAGGCTTAAGTTGCAGTGAAGCGTACGCGATCACTGTCCCATGTTGCATGAGAACACAACCAAGTCCCTTCCCCGATGCATCACTGTAGATTTGGAATCCACCCGTACCAGATGGGAGAGTAAGAATAGGTGCAGATACTAGCTTCTGCTTCAGGTCTTCAAAGCTCTTCTCTCATTCTTCAGTCCAGACGAATTTCTCCCCTTTCCGCATCAGTTTGGTCAATGGTAGTGCTAAGAAGGAAAAGTTCTCCACGAACCTACGGTAATAACCAGCTAAGCCTAAGAAACTGCGGACTTCCGTTGCTGATGTTGGCCTCGGCCACTTAGCTGGATCCATAGTGATTCCTAGCTAGTGCTAAGCAGGTTTCCTAAAATAGAAATTTTTAGGTTTCCTAAAATAGAAACTGCGGACTTCCGTCGCTGAAGTTTCTGCTTAGCTAGTGCTAAGCAGGTTTCCTAAAATAGAAATTTTTCAAAAATAGAAAGTTACCAAAATTAGAAAGTTTCCAAAAATAGAAAGTTTCCAAAAATAGAAAGTTTCCAAAAATAGAAAGTTTCCAAAAATAGAAAGTTTCCAAAAATAGAATTACTGCTTAAAATAGATAAGTTTCTAAAAATAGAAAGTTTCCATAAATAGGTAGCTGCCTTAATTAAATAAGTTTCTAAAAATAGAAAGTTTCTATAATTAGATATAAGCTGGTTAAATAAGCTAAGTATATAAGCTTATGTGTTTTCTGATTATTTTCTAAGTCATAATGATATAAGGTATAGTTTATTAATTATTACATGTAATTTAAATAAACTATAGGTTAAAAGTATTTAATTAAATATATCATGTTTTTAATTAAATAACGTTAAATACTTATGTTAAAACATGTATTATTAATTATTAATAATATAACCTAAGTCATGTTAATTAATTAATTATAACCATGGTTTTTAATAATTAATTAATTATAAAGTCTAGAAAATATAAATACTTAGGTTAAAAATTCATGAATCTAATAATTAAAATATAACCTAAGTCATGTTTTATTAAATTAATCATGTCATAATTTATTAATTTAATTTATAACATATGATTATTAAAAACATAACTTTAACATAAACCATGAACCAGATCATGACTAGAATCCATGAACCGGACCTGAAATCGACACCATACACCGAACCACTTCGGGGTTCTCCCCTGTTTGCTGCTGCCGTGGGACCCACACCACCAAACCGAGACCTTGTGGTCTCGGTGGTGGTCTATAAGCCAAACCGAGACCCCTTGGGGTTCGGTTTAGGCGCCAGCCACAACAACACCCCCAAAATCCTCCTTTTTGAATTACCCAATAACCATTTACATGTTTAGTTTATGTTTTTAATTAGGTTTTTAAAAACATCATGTTCTTATTTAATTTATTAAATCAAAACAAAAGAAAGAAGGAGTAAAAAGGTATACCGAATGCGTGGATCTAACGAGGATGAACACACACGAACACTTGCACCAAAATCAAGATCAAAATCAAACAAACACCCCCCTTTGGTGTGTTTATATGCGGCGGCCAAGAGGGAGCAAGAAGGAGAAGGAGAAAACTTTTTTTAGGTTTTTGATTTATTTTACTGTAAAGTGAAAATGACTAGCAAAATTTACCTTAACCCCTTCTTAGTAAAATTTTAGATGGGCTTGGCCCATCTCCTTGATGTAGCCGCGGGTAAGGGGGCCCCACATGGGGTACCCGTACCGTTTTCCGTGTCTAATTATTTAAGTGTTCATTCGTGATTAGTCTTGTTCGTGTTTTATGTGTTCTCGTTAAATATTAACCGTGACTAATACTTGGTTTTACCCTAGTATAAAATAATTTCGTTGTTTCGAATCTTTTCGAATTGAAAACCGGTCTTAAGTGCGACTCAATTGTCTTTTGGTGAATCAAGAGAATGGTTTGGTTTGTTTATCTAATTTTAAACTATTAGCAAGTAATTAGAGTGTCGTTGAGTAAAATGGAAGAACAAAGATTAATACTAAATGATGAGTGAAAATAAATGATTGTAAACTTAAAGGTGACAATGGGAAAGTACTAGCACACTAAATAAAACTAACACTTGGAAAATTACTAAAAATGAGAACTTAGTTGAAAAGTACTATAAGAAAGTAAGATCGGAATATCAAACAAATGAAATAATCGGAATGAGTCCCAAAAGATGACCCGATCGGAATGTATTCCGATCGGTAGATCGGAATATGGTGAATGGAGGCTGTCGGAATATGGGTAAATAAGGGTCCCAATCGGAAAATCCAAGTGCACCCCAATCGGAATATACCAAAGAATCACCGTCGGAATATGGGACACAAGACTACCAATCGGAATGCACAAACGAGGTCCTGATCAGAATATCGAGCAAGATATTAATCGGAATACGCAACAATGGGATACCGTCGGAAAGTCAAAACCCTTTTCCGATTGGATCAATCGGAAAAAGGGATGGTGCGTTTGGTCGGAATGGGCAGCAACCGGAAAAGGGTTATAGTCCCTTTCCGAAATTTTGGGAATTCGGTTAAAAAGCAAGAAATAAGCTAATTTGATAAGCTTATTCCCAAAGCTAAACGAATCACACAAAACCGAATCAAATAAGCACTTATCAAAACTATTTGACTCGAAAATAATCAACTTTTTGGATCAAATAATAAAAACATAAACTTTTTAAGGGAAACTTTTATAAACAAATAAGCTAATCATAAAAATAAGCCAATAAGCACAAAAGTCTTAAAGCTTAATCAAATGAAAACTTATGAAATGATCTAAAGATTAACTTTTTAAGCACGCAATCATTAAGAACAACACGGATCTATTAAAAATCGCACCAAAATCAATCTTAAATCAAAGAAAAGTAGAATGAGATTAAGGATAAAAGCTTAAAATGAACTTGATTAATAAAAATAAGCAATACAAAGTGTTTAATCTTGAAAGATTAAGAAAGAAGATGAAGTTTAGTGAGAGAAATTTTAAGACTTTCTCTCTCTAAAACTAGAGAAAACTAAGAAAAAGTGAAGATTAACTAGAAACTATCTAACCACCCTCCTAATGACTATTAGGAGGGTATTTATAGGGAAGGTGGAAGGAGTGCATGTGTTACATCTTCTTTCTTGCTTTCTTCACGTTTTCTCGACTCGACTTTAATTCTTTGTCTTTGTCGTCTCGGGATTTGAACTTGTCTTTTAATTTTCTTCTTCTATTAGACTTTAAGTTCTTCGACTTCGTTTAAACTTCCGTCTTTGGACTTTTTCTTCGATAAAAGCCCGTGAAAGCCCGTGTTTTCTTCCTTTTTCATATTTTGGTCCTAAAATACAATAAAAACACAAACCACGCATAATTCCGACTTTTACGACATAAATCACACGTTTTGGTCTTGTTATTATTGGAAATAAGTGGTAAAAGGATAAGTGTTTTCACACTTATTAAATCCCCTACACTTGACTATTGCAATGCCCTCATGCAATGCATTAATTTTAAAGCACGGTTTACATTTTCCATCATAAATAACCCACCTTGGCCTAAACATAAAAGATAGAAATAAGTAAAGAAATTAAAAACTTACATTGGGTTTTGGCGGCCATGAACGTTTATCATCCTCAAGTTTCACGTTCCCCATACCAAGCTTAAAAACGAGATCATTGTTATTATAAGTTAGCAAACTATCACGAACCCATGTGGGCCAATTATTCACTTAGACTCCCTTATTCCTAGGTGTATCTCTTATATTTTATTTTTGTCTTGAATGATCACGAGGATGCATTGTTTGACTTATTTCGATAGTTATTTAGGCCGAAAATAAGGTGAACGATTTAATCAATAGTTAGCTAAAGGACCAAATCTTTTAAAACTACTTCTCGGGACCTCATAAAGTTCATATCTTGGCATAACTCGCTTCACGATTTGAGACCTTTCTCGGACCGATATTTGGCAGCGACTTCATACTTCGAATCTTTGAGAGACGTTCTTGAAATTATGGCCTTCTCTTCATAATAGAATTTTCTTCACTTGAAGTTTTGAGAGATTTTTCATCTTTGGACCACGACTTCTTCATTTTTCTCCAATCTTTATTTTGGACTTTGATATACAACGATCCGCCTCCTTTTAGGACTTGGATCTATTTATCCTCATACCTTGTTAGGGTCTTTTCGGATAGACTTCTCCATGATCTTTATGGGAGTTGATTGCTTTTCGTCGTGAGTCTTTATCCTTCATATTGATTTTCGATAAATGATTCTTCACATCACTTTTGGATCTTTAGCAACAAAATGTAGCCCTCATGCCTTGTTAGGGCCTTTTCGGACTCGCCAATCTTCGCATCCCGCTTCAATAAGTTATGCCTTGGCTATGAACTTTAATCCGTACCGAGCAACTTTTAAACGATCTGGGGCTAGAAGCTAAGTAACCTTTTAAATCGTACAACCTTATTTATTAGCAGATAAATTTATTAACAAGCGGAGGGAGAATAGGCTCATAATTAACTCACATAAATTCACGAAGGAATACCGAACTTATAATTGACTCTATCATCTCTCGTTCTCCACAATTTAAAATCTCAAGGAATGAGACTCGTGGATGCTTAGCCTATTAAATCAAAGTTTTGGGTTTTCGAGTCGCCTATAGGATCTTGCAAATTCTTAGACTTTTTCAAGTTTAGAAATCGCGTTTTAAAGTTCCCTTGATAAACGACTCTCTAGGATCAATTATAGGAACTTGCGAAAAGTTCTTGTTCTTAACCCGTGAGAGTTAAGACTTTCGCATTTTATAGCTCCCTATATAAAAGCCTAGCAAAACTTGACTTAAACACGTTAAGGATACTAGCTAGAGTAAACTTAGGTAAGTAAACTCGGGTTGAGTCAAAATGTTCACGACTAAGAAAAATCTAAAACCACTTTATTAAAAAACTATTCTAACAATGGAAACATAACAAAGGCAAATACAACTATACAACTAGGCCAAAATAGATTAAAAATTTTGAAAAATGTCGAAAAATCAAATTTTCCGGTTAAAATGAGGGCAAATTCATGGAAAAGACCACTTACTTCGATAGAAGTCCCCCCTACACTTGAGATAAACATTGTCCTCAATGTTTAAGCATGTGGGAGTGAACTCCCCTACACTTAGGACCTTGTGCACTTTGTTTAAATCTTGCTAAGGAAAGGACAACTAAAGTGAATTCAATGTGAACATATAAAATATGAAATATTGAATCACGAGAGTTTAGGATAGAACCGGGAAGATGGGAACACAGTATCACGGTTCGTCAAAAGTCATCAAGGTGGATCTTTGAAGCTTTAATCCCTGCACATCACAAGAAACAAGACAACAAACATATGCGGGGCTCCCCCTACACTTATTTTGAAAGTAGTAAATGATAGAACACGGGTTGCCTCCCGAGAAGCGCTTGTTTTTGTTCACCGAGTCATGAGCCTGACTCGACCCAATTTTAGTTCATGGGGAACGTGGTGAGGGATGGAATCATCTCATGGGAGATGTCCTCACCAAAGTACAGCTTCAGACGATGGCCATTCACCTTGAAATTGGGCCCATTCGGCTGAGAAAGCTCAATGGTCCCATAAGGAAAGACGTTGGCGACGGTGAATGGACCAGACCAGCGGCTCTTCAACTTGCCAGAGAAGATCTTCAACCGAGAGTTAAAGAGTAAGACTTGATCACCAACGTGGAACTCTCGGTTCTTGATTTTAGCGTCATGAATGATCTTGGTCTTCTCCTTGTAGATCAGCGAGTTCTCATAAGCTTCATTCCTCAGTTCATTTAGCTCGTTGAGTTGAACTTTGCGATGATCACCGGCTTTGTTGATGTCGAAGTTCGCCCACTTCAAGGCCCAGCGCGCCTTATGTTCCAGCTTGATGGGAAGGTGGCAGGCTTTCCCGTACACAAGACGATAAGGTGTACAACCGATCAGGGTCTTGTAAGCAGTACGGAAAGCCCACAGAGCATCATCTAACTTATCGGCCCATGCGGCACGATGCTCTCCCACAGTACGCTCCAAAATTCTCTTCAAGCCACGGTTGGATATCTCGGCTTGCCCATTGGTTTGGGGATGATAGGCGGTGGAAAGACGGTGATTGACACCATACTTAGCCATGACTCTTGCAAATTGATCGTTGCAAAAATGAGTCCCGCGGTCACTGATAATAGCACGAGGAACGCCAAATCGAGCGAAAAGCTGCTTCAAAAAGTTCACAACCACCCTCACATCATTCGTAGGAAGAGCCTTAGATTCAACCCATTTAGAAACGTAGTCGACGGCGACGAGGATGTACTTGTGCCCTTTGGAGGATGGAAATGGCCCCATAAAGTCGATGCCCCATACATCAAAGATTTCACATTCCTATATGAAATTTTGAGGCATCTCATCCTTATGTGTGATCTTGCCTTGGCGTTGGCAAGCATCACAATGCTTAACCATTTCGTGAGCGTCACGATAAATGGTGGGCCAGTAGAATCCAGAATCAAACACTTTCTTAGCGATGTAGTTGGGACCAAAGTGACCACCGGTGGGTCCTTTGTGGCAATCTTGAAGGATGTCAAAAGCTGCCGGTCCGTCAACACATCGACGAATGATCAGATCAGCACATTGTTTGAATAGAAAAGGATCATCCCAAAAGTAAGTCTTAACATCGTTCAAGAACTTCTTCTTTTGTTGGGATGTTAACCCTTTGATGAGAATACCACCCGCTAAGTAGTTTGCAATGTCCGCAAACCACGGGGTGCCATCAAGATTGAGATTTATAGACATTAAGGTCTCAAGGGGGAAAGAGTCATTGATCTCTTTGTTCGGATGATCCCCTTGATATGGATCCTCAAGTCGACTCAGATGATCCGCGGCCAGGTTTTCTGCTCCCTTCTTGTCACAAATTTCAATGTTGAATTCTTGAAGGAGTAAAACCCAGCGAAGAAGTCTTGGCTTAGAATCTTTCTTAGTCATCAAGTACTTCAATGCGGAATGGTCCGTGTATACGATGGTGGTGGATAAAACAAGATAGGGGCGAAATTTCTCAAAAGCATAGACAACAGCTAAAAGCTCTTTTTCGGTTGTCGTATAATGCAATTGAGCCCCCGTCATTGTTTTGCTAGCGTAGTGGATTGATTGGAAGTGTTTATTCACTCGTTGGCCCAAAACCGCACCAATAGCAAAGTCGCTAGCATCGCACATCAATTCAAAAGGCAGCTCCCAATTAGGGGTAACCAAGACCGGTGCCTTAGTTAGCTTATCCTTTAGAAGATTGAAGGCTTCGAGACACTCTTTAGAAAAGATAAAAGTAGTATCTTTTTCCAAGAGGTGGGTCATCGGGCGAGCGATTTTAGAAAAATCCTGAATGAATCGACGATAGAAGCCCGCATGACCCAGAAAACTTCTCACACCCTTCACGGTTGAAGGTGGAGGTAATTTGGCTATGACATCTACTTTAGCACGGTCGACTTCAAGATCAGCTTTAGAGATTTTGTGTCCTAGCACAATGCCTTCTTTTACCATAAAATGGCATTTTTCTCAATTTAGAACAAGGCGAGTGTCTTCGCACCGCTTAAGCATACGTTCCAAATTGGCAAGGCAAGAAGAGAAGGAACCCCCGAAGACCGAGAAATCATCCATGAAGACTTCCATGGTTTGCTCAACCATGTCATGGAAGATAGCCAACATGCACCTTTGGAAAGTCCCAGGGGCATTGCATAAGCCAAAAGGCATTCTTTTATAAGCAAAGGTGCCATAGGGACAAGTGAATGTTGTCTTCTCTTGATCTTGGGGATCGATGGGTATTTGAAAATAACCCGAGAAACCATCAAGAAAGCAGTAATATTCATTACCCGCTAAACGTTCAAGCATTTGGTCCATAAAAGGTAGAGGGAAATGATCCTTTCTCGTGGCATCATTGAGTTTGCGGTAGTCTATACAAACTCTCCACCCAGTAACGAGACGGGTAGGAATTAACTCGTTGTTTGCATTGGGCACAACGGTGATTCCGCCTTTCTTAGGCACACAATGGACTGGACTAACCCATGGTGAATCCGAAATAGGGTAAATCATACCCGCATCAAGAAGTTTGATAACCTCTTTTTTGATGACTTCATGGATTTTAGGATTCACCCTTCGTTGGCTTTAAATTGCGGGCTTAAAGTCGTCCTCCATGAGAATTTTATGTGTGCAGAAGTGAGGATCAATTCCACGGATGTCGGAGATTTTCCAAGCGATAGCTCTTTTATGCTTCTTCAACACAGCGACAAGTCGGGTTTTTTCGTCTGTTTTCAGATCCTTTGCGATGATGACCGGTAACTTCTCGTTGTCTTCCAGGAAAACGTACTCAAGATGAGGGGGTAGGTCCTTAAGCTCGAGAGTAGGAGGATCCTCAATAGATGGTGAAACTAACGATGGATCATCATTAGTCACCTCTTTAGGAGCAGGAGGAGAGAACGGGTCCTCATTGAGAAGTCTCTCAATAGTACTAATGTCTTCATCCCAATTGGTGGACAAATTATCATACTTAATATCGAGAGGACCCAAACTAGCTTCGAAATCATCCAAGTCACTTTCTCCAAAGGGAGTCAATGCTGGAGCAATTGAGGCAACGGTCTCAACATTAGGTAGAGAAGAAAGAGTACTTTTGCAAGCATCATGAAAATGTTCTTCACAAGCCTCATCGAGAACATCAATAGCATTAACACTCTCATACGAATAAGGTTGCTTAGAAATCTTACCCATGTTGAAGACAATTTGATCGTCACCAACTCTCATGATTAATTCGCCTGCGGCTACATCAATAAGAGTGCGACCGGTCCTCAAGAATGGACGTCCAACGATTAATGGAACACGAGGATCCATCTCGTAGTCAACGACGACAAAATCTGCCGGGAAGGTGAATTTATCAACGCCAACAAAGACATCTTCGGCGATCCCACTGGATAAGCAACCGTACGGTTGGCTAATTCCAATGTCATTTTGGTGGGGACTAGCTCGGGGAGAGATAATTGCTTCCAAACACTTAAAGGCATTAAGTTTATACTGGCACCTAGATCGGCTAGGGCCATGCAATTCTCTACTCCCGGGAAGTTGCAAGGAATCAAGAAGCGACCCGGATCACCAAGTTTGGTGGGCAATTTCCTTAAGAGCACTGCGGAGCAGTTCTCATTAAGTTGGGTCTGAGCGATGTCAAGAAGCTTTTCCTTATCACTTAGAAGATCTTTAAACATCTTAGCGTATTTGGGCATGTGAGCGAGAGCCTCGGCAAAGGAGTTGTTAAAATTCAATTGTTTAAACATTTTAAGAAAGTTTGAAACCTGAATATCATCCTTGCTCTTTTGCTTCTCTTTCCTCAACCTTGAAGGATAAGGTATATTGGATGAAGAAGAAGGCTTTAAGGGAATAGGATCACTCACAACCACGGGTGGTGGGGAAATGGGGATAGAAGGTGAAGAAGGTGAGGAAAGTTGCTCTTTTTCCTTGTTCACAATCACGGGTGGAGGTGTAGGAAGCTCGGGTTCCATATAACCTTTTCCACTACGAGTGGTGATTGCTTTCATCTCCCCTCTTGGATTCGCAACGGTATTACTCGGAAGAGTACCCGAAGAAGAGGGTTGATTACTTTGGATGAGCGAACCAATCATATCACGAAGGTGAACAGCTTGATTATTAAAAGAGTTTTGCATGTTGGCATTAATTTCATTGCTGTGTTTGGCCATGTCATTCCTTAGCTCGGCTTGAATATCGCTCCCTTGTTTCACCATGTCATTCTTCAAGTTGACAATTTGACTCTGAAGATTCGTCACCATCTCACGATTTGTCTTCATGAACGTTTCGACGTCTTGGTTAACTGCCATCGGTTGATTGAGAGGTGGAGCTTGGTAAGCTTGAGAATTTCCTTGAGTTGGGTATGGGTTTCTTTGGGATTGATATTGATTTTGAGCACGAGGTTGGGATTGGTTGTTTCGGTTATAGCTTTGTTGTTGGTTTTGGTTTGCAAGAGGGAAACCAGGAGGAGCAAGATAATTGTTGGAACGATAACTTAGCAAGCCACGGTCTCCTTGAGGGCGGGCTTGATAGCCTCCCGTGGGATAAGTGCCGTAAGCTGCGTTAACGTTTTCAGAATAATTGCCTTGAGTAGAAGGACAATCATTAAAAGAATGGGGACCACCACATGTGTCACAAGAAATAGCAACGGCTTTAGCTTGTTGAAAGTGGTTTGTGGCCATGGCCATGAAATTCTTGTTCATTTCAGCGAGTTGTCGAGAAATTTCAGACATTTCAGGAGTGGAGGTAGTAGAAGAAACATTGACTCTCGAGTTAGATCTTGAGGATGCGGATGAATCCCAATTCTTGTGGTGAGTAGTCATGTTTTCAATCAACTCTCGACACTCCTCCGGTCTCCTTTTCATAAAGGTACCACCGGCGCGGCATTGATCGTGTCACGATCACGAAAAGTGAGACCATTGTAGAAGGTGTCAATGAGAGTGACGGGGAGCATATTGTGATTAGGACAACGGTCGATCAAATCATTGTATCATTCCCAAGCATCGAAAAGTGATTCATCATTCTCTTGCATAAATCCACTGATTTGGTTACGAAGGCTAGTGACCATGGATGGGGGAAAGTAGCGCGATAAAAAGCGTTGAGTCATGTCATTCCACGTATGAATAGAATTCTTAGGAAGACGGTCAAACCATTTTTCGGCATGGTGAGAAAGCGAGTGTGGAAAAAGTTGGAGGCGAAGGTCATCCATAGAAACACTGAAGCACTTCATGCTTTGGGTCATGGTAATGAATTTGTCGAGGTGTTTGTTGACATCATCATCCGGAATTCCACGAAATGGGTTCGTTTGCACTTGCTGGATCATGTGATGCTTCAATGAAAACTCCTGGGCCGTGACGTGCATTGGCGCAATCGGGCCTCCGCGTCCGTTCATGGTGGGTTGGCACAATTCCTCCATTGTTCGTAAATCAGGTAAGAGGACATTGTTGTTGTTGTTGTTGTTGTTGTTGTTGTTATTCAAATTGTGTTGAGGTGGGTGATTATTGTTGTTATTAACACCAGCCATATCTAAATCTTCACGAGTCTCGGGCTCAGAATAGTTCAAAGATCTAGTACGCATACACCTGCAGAAGAAAAATATACACAAAGAATATATCTATATAATCTTTTTGGTGCAAAACCTTTTAAAAAGAGTTGCTTTTTAATGATTTTATAATGATTTTATAATGTTTTTGTATTTTTGAAGAGTTTTATATTTTTTAGGATTTTTTTTTTTTTGAAATTTTTTTTAAAAGCAAGGAAAATAACGTTCAAAGAACGGATCCCAAAATTCAATGCGTCTCTCACTAGAAACCGTTTATCGTAACGAAAAGAGCCGGCAGCGGCGCCATTTAATACTTGGTTTTACCCTAGTATAAAATAATTTCGTTGTTCCGAATCTTTTCGAATTGAAAACCGGTCTTAAGTGCGACTCAATTATCTTTTGGTGAATTAAGAGAATGGTTTTGTTTGTTTATCTAATTTTAAACTATTAGCAAGTAATTAAAGTGTCGTTGAGTAAAATGGAAGAACAAAGATTAATACTAAATGATGAGTGAAAATAAATGATTGTAAACTTAAAGGTGACAATGGGAAAGTACTAGCACACTAAATAAAACTAACACTTGGAAAATTACTAAAAATGAGAACTTAGTTGAAAAGTACTATAAGAAAGTAAGATCGGAATATCAAACAAATGAAACAATCAGAATGAGTCCCAAAAGATGACCCGATCGGAATGTATTCCGATCGGTAGATCGGAATATGGTGAATGGAGGCTGTCGGAATATGGGTAAATAAGGGTCCCAATCGGAAAATCCAAGTGCACCCCAATCGGAATATACCAAAGAATCACCGTCGGAATATGGGACACAAGACTACCAATCGGAATGCACAAACGAGGTCCTGATCGGAATATCGAGCAAGCTATTAATCGGAATACGCAACAATGGGATACCGTCGGAAAGTCAAAACCCTTTTCCGATTGGATCAATCGGAAAAAGGGATGGTGCGTTTGGTCGGAATGGGCAGCAATCAGAAAAGGGTTATAGTCCCTTTCCGAAATTTTGGGAATTCGGTTAAAAAGCAAGAAATAAGCTAATTTGAATAGCTTATACCCAAAGCTAAACGAATCACACAAAACCGAATCAAATAAGCACTTATCACAACTTATTTGACTCGAAAATTATCAACTTTTTGGATCAAATAATAAAAACATAAACTTTTTAAGGGAAACTTTTATAAACAAATAAGCTAATCATAAAAATAAGCCAATAAGCACAAAAGTCTTAAAGCTTAATCAAATGAAAACTTATGAAATGATCTAAAGATTAACTTTTTAAGCACGCAATCATTAAGAACAACACGGATCTATTGAAAATCGCACCAAAATCAATCTTAAATCAAAGAAAAGTAGAATGAGATTAAGGATAAAAGCTTAAAATGAACTTGATTAATAAAAATAAGCAATACAAAGTGTTTAATCTTTAAAGATTAAGAAAGAAGATGAAGTTTAGTGAGAGAAAGTTTAAGACTTTCTCTCTCTAAAACTAGAGAAAACTAAGAAAAACTGAAGATTAACTAGAAACTATCTAACCACCCTCCTAATGACTATTAGGAGGGTATTTATAGGGAAGGTGGAAGGAGTGCATGTGTTGCATCTTCTTTCTTGCTTTCTTCACGTTTTCTCGACTCGACTTTAATTCTTTGTCTTTGTCGTCTCGGGATTTGAACTTGTCTTTTAATTTTCTTCTTCTATTAGACTTTAAGTTCTTCGACTTCGTTTAAACTTCCGTCTTTGGACTTTTTCTTCGATAAAAGCCCGTGAAAGCCCGTGTTTTCTTCCTTTTTCATATTTTGGTCCTAAAATACAATAAAAACACAAACCACGCATAATTCCGACTTTTACGACATAAATCACACGTTTTGGTCTTGTTATTATTGGAAATAATTGGTAAAAGGATAAGTGTTTTCGCACTTATTAGTGACTTAATATATTTATTCGTGTTCGTAATAAATATATATACGTAATTAATATTAGTTCGTGATTTAATTACGTTCATGATTTCATGATCGCATGTTCGTGATTAATTATTGTTAAATAATTATTGTGTGTTCGTACGTAATAAATACTTATCGTGTTCTAACACGTACGTAATACGTAAAATTCTAACACGTGAACGTAATCATACTATAAAAGGAAAGTTTTAATCTAGTACGTACGATCTTAAGGGTACTATTCATGGTAAAAGCATGCTGGTTTTACACTACAACGTCTTGTGAATAAGGTGTCTAGTAAGGATACATGATCCACGTCACTGGGGTTGCATCCCTCTTATGTGACAAGTTGAATTATTAGGTTTACTTAATCCTCTTACCCCGCTTGGAGGCGAATAGTACATGTACGGTTTTGAATGAATGCATATGAATAAAAGATAGCACATAATTAAATATATAAGACAATAATTTACACATGGGATCTAAAAGACATGACAATAATTTTCACAAGAACGAGCCGTGGAGCTAGCTAGGCACCACGGCGTTTTATTAGAACGTATACGATTTTTTTTTTGACAAGAATGAAAAAATCCTAAAATCAAATAGAACCTAGAAAGTATGAAAAACAAAAACAAAAGAGAGTACATGGATCTTCATTGAAGCCAACTATAGCGAAGCGTCCATGCAGAAGCAGTAGCCTTTCAAAGATAGCATCTTTTAAGATTGCAGATATTCCATGTGAGTTCCAGGTCACGGCCATTCATATCTCGCAACTTGTACGCACCCCGTCCTAAGGCTTCCGTAACCTCATACGGCCCTTCCCACTTGGGGCCCAGCTTTCTTGTATTCTCCGCTCGACTTGCCTCGTTGGCACGATAAACAAAATCGCCCGGTCGAAAGGAAACACCTTTAACCTTGGCGTCGTAAGAAGCCTTCATACGTGCTTTGGACTTGGCCTCATTGATAGCCGCTATTTCTCTTTTTTCCTCCATAAAGTCTAGATTAACCCAGAGTTGCTCGTCGTTCGTGACGACATTAACCTCCACTGTGCGGATAGACGGCATTCTAATTTCTGCTAGTATAACAGCTTCAGTCCCGTGGGCCAGCGTAAATGGAGTGTCCCCATTGGCTGTTTTAATCATAGTCCTATGTGCCCATAGAACATGTGGCAGCTCATCTACCCATTTGGCACTTCGTTCATCCAAGCGTGCCTTGATGCCTTCACCTAAGCTTCTATTTGCTCATTCCACAAGACCATTTGTCTGCGGGTGTTTAACAGATGCGAAGCGCCGCGTGATATTTAATGCTGCGCACCAGTCCTTGAATGGGTTATCTACGAACTGCTTCCCGTTGTCCGAGATGATTTCTCCTGGCAAGCCAAAACGGCACACGATGTTTTCCCAAACAAACTTTTTAACCTTCTTGCCCGTAATGTATTTAACCGCTTTAGCTTCTATCCATCGTGTGAAGTAGTCCATTGCGACGATCAAGAACTTAACTCCCCCTGCAGCCACAGGAAAAGGTCCTACAATGTATATCCCCCACTTATAGAATGGCCATGGGGATGTGATGGGTGTCAGCTCCTGCTGCGGATGCCACGGTACTGGCCTGTGCACTTGGCAATCACTGCATTTACGAATCATGTCGCGTGCATCCCTATGCATAGTAGGCCAATAATATCCTGTGCGTAGAGCTCGTGCCACTACAGATCAGGGAACTGCGTGCATACCGCATGACCCTTCATGTATCTCACTGATCACATAAGTAGCCTGGCGTGGTCCAACACACCGCAACCACGGCTATAAGAAAGAGCGCTTGTAAAGAATACCTTCTCGAAGCTCAAAGTGCTGCGACTTCCTTCTAATACGCCGTGCCGCCTTTTCCTCATCCGGAAGGGTTTCGTCAGTTAAATAGCTGATGATCGGGGTCATCCATGTAGGTCCATCTTCCTCAACTATAGCTGCAACTTCCCCTTCCGTTATAGACTTTTCCTTTAGTATTTCTACCAAGACTTGCTTGGATAAGTGGGCGAAACTTGTAGACGCAATCTTGCCAAGAGCATCCGCCTTCTTGTTTTCACCTCTTGGTACCTGTTTGATAGAAAACTTTCTGAAAGTAGCGATGAGTGACTTGACTTTCTCCAAGTATCGAACCATGTTATCCTCCTTGGCTACGTAACCCCCTAGAATGTGGTTCGCGACAAGCCGTGAGTCCACGTAAGCCTCAAGGTTGCGGACTCCCATTCTAGCGGCGATTTTTAAACCCACAATCAACGGTTCATATTTTGCCTCATTATTAGTGGCTGTGAATTCAAAGCGCAGGGCGTATGTAAACTCCATTCCTTCCGGATTTGTAAGGATGAGACCAGCTCCTGATCCGTCCGTGCACGAGGATCCGTCAGTGAATAATACCCATGGTTCTGCTGGAGCTTCCTCTCGTTGTATTACTGGTCCATCCTCATCCGGCTTCTCAACCAAGAAGTCTGCCAAGATTTGGCCTTTGACCGCGGTCCTTGGTCTATAGGAGATGTTATGCTCTCCTAGCAGAATGCTCCACTTCTGTAGCCTGCCAGCCACGTCTGGTTTTGAGATGATTTGTTTTATTGGTTGATCAGTAATAACCACAATTGGGTGTGCCTGAAAGTACCGGCGTAACCGTTTTGTGGCGAATACTAATGCTAAAAGCAATTTCTCCATAGAGGAATAATTCAACTCCGACCATTGTAGTGTTCTACTTATGAAGTAGACCGGAGTCTGGACTGTGTCCCTATCCGTCATAAGTACTGCACTTATTGCTCCGTGTGTAGCCGACAGATACATGATGAGCTCTACCTTAGGTCGGGGGGCCACAAGCATGGGAAGAGCTGCGAGGTGCTGTTTAAGCTGACTAAAAGCTTCCTCAGCTTCCTTTGTCCAACAGAAATCTCCCTTCTTGATGCACTTCTTGAGTGTTTTGAATAGGGGGAGTGACTTCTCCGCGGACTTCGACAAGAACCTGTTTAGCCCGGCCAGCCAACCGTTTAATGATTGTACCTCTTTTCGCGTCTGAGGAGATGGTAACTGTATCACCGCGTCTGTCTTTTCCGGGCAGGGTTTGAACCCGATTGGATTGATCATGTATCCAAGGAACATCCCTTTCGTTGCCCCAAACGTGCATTTTTTTGGATTCAGTTTCATATTAATCCTTCTCAATGTGTCAAACGTCTCTTGGACGTCACGGAGAAGTGCCTCCTCCGTATGACTTTTGATGACTAGATCGTCAACGTAGACCTCAAGGTTGCGGCCTATCTGTGAGTCGAAGGCTTTATCAACAAGTCGCTGATATGTTTCCCCGACGTTCTTTAGTCCGAATGGCATTTTTGTATAACAGTATACGCCCTGACTAGTATGAAACGACGTCTTCTCCGCATCCTCTTCCGCCATCTGGATCTGGTAATACCCTTTGTACGCGTCTAAGAAGCACTTAAAGGGATACCCACATAGGTATTCCACCTTCCAATCAATCTCTGGTAACGGATAGCAGTCCTGTGTACAGGCTTTGTTTAGGTCCGTGAAATCCACACACATGCGCCAGCTCCCGTCATGCTTCTTGACCATGACCGGGTTGGATAACCACACGTGGTAGTATACCTCGCGCATAATTCTTGCGTCCACTAATTTCCATACTTCATCCAGTATTACTTGGCTGCGTTCTGGTGCTTGACCACGCTTCTTTTGCTTAACGGGAATATATCCCTGGCGGATTCGAAGTTTATGTTCTGCTATCGCACGCGACACACCCGTCATATGCTTGGGCTCCCATGCGAATACATCCAAGTTTGCTTTCAGAAGAGAGCACATGGCCCTCTTGCCGCTATCCGAGAGCGTTCCTCTTATGGACACCTCTTGTTCCGGATAATCGGGATGGATTGCCACCTTCCAGTTGGGGGGTGGTGATCCTTCCTTGACGGGGACAGGTAGGACTGGTGTTGCGACCGCGTAACATTCGGATGCTGGTATGATTGAGTTATAGATGGTGACAATTCCTCCTTCCACAGGGAATTTAATCATTCCTTGAGCTGTGGACGAGATTGCCCGTATGGCCAGGATGCTTGGTCTTCCGATGATCCCATTGTATGGAGAGTGTGAGCGTATCACCATAAAGTTCATCCACGCCGTGGTGGAATGATCTTCATTCCCAATGTTTACTAGAAGACGCAGCTGTCCTATTGGCAATATAGTATCTCCACTAAAGCCAATGAGCGGTGACGTGGCCGGTACCAATTGGCTTCTTATTTATGGTCGTAGTTGTACGAAGCAGGGTTCGTACAGTACTTCTGCCGATGACCCTCCATCCACATACATACGGTGAACATTGTGTGTTCCAATTCTTACCTCAATCGTGAGAGGTGCATCGGCTACATCACTTGCCGTGATGGGAGGGAATGAGATTTCTCTGCCGCGTGAAAATTTTTGACTAATTTTCTGCTTTGTGCGGCGCTGCCAGGATTAGATCATGTATATAGTCAAAGGTTTGTCCTTTTGGGGATCCTTCTTATCGTGCTTCTTGTTATCCTTTCCGTCCTTTCAATCCTTGACCAAATGTTTGAGTTTGCCTGACTTGATCAGTGACTCAATGTGCTTCTTGAGATAGATACATTCCTCCGTGTCGTGGCCCTTGTCGTTGTGGAATTCGCAGAAGCGATTTCCTTGACGACGGTCCACCGGAGTCGTCATTGGGGGAGGTCTCGGGAAGTTGGCCCCTTCTGTCAGCAGGATCTCCCGGTACGACATCTTTAAGGGGGTGAACTTGTCCTCCGACCGCCCTCCTTTGTTTTGGCTCTTGTAGTCCGTGCCCCTTCCGCTGCCTTGGTTGTTTTGACCACCCGACTGTCTCCTGGACTGGTCATTTGATCGATAGTTGTTTCCCTTTGTAGGATAGGCCGCGGCTACCATGGTTTCTCCTTCTATAAAGTTCCTGACCCTTTCCATGAGGTCGTCATACCTCTCTGGTCGCTTGTCATTGAGGCGTCTAATTAATTCTCTGTCAGTTATGGCATGCATATAATCGGAAATTTTTAGGAGTTCCGACATTGTCTTTGTGCGCGTGCACTCGTCATTGAAGCGTTCGGTGAAGGCCTCCTAGATTCTACAGGCCGTTGCTTGACGGTTGCCAATGAGACCGGGTCCCTATTATACTTCTTTCGCTGAGTATAATTGTTTTTGAACGCCATACGCAGTTCAGTGAAGCTATCAATGCTTCGGGGAGGAAGTCTCTCTAACCAATCACGGGCATTGCCGATCAAGGTTGAATTGAACATCTGGCACCATATAGGCATGGGCCATCGTTCGATTTTCGCCTGCGCGTCAAATATCTTTAGGTGATCATCCGGATCACCAGACCCATCATAAGTCTTGACGCACGCTGGCATGCGACGCTTTTTATCCTCGGAGTAATTCCGTATGCGGAGAGTAAAAGGATCTTCCCTGGGATCACACCATGGACGGGTGAGATTAGGATCACACCATGGGCGGGAGATATCTTCCTCTTCCGCCTCATGATAATAGGGGCCACCGTAGTACCCCTCATCATCTGACGACAGTGGAGGAGTACGCCAAGGTACGCGACGTTTGGGTGGATGGTCATCCGAATCCTCTCCTGAGGGACCGGGGGAAGGGGGCGGTGCCCCACTCCTTTGCTGAGGATCGCTCTTGTGAGAAGATCTAGGATCCTTCTTCTCGGCATTCATCCTATCTCACACGCTTGTGCGGTGATTAGTTCTGGTTAACTCCAAGTCTGGCCGTTCGGCTGAATCGTCGGATCTATCTCCCTCTTCACGAGATTGTAGTGGTTCCTACATGACACGATCCCCTATACGTTCGAACACATTCCTAGGTTGAGGGGTTTCCTCAAAGAGGTTTCGTTCCTGGGGTCGTGCCCATAACCTCGGCAGTTAAAACACTGAATCCCAGTTTGTTGCACAACTTGAGTACCAACAGTGTCTCTATTTCCAACAACAGTAGCAACCCTCTGATTATCATACTTTGCATGTTGTCGATCATACTTTAGAGGACTCTCAGCACGTCTTCGTGTGTCATACCTTGGAGGACTCTGAGCATAGTTGTTCCTCGTGTTAGATGATGTTCTGAGGTTGTTGTTGGTAGGTTTGTAGATTTTCCTGTATTGTTTCATAATAAAAGCCATTTGTTGCTTGAATTCCCTATCCTTTTGAGAAAGTTCTTCATCACTGTCTTCTTCAGATGATTGCTCAGGTGTGGGTGATGGTGCTCTTGCAACTTCTTTGCCTTAGGATCTTCTTAGAGCATGTGAATTAGAAACAATGGATGATCGTGGTGATGATGATTGAGTGGAGTAGGTCTTTGGAACACGAGAACGATAGTCTAGATAATGTTGAGTGGTAGACACCAAGGCAAGTGGATTTGAAACCTTGGCAGCACGTTCAGCTCGAAGTTCATTTGCTTCATTTTGAAATTGTTTCAAAACATCAAAGAGCGTGTGATATGAAACTTCATCTAACTTTTTTTGTTGTTTCACCAAGGTGACAAACCGTGTCCACTCTGGTTGAAGTTGCTGTAGAAATTAGACATTGACTTGCATGGTTGAAACTTGCAAGTTTTTTCGGGTCATGTCATTCATCATTTTGTAGAATCGGGAGTAATAAGAGTCAATGGATTCCCCATCCTTTGATGTAAACTTGCCGAAGTCCCAAAACATCTTAGTTTTCATGTCTTGTTTGTTAAGAGATTCACCTTGTTGCAATCTTTCAATATTCGTCCATATTTCTTTGGCAGTAGAACATGCATCAACCGTGGAATAAATATCATCTCCAATGCCATTGAGAATTAAGTAGATTGCTTCCTTTTCTGCATCAAACCAAGCACGGATCCTTGGTGTAAGATCGTTTCTTTTTTCATCATGTTCATAAGCTGGGCGTTCTTCAGTTGTGTCTGTGGCTGGTTGTACAGGAATGTTTATCCTTGCGAGTTTATAGGGTCCATAAAAAATGCATAGCCTTAAAGCATCACCATTAGGTTTTGTGTCAAGATAACGTATGTTGATACAAAAGTTGGATGATCCTTGCTAGACCCGAATTAGGCTTAATTCGGGTTGTCTGGGTTTCGGCTCCTTCACCAAGTGTAATATCTTGTCGGGATCCTGCACACTAAAGCAACACGCGTTAGGCTTACCGTGGGAATGTATCCCACGATTAGACTCCGGCGTGAGAGTAAGTAATCGGTTAGGGTTTCAGAATCGGGTGGGAGTTGAGAATGTATCGAATGTAATACCTTTGTGGAACCCTTGGGGGTTCCGTATATAGGCGGTGAAACCCTAATGGGCTGTCATCGATGCTTCGGCCCCAAGCAAAGGATAAGTGCCATAATTAGCTCGATTGTTATCTTCTAATTATGGTGAGTGTATATCCTCTACTTTGGGGTAAATCCTAATCATAATAAGATTATGATTCTGTCTAACCCTGTACCGGCCGTAACGGGTCGTGGGCCGCACACATGTATGCGGCTACTGTTCATTCGAAGCCCGTAAGCCTTAAATGATATTAATCCAACCCATTAGTAACAGGTTGGATGCGGGTAGTACCCGTGGACCGGGTTTATGAGCCGGCTGGGGACTATACGTCATCAACATAGAAAACGGGATTGCCATTGATCATATCGACCCGACACAAGCATTGGTGGTCTCTCTTTGTTACCCGCCACCATGATGTTGTTGTTCGTCACACGGTATTCTACAGTAGAATCCATCTCAATATTCTCAGAAATGATGAAGTGAAGATGGATCTTATGTAGATGTTATAGTGATTGAGTTGTGGATGAAATTCCGAAAATTCCGATTTTACTCAGTCCGACAATAAATTCCCCAGTCCGTCAAAACGGTAGGCTGAAAAATTTAGTATCGCCAAAATTTGAAATTGAGTTAGAAATGGCCAAAAACTAGTAGGGAAAAATTTGGTTTTTACTTGACCTAAAAAATTTTAACTTTTTTTTTTCTTTTTTTTTAATCTTCGTGTAAACTATCTTCCGGGACTAGTCTAGATAGTGGCTAAGTCTAAAAAATACTCAAACAAAATTTAACCAAATAGATCTCAATGTCCCATCGCAATGTTGTCCCATCGTAATGTTGTCCCATCGCAATGTTGTCCCATCGCAATGACTGTCGCAATGACCAGTCGTAATGTCTGTCGCAATGACCTGTCGCAATGTCCTGTCGTAATGACCCCTGTCGCAATAACCCTGTCACAATAACCCTGTCGCAATAACCCTGTCACAATGACCCCTGTCGCAATATTCCTATCGCAATGACCCCTGTCGCAATATTCATGTCGCAATATCAAAAACAACACCAATCGCAATATGAATCGCAATCTCGATCGCAATGATAAACCCTAGCGTATTGCGATGGAAGGCAAGGTTTTGCTGTCGCAATGTGGGTACTTTTCCGAAACTTTAGGTAAAAAATGAGATTTTTCGCCAAGAAAAAACGTGATTTTACCCAAATCAAAGCAACCAAATCCCTACCACAACTATGTAGGAGATGTGTATCAAGATTTAGAGCACGGAAAACACAAAAAAATTTGAATTAGAGAGATGAGATAGAGATTAAATCATACGAATCAAATAAAACCACAACCAATCACAAATCTACCCAATGGCGACTGATACCAATTGTTCTCCCATTAATTCGTGATGATTAAACAAGAAAGAAAGGTAGAAGATAGGTGAATTCTAGAGAGACAAAGTAGTGAGAGAAAGTAGAGAGAATGGTTGGAACTTTTGGAGGATTAGATTAGAGAGATTAAAAATGAAATGACCAACACCCTTCCTAACATGCTAGGAAGGGTATATATAGTCCACCCACATGCGAGCTTGCTTATGGACTATATTCTAGTGGGCCGGGCTTTCCTTTTGGTCATTTATGGACTATATTGCTTATGGACTACCTATTACAACGTTCTAATATAGGATACATAATTAACATATGACCGAGCATTCTTGTTTGACTCAATATTTTGAGGCTAACAAACGTTTTAGCATCAAGGCATGAAGATCTCACCAAAAACCTTACATGCAAGATGATCAAAAGCTATACAAATCATAAAATCATAAAATCTTGAAAATTTGATGCATGTGTGAAATTTTTGTATAGATAGAATCATCTTTTGATTTGGAACATGGGTTTATGATTAGATTTTGATGACTCAAAATAAAAGTTGATGATTTTGGGTGTTTTGTGTGTTTAGGGTGGCGGCAAAGGCAAGGAGGAGGGAGGAGATGGTGTAAATTTTTTATAAAAATTTTTATGTGTGTGTTTTGGTTAAAAGAAAATGTATATATGTGGTAGGTAGTGGAGGGGTTATTGTTGTCAAGCTTTGAAACTTGTGGATTAAAAAGAAATTTAACAGTTTAAAGGGTAGAAAATGTCTATTAGTATATCTTGAAAATATTTACGGGGCTCGGGTTTCGTAAAAATACTTTTTTAAAGTTATGATGCATCATAAATATGATTATATGATTTCCCGACACGACTTAATACGTAATTAAAATGAAATCATCGAAAACATTAATTATCGAAACAATCGATAATAAAATGTAAAATTTTGGGCATCCGTCAGTATCGCGATCACTAGTAATTCTCGTTGTACATTGATTTTGAGTAAACTCGTTGTAAAACACATGCGGGTGATTTTAAATCAAAAACTTTGATTTAAGTTAAATATGGAAAAATGAAATAAGAATTTTATAATTCCAGATAAAGTATTTATCAATGATCAGAAAATAATTGAAAAGTATAATTTATTAAAACTATCATGATCTCAGGATTTACATATAAAAATACAAGAAAACGTAATCCGTTGGAAAATTCAAGAAGCACGAATAACAGAATAAAATAATGCTGGGAAAGTACGGGTTCTTACACAAGATCCTCGAAATCCTTCTCGCCTCCCTCATGTGTCGTTGTGTCTTGAATAGAACGCCGGATGTTACTAATTTGTGTTGCGATTGGCCAGCCTCGCAATGGAACACCCTGTAATCCTTGCATGCTCTAAGGTCCCCTCTTCGGACCAACATGTAGTCTATTTGGGTCTTGTGGCCCCCACTAAGTCGTGAGCAATAGCAAACTCTAAAATCATTTGTCCTTCCTAATTTCTAGCTCCGTAGACAAAGCCTAAGTGAACCCCTTCGTATCTATCTGTTGTGGCTCCGTTGTGACCGTTTAAATTATCCCCAAGATCAAATGTTGATCATCCGGGTACCCCCTCACAACCTCATCCAGATCGTCCCAAAAGCTCTTCTTTACCACGTCACTAAGGCCCACATGTGGTGCGTAAGTGCTGATTACGTTAACGGGCTTACCCTCACCGTCAAAATCGCCATGATCCTATCGCTACACCTAGTAACGTAATAAGTGTGTAAACACTTATCCTTTTACCACTTAAAACAATGAAAAACGAGACCAAAACGTGTAATTAATATCGTAAATGTCGGAATTATGCGTGGTTTTGTGTGTTGTTGTGAAATGGGTACAAAAGATCATAAATGAAGAAAAAACGGGATTTCACGATCATTTATCAAAGAAAAAGGTCAAAGATAAAGTCAAAGGACCAAAAGTGCCAAAAGAATAGAGTTTGGAGGGCTAAAGATGAAGATTTGATGAAGATTTTACAACAAGGACCATTTTTTCCAATCTCCAAAGTCATCCACTAACAAACCACATGGAAGAGCACAAAATTACGAAGCCAACGGTCCCGACCTCGCGTCGTAACTCCTCACGGTTTATTTTCTATTAATTTTTTTAAGTTTAATTAGTTTTTAAATTAAATTAATTAGTTTTTAAATAAATAAATAGTTTTTAATAAATTAATAATATAAATAATATTTTCCGAAAATACAAAAATAAAATAAAGTTATATATATATATATATATATATATATATATATATATATATATATATATATATATATATATATATATATATATATATATATATATATATATATATATATATATATATATATATATATATATATATATATATATATATATATATATATATATATATATATATATATATATAATTTTCGTATTAATAATAATAATTATTATTATTTATTTATTTTTATTACTACTAGTTAATATATATGGGGGGGTTAATAAAACTGCCAGGTCAAATGCAAATAGGTGTTAAAGAGTTCATTTTGCATATATATAACAGAGATGTTGCCCAGCTCAGCTAGCAATGTCTCAGACCCTAAGACCTGAGCCAAACAGCGAAGGTTCGATTCCTGGCTAAGGCAAAACGCTGGGTATATATACTCAGTGCCACGTGGCACTCTCTGAGTGGTCCACGTGGCGACCGGTTCAGACAGGTTCGAGCCAGACCAGACTGGACCCGAACCAGACCAGACCCGATCCTGACCCGAACCAGACCCGGTTCAGACTGGCTGACGTTAGCGATGACGTCAGCGACACGTGGCGGCGGCTAGCCAATGCTAGCGCGCCATGTGGCATTGACATATTAATGATTGTTGCAGGTAGCAGGTTGTAGTGGCGGCGGCGGCTGGCCAATCAGGGCGCGACACGTGGCATGAACAGTGACCCAGTACGAGGTGGCAGGTGTCAGCTGACATGTCAGTCCTAGGATCAGAGCTGGCAGGTGTGTAGTGGAGGCTGGCCAATCACAAATCGCCACGTGGCATGACGATAATTACAAGAAGAAGTCTGGCGTGTGGCAGGCTAATGATTTCGTTTGATCCCATGAAGTATAATTGGCTTCTAGAAGAGGCAATGCAAACAAGAATTCACACGCATACAATGGCCAGCTGTCTCTATATATACTTAGCCTCCAAGTATTATAGATAAAAAATTACAAAAATACCCCCATTGTTGGCTGCATATATAAAGCCCCCCTCTGTTTGTATTTTACAAGTTTTTTTTCCTTAGTAGTATTTTTACACATAGTTTTGTATTTTTCCTTTCAAAGTTTCGTAATAGCTTATTCATTAAGCTTTTTCATATTAATAAAATTAAAGTTTTAGCTTAATCTCTTAGCTTATTCTCATTCTTCCTTTCTTTTTTACTTTTCTTTATAATCTAGCTTATTATTTGGGATAACTTTTTATAACTTTTTCCTAATAAGTTAGATTTATATACAAGCTTATTTCAAGCTTATTGCTGCCTTATTTTCGTAGATCTAGCTTATTGTTGGAGTAATTATTTAATTAGCTTTTTAGCTTTTTAAATCTCATAAGTTCTAAGCTTAGGCTTACAACTTATTTATAAGCTAGCTTTTTATTCAAGTAGTTTTAGTTTATATCTATTAGTTTTTTAGATCTATTAGTTTTAAGTTTTAAAAATTAAAACTACTTTCATAAAACCAAAAAAATAGTTAGATCTATTAGTTTTTTATATTAATTAGTTTAGATCTGTAAGTTTTAAGCTTAAAAGTTAGAGTATTTTTAAAATAAATCAAAAAATTAGTTTAGATCTATTAGGTAATTGATAAGAAGTGTAGATCTATTAATTCTTAGTTTAAAAATTATAATATTGTTATAAAACTTTAAAAATATTCTAGATCTATTAATTTTATTTAAATCTCTTTATATAATATTAATAGTTGCTTATTATTCTAACCTTTTGTTTTTTTGTGATCTTGGTAGATCGATCTATGAAGTTTGGTTAAGAGATATGGTTGATTAATTTGGTTCGAGTTTGATTTGGTTGGTCGTTTGCTTTACGGGCCTGGATACACTTAGCTTAAGCTTGATTTGGTTGACCGAGTCCTTTACGGGCCGTATTTTATTGCTTTTTGTAGGCCGTGTACATTAGGGCCATATGTTGTTGATTATGTTGATGTTGTTTTAGAGCGTTATCTTCGGACTACGGGTACCAAAATTCTCTCCTTTTTATTTTTATAGCTTAATCGTTTTAGTTTAAATAATAGATTCTTTAGTTTAAATTGTTTTCATAAAATATATTTTTCATATAAATCGGTTTAATTAATTTTAGATATTATTATTGTTTTAAAAAATAGATTAAAAGGTTTAAAAAATTAGTTTTCATTTAGATATGCTTATTATTAGTATAAAGTTTCACTTTTTTATGATTATTAAGCTTATTAGTATATAAAGCTTCAAGCTTTACCTTCTAAAAAGATTAATAAGCTTAAAAGATTAAAGCTTTACGCTTAATTTTTAAGTTTATCTTTGTGATTTCATTTTTTTTGTCACTATTACTTGTTATTACGTGCTTGCATTAGATTAATTTTGCATTTAGATTTATTATTATTTTTAATTATAGTTTGTTTTTGTTGCATCTAGAAATAAATTTGTAGTTTAATTTTATATTGTATTTTAGAATAATTTTATGTGAATTAATTGCGCTTTTATTTTTATATATTCCTTAGCCTACATATTTTTCCCATTTTTTAGTTTAAATAGACATAGATTCGAAGCAATTATTATTAACCAAAAACAAATAAATCTTGTGTTAAGTTGTAAATCAATTCGAGTCGAGTCGATGAGTAAACGATATACTAAAAATGCTAAATTAAATTGGCGCAGCTGCCGCTTCGCTCGTTACGATTGACGATTTTTCGTGAGAAGATTTGGATTTTGGGATCCGTTCAATTTTGAACGTTATTTTTCTTGCTAAAAAAATAAAAAACATTAAAAAAATAAAAAAGATAAAGATACAAAAAAATAAAAAAATCAACAAAAGAAATTCTTTCCTAAGATTTGCACCAAAAAAAATTAAAAAATCAAAAAGTAATACTTTTCCAAAAGTATTACACCAAAAATATATTACGTATTATTATTTTTCTTATTTCGATTTCTCTTATTTTTATTGTGAATATATTTTAAATAAAAAATACAAAAAGATTTTTCTTTTACTATAGATATTACGTATAAGAACCCCAATATACAATATTTCCATAAGTATTGCTTGCAATACCCCGTATTTGGAGGCGTTCCCGTTCCTTTTACGTGTATCGATCAAACAAAAATAAAGGCAAAAATAGATAAATACTTTCGTTAAGCAATAATTCAAAAAATACAAACTTTAAGGTGAATAGAAAGGCGACGTGCTATAAAAGGCCGTCTGAGGGAAGCTAGGTACTTAAGTGCTTCGCGCCACCTCCTTCCCCCGTTCACTTGTGAGTATTTTGAGAAGGAAGGCTCATCGAGGGTTTTGCCGCCCAAGTAGTATTACATATATATTTTTTGTAGCTTTTTAATATTGAACCTCGAGAGGGATAATCCCTTTCCTCTCAAAGTCGAGCGAGGTCTCCTACCTCATTCCTCGTGTTTAGTTGTATGCGCACTCGCGCGCGTGCACACGTACCGAGTGGTGTACCAAATACTTCTAATTCTTCAAAAAAGAAGAAGAAGAACAAAAAGACCGTCAATCAAGCCGATCCCGGGAATTGAGCTTTGAACAACATGATGGCAATGGATAATTGACCAATGATTAAGATTTTACAATCTCACGTTGAGGGAAATGATGACGCGATTGTGGTGCCGGATATTGGAGAGAATAATTTTAAACTAAAAACGGGTTTTATTCAAATGGTTTCCGCTACACCATTTTTAGGCCGTACTCATGATGACCCACACACTCATATAAAACGTTTCATACAATTGGCAAACACCGTTAAATACAATGGGGTGCCACAAGAGGCCATTCGTTTACCCCTCTTTCCTTTTTCCCTCGAGGGATAAGCCCGGATTTGGCTTGATAAGGAACCACCCCAAAGTATCACCACTGGGTGGATTTAGAGACCAAGTTCATTAACTACTTTTTCCCACCATCACGGACCACCGCTTTGAGAAACGACATAATTACCTTTGAACAAAAATATGGGGAAACGTTTTGTGAGTCTTGGGACCTTTTTAAGGAGCTTTTACGAAAATGTCCACAACATGGTTTTACAAAAGTGCATCAAATCAATACGTTTTACAATGTTTTAACTTTAAATGACCAAGACTCACTCAATAGTGCCGCGAGGGGTAATATTCTTGTGAAATCCATGAACGAGGCTTGGGTAATTATTGAAAACAAGGCAAAAGTTCAAACCAAGAGTGTAAGGGATACAATGGCTAGTGATAGTGATAATGAGGAGACTAACAATCAAATTCAAGCACATACTTCAATTGTGACAAAACTTGCCTTACACGTTCAAAACACACCGTTACACACGTGAATGCTTTAAAAGAGACTTGTGAAACGTGTGAGACTTGTGGTGGACCACATTCGTACTATAATTGTGAAAAGGTTTACAATCAACAACAAGAAGTTTATGCTTATAAAAACAATGAAAATAAGCGGGTTCATTTCAAACCAAATGTTGATGTTAACCATTTGTCTCATAAGTCTAATAACTATTTAGCTCCCCCGGGTTTTGTAGCTCCACAAAGACCACTCCCACCCACCCAAAATAGGAACCAAGGTCCTTAACGGGGTAATTTTCAAGGGAAATCAAATGCAAAGGGGTTTTAACCAAAATCAAGGGAATTTTCAAGGGCAAAACCGAGGGTTTAATAATCAAAATCAAGGCTTTAATAACCAAGGCTTTCAAAACTAAAGTTTTAATCAAGGTTTTTAAAATTATAATCAATATCCAAACCAAGGTTTTCCCAATCAAGGGTATAATCAAATGAACATGCATAATCCTTAAATGGACTTGGTTCCACAAAAATTAACCGAACATGAGCGAGCCATGAAAGAGATGCATGAATCGACCGATAGGAAATTTATGGAAATGCTTCAAACCCTTCGTCCACAAGGTGGCCTCCCTTCTAACACCGTGACAAATCCTAGGGCTAACGTTAATGCCATCACTACTAGGAGCGGTAACACAACCGAAGATGTAACACCTCACTTGGATAAGTGGAACCGTTGCGTGTATTTATGGTGTGTCATCAAAGCATAGGGTAAATTTCCTAAAACATTAACTAACCATAAAGGAAATATCAGAATCAAACATCGGTAATCCAAACATAAGCTCAAAACATGAAAAGAAAATACTGAAGGAAAGGACTAAACAATGTCCAAATAAGTTGAATAATGTAAGAAGTGCATAAAGTAAGAAGTCTGGATAACTTCCAACCAATGCATATGCTCTCAGAATCCTAAGAGCGTCCTGGTGTACCTGCCGTTAGGACATGAAAGCATAACGCTCAGTGAACGGATACAAAGCATGATAAGAAATACCGAAATGAAACAATGATAAAGTGCTGAAGTTGCAAGACTTAAGGAAACTGACAGATAACTAAAGGAAACTGACTGATAAATGCATGAGGAGCATTGAAAGATAACAACGCCAAAAACTGGGAAGTTTCCTGGTAACTACCCACTAGTCATAGGTCAAGTTTTAGAGCCTACAGGTCGAACCTTGCGCTCTGATACCATAAATGATAACTGTAAGCTGATAGCCTAGGATGCATCCATACGCCCCCACTAATAATACTGATAAAATGGCCAAGCTGAACTGAATGGGATGCTGCATGATATCACTCTCCCGCGGGTGAGTCATGACACCGGTGACTCAAGTGTCATGGTTACGGTACCTTAGTAACTAGTACATATAACTGGTCATGCTTGTATATAAAGCTCAGGCAATATCTTAATTATTAAAATAATTACTGATAATTTATAATATATACTTGGGAAAATATTTGGCTGCAGACGGGGAATCCTAATTATGCATAGAAGGAAGTCCATACTGAAGGACGGGAAATCCGTACCTTGTGTCCAGTAACTAACTGCAAGGAAAATCGGATGAGACTCCTACTCTGATTTCACGGGAGCTACATAAATGACGGACGTGAATAAGTCAACTGATATCTGTTTAGTTTACTGATTATTACCTGTTCTTAGTTTGATTTTATTCTTGTATTATTGTTTGTTTATAAACTGATAATCTCTGGCCATTCGATAAATTACTGACAATATTTGACTATTCGATAACATTTTTGTTTAAAGTATTTTTCGTATACCTGAATACGGTAAAATGTGCAATATATCTGACATAATTATTATTACTATAATTAGTAATCTAATATAATAAAAGGTTTCTAAATTCGTTCCTTTGAAAACGTATAAATTAAATCACGCGTTTCAACATAATTTAAAGGTAAAACAATATTGATCTAATTTAACAAATTAATAAAATTTTACAATTTAATTAATTTATTATACAACAATATATAACAGTTATTTAATTAATATAAATATTTTTCTTCGCGCGTTAATAAAATACTAGTGAATCCGAACCAAAGCTAAAACTAACCCCCGAGATGTCCACGTCTCGGTTTAGCCAAACCGGCCCCACAATTGCCGACGTGGTCCCCACTGTTTTATGTAGTGGTTCCCACTGCTAATGCAGTGGTTGCCACTGCCCTTGATTTGTTCCCCCTGTTCTTGTTACGGTTCCCACCGTTACCTATTTATTCCCACTGCTAGTTGTTGGTTCCCACTGTTTTCAAACCCAACCGCACCCTTATGGTCTGCTAATCCCAAACACCCACTGTTGCTGTGTTTTAAACCCAAACACCCCTGGCTATGTTTTTAGTCGTTGCTGTCAACCATAAAACACTACCCGTTTGTTGCTGGCCGAGACGGAATACACCGAGACACTAGTGTGTCTTGGTTTTTGTGTTAAACATAAAAAACGACCCCTACCTCCATTGATTTCGAGACTATAACCTTGTTAAACACGTTTCTTTGATTTAACATAGGATTCGCGATATGGTATGAATAATAAGAAGAATGATCTTACCTTTTATCAGATTTAGGATGAATAACAAGGACATTTAGATCCATAAGCAAAATACCCTCGTCTTTTTTTTTCTACTTTTCTTGTTCTTGATCTTATTACTGGCGGCAGCTTTGTTTTACCCTAGTCGTTCCCCTTTTTTTGTACGATAAGACAAAGAGAAGTAGTGTAATTTTGTTCCCTGTGGTTTTCTTTTGCAAAGAAGGCTGGGCCAAAAGCCCATTAATCTCACTTGTCCACTGCATAAAATCGGCCCAAAGGACTAGTATAACTAGTTTCCGTTTGATTTTTCGACACTAATAATTATATCGTATTTTCGTATTTAATTCTCATGTTTTATTTTTTTCTGGATGTGATAATATTTCTTATCTGATAATTACTTCCTGAATAATTAGTCGTAATATTATTTCTGATCTGATCATTATTTTCTGAATAATTAGTTGTAGTAATAATTTATTTAAACTGAGGCTGCGTATTTTCTATTAGCGTTTAATTTAAGTTAAAGCTAATATTTAAATGAAACTGAGGCTGCGTAATATTTGGGGATTTTAAATACGGGTTTTACAATTCTTCCCCTAAAAAAAATAATTCGTCCTCGAATTAAGGATGCGATAATGCTGTGGTTTTACAATTCTTCCCCTCTAAAAAGGAGAAATTCTTCCTCGAATTAAAGCTAATAACCTGATGAAGTTATAAGAACTAAAAGAACACCTAAACTGAAGAGACAATCAAGTTGAAGGATAATTCGTCTTCCATTAAGACATAATGCTGCTGATAGGTATAAACATGACATGGCTGAAGTGATCATGTAACGTGATATAGCTGAAGAGAACATGGAACGTGACATGACTGAAAGGACTTAACTGGATTTATTAAAGGAAAAGGAATGAGAGGTCTGGATGGACTCCTCCGCTTCGAGTGGCTTCCCGCTCGAAACGATTCCTTAGAAGTTATAAGCATAATAACAATCTTGGTCCTGATGACCTTGTCTTGATGATGCTGAATAGTTTCTGGTTCCATACTTAAGATGGATTTTCAGAATCTGATAGAATGAACAACCTATAACATGTAGTATACATGAAGCCGTACATACAAATATCATGAGAAGATAACATTTATATCTCTAAGCAAGCCGTTGAGAATATATAGGGACGAACTACGTGAACAATTGTGAATGTGCTACGTGAGCAATTATGAACGTGGTTCGCGATCATAAAAGGAGCAATGTGCATGAAATATGTCATGTATGTGATACGTGAAACATAATGTGAGCGTGATACTAGAACATATCATGAACGTATGCTGACTGAGGAAGGAATGCTAAACGATACGACCTGAGACGTGAAACGTCTACCCGGGTATAGAAAAACTGTGCTAAACTTGAGTCTGGTTTCTCAAGCTTTCTATAACCGTATTCGGTAATAACTGTTAAACGTGTATTGCGAGATGGAACACGAACTTGGACATGAACAATGTTATGAACACGAACGTGAGCTTAAATCATGAGATAGCACAAAACATGAACTGAAACAACATCGTACTACGAATGAGACGTAAACGTGAAACTGAAAATAAACGTGAACGTAAAGTGAACGTAAACATACACGTGATCGTGAACATGAATTCTGTCTGATATAATGGTCGATGGAATGCCTTGAGATTGTATGATTTATTGCTGAATTTTCTGCAGGTCCGCTACTGCGTAATTCTTCCGGATGAAAGAAAACGCGTAGGTTGATTACATGGTCGACAATGACTTAGATAGTATTTTATTTTTTTCTGTGTCTGAGGTAAACTGATAACAATATCTATGGAGTCTTGTCTCCTTTCGGTCTAGAATTTCCTACTGGTAGTAATAAATCGATAGCATGACGGCGTTCTATCTTAAATCTGCTGGAATGGCTGGCACTAGATATGAACATAGTTGCCTCAACGTGTTATAATGTTTCTATCAAAATCCTGCCTGGAATTTTGGTACATTCTGGTGGAACCTGAGTGAATATTCACCGAAAGGTATGAGCCCTGATAACTAGACCTTTACTAGCGTAAGCTTAGTTATGGAAGGCTGATTGTGAGAACTGTCAGGAATTTCTGCGGTAGTAGATTTCTGAGTTCTAGAAATTTTGTAGTCACAGACGTCGGTCTTGACCATTTGGTGATGGCCTTCACCTTCGCAGCATTGTTTGAAATTTCTTTTTGCTAAAGTAGGATGGGTCATAAACGCCACTTTGTCCAATTGGAATTCATATTTGGAAAGTTGTATATAAAATTTCTCCTATCGAATATTCTGTACACTGTGAGAAGGTGATTCTCGTGTTCTTCTCTAGAATTTGGCAGATCAAAATGTGATCAATGAATATACTGATGATTTTGTCTGAGAGTCATGGAAAAATTTTATTCATAAATTTCATAACATAGCTGGAGCATTATGGAGCTGAGAAGGATAAAATCAAAATTTTTAGAAAGACTGTAATATGTGCAACAACAGTCTGGAAAACATCATGTTCTTTCTCTTACCACTGATGGTAGCATGATCGGAACTTGTTCTGGAAAATGTTTAAGACATCGTAGCAGATCAGATAAACTTGCTATTTATGGAATGAACATTGAATAAGGATGGTAATCTTGTAAAATTTTTCAGTGGTCGATACATGATCTCATGATATTGACCTTTTTCCTGATAGATAGAAATGGTACACTTCCTGGTGGTGCACCAGGGCGAATAAAGTCTCATTCCAATAATTCTTGCAGCAAATGCTGCAACTCTTTTAACTTAGCGGTAACCCTGAAATAAGAAGTTATGAAAAACAGGTCCTGTTCTTGAGACAAGCTCGATGTTAAATTCTGTCTCGTGGCTAGGAAGGAATTTCTAGAAAACCATCTGAAATTTTTATCTAAAAACTCTGGAATAATCGTCTGATCATGAATTTAAGGGAACTTCAGAAGTGGATTTGTATCTGATAGCTATAAAGGTCTTAATAGCTTTGGAATGATAAGTCACCTGCTGTAAGCATAACAACTTGTACTAATTTTATGGCAGAAAATAAAATTACTATCTTTAGGAGTTAGTAATACGGATTTTGTATTCAACTGGAAGGAAAAACCTTATAAATATGTGTGATACTGTGGAGTCTTTTCTGGCTGGGCGGTAGGTACTACCTGATTTAAGATAAAGCTGGCATACGATCACGTGAAGTAAACGTGACAGGTCTCGCTGAATGCGTTAGTCTGTAACACCACTAAACAAACACTGCATGTATAATCTGGGCAATACTCCCGTGACGGTAACTGAATTTTTAAATGGTCTGATTTACGCGTGGCATAAAAGAATGGGTATACTCCCTTGGAGGGTGCCCTGAATTTCTGAGGGTCTGGTTTTAGAAAACATATGGGGTTATGGTTTCTGACTCGTACTTTGAGAAGATATTCGTATGACGCGTACCAGGACTGGTGTCCTGACAAGTGTCTTCCGAAATGATACTTGAGACCCGTGTTCTGACTGTTGTTTTGATATGTATTTTAATGGGCGAGTATGAATAATGTTAAGAATTTATGGTAACTGCTAGAGTTGGCGAACCGGTTAGACTGTTGACCTCTGTATTCCTGGTCACGTCCATTCTAGAGTTCCGATGGCTACTGACTGATAATTATAAGCACGGTGATTGTCATTACTGCTTGGTCTGTCAGTTTCACGACGGTCATTATTACGACCGGAATTTCTGTAATTATTCTGTTGAGTGGCCGGCTGGGTACCATTTCCCACTCTTCTGAAATGAAGGTTAGCTGAGTAAAGTGTGACATCTAGCTGAGCAAGTAAAAGTATAGAATAGAATGGTAGTGTCTGATGTTAGAAGTTTATTCTTGTCAGAAATTTCAAATTTATAGTTTTCATCCTTGTTCTGTAGAGTCTTCATAGTATAAACAGCATCAGCATCTTGAGAAATCTCTAAGATATCAGCACCATCCGCATTTGTGAGGTCTTCAAAGTGTTAGCAGCATCAGTATCTAGTAAAATCTTCAATTCACGAGCACCATCAGCATCTAGTAGAATATCAAAAAATAGAACGCCTGAGATGATTTAGGATCTATTAGTAATATCCATGGAGTAGGGTACATGGAGTACACCTGGACTACACCTGGACTACTGCGCATGGAGCATATCTGAGACACTGTACGTGGAGAACACATGAAATACTGTACATGGAGTATAACTGAGACACTGTACATGGGGTACATATGGAATAATGTACATAGCACTGGTGGAAATTTTATGGCATGATCGGTACTGGTGTCAATTGTCTTACACGATCAAAGAAATAAAATGAGTTAAACGGTAGTAAACTAAACTGAAATGAGTAACATGATAGCCTGATAATTCATGCGTAAACTTAATGCTGGTTTAATAGAGGTTCAAGTATATAATTAAACGGAATTTCACCCATGGTCAACATGAAGACCTTATTGATGAAGACCAAACATGATTTATCATGAAAACCTGATTTTACTGAAATCCTTCCGTGTATTAGCATGAAAACATCATCACCCTGCTGAAAATAAAATTCCCATGAGGAGACATGAAACTTTATCAGCATGAAAATGACATCCACATGAGAGTATAAAACTTGACCGATACAAAGAACATAGAAGAATAATCAACTGAGGTTTAACATCAACTGATGTGGATGGTTATGGTTTCATCCACAATATTCAAAGTAGGAAGCATGTGACTAAGTATGGGCGATTCTGGTTCGATCCATATTTGTCAAATTTTTTTATGATAACTGTCATGTATAGATATTTATAATGTGGGTCTAAATATGGATGGTTGTAGTCCAAACCATACTAGTTAAAACTTCAATGAAACATCATGATATGAACGAGGTGAACAACTATAGATCGGTTCACAAAACAATATTCGACTAAAAAGCATG